>OZ024762.1:29019945-29622445 GCA_964016885.1 Eledone cirrhosa
GATATTATGTGAGATAAAGCCTTTACCATGAAAATACAATATTATATATAGAGTAATGTGAATGGTAAAGGGTTAATAATGATTTCTTAATTTTGGAGTAAAGAGAAAGTCAGTTGATTATATCTACCCCAGTATTTAACTGGTACATTATTTTATCAAGCTTGTAAAAATGACATTCAAGTTTGACCTGAGCAAGATTTGAACTCAGAACTCAGAAGTTCTGCAAAGCATTTCATCCAACAAACACTCCAACAGTTCTTCCCATTTCTTTCCCTTTTACAACAAAAGGATGACATTGTTCATCTAGAAAACACACGTGGTGTTTATGAGGCTGTTTGCTGGCAAACAAACTGAATATTAATGATATTATAATACTATTATAACATTATTGTTATCCAGTGTATTACTAATAAAGTACCAGTAATACACTGGGATAATTGCTAGCCTTGTGCAAAAAGTAGAAATAATTATTATTGAATCGCGAGGGTGGTGGATTGGCAGTATCGGTAGAGCGTCGGATGCCATGCTTTGCAGCATAGAGTTATGGTTCTTTACGGTCTGAGTTCAAATCCCGCCAAGGTTAACTTTGCCTTTCGTCCTTACGGGGTCGATAAAATAAAGTACCAGTAATGCACTGGGGTAATTGCTGGCCTTGTGTCAAAAGTCGAAACAATTCTTATTCACTCATGAATAAATAATAAATAATAGCTCTATATTTCAGAGTGCTCCAGTGGCAAGTTTGGTAAAGATTGTAGCTATAGCTGTCACTGCTATGACAATAGCACGTGTAACCCTAAATCTGGTACCTGTTCGAGTGGTGGGTGTACACCTGGCTATAAAGGTAACAACTGTCAAACAGGTGAGTGAAATGAAAGAAGCTAATTACTCTGTGCAACATATATGAATTCTTGTTTTATCTCTCAAAACTTTAGGTTGTTCTTTATTAGTCATTCCCAAAGTGGGATCCATGGAACCCAAGGGTTCTGCAAAGGAATGTCTGGGGTTCCATGAAAAAAAGGTAGAGAAGTTTATTTATATTCAAACCATATAAAAATATGAGACTTTGGGATTCCGCCAGAAGTTTCTGAACCAAAAAGGGTTTGCTTTTTTTTTTATTAACAAACAATGTTTTTGTTTCTTTGAAAGTCTGCCAGAATGGTAGATTTGGCAGCAACTGTGAAGGTATATGTCACTGTGTAGACAGCAACAAATGTGACTCAGTGACAGGAATATGTTCTGACGGAAGATGTGTTGCTGGTTTTGAAGGAAGAAACTGCCAAAATGGTGAGTAAAACTAAATATCGAATTTCCATTCTTTCTTTTTTTTTTATGGGGGGGGGGGGGGGGGCAGATTTGTAAATTAAAATAAAAGCTGGTGAATTGACAGTATCTTTTTCAATATCTTTTATTCACCTCTTTATAATATGTAAGGACACTGTCAGTTGTTTACAGTTTAAACTAGTTATGAGATCAATGAACTGTCATCTCTATCTAACACTAACACAAGTGGTAAAGCTGTTGGATTTACAATCATAATGTTGTGGGTTTGGTTCCTGGACTTGGCTGTGCATTGCGTTCTTAAGCAAAACATTCTTGCGTAGTATACTCAGTTGAAAATGAGTACCAGCAATTGCTGGGGGATTTTAAATTCCATCCTGCACAGGACAGGAGTCCTGTGCAGGATGGAATTCTATACTCTCAGTTGCTTCACACCATGGAAACCGAGATAAGCACATTCCACCCTTCTCTCAGGCATTGCATAACTAGGACTACACTATTTAATGTGTCCTTTCCTTTTTATCATACTAATCTATAATTTGGCTGTTACTTGTTCTGAGTCTAAAGTTTGTCTCAAGCCTGGATGCTAATCAGGCCAGTGTTTACCTTGGTTTCCATGGTGTTAAGTGACTGACAGTAAACAATTCCAGCCTGGACAGGACACCAGTCCATTGCAGAGAAACCCCCCAGCAATTGTTGATACTCATTTCCAACTGAGTATACTGAGTATATAGGCAGTGAATTGGCAGAGTCGTTAGAACATCAGATAGAATGCTTTGTGGTATTCGTTCCAACTCTCTGCTCTCTGAGTTCAAATCCCGCTGAGGTCAACTTTGCCTTTCATCCTTACGGGGTCGATAAAATAAAGTACCAGTAATGCACTGGGGTAATTGCTGGCCTTGTGTCAAAAGTCGAAACAATTCTTATTCACTCATGAATAAATAATAAATAATAGCTCTATATTTCAGAGTGCTCCAGTGGCAAGTTTGGTAAAGATTGTAGCTATAGCTGTCACTGCTATGACAATAGCACGTGTAACCCTAAATCTGGTACCTGTTCGAGTGGTGGGTGTACACCTGGCTATAAAGGTAACAACTGTCAAACAGGTGAGTGAAATGAAAGAAGCTAATTACTCTGTGCAACATATATGAATTCTTGTTTTATCTCTCAAAACTTTAGGTTGTTCTTTATTAGTCATTCCCAAAGTGGGATCCATGGAACCCAAGGGTTCTGCAAAGGAATGTCTGGGGTTCCATGAAAAAAAGGTAGAGAAGTATATTTATATTCAAACCATATAAAAATATGAGACTTTGGGATTCCGCCAGAAGTTTCTGAAAAAAAAAGGGTTTGCTTTTTTTTTTATTAACAAACAATGTTTTTGTTTCTTTGAAAGTCTGCCAGAATGGTAGATTTGGCAGCAACTGTGAAGGTATATGTCACTGTGTAGACAGCAACAAATGTGACTCAGTGACAGGAATATGTTCTGACGGAAGATGTGTTGCTGGTTTTGAAGGAAGAAACTGCCAAAATGGTGAGTAAAACTAAATATCGAATTTCCATTCTTTCTTTTTTTTTTATGGGGGGGGGGGGGGGGGGCAGATTTGTAAATTAAAATAAAAGCTGGTGAATTGACAGTATCTTTTTCAATATCTTTTATTCACCTCTTTATAATATGTAAGGACACTGTCAGTTGTTTACAGTTTAAACTAGTTATGAGATCAATGAACTGTCATCTCTATCTAACACTAACACAAGTGGTAAAGCTGTTGGATTTACAATCATAATGTTGTGGGTTTGGTTCCTGGACTTGGCTGTGCATTGCGTTCTTAAGCAAAACATTCTTGCGTAGTATACTCAGTTGAAAATGAGTACCAGCAATTGCTGGGGGATTTTAAATTCCATCCTGCACAGGACAGGAGTCCTGTGCAGGATGGAATTCTATACTCTCAGTTGCTTCACACCATGGAAACCGAGATAAGCACATTCCACCCTTCTCTCAGGCATTGCATAACTAGGACTACACTATTTAATGTGTCCTTTCCTTTTTATCATACTAATCTATAATTTGGCTGTTACTTGTTCTGAGTCTAAAGTTTGTCTCAAGCCTGGATGCTAATCAGGCCAGTGTTTACCTTGGTTTCCATGGTGTTAAGTGACTGACAGTAAACAATTCCAGCCTGGACAGGACACCAGTCCATTGCAGAGAAACCCCCCAGCAATTGTTGATACTCATTTCCAACTGAGTATACTGAGTATATAGGCAGTGAATTGGCAGAGTCGTTAGAACATCAGATAGAATGCTTTGTGGTATTCGTTCCAACTCTCTGCTCTCTGAGTTCAAATCCCGCTGAGGTCAACTTTGCCTTTCATCCTTACGGGGTCGATAAAATAAAGTACCAGTAATGCACTGGGGTAATTGCTGGCCTTGTGTCAAAAGTCGAAACAATTCTTATTCACTCATGAATAAATAATAAATAATAGCTCTATATTTCAGAGTGCTCCAGTGGCAAGTTTGGTAAAGATTGTAGCTATAGCTGTCACTGCTATGACAATAGCACGTGTAACCCTAAATCTGGTACCTGTTCGAGTGGTGGGTGTACACCTGGCTATAAAGGTAACAACTGTCAAACAGGTGAGTGAAATGAAAGAAGCTAATTACTCTGTGCAACATATATGAATTCTTGTTTTATCTCTCAAAACTTTAGGTTGTTCTTTATTAGTCATTCCCAAAGTGGGATCCATGGAACCCAAGGGTTCTGCAAAGGAATGTCTGGGGTTCCATGAAAAAAAGGTAGAGAAGTATATTTATATTCAAACCATATAAAAATATGAGACTTTGGGATTCCGCCAGAAGTTTCTGAAAAAAAAAGGGTTTGCTTTTTTTTTTATTAACAAACAATGTTTTTGTTTCTTTGAAAGTCTGCCAGAATGGTAGATTTGGCAGCAACTGTGAAGGTATATGTCACTGTGTAGACAGCAACAAATGTGACTCAGTGACAGGAATATGTTCTGACGGAAGATGTGTTGCTGGTTTTATAATAATAATGAAATTATTGTGTACAGTGCTCAGGTGCACTACAACTCATCAAAGGTGCATGTATAGTACATAGAATAATGTACAAATGTCAGGAAAATAAACAGTGTATGAGTCATGATATAATAACAATAACAATAATGAAATATTGTGCACAGTGCCCAGGTGCCCCACAACCCATCAAAAAAGTGCATGTACAGTACATAGGGCAATGCACAAACATCAGTAAAATGAACAGTGCACGAGTCATGATACACACATGTGTGCATGTGTATGGAAGGGGCACATCAGGTGTAGTTTTGGCGTATTTCGGGAAGCATGAGTGTCTTAAAGGATGCAGTGTCTCGGCAGCTAACAATTGACGCAGGCAGTTTGTTCCATGCTTCAGCAACTCTGAGCGTGAAAAAATGTCTGCGAAAGTCATGGGAGCTGTGCTGTTTTCTTATCTTGTAGGCATGTCCACGTGTGTTAGACACATGGAGATCAAAGAGGCGCTCAGGGTTGCAGTTGGCGAGATGGTTAAAAACTTTGTGGGTATTCACCAAGTCCATTGCCAGACGTCGGAGCTTCAATGAATCCATGCCCAGGGAAGCAAGGCGTTCAGAGTATGGTAGGTGTCTGATGGAGAGTATGCGCTTGGTTGCACGTCTCTGAACAGTTTCCAGGAGGTCAATGTTCCGAGCAAGATAGGGGTTCCAGACTGATGATGCGAATTCCAAGTGTGGTCGCACCATAGCTGTATACAGTTTTAAATAGATGGCTGGAGAGCGGCTAACAAAGATCCTGCTGAGTGATGCCAAGACACCCTCGGCCTTCTTGACAATCTTAGAGACATGCTTTGTCCAACGGAAATCGTTGCTGACAGTAATGCCCAGGTCACGTTCACAAGAGGACTTTTTGATGTCAGTGTTGTGGAGGGAGTATGTGGACGCTGGATTTTTCCTTCCAAAATGCATGGTGGTACACTTGTCCACAGCCAGCTTCAGTTGCCAGTCTGTGATCCATTGCTGCATTGTGTCCAGGTCTGATTGTAGGAAAGAGTTGTAAATTTCAGGATCAGTCCTTTTGATTTCAAGGTACAGCTTGATGTCATCTGCATATTTTAGTACCGTGGCATTCTGTAAGTTGGCATCTATGTCATTAATATATGCCACAAACAAAAGAGGACCAAGAACAGATCCCTGTGGTACACCAGATGACATCTCATATGGTGAAGAATGCTGTCCTAGAACCGTGACTACTTCCTTTCGGCTGAGAATGAAGGATTTCAGCCAGTCGAAAAGATCATCCCTCACACCCATTGCAGAGAGTTTTGCCATAAGTCTTTTGTGTGGCACAGAATTAAAAGCCTTAGCAAAGTCAAGATAAACAAAATCCACCCATGAGCCGCTGTCAGTGATCCGGGTGATGTCCTCAAGGAACTCGATAAGCTGATCACAGCAGCTGGAGTTAGGGATAAATCCAAACTGTGAGGGCCGGATGAGGCTGTGAGAGCTCCAGAAGTTCCAAAGTGTTTCTCTGACACAGGATTCCATCAGTTTGGCCATACAGCTAGTAAGACTGACTGGACGATAGTTGACAGGTGACATGCGGTTGCCCTTTTTGAACAGGGGAATGACAGTTTTCCACTGCTCCGGAGTAGCACCATTGCTGAGACAGTATTGAAAGAAAAAAGAAAGCTGGCGCAAAAGGAAATCCCCGCCACGTTTGAGAAGCAGGTATGTCACACCATCAAGACCAGAGGAGGCATAGTTGCGCTTATTCTTAAGGTGACGTCGCAACATTGCAGGTGTAAATTCCATAGTTGTTATGGAATTTGATGTTAGAGATGGTGAAGATGGTACATTCTGGTTTTCAACAGTAAAAATACTTGCATAGCACTCAGCAATGAGTTCTGCGCATTCCTTGGGATCGTCAGTGATCTGGCTTGTGTGGGGATTGCGAAGAGGACCAACTGGAGAGTGAGGTCTCTGCTTTGAATGAACATATTTCCAGAACACCTTACTGTCAGGATTGGTTGCGATGCACTGTTCAAATTCAAGCACTGCCTTCTTTGTCACTTGCTTGAGATGGTTAGAAGATTTATTCCACTTTTTTCTGTTGGCATCTGATCTATGCAGTTAATATTCCCGTTCAGCATTCCGACGTTCTTTCCTGGCAAGTCGGACCGCTGAAGTTTCCCAGATTGCACTTTTGGGGTGGTTATTTTTCCGCTTCTGTGGCACTGATGCTGCACACGCTATCCATATTGAGTCCAGGATGCTCTGGAGTATAGAGTTCACATCTCCAGAGTTATACATCTCATGCCAGTTTGGGCGCTGTAGCTCAGTGCAGTACAAGGAAGAAACTGCCAAAATGGTGAGTAAAACTAAATATCGAATTTCCATTCTTTCTTTTCTTTTTATGGGAGTGAGGGGGGGGGGGGCAGATTTGTAAATTAAAATAAAAGCTGGTGAATTGACAGTATCTTTTTCAATATCTTTTATTCACCTCTTTATAATATGTAAGGACACTGTGTCAGTTGTTTACAGTTTAAACTAGTTATGAGATCAATGAACTGTCATCTCTATCTAACACTAACACAAGTGGTAAAGCTGTTGGATTTACAATCATAATGTTGTGGGTTTGATTCCTGGACTTGGATGTGCATTGCGTTCTTAAGCAAAACATTCTTGCGTAGTATACTCAGTTGAAAATGAGTACCAGCAATTGCTGGGGGATTTTAAATTCCATCCTGCACAGGACAGGTGTCCTGTGCAGGATGGAATTCTGTACTCTCAGTTGCTTCACACCATGGAAACCGAGATAAGCACATTCCACCCTTCTCTCAGGCATTGCATAACTAGGACTACACTATTTAATGTGTCCTTTCCTTTTTATCATACTAATCTATAATTTGGCTGTTACTTGTTCTGAGTCTAAAGTCTGTCTCAAGCCTGGATGCTAATCAGGCCAGTGTTTACCTTGGTTTCCATGGTGTTAAGTGACTGACAGTAAACAATTCCAGCCTGGACAGGACACCAGTTCATTGCAGAGAAAACCCCCCAGCAATTGTTGATACTCATTTCCAACTGAGTATACTGAGTATATAGGCAGTGAATTGGCAGAGTCGTTAGAACATCAGATAGAATGCTTTGTGGTATTCGTTCCAACTCTCTGCTCTCTGAGTTCAAATCCCGCTGAGGTCAACTTTGCCTTTCATCCTTTTGATGTCAATAAAAAAGTACCAGTCTAGTACTGGGGTCGATTCTTCTTCTATATCTCTTTCTCATTTCCTCTCTCTCACTTTCTATCTTTCTCTGGAAGAAATCTGCTGTATTCAGGCCTGGACAGGGATGGGCTCCGCCTGACTTAAAATACCCAAGAAATGATGTCTGTTAATACGGCACCTCTACGACTCTGTCAGGAGTTACAGGACCATACATACATACTGAGTATAATGTTTTGCTCAAGAACATAACACACAACCCAGTCCAAGAATGAAACCCAGAACATGATTGTAAGTTTAACACCATTTACACTTGTGTTAGTGTTAAATAGAGCATGAAAGTTTATTAGCTTTGTTGCAATTAGTTGAGACACAAAATAACTGGCACAGTGTCCTTTCCTATTGTAAGAGGTGAATAAAAGAGTTCACACACACATACACATAAACATACTCTCACACTCTAAAACACACAAACACACTCACACACATACTCTTTCACACTCTTAAATGCTCAAATGTACTCACACACTAAAACACACAAACACACTCACATTAAAACACACAAATGCACTCACTCACACACACTTAAACACAGTAATGTAAATGTTAAATAGATTAAGGCAGTCATGGGTAACCTGCGGCCCACAAAGCTTTCTAAATGACTCACCTAAATCACCTAAGTGAAATCTTTCTGATTTTTTTACCCCAACTTTTCAGTCGTAATTTATCTTTCTATAATTTTTAACGATTGAGGAAAACAACGTGTACGAATTCTGAAGAAACAAATCAAAACAACCTGAGTTATCACCCTTTTTTTTTAATGTGGGCACAAATGTAAATTAGCGCTTGCGGCCTCCCTGATGATGAGCCATATCTCATGCAGCCCGCTTCTCGAAAAAGGTTGCCCATGCCTGGGTTAATGGCTGAAACCCTTGCATGAGGTGAGAGGGTGGTTCTTCTCTGGTGACCTTCTCCTGTCCAACTTTCTTGAGAGTTTCTGACCACATAATACTACATAGTACGGCATAAATACTGTTACAAAATAAAATGCTTATAACTCCTTCAATATTTATTGTACCTAGCTACAATTGTGGCACAATGTAATTAATAAAATGTTTATTAACACCATGAAATCTTATTTGATATGCTTTCCTTTTGTTCTCACATCTCGAGATCATCTTTACATAGCCTCCTCATGGATCTCTCTGAAATTTCGGTCTCTTTCACCATTTTTCTCATGAATCTTTTTGGCTTACATCTGATTTTCTCATGCATGTATTTGATTAGTTTTGGTGTTCAGAAGGTGCTAGGACGTCCTGATCTTGGCTTTTGTTGAGGAAGTTTCTTTGAAGTGATCAATGGTCCTTTTTATGAGCATTCTGTTAATTTCAAGCTGTTTTCCAGTTATAAAAATCTGAGGTGGAGTCTACTTTTTTTCATGCTGTCCAATTATGAATTTTCCTTTCAATTCTAAGGACATTTAAATAATAATAATAATGAAATTATTGTGTACACTGCTCAGGTGCATATATAGTACATAGAATAATGTATAAAGGTCAGGAAAGTGAACAGTGTATGAGTCATGAAATACACACACATGCATGCGTGTGTATGGAAGGGGGATATCAGGTGTAGTGTTGGCGAATTTCAGGAAGCATGGAGGTTTTAAAGGATGTAGTGTCCCAGTAGCTAACAACTGATGCAGGTAATTTGTTCCATGCTTCAGCAACTCTGAACATGAAAAAATGTGCAATGAATCCTTATATAACCCCCAAAACAGTTAGTATATAGTATTAGGTTAATATTTGAGCAATCAGATCAATAATAAAGTAATTATTATTGGTTTCTTATATAAGCATAATTTGTGTGTGTGTGGGGGGGGGGTCTATTAAAGCGCTCCCTGTGTGTGACTGGTACTTTATTTTATCGACCCAGTAAGGATGAAAGGCAAAGTTAATCTGGGCGGGATTTGAACTCAGATCATAAAGGGCCGTAACTCTATGCTGCAAAGCATAAAGTAATTAATATTATGACTTAAACTCATTTGATATTTTGTAACAGTATTTATGCTGCACCCTGTATATATTTGTAAAGTAATGTTAGATATTTCTACTTGTTTGTTTTATTTTAACAGTGTGTAAAGCTGGTTATTTTGGTGTCCATTGTTCAAATCCCTGTAAATGCAAGGACAGTGCAAACTGTAACCCTAAAACTGGACACTGTCCAAACAACAAGTGTCTACCTGGTTTTACTGGTCATGACTGCCAAGCTTGTTAGTATGCTTATTTTAAACTGTAAATGTTCATTTATTAACAGCGTGCCTCCTGATGTGCCATGTGTGCCTCTGATGTTTCCAGTCTGCCTCTGATGTTCCCAGTCTGCCTCTTGTGTTCCCAGTGTGTCTCTGATATACCTAGTGTGCCTCTGATGTACCTACTCTGCTTCTGGTGTTCCCAGTATGCCTCTTGTATTCCCAGTGTGTCTCTGATGTGCCAACTGTGCCTCTGATGCTCCCAGTCTGCCTCTTGTGTTCCCAGTGTGTCTCTGATATACCTAGTGTGCCTCTGATGTACCTACTCTGCTTCTGATGTTCCCAGTATGCCTCTTGTATTCCCAGTGTGTCTCTGATGTGCTCAGTGTGCCTCTGATGTGCCAACTGTGCCTCTGATGCTCCCAGTCTGCCTCTTGTGTTCCCAGTGTGTCTCTGATATACCTAGTGTGCCTCTGATGTGCCAACTGTGCCTCTGATGCTCCCAGTCTGCCTCTTGTGTTCCCAATGTGTCTCTGATATACCTAGTGTGCCTCTGATGTACCTACTGTGCTTCTGATGTTCCCAGTATGCCTCTTGTGTTCCCAGTGTGTCTCTGATATACCTAGTGTGCCTCGGATGTGCCTACTGTGCTTCTGATGTTCCCAGTGTGCCTCTTGTATTCCCAGTGTGTCTCTGATGTGCCCAGTGAGCCTCTGATGTTCTCAGTATGCCTCCTATGTACCTAGTGTCCACTGATATTCCAGTGTGCCTCTGATGTTCCCACTGTGCTCCAATGTTCCCAGTATGCCAGTATGCCTCTAATATCCCAGTGTGCTTCTGGATGTTCACAGTGAGCCATTGTGCCTCTTGAGTACCCACTGTGTCTCTGATGTTCCCACTGTACCTGTGTGCTTCTAATTTTCCAAGTGTGCCAGTGTTTCTCTAGCATAGTTTCTATTGTTGGATGCCCTTCCTAACACTACCTCACAGCATGTACTGGGTGCATTTCCTCATGGCACCACCTTTACCACATGCCAGGGTGGTCTTGCTACTTTTATCATGGTACCACACTAACACTTTACAGTATGGGCTGGATGCATTTTATCACAGCATCAAACACTTCCATTTTCCAGTGTAGGCTTGGTGCACTTTATCATGGCACCAGCACTACCACATTTCAACACTGGGGTGTTTAACCCTTTAGCATTTAAACTGGCCATATCTGACCAGAATCCTCACACCTCTTTCTGTTGAAACCGGCCATAACTGGCCACTCATACTGACATTAAGGTATTCTTCTCAAAATAGATAAAATCAAAATCTCATATATTCGACATTATGAGATACTTATGTGAGGTAAAGCCTTTACCATGAAAATACAATAGTATATATAGAGTCATCATCATCATCATCATCATCATCACCGTTTTACGTCCGTTCTTCCACGCTAGCATGGGTTAGACGGGTTGTCCTGTTGTGGGCAGTGTCTGGTCGGCTGACTATGCTTTGCTCATACAGGAACTGATTTGGCTTGATTTCTACAGCTGGATGCCCTTCCTAACACCCACCTCATTTACAGTGAGTGCTGGGTGCTTTTTCGTGTTGCCTACACGTCCACTTTACAGTGTGGGCTGGGTGCTTTTTTGCCGTGGCACCTCCACGACCACCTTGCGGTGGGAGGGTGTGGGCGCATATTGTCTATATGCTTCAGCTTGTACCCATGGGAGGTCGGGTACTCTGTATTACTGCGAGACGCCAGAGGTCACGGTCGTGTGTCATCGCCTTTGAGAGGTGGAATTGGGTAAGGTCGGTTTTTATCACCTCATCCCAGGTCATCTTGGGTCTCCCCACTCCGCGGTTTCCATCGACTTCTAGTGCTCTGCACCTTTTTATGCAGCTGTCATCCTTCATACGCATCACATGTCCATACCAACGCAACTGCCTATCCTGCACACAGCATTTGTTTCCTCTTATGCTCAGTCTCTCTCTCAATTCATTTATGCTTTGTCGTTCGCGTATATTACTGTTACACATCCATCAGAGCATGCAGGCTTCGTTTCTCTCTAATCTAAGTAAGTCTTCCACCTTCAGCGCCCAGGTCTCACTACCATGCAACATCGCTGTTCGGATACACGCATCATACAGTCTGCCTTTCATTTTGAGGGAGAAGCCTTTTGCAGCTAGCTGTGGTAGTAGTTCCCTAAGCTTCTTCCATCCCGTTCTTACCCTAGTTATTGTACTTTCTGAACACCCACCTCCGCTGCTAATTCGGTCACCTAGGTAGCAGAAGCTGTCTACTCTTTCTACAGAGCCCTCCCAGAGATTGGTGGTACTTGTTTCCTGTGGCTTTTTGCTGCGTGCTGTCCCAGCACAGCTGCTGCATGTGAAGCCTACATTCTTAATTAAGCTTCCTGAGATCCCGCTACATCTCTTGTGTACCCATTGTTTGCATTTGGGGCAGAGAATGGAGTTCCTACCTACACCTTTCCTACATACTGAGCAAGGCCATTTCCCTGAGGGGATCTGGGTTCTGTTTTCTCGTCTACTTACAAGGACCTGAGTCTTTATCATGTTGACTTTGAGACCCTTTCTTTCTAGTCCCTGCTTCAAAGTTTGGAATTTCTTCTCTAGCTCTACCATAGATTCAGCTATAAGTGCGAGGTCATCAGCATACAGGAGTTCCCATGGGCATCCGGTCTTAAACTCCTCCGTTATTGCCTGCACGACTATGATGAACAGGAGGGGGCTAAGAACAGAGCCCTGGTGGACCCCAACCTGTACGCTAAATTCCTCGCTATACTCATTTCTAATCCTAACTTTGCTGACTGCTCCCCTATACATGGCTTGTACCGCTTTCACAAGCCATTCATCTACTCCTAGTTTTCTAAGAGCCCATCAGATTACAGCACGTGGAACTCTGTCAAAGGCTTTCTCGAGATCGACAAATGCCAGGTAGAGTGGCTTACTTTTAGCTAGGTACTTTTTCCTGTAACTGCCTCACAAGGAAGAGGGCATCAGTGGTGCCTCTTCCTGGTACAAACCCAAATTGCATCTCGTCTAGTTTCACCCGGTCCCTAATCAACTGTGCTATAACTCTTTCTGTTACTTTCATGACCTGGTCCATCAGCTTTATACCTCTATAGTTTCCTCTATCCAGTGCATCACCTTTACCTTTGTAGCAGTTGACAATGATGCTACTGCACCAATCTTTTGGTATGATACCTTCTAGTATTACCTGGTTAACAATACGTGTGGTTATAGTGTGACCTACAGACCCAGATGCCTTCAGCATCTCGGCAGCTATACCCGATGGACCGGTTGCTTTCCCCATCTTCATATCTTTGATTGCCTTACTTACTACGCTGCTGCTGACTTGTACTGCTGGCCCCTCTATAGGGTCTACTTGGGGTAGGGTCTCTTCTTCCCATGCATTCTCCCCATTTAGTAATCTATCATAATGTCTCTTCCATGCATCTTTCTTCTCAGCACTTGTGAGGGCAAGCTCACCTTTATCATTCCGGATACACTTCTCTCCAATGACATCACAATTCTCTCTGACACACTGCCTCGCAATCTTGAACACCTCCTGTTTCTGGTCCTCACATTGCAAAACATGCTTGAATTTTCTATCCTCTGCCTCCCTCCTAGCTAAGTATACTTGTCGCCTAGCTTCCCTCTTGGTCTCTATGTAATGTACCCTGCTCCCCCCATTCTTCCATTCTTTCCATGCCTGTCTCTTGGCCTTAACTGCCTCATCTACCTTATTGTTCCACCACCAAGTCATTCTCCTCCTGCTTGAGGTCTTACTCCAGCCACAGACCTCATCCGTCGCCTCTAGTAAGTTATTTTTTAGGAACTCCCAGTTCTGTTCCTCATTGAATGTCTCTATCTGTTCTTCTTTACTGTCGTAGGCGTTGAGTAAAATATCTTTAAATCTGTTACTGGTTGAGGGGTCTTTCAGCTTCCAGATCTTTCTTCTCCAGGTTGGCCTCTGTTTCCAGGTTCATCTAGTTCTGACCGTGAGGTCGCTGAAAACTAAGCTATGTTGGGATGTACATTCCTCACTAGGGAAGGCTTTTGTGTTTATGACCGTCCATCTGTCACGTCCTCTGATGAGGAAAAAATCTATCTGACTATAGTGCTCCCCTGATCTAGAGGTGATCAGGTGGTTGTCGGGTCTTTTGAAGTTTGTGTTACATATCGACATGTCATTGGCGTCGCAGAATTCTAGAAGTCTGAATCCTTCCTCATTTCTTGTGCCAACCCCATGGCCTCCATGGACTCTATTGAAGCCGTCGCAGTGTTTACCTACCTGTCCGTTAAAATCTCTTGCGATGATTAGGAAGTCATTGTCGTTTGTTAGAGCAGTAGTGTGCATTAGGGACTCGTAAAACCTATCCTTAAGTTCGTCTGGCAACCCCGATTGGGGTGCGTAAGCTGATATTATTGTGGTAATTGTTTTATTCAGGACTAGTCTGAGTTTAATGATTCTTGCATTTACCCTGTACACTGAGATTACTTTATCTACCCACTTGTCAGCTAGTAGTATACCTACACCACCCATCCCATCGTCATTTCCCACTCAGAAAAATTTGTAGCACCGACTTTTTCCTACAAGGACTCTAGCAGACTCTCTTCTCCATCTAGTCTCTTGCACACAGCATACATCAATTTCCTTTCGCTCTAGCATTTCTACGATTACTCCTGCTCTTCCTTTCATTGAGCCCACATTGATGGTACCAACTCGGAGTTTTGGGCATTTGTCGACACTCGTAGGGAAGGGTCTCTGGATGGGCGCTTCACATGGGTGCTTGGTAGCTCGCAGATTCATATTTCATCTATTAATTCAGAGTTGCTCAAATTTATTCTCAGCTCATCCATCCATAACGGTAGGAAAATTCAGGGCTAGAAGAACAGTGGTGGTGGGATAATGGCAGGCTGTGTTGGGCTGGGACAGGGGAGGAGAGAGTTAGTTAGGTAGTAGTAGCAGAAGAAATGGCATGCTGAGGTTTGATTGGTCGAATAGGCTATGGTGGTGTGAGGGGGTGGGTGTGAGGGAAATTGTGAGGTAGGGAGAGAGGATCGTCGTCAAGATGGAAACTGGAACGAAGCCAAATCAACTCTAGTGATTCATTTTAGCCTTTCAGAATAGAGTGTCTTATCTCTTCAATAGCTTCAAGATGAGTGAGGTGGAATGGGTGAAGAGGGAACGGGAGGTAATGGGTGGCTTCGAGATAGATAGGGAGAGGGTAGCCATCATAGAGAGAGAGATAGAGAGGGGTAGCCATCATAGAGAGAGGGTCGCCGCATGGCAAAGTAGCCGATAGAATACATCAATAATTGTTTCTACTTTTGGCACAAGGCCAGCAATTATTCCAGTGCATTACTGGTACTTTATTTTATCGACCCCGTAAGGATGAAAGGCAAAGTTAACCTCGGCGGGATTTGAACTCAGAATGGCAAGGGCCGTAACTCTATGCGTCAAAGCATGGCGTCCGACCCTCTACCGATACTGCCAATCCACTCAATAATAATAGACAGTCATGGCCTGTAGCCTTTGATGGAAAAATAGACAGAGACAGAGTCAGCATGGTCGGAGAATAACAAAGTAAATGCATTGTGGAGCTGAAATACCTTCATAAAATTTGTATGGATGGATGACTGGAACAAAGCCAAATCAACTCTAGTGATTCATTTTATTTATACATATATATATATATATATGCAAAAGTTTTATATAAAATTGTTGGGTTACAACAAGTAAATATTTTATAACTGATATAAAGCACTCGACAAGTTTTGGAGTAGATATACGATATTAAACAAATGGAAACTATATTTATAAAACCATATTTATTTCATTATACATATTTCGGGGATACCATATTAAAAATATGGCATGCCTTCTTCAGATAAAATACAATATATAAACAGTTTTATAAATAATTTTGACGTACCATAAATATTGACCAACCGTTATGTAAAAAAGCTGGTTTGGTAGTGAGATGTTTACAAATATTAAGTGTTAAGCACAGTTAAAAAGAAAGACAGAGAAAAAGAAGAAATGTATGTAAAGAAAAACAGAGAAATAGAGAGAGATAGGGGAGAGAGAGATAGTGAGGAGGTGAAAAAAGAGAGGCAGCTGAGGCAACAGATGAATAATAATAATTCATCATACAAATTGAGAGATTTAGGAGGGAGGGTGTACTGTAATTATTTAGTTATAGTATTAAGGACAGTTGGGGAGGAGACGGAGAGAAAATAAGAAATGAAGAGAAAACAGAGAGAGAGAAAGATAGAGGTGGGGGGAGAATAGAGGTAGCCCAAATAATAATAATTATATATGGGGAGGTGAGAGAAATAGGAGAGAAATGAGAGAGAAACAAGAGAGAAACTATATATATATACATATATATATATATATATATATATATATATATATATATATATGTATATATATATATATATATATATATATGTATGATTCGAACGAACATAACTTACCATTCAACATATGAAATCCGCACTCTTACACAGACCACCGCAGAACTATAATATTCTTTAAACAGCTTCTAGCCTCCTTAATTCTATACCACAGTAATGTCTGCAAATATCTTAACCCATAAATATAGAGAAACCACAACATTTAGAGAAGGATTTATCACAGACATCACAGTGATATGGTTCCTCTCCTGTATGTATATGTTGGTGTCTAGTGAAACCACATTTACAGAAGGATTTATCACAGACATCACAGTCATATGGTTCCTCTCCTGTATGTATATGTTGGTGTCTAGTGAAACCACATTTACAGAAGGATTTATCACAGACATCACAGTGATATGGTTCCTCTCCTGTAGATGTTAGTGTCTAGTGAAGCCACAACATTTAGAGAATGATGTACCAAATATATCAAAGTGATATGGCTTCCCAACTGTATGTATATGTGTGTGTGTAGTTAATGTAACATTCAAAGAGAATGCTTTCCCTAAGATGTTACAATGATATGTATTTGTATTCTCATTAATTCACAAATTTGAGAGAAGGATTTATCACTGATGTCAATGCATTATGATTTCTCTTCTGCATGTATACATTTGTGAGTATTTAGGCTACTTTTCCCAGAGAATGATTTACCACAGATATCACAGTGATATGGCTTATCACCTGTATGTATACGTTTGTGAGTAGTTAAGGTACCTCTTTGAGAGAATGATATACCACAGATATCACAGTGATATGGCTTCTGTTCTCTAACCTTTGTCATCTCACCAGCAATACTAAACACTTTAGATTGTGTTTCACATTCACTTCTTTGTCAATTTATTTGGCATAATGATTTCTTCTTCAACAGAATATACAGATGTTTTTCTTGTAATATTTTTTATATTATATTTCTTATAAAATATTCTTCTATATTTCCCTCAACTGTGATTTCAGTTAATATCTGAAGATAACACAAACTTCTGTTTCATCCAAGTTTAGTTAAAATACAAAACCATCTTATAGTGAAGAAAATAAACTCAGTTTTGAGGAAATATTTCACACTAATTGAACTATAGATTTATATAAACAGTGTTATATAAGTTCTGTTTAGAAGGTTTTAGTCTTCAAATGATGAGAAATAGAGATGATGTATCCAAGATTGAAAATATTAATTTATCCCAATGTCATCTGATATTCTGAAATAAGAAAGAAACAGTATGAGATAATAGAGAATACTTTAGAAGCAGAGATAGATTTAACAGTGGAAATGTTATATTTCTATATTGGTAAACTGTAGATATCAACATTCTGTCCAGAGAAATTCTCTCCAATGTGAGCAGTGGTATTCCAGCATGCTCTATAAATTATATCCTTCTATCACTTCAGAGGTCTGCTCTATGGCAGTTTAGCAAAAAATGCATTCTTATAGGACTTATAAGAAAGTAACAGTATGAGATAATAGAGAATACTTAAAATGCAGGGATAGATTTAACAGTGGAAATTTTACATTTTCACCATATTTCCTAGCATCGAAGACATTACTTTTTCCCTAATATAAGTCCAAAATATCTACCATATGTCCTGGAGGCCGAAGGTTGATTATTATTTTTTTTCAAAAATTGGTCGTCATTGGCACCAGTAAGTACGGTACATTGGTAAACTGTAGAAATATACCTGCGTCAGATTTACTTATTCATATAAACTAGCTACACCATCACTATAGCGGGATCATCTAGTACAGGGCCCCAAAACTGTGGTAACCTCGTGAGATGAGTTTGGAGCAGCTGACTGGCTACCCCTCCTCACAGTGGTGCCACCCAGTACCAGGCCCCCAAAATTATAGTTCCACTGTGAGATGAGTTCACTGCAGCCAACTGGCCTGTCCCTCCTCATAACAGAGCCATCCAGTTCCACACTGTAAACATGGTTGATGTTAGGAAGGGAATCCAGCTGTAAAATACCCCACCAAATTTACAGACCTCACCTGAGCAAGGTGCGACACATGGCCAACCCTGGCCAGACTTGCCTCCTGGCGTGGATGACCCGTCTAACCCATGCAAGAATGGAAAAATGGACGCTAAATGGTGATGATATATACATGCATATATATATATATATCACCCACACTGGACGTGTAGAAGACAGCAAAAAAGCATCCAGCCCACACTTGCCTCTAAATGGGACCCGTCTAACCCATACTAGTGTGGAAGATGGACGTTAATTGAAGATGATGATGATGATATATAATTAAATGTTGTAGTTTGTTTGAAGCATTCTATATAAAATATAACGTTGAAAGAGATAGAAGGCTAAACAATGCAAAATGGACAATAAGATGAGGTAAGGAAAAGTAAAAGTTACCTGGTAATCTTTGTTTTGTTTTTTTGTTGTTGTTCTTTTATCTGTCCAATATTTCGGGACCTAAAAGTCCTTTCTTCAGGGTTTAAGCCTTTGACATTTACATTACTCTATATATACTATTATATTTCCATGGTAATGTCTTTATCTCACATAACATTTACATTACTCTATATATACTATTATATTTCCATGGTAATGTCTTTACCTCACATAATATCAAATCTGATATTATTTATATTGAGAACAATACTTTAACATCAGTATGAGTGGCCAGTTACGAGTGGTTTAAAAAGAAAAAGAGGACAGAACTCTGGCCAGTTATTGCCGGTTTAAATGTTAAAGGGTTAACCCTTTAGCATTCACATTATTTTATATATACTATTATATTTTCATGGTAAAGGCTTTATCTCACATAATATTGAATCTATCAGATTTTGAAAGTATTTATTTTGAGAACAATACCTTAACATCAGTCTGAGCGACCAGTTACAGTCAGTTTCAACAGAAAGAGGTAGAGAATTCTGGCCAGTTTGGGCTGGTTTGGACACTAAAGGGTTAAGCAACTTTCAGTGGATAATGTTCCAATTTCCTCTCTTTGGGATTAAATTTTGATTTTGATTAACATTTTTTCTAAGTTGTTTTCAAGCATTTTATAAAATTGATGGAAGCTATGAAGTAGGAAGACCTGGGATGAGGTGATAACAGCTGACCTGACACAATTGATGGAAGCTATAGAGTAGGAAGACCTGGGATGAGGTGATAAAAGCTGACCTCACACAATTGATGGAAGCTATGAAGTAGGAAGACCTAGGATGGGGTGATAAAAGGTGACCTCACACAATTGATGGAAGCTATGAAGTAGGAAGACCTGGGATGAGGTGATAAAAGCTGACCTCACACAATTGATGGAAGCTATAGAGTAGGAAGACCTAGTCTGAGGTTATAAAAGCTGACTTCACACAATTGATGGAAGCTATGAAGTAGGAAGACTTGGGATGAGGTGAAAAAGCTGACCTGACACAATTGATGGAAGCTATAGAGTAGGAAGACCTGGGATGAGGTGATAAAAGCTGACCTCACACAATTGATGGAAGCTATGAAGTAGGAAGACCTGGGATGAGGTGATAACAGCTGACCTCACACAATTGATGGAAGCTATGAAGTAGGAAGACCTAGGATGACGTGATAAAAGCTGACCTGACACAATTGATGGAAGCTATGAAGTAGGAAGACCTGGGATGAGGT
Organism: Eledone cirrhosa; assembly: GCA_964016885.1. Lineage (NCBI taxonomy): Eukaryota > Metazoa > Mollusca > Cephalopoda > Octopoda > Eledonidae > Eledone > Eledone cirrhosa. The sequence continues at coordinate 29,039,809 of OZ024762.1, forward strand.
GATAACAGCTGACCTCACACGATTGATGGAAGCTATGAAGTAGGAAGACCTAGGATGACGTGATAAAAGCTGACCTGACACAATTGATGGAAGCTATGAAGTAGGAAGACCTGGGATGAGGTGATAAAAGCTGACCTGACACAATTGATGGAAGCTATAGAGTACGAAGACCTAGTCTGAGGTGATAAAAGCTGACTTCACACAATTGATGGAAGCCATGAAGTAGGAAGACCTGGGATGAGGTGATAATAGCTGACCTGACACAATTGATGGAAGCTATAGAGTAGGAAGACCTGGGATGAGGTGATAAAAGCTGACCTGACACAATTGATGGAAGCTATGAAGTAGGAAGACCTGGGATGAGGTGATAAAAGCTGACTTCACACAATTGATGGAAGCCATGAAGTAGGAAGACCTGGGATGAGGTGATAAAAGCTGACCTCACACAATTGATGGAAGCTATAGAGTAGGAAGACCTTGGATGAGGTGATAACAGCTGACCTCACACAATTGATTGAAGCTATGAAGTAGGAAGACCTGGGATGAGGTGATAAAAGCTGACCTCACACAATTGATGGGAGCTATGAAGTAGGAAGACCTAGTTTGAGGTGATAAAAGCTGACCTCACACAATTGATGGAAGCTATGAAGTACGAAGACCTGGGATGAGGTGATAAAAGCTGACCTCACACAATTGATGGAAGCTATAGAGTAGGAAGACCTGGGATGAGGTGATAAAAGCTGACCTCACACAATTGATGGAAGCTATGAAGTAGGAAGACCTGGGATGAGGTGATAACAGCTGACCTCACACAATTGATGGAAGCTATGAAGTAGGAAAACCTGGGATGAGGTGATAAAAGCTGACTTCACACAACTGATGGAAGCTATGGAGTAGGAAGACCTGGGATGAGGTGATAACAGCTGACCTCACACAACTGATGGAAGCTATGGAGTAGGAAGACCTGGGATGAGGTGATAAAAGCTGACCTCACACAACTGATGGAAGCTATGGAGTAGGAAGACCTGGGATGAGGTGATAACAGCTGACCTCACACGATTGATGGAAGCTATAGAGTAGGAAGACCTGGGATGAGGTGATAAAAGCTGACCTCACACAATTGATGGAAGCTATGAAGTAGGAAGACCTGGGATGAGGTGATAATAGCTGACCTGACACAATTGATGGAAGCTATGAAGTAGGAAGACCTGGGATGAGGTGATAACAGCTGACCTCACACAATTGATGGAAGCTATGAAGTAGGAAGACCTGGGATGAGGTGATAACAGCTGACCTGACACAATTGATGGAAGCTATGAAGTAGGAAGACCTGGGATGAGGTGATAACAGCTGACCTCACACAATTGATGGAAGCTATGAAGTAGGAAGACCTGGGATGAGGTGATAACAGCTGACCTCACACAATTGATGGAAGCTATGGAGTAGGAAGACCTGGGATGAGGTGATAAAAGCTGACCTCACACAACTGATGGAAGCTATGGAGTAGGAAGACCTGGGATGAGGTGATAACAGCTGACCTCACACGATTGATGGAAGCTATAGAGTAGGAAGACCTGGGATGAGGTGATAAAAGCTGACCTCACACAACTGATGGAAGCTATGGAGTAGGAAGACCTGGGATGAGGTGATAACAGTTGACCTCACACAATTGCACTTCTCAAAGACAATGACACAGGATCGAGATCTTTGGTGTTATACAGTAATATAGAAGACCAGCCATCCCTAGCATTGGTATCAATGACTCCCACATGGACATCAATACACATTACTATATACAAACCTAACATATCGAAGACCTCTGTCGGTCAAGAATGACCATGTGATTTGCAACTAGAAAGTTCCCTTCTGAGGCACAAGTCCAGTTGTTTGAGGAAGACCAGCAGTCACCCAAGTATACCAGTCTACCCTCTCCACGCCACCGATGTTGTCCAAGGGAAAGGTAATGGCTGATACAGCTTGGTACCAGTTACATCACTACATATATATATACTATATATATATATCATATATACACTGTCTACAGTATATATACACAATATATATATTATATATACACTGTGTACAATATATATTATACGCTATATATGTTGTCCAAGGGAAAGGCAATGGCTGATACAGCTTGGCACCAGTGACATCACAACATATATATATAACTTATATCCCAGACTTCCATAGATTATTTCTATTCTACAGCTACCTCTCTTCCCCAATTTCAAAATGTTCTGTTTACATTATTATTATTATTATCATTCACTTGTTTCCACAATGTATATACTTCGACCTTGTTTTTGATATAAACTATGTTGGACATTGTGTCTTTCTCTACAAACTCATCCCTAACCCCTGCAATTACCTCTCCTTTCTCTCAAAGCTAGTTGACAATCTTCGAAATTCTTGCATATCTGCCTTGTCTAATATGCCTACTTATATCTGCTTATTTCCCCCGAATCTCCTGTGATGATATATGTCATGATGGCTACCTATCTCACAATTTCCCACTCACCACCATTGGCTATTTGACCAATCAAACCACAGCAACATGTCCTTACCCATTACCAGCCCCAACAAACTCTGCCATTACTACTACTGTCCTTCTAGCCCTTACCAGCCCCAACAAACTCTGTCATTACTACTACTGTCCTTCTAGCCCTTACCAGCCCCAACAAACTCTGTCATTACTACTACTGTCCTTCTAGCCCTGCACCAAAGAATTCTTGTTCACCGTTATGTATGGAGGAGCGAAGGATAAATGGAACAACCCCGAATAAATAAATGAATATGAATCTGCGAGTTACCAAGCACCCATGCAAAGCTTTAATTCAGAGACAGGAAGCATACACACTCCCCTGCAAAAATTCACCCTCTCCCACAAATGATGGCAAATGTCCAAAACTCTGAGTTGGTAGCATCAACATAAGCACAATGAAAGGAAGGGAAGGAGAAATTATAGACATGCTAGAGTGAAAGGATATTGACGTATGCTGTGTGCAAGAGACTAGGTGGAGAGGAGAGTTCGCTAGAGTCCTTGTAGGCAAAAGTTAGTGCTATAAATTTTTCTGGGTGGGAAATGACAATGGGATGGGTGGTGTAGGTATACTATTAGCTGACAAATGGGTAGATAAAGTAATAACCACACGTATTGTTAACCAGGTAATACTAGAGGGTGTCATACCAAAGGATTGGTGCAGCAGCATCATCGTCAACTGCTACAAGGGTAAAGTAGATGCATTAGATAGAATAAACTATAGAGGTATAAAGCTGATGGACCAGGTCATGAAAGTAATGGAAAGAGTCATAGCACAGTTGATCAGGGAGTAGGTAAAACTAGGTGAGATGCAGTTTGGGCTTGTGCCAGGAAAAAGCACCACTGATGCTCTCTTCCTTGTGAGGCAGTTACAGGTAAAGTACCTAGCTAAAAGCAAGCTGCTCTACCTGGCTCTTGTCGATATGGAAAAAGTCTTCAACAGAGTGCTCCGTGCTATAATCTGGTGGGCTCTTAGAAAACTAAGAGTAGATTAGTGGCTTGTGAAAGCTGTACAAGCCATGTATAGGGGAGCAGACAGCAAAGTTAGAGTTAACAATTACTATAGCGAGGAATCTAGCATACTGGTCGGTGTCCACCAGGGCTCTGTTCTTAGCCTTCTTCTGTTTATAATAGTATTGCAGGCTATAACAGAGGAGTTTAAGACCTGATGCCCATAGGAACTCCTATATATGGATGATCTTGCACTTATAGCTGAATCTATGGCAGAACTAAAGAAACAAGCACCACCAAACTCTGGGAGAGATCTGTAGAAACAGTAGACAGCTTTTGCTACCTAGGTGACGAAATGAGCAGCGGAGGTGGGTGTTCTGAAAGTACAGTAACAGGATTGAAGAAGTTTAGGGTGCTACTGCCACTGCTAGCTGCGAAAGGCTTTTCCCTCAAAATGAAAGGCAGACAGTATGATGCGTGCATACGAACAGCAATGCTACATGGTAGTGAGACCTGGGCACTGTCTGTAGAAGACTTGCGTAGATTAGAAAGAAACGAAGCTTGCATGCTCCGATGGACGTGTAATAGTAATATACGCGAACGGTAAAGCATTAACAAATTGAGAGAGAGACTGAACATAAGAGGAATCAAATGTTGTGTGCAGCAGAGGAGGTTGTGTTGTAGCCCCTGGGTACAAGCTGAAGCACATAGACAATATGCCCCAGCCCTCTCACTGTAAAGTGGCCGTGGAGGTGTCACAAAAAAAAAGCACCCATCACTCACTGTGAGGTTGGTGTTAGGAAGGGCATCCAGCTGTAGAAATCAAGCCAAAATCGGTTCCCATCTGAGCAAGACAAGGTCACCCTACTTGGCACTGCCCACAACAGGACAACCTGTCTAACCCATACTACCATGGAAGAAGCGACGTAAAACAGTGATGATGATATACATATATATACACTGTGTACAGTATATATACACTATATATATTATACAGTATATATACACTATATATATGTCCAAGAGAAAGGTTATGACTGATATAGCTTGGCACCAGTGACATCACAACTCATTTCTACAGCTGAGTAAACTGGAGTAACGTGAAATAAAGTGTCTTGCTCAAGGACACAACACAACACCCTGTCCGAGAATCGAACTCACAACCTTTAGATTGCAAGCCCAATGCTTTAACAACTAAGCCATGATACGTTCCAGAAACAACCATGTTACAGAGAGACCAATCTATGAAGGGTTTGTAGTAGATTAGAGCAAAACACAATCAGTAAAACAATAATGGAATGAAAATATAAACATTTGTTCATAATTAAAGCCTTAAGATGTCCCTTCCTTACGATATACTCTTTAATAACATCGAAACTTATTTAATAAGTTTAAATTTTAAACACTTTTTACTCAGACGTACCACGATAAGAAACTAGATATGTTCTAACGAATAATCCGCGATGTGGCGAGGATTACCGCGATAGGAAATTAGATACGTTCCAAAGAAATATCCGCGATGTAACGGGACTGCGAAAAGTGAACCGCGATATAGCGGGGGATTACTGTATATATATACACACACAATATACATTTATCTATATACACTCATAACATTTATTTCGATGTTTGACATTAAAATGTTGACTGAGGGTGCAACAACTGTTTCTTGTGTGAGGTTGTTCCAGTGGTTGAAATATAGACGGAGGTGTAACGGAATATTATGTGTGGTTGTAACGACAAGTGGATGGATGGATGTAACTGTTGGTATGGTGGTTTCGGTGTAAAGAAAAATACCAGGAGTGTTGTTACAAAGTTTATTTTATTACAACAATATTCAATTTGAATATTGAATGATAAAATAATTGACACAAAATATTCATACAATAATTTGGTGGCTCTTCGAGCCACGTAAATTCAAATATCACAGAATACGATTATAATACGTGTAAACAGAAATGAATGATACGTGTACAAATGCTGGACTCACTATGAATGCGTGTGTGCGGCGTATCAGTATATTTACTTATTTGTATTGCAGGAGTCAGCGATCAGCCAGGAAGGTGAGAATAAGTGATAGACTGGTTTTTCGTGACGAGAGCTTGTAAAACGTCTTGTCTTGTCTGTATCCCACTTCTTTTCTGTTTTTGGCGTAAACAATCCCTGTCTTTATAAGAGTTGAATTTAGAAGGATAGATATATCCTCTAAACTTTGGTTAGTCTCCCAAGGGATTAGTTTGCCAAGCGTAAAGAATTCATAAAGATGGATATATCCTCTGACCTATTTTCTGTCAGGCGTAAACACCTCTGACCTGCGTTTAGCCTCTCCCAAGGGGTTAGTCTCTTGAGCGTAAACAAGTTAAGATTGAACGATCTAGGTGCATGTGAAATGAAGATAGGTATGACTAGGTGTGTTGTTGAAGAAAATCAGTAAAAATAAAAAAAACACATGAAAGTCATTTACAAACAGGAGACATGAAAGAAAACATGCAAAGCAAAAGAAATTTACAGCAGTTCTTCGTCATTCTGTTGATCCGCTGGAATCTTCTGGTGGTCGATAGTGGCAGTGGTGTGGATTGCGTTAAGCTCCATGCGCGATAGGGCATAAGCTGCTGAGTTGGTGGCACCCTTAATGTACCGAATATCAGTAGTGTACTGAGAAATGAAGTCCAGATGTCGGACCTCCCTGGGTGAGTGTCGGTCAGGCTTGGCATTGAACGCGTACACTAGTGGTTTGTGGTCGGTGTATATAGAGAACACACGACCTTCTAGCATGTGTTGAAAATGCTTGACAGCAAGGTATGCTGCCAATAATTCACGACTGAATGTGCTGTACTTAGTTTCGGCGGGTTTTAATCGCTTAGAGAAAAAAGATACAGGTCGCCAAATATCGCCAGAGAGTTGTTGAAGCACACATCCAACTCCGAAATCGGATGCATCAGCCAATAAACACATTGGGGTGTCAGGTTTGGGGTAACTCAGCATTGTAGCCTCGGACAACATTTTCTTCAACTCGGCGAAAGCGGTATATTCTTTTTCGCTGAGCTTGATGTTTGCGTTTTTGGTTGTACGCTGCTGCAGCAAATCTGTGAGTGGTTGGGCTGTCTCTGCACAGTGGGGTATAAATCTTCTGTAGAAGTTTACCAGGCCAAGAAATTCTCGCAGTTTGCGGAGAGATATAGGTTGTGGAAAATCAATGATGGATTTGACTTTCTCCTTAAGTGGGCAAATACCATCTTTGTCAATGATGTGTCCCAGAAAATGAAGGGACGCAACTCCGAACTCACATTTGCTGGGGTTGATAACAATTCCATATTCACGCAAACGTGTGAATAGGAGATCCAGGTGTTTCTCATGTCCTGCATCGGAGCTGCTGGCCACCAGTAAGTCGTCAATGTATGCGTATACAAAAGGTAGACCCCTGGTGACTGTATCATGAATCGCTGGAATGTTTGCGCTGCATTTCGCAAACCGAAAGGCATACGCAGAAATTCGAACATTCCAAAGGGTGTTGTGACGGCGGTCTTTGGAATATCTGCGGTCTCAACGGGTATCTGATTGTAAGCTCGCACAAGATCGATCTTCGAAAATATGCGAGCCGCGTGCAGCGAGCTAGAGAAATCCTGTAGATGAGGCACTGGATAAGAGTTAGGAACGGTGCAGTTGTTTAGTGCACGGTAGTCGCCACAGATTCGCCAGTCGTTCGACGACTTCTTGGGTACACAGTGTATGGGTGAGGACCAGTTGCTGCTGGACGGACGTATGATGCCGAGATCCAGCATGTGCTGAAATTCTTGTTTGACGGACTTCAGCCGGTCTGGTGGTAGCCTTCTAGGTCATGCAGCGACAGGTGGGCTGTGTGTTATTATGCGAACTGCGCTTGGATGTGCGCGAACCACAGTGTTAGATCGTGCACCCAGAATGGTGGAATTCTTAATGTAAATGCCGCCCTCACTGCTATTTCTGCCGTAGATGAATCGTCGTGTGCTAGAGACATCGTTTGTAGTGGATGATCAGAAGTTGTGTGTCTGTTTTACGGGGTCACCAGTTGTAACGGAATATGTGGTTGTATCGATCAGCCAGGCAGGAGAGGAAATTAGTGACGGACTGGTATTTCGTGACGAGAGCTTGTAAAGGCCACTTGTCTTGTCTGTATATCACTTCTTTTCTGTCGGGGCGTAAACAACCCCTGTATTTATAAGAGTTGAAGTTAGAAGGATAGATATATCCTCTGAACTTTGGTTAGAGTCTCCCAAGGGATTAGTTTGCCAAGCGTAAACAACTCAGAAAGATGGATATATCCTCTGACCTATTTTCTGTCAGGCTTAAACACCTCTGACCTGTGTTTAGCATCCCCCAGGGGGTTAGTCTCTTGATCGTAAACAACATACCACGGCTTGTCCCAGAGGTGGGAAAGCTCAGATTCGGTTTCCAATCTTCGCCGCCGTTGTATATATATAACAAAGGAGGTGTGGTAAGGAACCAGAAGGACCATAAAGCACCAGAGTACTCAATATATAAATATATATATATCAGTGGCAAAGGGTAACCTGGAAAGCAGGGTATGCAGTCTAATCGCTATGGTGGAAAGTATGAAAGTTGGCCTACTTTCTTACACAATCCTTAGAATTTGCTGTTTAGATTTCACTTTCAACGCTTGACCGGCTCCACCCACTCCCTCATTGCTCTACAGGCAAGTTCAGCCATCCCCACCTCCCACCCACTGCCATGATAGACTTAATTGTGTTTACCAGGAATTTTTGACCAATCCTCTTGACAGCTACAATCTTCCCATATAAGGAAGTACCCCTTGAAAAGTTCGGCTATTTATTTACCAGGCTAAAAATTCTAATTTAGTCCAGAAATAGCCGTCGAAACGGCTTGAGCTCTACTGTCGAGGTCATACATTTTCCTATATATATCATCATCATTTTCGTTTAACGTCCATTTTCCACGCTAGCATGGGTTAGACGGGAGTTGAGGCAAGGCTGGTCGGGTGACCGTGTCTCACTCATATAGAACTATCTGGCAGGTTTTCTACGGCTGGATGCCCTTCCTAACACCAACCACATTTACAGTGTGGAACTGGGAACTTTTTACCATGTTACCTACACGACCACATTACAGCGTGGACTGTGTGTTTTTTTTCTTTCCCGTGACACCTACACGAACTCGATTTCATTTTCTCATGCTGTTGGTGGGAGTGGGAGGATAGGGTAGGGGTAGTAGATTGGGGTGTATATTTGGTTAAGAGGTGCCTACTGACTGTAGGTTTCGTTTTGTACATAGGCAAGGCAGGTCTTCTGTATTACTGCATAGCACCAAAGATCTCGGTCCAGAGACATTGTCTTAGAGAGATGTAAGTATGTAAGGTCGGAATTTATCAGATCATCCCAGGTTTTTCTGGGTTTACCTACTCCGTAACTACCATCAATTTTGATCGCCCTGCACCTTTTTTATACAACTGTCGTCTTTAATGCGCATCACATGGCCATACCAATCTGCCTTTCATTTTTAGAGAGAAACAGGCATCATACAATCTGCCTTTCATTTTTAGAGAGAAACCTTTTGTGGCCAACAACGGTATAAGCTCTCTGAACTTTTTCCATCCCGTTCTGACTCTGGCTACTGTACTTTCAGAACACCCTCCACCACTGTTGATTTCGTCACCCAGGTAACGGAAAGTGTCTACTATTTCTATAGAACCATCTGGGCAATGGAAGGAGCTAGTATCCTTTGGACACTTGCTACTTATTGCACCTGAGCATTGGCCACATATAAAGTCTACGTTCTTAGATAGTTTACCTGTGATCCCACTACATCTTTTATGTACCCATACTTTGCATTTGGGACATAAAATGGAATTTCTGCCTACTCCTTTCCTACACAATGAGCATAGCCATTTCCTTGAGGGCACCTGTGCCCTATTTTCCTTTCTACAAACTAGAACTTTAGTCTTAGACAAGTTAACTTTAAGGCCTTGTGATTCTAGGCCATGCTTCCATGTTTCGAATTTCTTCTCTAGTTCAGCCATTGATTCAACTATGAGCGTTAGATCATCTGCGTATAGGAGTTCCCATGGGCAGCGGGTCTTGAACTCCTCTGTTATAGCCTGAAGGGCAATAATAAATAAGAGGGTGCTAAGGACAGAGCCTTGATGAACGCCAACTTTTACACTAAATTCTTCACAATATTCATTGTTAATTCTAACCTTACTGACTGTTTCATTATACATAGCTTGTATAGCTCTCACCAGCCATTCATCTACATCTAGTTTTCTAAGAGCCCACCAGATAATGGAGCGGGGGACTCTGTCAAAAGTTTTCTCCAGGTCTACAAAAGCTAAGTAGAGGGGTTTACTTTAAGCTAGGTACTTCTCTTGTAGTTGTACAAGGAAAAGAGCGTCTGTGGTACTTTTACCTGACACAAACCCAAACTGCATTTCATCTAGATCAATTCGCTCTCTGATTAGTTGCGCTATTACTCTTTCTGTGACCTTCATGACCTGATCAACTAACTTAATGCCTCTATAGTTTCCCCTATCTAGAGCATCCCCTTTACCCTTGTAGCAGTTAATGATGATGCTGCTACGCCAGTCTTTCGGTATGACTCCATTCTGTATTACTTGGTTAACTATACGTGTGACCATAGTGTGTCCCGCCATACCAGATGTTGAAGGCATCTCAGCAACTACCTCCGAAGGCCCAGCTGCCTTGCCTGTCTTCATATCTTTGATTGCCTTACTTATTATACTACCTTTACCTTGCACCATTGGATCGATTTGGGGCAGACTATCTTTTTCCCATTTATTCTTCTCATTTAATAGTCTCTCGTAGTGCCTCTTCCAGGCTTATCAGTATCAGTGAGCGCAAGTACACCATTATCATTACGGACACACTTCTCCCCGACAATATCACGGTTTTCCTTGACACATTGTCTAGCAATCCTGAACACCTCACGTTTTTGGTCCTCACGTTGCAGAACATGCTTGAACTTTCTATCCTCTGCTACCCTTTTTGCAAGGTACACTTGTCTCCTAGCTTCTCTCCTGGCCACTTGATAGTGCTCTCTACTTCCCCCATCCTGCCATTCTTTCCAAGCCTGCTTTTTGCCCTTGATTGTCTCTTCCACCTCACTGTTCCACCACCAAGTTACTCTCCTCCTGCCAATAGGTCTGCTCCAGCCACAGATTTCATCCGTTGCTTTCAGCAGGTTCACTTTCAAGGATTGCCACTGTTCCTCTCTATTGCACGTCTCTAATTGCTCTTCCTTATTGTCAAAGGCAACAAATAATAAGCTTTTAAATTTGTCACTGGCTATGGGGTCCTTCAACTTCCATATTCTTCTCCTCAAGGTAGGCCTCCTCTGTCGTCGAGTACGTCTATTCCTGGCTATGAGGTCACTAACTACTAGGCGATGTTGGGAGGGGCATTCTTCACGGGGGAGGGATTTAGAGTTTACAACAGACATTTTGTCCCGTCTTCTAGTAAGGATATAATCTATCTGGCTGGCGTGTTCCCCTGATCTATAGGTGATCAAGTGGTTTTCACGTTTTTTGAAGTTTGTGTTACATATAGTTAGGCTATTTGCATCACAGAATTCCAGGATTCTGAAACCCTTCTCCTTTCTATTTCCAACCCCATAGCCTCCATGAATTCCATCATAGCCATCACTATGTTGTCCAACGTGACTGTTTAGATCGCTAGCAATAATTAAGTAGTCGCTGTCGGTTATTTGGGAGGTAGTGTGCATTAGCATCTAATAGAACCTGTCCTTTATAACATCAGGTAGACCAGATTGGGGTGCATAAGCAGATATTATTGTCACAGTAATTCTATTTAGAACTAGTCTTAATTTAATTATTCTGTCATTCACTATATTTACGTCAATTACCTTATCTACCCATTTTTCAGCTAACATAATTCCTACACTACCCTGTCCGTTGTCATTTCCCACCCAGAAAAGTTTATAGCATCGTTCTTTACCCACGATGAATCTGGCAGATCCCCCTCTCCACCTAGTCTCTTGAATACAACAAACATCAACTTCTTTACGTTCAAGCATCTCTACAACCTCATTTGAGCGACCTTTCAATGTGCCTACGTTCATGGTACCAACTCTAAGTTGGGAGGGTGGGATGGATGGGTTGGAGGGACAGGGAGGGGTGTGGGAGACGGGATTTTGTTGGTCATCTGTGTCTGAAATAAAGAGGGGTCCTTGTATTCTCGTCTTGCAGCAGGAGGTGAATTTGTCTTAATCTGTGACATTGTCATTGAGTGCCATACGTACATATATATATGTGTGCATGTATATATACTACTGTACGTCTGTATACATATATGTATGTATGTATACATACTTTATATTTAAGTAACAGCCGCACTAAGAGTGAGAAATGAAATTTCGTTTCATTTTTTCCACACATATATATATATATATATAGAATAGGGGAAGGGGGTGGGGCTACTGAAGCTACAAAGGACCGAGGGGCTGCCTCGGGTGGGCGAGAAAATGAAAAGGACGACGACAAAGAAAGAGGACTGGGGTGGAAGGACTAGGGAGGGATGGGGAGAAGGAAATATAGAGGAAGCGATAAAAAGATATAAAAGATCTTACGTCTACCTTTGCAAGCAGGGGTTACCCATTACAAAATCGGCAAGTGGGGTGTTATAGCCCTAGTCTACCCCACGGGTCATTATGGGGTTTTAGGGCGAGGTAAGTCCTACGCAATCTGTGTTTACATGCAGTAACCAGTTCAATCCTCCCCACAACGCCGAGGTGACAACTCCTATCGGGAAAATCTTCTTTAGGCTCATTGAAAAACACTTCCCACTACAACACCGCTACCACAACGTAATTAACAAAAATACCATCAAACTCTCTTACAGCACCACACCAAACTTTGCACAAAATATCGTCTCCTCTAACAACAAAAAACTCAACCCCTATGGAAGAAATAACCTAAATAGCAGTGGAGAGCCGACCAGGAGGTGCAACTGTCCTGATGGATCCATTTTCCCCCTCGACAACAGATGCAGAGATCGTAATGTGATCTACCAGTGCAACGTGAGGACGGACACCTCCAACAAAGCTTATATAGGATTAACCGCATGTGACTTCAAGACCCGGCTATACCAACACAGGAATACCTTCCGAAACCCGGCCCGGCGCCACGCCACTACACTTTCGGGCCACATATGGGACCTCAAGGATAACAACATTACCTATGATCTCACTTGGAGCTTACTGTCCAGAGCCAACTCTTACACGGGAGGACGCCGTCCGTGCAATTTATGCTCGGAGGAAACTTTACAAATGAAAGATGGACTGGTTACTGCATGTAAACATAGATTGCGTAGGACTTACCTCGCCCTCAAACCCCATAATGACCCGGGGAGGGGAGACTAGGGCTATAACACCCCACTTGCCGATTTTGTAATGGGTAACCCCTGCTTGCAAAGGTACGGTAGACGTAAGATCTTTTATATCTTTTTATCGCTTCCTCTATATTTCCTTCTTCCCCCCATCCCTCCCTAGTCCTTCCACCCCAGTCCTCTTTCTTTGTCGTCGTCCTTTTCATTTTCTCGCCCACCCGAGGCAGCCTCTCGGTCCTTTGTAGCTTCAGTACCCCCACCCCCTTCCCCTATTCTATGATAGATTTGGCTGACTCCGCTTTTTATAGCAGATGTGTTAGACCCCGGATACTTGCCTCCTTATCCGACCGCTGCCCCTTTTCCGTGCTTTCTATATTTCTTAGTGGTATCTTTGCTTTAATTTCTCATATATCAGTATTTTTTTTGGGGGGGGGGATTCTGAACTAATTTTCCGTATCAAATTTTACATATACTTCGTACGAGCTTTTATGTAGTTTGCACTAGAACTTTTGTATCGTGGCGGCACCCTTAGAGATAGTATTAGTATTCTTTTTCGGGACTCTGAATTATTATTTCGTATTAGTTTACTTTTTGCACTGGGTGGTTGCTGGCCTTGTGCCTGGGGTAGAAACCTTTATTTATTATTTCGTGGTAGTTTCTTTAGTATTTTGGCCCCTCACTTGTTGACCCGTCACCGTAAGATATACTTGGTTTATTACTTATACCTCTTAAAAGGGTCTCATTATAATTCCGTCCCACCTAGTAAACCTTTCTTTAGCCTAGCAGTGCCAGTGAGAGACTTAGGTCGTAGTAACCAGAAATTGTTTATTTTTTTTTTTTTTTACATTTAATTGCTTTTTAACACTCTCGGTATTTTTCTATATATTTACCCCATATTGTTTTACTAATTGTTTTACTAATTGTTTCGACTTCCTCCCCCTCCCCCTCCCTAGTATCCTCTTTGACCTCATGCCCAGCTGTAGTCGGCACTATCAACGCATGACTGGGTCTCCTCCACCCCTCTCCCTCTTTCTCCTACTGGCAGGTTCAGCTACCCCTTCCCTCCACAAATTGCCATCATAGAATTATTATGTCTCAACAACAAACTTTTAACCAATCCTCGTGACAATCACTTTTACCATATATGGAATTACCCCTTTAGAAGCTCGGCTATTCAAATACCAGGATAAAAATGTTCATATAGTCCAGAATTAGCCGTCGAAACGGCTTGAGCTCAGCCGTCGGGGTCCTACTCGTTCCTATTACCCACTCTACTACTCTAAGTATTGAGTACTTTGGTGCGTTATGGTCCACCTGGTTCCTTACCACATTTCCTCCGTTATATATATATATATATATATATATATATATATATATATATATATATATATATTTACACTTCTCATTTCAGAGAAAGTTTCGGTATTTTTTGGCAAATCTAAGGAACCCTTTTATAAATCAATATGTACAACCAAACCTTTGAGCTGTTCAGGGGATGTAAACGCTTGGTATATTTCTATAAAAGGAGAGGGTACCTGTATCGAAACATTATCATTATCAGGTCTGTTGATCTTTATTCATTCAAACTTTAGTTGTTAATCTCTACAAACTGTGACTGTTAACCCTTTAGCATTTAAAGCGACTGTATCTGGCCAGAATTCTCTCACCTCTTTCTGTTCAAACTGGCTGTAACCAGCCGTTCATATTCATGTTAAGATAATTATTTCTACTTTAGGCACAAGACCAGCAATTACCCAGTGCATTACTCAGATCGTAAAGGGCCGTAACTCTATGCTGGAAAGCATGGCGTCCGACCCTCCACCGATACTGCCAACCCACCGCGCTTATTAATGTTAAGATAATGTTCTCAAAATAGATAATATCAAAATCTAATATATTCAATATTATGTTTCTACTTTTGGGGGCACAAGGCCAGCAATTACCCCAGTGTATTACTGGTACTTTATTTTATCGACCCCCGTAAGGATGAATGGCAAAGTTATCCTCGACGGGATTTGAACTCAGACCATAATATTAGGTGAGATAATTATGTGAGACTGGCAGTAATCGGTAGAGTGTCAGACATCATGTTTACGGCCCTTTATATTCTGAGTTCAAATCCCGCCGAGGTTAACTTTGCCTTTCATCCTTACATGGGTCGATAAAATAAAGTACCAGTAATGCACTGGAGGTAATTGCTGGATTGGACTGGCAGTAATCCGTAGAGCATCAGACACCATGTTTTGCAGCATAGAATTATGGCCCTTTACGTTCTGAGTTCAAATCCTGCTGAAGTTAGCTTTGCCTTTCATTCTTACGGAGGTCGATAAAATAAAGTACCAGTAATGCACTGGGGGTAATTGCTGGCTGGCCTTGTGCCAAAAGTAGAAACAATTATTATTATTGGATTGGCAGTAATCCGTAGAGTGTCAGACACCATGCTTTGCAGCATAGAGTTATGGCCCTTTACGTTCTGATTTCAAACCCGCCAAGGTTTGCCTTTCATTCTTATGGGGGGGGGGGGGTCAATAAGATAAAGTACCAGTAATGCACTGAGGTAATTCAGCAATTACCCCTGTGTATTACTGGTACCTTGTGCCAAATAGTAGAAACAATTAACTGTAGATGAGAGAACTGTGGAAATGTAGTCCATCAGTGTGATAAATTCTAACTTTTAACATAGGTTGTGCATCTCAATGGTATGGATATACTTGTAACAAGCAATGCCATTGTTTAAACGATGCTGACTGCCATCAACAAACTGGGGCTTGCCCATATGGCTGTGAAGAAGGATGGACCGGACCGGATTGCCAAGTAAAAACCTATAGTAAGTAGATTTCTAATTATCATGCCGTTGTTGTTGCTGTCGCTGTTGAGGCTGAGGTTGCTATATCATCATCATCATCATCGTTTACATCTATCTTCCATGCTAGCATGGGTTAGTCGGGAGTTGTCCCAATTGAGGCAAGATTGGTCGGGTGACCGTGTCTCGTTCGTATAGGACTATACTGTCTCAAGCCTGAAGGCTCATTAGGCCAATGCTTATCCTGGTTTCATGGCATAAAGCGACTGTGAGTACAAGACTTCCTCCTGGACAGGACATCAGTCCATTGCAGGGTTACACCCTCCACAGCTATTGCTGGTGCTCATTTTCAGCAGAGTATACTGGAGCAACGTGAAATGAAGTGTTTTGCTCAAGAACACAACACACAACCCACCCCAGAAATCGAACCCATGACATTATGATTGTAAGTCCAACACACTTAACACTAGGCCACATGCCTCTACTGGAAATATGGAATAATTTAGAGATAACGTAAAAGATATTTCAAAAGTTTAGTATATAGAAAACAATTTGTCTTTTCCCACTGGATCAATCATCGTTTCAACTGACTGAGATCCATTTCATTTCATAGTAATTGACTTTCATTAAATTTTCTTTCATTCTTTTTCAGGAAATATAGCTATTGGTGAAGTAGCTACACAAACCACGACAGACAAAACAAGCAGTGTAATTCTAATGAAAAACAATGTTTGTCGCAATGAAATGTACTCAATGTCAGCTAATCTGGCTGTAGATGGTAACTTCGATCAAAACCCGCAACACAGATCTTGTTCTCATACAATGAGCTCTCCAACATCATTGTGGACTCTTGAACTCAGATAAACATACAATATTTCCCAACTAAGGATATATTATAACTATATTGATAGTAAGTTGGTTTTTTTGTTTGTTTGGAAAGATTTTGCCTTCTTGCCTGTTACACTTTACAATTTCACTTCCCTCTAGAACAGAGGTTCTCAAAGTGGGTGCTACTGTCCCAAGAGGGGTGCTAGGGCTTAAGGATGGGGGTGGAGAGGATATAATAGTATATCAAATATCAAATGATAAATTTTATATATAAATATAGTAAAATAAAAAAAGTATATGATATTTATTGATACATAGTATATATTATATAGTGGATAGAAATGAAGCAAGTATATGCTGTTCCATGTGTGATGTCAATGTGTGTGAACGACAAAGTATAGACGAGTTGAGAGAGAAACTGTGTATAAGAGGGATAAGTTGTAGTGTGTGGGAGAGAAGACTGTGTTGGTATGGACATGTGATGTGCATGGTGGATGACAGCTGGGTAAAGAACTGCCAAGAAATCCCAGTAGAAGGAAGACGCAGTAGAGGAAGATCACGAAAAACATGGGCAGAGGTGGTGAGAGCAGACCTCAGATCACTGAAGCTCATGGAGGAGATGACAAGGAACTGTGACAAATGGAGAGATGCTGTGTTTAATAAGACCTGTCCCACCCTTACAAGCAGGGAAAAGCGGATGTAAAATGATGATAATGATGATGATAGTGAAGGCTGAGTGATTAGAGAATCGGATTTGCAATCGTGAGGTTGTGAGGTTGTTCTTTCTACCTGGAGTTGCAACTGATAGATAGTATTAGCAATTGGAAAGACCAATGGAAGCATTGATTCCGTGGTCCAATTTGATGGAAGTTGATCGACTGTCGATATATTATAGAAGGTAGGACACCATACTTTGCAGCATAGAGTTACGGCCCTTTATTATCTGAGTTTAAATCCCTCCTAGGTTAATTTTGCCTTTCACCTTTACTGGGTCGATAAAATACAGTACCAGTAATACACTGGAGTAATTGCTGGCCTTGTGCCAAAAGTAGAAAGAATTATTTATTATATATCAACCATTTTATGTATTATATATTATTTACTTTATTTCACGTTGCTCCTTCTACCTGGAGTTGCGACCGATAGATAGTATTAGCAATTGGAAAGACCAACGGAAACATTGTTTCCTCGGTCCGATTTGACGAAAGTCCATCGTTCCTTTTTTTAATATTATTTACAATTTGCTTGTAGGTAGGTCTCTCTGGAAATAGGTGTGGTGTTTTAGATGGTATTACAAGGCCGTGTGGGGGGCGATGGCCCCAAAAAGTTTGAGAACTTCTGTTCTAGAATGTCACCATTTACTAAAGACATTTATTTATAAATGGCATGAAACACACATGTTCCTAATTGTTTAACTGTTTGGATACCAAACTGTCTGAATCAACTCTACCCCTTGAACTTGAACTGGCACTGTCGGTTACAATAATGAGTGTTCCAGTTGACACTATTACTGGAACAGCCTGCTCATGAAATTAACGTGCAAGTGGCTGAGTATTCCACAGACATGCATACCCTTAACCCTTTAGCATTTACATTACTCCATATCTAATATTACATTTTTGTGGTAAAGGCTTTATCTTACATAATTATCTCACATAATATCAAATCTATGAGATTTTGATATTATATATTTTGAGAACAATAACTTCACATAAGTATGAGCAGCCTGTTATGGCTGGTTTGAACAGAAAGATGTGAGAGAATTCTGGCCGGATATGGCCAGTTTAAATGCTAAAGGGTTAACATAGCTCTCAGGGAGATTCAGCATGACACAGAGTGTGACAAGGCTGACCCTTTGAATTACAGGTACAACTCATTTTTGCCAGCTGAGTGAACTGGAAAAATATGAAATAAAGTGTCTTGCTCAAGGACACAACACTCCTCTGGTAAACAAACTCATGACCTTACGATTGTGAGGCGAATACTCTAAACACAGAGCCACGCATCTTAGTTTATGATAAAATGTTTATAACTATCTTAAAACCTTCTATCCTAACTTTATGTAAGAACATTTGTTAAGTTATGTTTTAACTCTTTAGCATTTACATTACTCTATATATACTATTGTATTTTCACAGTAAAGGCTTTACCTCACATAATATCTCACATAACATTTACATTACTCTATATATACTATTGTATTGTCACAGTAAAGGCTTTACCTCACATAATATCTCACATAACATTTACATTACTCTATATATACTATTGTATTTTCACAGTAAAGGCTTTACCTCACATAATATCTCACATAACATTTACATTACTCTATATATACTCTTGTATTGTCACAGTAAAGGCTTTACCTCACATAATATCTCACATAACATCTCGTATACGAGAGACGTGTGTTGACGTGTGTGAACAAGCTCGGCTACCGATTAATTTTGATTAATTTTTTTATACTGTAATATACGTTAACCCCTTGCCTTGGTCGTCAAACCTTGAGTTTATTTATTTTCGCCCCTTTTTGGGGCGAATTTTCCAGTTAAAAACTTTTACGGCAAACTAATAGAAATGGACGGAATTTTCACATCTCATCCTAACGTGAAAGCCACGCCCCCTAAGAAAGGTGATACAGAGAAGCTAGAAGCACAAGGCTCTAAGTCTTCCCTCCTCACTTCTGCAAAAGAAACATGGAACACGGAATTAAAAGAAAAATTTGTAAAAATGGGTGAAAACCCAGAAAGTCACATAAACGCAGACAAAAACAACAACGACAATAACAGCAATAGTCACAACACCAACCAAGGAAAAAATAACGATAACACCAAACAAAGCGAACCCACTACTGGTGCCTCCTTTGCACAGGCGGTCCGGAAAACACAAACCTGCAAGCAACTGGACATTACAACTCTGAGAGAAAAGATGAAGGAAGCGAAACAGTATGTAACTTTCAAAGAAGGAGGAGACTTCACAATCACCTCCCCACAAGAAATCAAAAGAGACACGACGCTAAGAACGATATCTTTCAGAACAATTTCTAACATAACAAGGAAACCAACTCAATTATCCCAAAAAGAGATTGAGCTGGTCCTAAAAAATGTGTGGAGTGATATATCGTTCATACAAAAAGGGCCACTCTATGGGAATATAACGGTCCTAATGAAGGATCAATTGACGGCCAGGAAATACTCTGTGGCGCCAATTGTTTCCAAGCTACATACATTTTTCCCCACATATTTAGGGAAAAGAACGCAGAAGATAAGGGTCTCCGGAATCCGGCCAAATGCATGCATTTCCTGGGTACTAACAGGATTTTTAGAAGACGAGGACGGAATCCTTTCAGTAGGAGAAGTCACCACAGACGTTTTCGGCGGTTTGAGCGTGGAGGTTCTGGGCCAAATGAGACCAGAACGAATAGCTAGAATACCACAGAGGGTGTCCCTCGATGGAGAAACATTTATATATATTTCAGCCGAGGGTAGGAGGCCCATATGTTACTACTGTTCAAGCAGGGGTCATCTAAGGGCTGCTTGTCCTCAATTGACAAAAAAAAAGGCTCTTTTGCCTACACCCCACACACCACCACCGCCACCACCACCACCACCACAACAACAACAAAAATAACACGGAAAAATAACACAAGACACGGCCCCACCCAAAACAACTCCCAAAACACACACAAATACAACAAAACCCCAAAATACACCACTACCCGACAGCACGGACGAGGACCCAGCTGAAACGGCACCTAGTGACGAAGAGGGGGAACCCTTCCAACCTGTAAAAAGGAAAACAAGAAAGCACCACTCGAACATAAACGAAACAAACACACAACCACCAACAAAAACAAAACAAACAGAACAAACAAAATCCGCCCCGACCCAAAACATAACACATACAACAAAACGTAAGCACACACAAGAACAACAAACAAACACAACACAAATAAAACAGTATACATACATTAACACAAATAACAAAGAACTCGTAAAAACAATACACAAAGACCCTTTGGTGGAAACTGAAGGGCAATTCTTTGCAAGCGCGGCCAACAAACCGCATTTAAAAATGATAAGACTCCCAATGGACACCTATGCAAAACTAAGAGAGAACTTTCCTGAGGACGTGGGGAAAACATGTACTCGACCCTATAACCGCGTCCTCTTGAAACGTTTCCCCACCCACACCTCACCAAACACCCCCACTCCACCACAGAACAACACCCCACCAAACAACCCCTCCAATACGCCCATGGATATTGTGCAACCTGCTCCTCAGGAGCCGAACAGGTAGGTCCTTCCTCTTTTAACCAACATGGTTGATATAAGAGTTGGGTGTATGAATGTACGCGGCCTGGGACTGTCTTGGAAACAAGGCAAACTTTTAAACGATCTCAGGTCGCATAGAATGGACGTAATGGCTATTTGCGAGTCCAGGATCAGCAGCGAGCACCAACTGGCGCCCCTCTTCGACGACTTTGAGATCTTCGCATCTCTCTGTCAACCGGAGGGTGGGGGTGGAGTTGTCGTTCTGCTGCGAAAACACCTGGGCCTCGCCATACAGAAGGTGCACCTGGACCCGGAGGGTCGACTGGTGGTTTTAGACGTCGGCAGTAGTGAAAGTGGAGCCCTTAGACTAATAGCTGTGTACGCCCCTTTTTGGGCAGCACGGCCGGAATACTTCCAACGTCTGGAAACTTTTCTGGGATCGTCCCGCTCCTTGCTTTTAGTGGGGGACTGGAATGGTATCCTGGATGCACGTTGGGACTATGTAGGGGCATGTGCCAATAGAGGGGGGTGTAAAAGCCTCAAAAGGTTAATCGGCCGATTTGACCTGGCCGATAGATATCGACTAGATTTTCCGACTGTACCACTATGGACGTGGACCAATCGCAGTGGAACATCTAGGTCGTACCTAGATAGGGTCCTAGTTAGAGAGAAGGATTGGGACACATTTAGCTGTCCAAAAATGTTCATGGTTGACTATTCGGATCACAAGTTAGTGACCTGCATAGCCAACCTTGATAGAACCCATAGACAGGGACCCGGTTACTGGAAGCTGAACTTGTCCTTACCGAGAAGCAAAGCTTACAGTAAACGGATTAGCACGTTAGTTAAGCAGAGTTTGACAGGGGCAATTGTCAACAACAGGTGGTGGAGCTCTCTTAAGAGAGCAATTAGAATAGAATCGATAGGTTTTAGTCAGGAATTAGCAAGGGATAGGAACAAGACGGAAAGGGAATTAGTAGATAGAGTAGAAGAGGCGATTAGGAGTGGCAATGTAGCCGGCGTGCTGGCATCAAGAATGGCCTTAGACCAGTTCTTTGAGGTGAAGCATGAAGGCTGCGTTGTCAGGAGTAAAATACGTGCTCTGGGTAATGAGGGAGCCAAAGCTGTGAGCTGGGCCCGAGTGACAGAGGCAAAAAGTGGGAACAAGTCCACGATTCGGTCTTTGAAGGACCAGGATGGGCGTGTGATCCTTGAACCTGGGCAGATGTGTGCGGCCTTTCAGCGGCACTTTGCACGACTGTTCGAGAGGGGCGGCGCGCCGGGTGAGACTATGGATTTCAATCCATACCTCGACGGTCTGCCGCACCTCTCGGACGCGGAGGCGAAGTCCTACGAAAGGACGATTTCAGCTGCTGAGATAGGGGCGGCGCTGAGCCAATGCGGCAAACGCAAATCCCCGGGTGTCGATGGTCTACCATACGAGCTATATGTAGCGATGCCGGACTTGTTCTCCGATATCCTCGAAGCGGTCTACTGCAACTGGCAGCAGAACGGGAGAATTCCCAGTTCTGTGACCAAGGGCGTAGTTACGCTGGTGAGGAAGGATGAGAACAAGGGGGATGACATAAGTAACTTCAGGCCCATAACTCTGCTAAATACAGAGTTAAAGATTTTGGCCAAGGTGTTAGCGAAGAGGTTGGCGCTTGTCGTTGGAAACCTGGTGGGAGAAGCGCAGACATGCGCAATCCCGTCCAGGTCCATTCACGACAATCTCCCCCTTATGCGATACATCATAGAGAGGGTAGGGAATGAACCCGGCTTTGGTGGGGCCCTGATCAACTTGGATCAATCTAAAGCTTTCGATAGGGTTGACCATCGTTACCTGGATGCGGTGCTCGCGGCAGCAGGCTTCGGACCCGTTTTCAGGGGTTGGATTGCTGCGATGCACAGCAGCAACGTCTGCTCAAGGGTCAAGGTGAACGGCCACCTCTCGGAGCCGTTCCAAATCATGCGATCCATCCGACAGGGATGCCCTCTCTCCCCCCTACTGTATGTGCTGGCTCTTGAGCCACTACTGCGGAAGTTGGAGCGGTTGCAGGGCATCCCTTTGGAACCGGGATTGCAGAAAGCGGCGTCGGCCTACGCCGATGACGTGACAGTAATGGTGTCGAAAACCTCGCAAATCGGTGAGATCGGCACCTTACTGGAGGAATATGAAAGGTTTACAGGAGCCAAGCTGAACCGGGACAAGTCCGTCGGTTTGCAACTCGGAACATGGAGAGGCAAACCGATGCCCTCCAACGACGTCGTCGGACGCTGGTTCGGACCAGACCTCCAGGTGGAGAAAAACTGGAACGAGGTAACGGCCAGGGTGTTTGCACTCACCCAGAAGTGGGCCCAGTGCAAACTATCCCTGAAAGGTCGAGCGGAGGTGGCGAATACTTATATAGCATCCGTCATCTACTACCGCTTGACCGTCGTGCCTTGCCCAGTGAAAAGACTCGCCAAAATGGAGTGCGCGCTGTTCCAATTTCTTTGGAACAAGCGGACCCCTTTGGTGAGGAGATCCATCTGCTGTCAACACCCTTCGAAAGGAGGGCTGGGGATGCCGTGGCTACAGATGCGTAAACACGCATTAAGGCTACGGCACCTCCAGGTATTCCTCACCGGTCAACCGGTGTGGGCCCCGTTTGTGAGGCGAGCCTTTCCCAGACTCGTCTCGCTCACCGAGCTGCAATCCTGGGTCAAGCAAAGACCGAGAAAAGTGGGCGACTGGCACATTGAATGTGCCCAGGTGCTCACGGCCCTCTGGAAAGCGGACCCGGCAATCAGTGGAGACTCCACGTCGACATTCTATAGTGGGTTGGTACGCAGCAGGTGCGACCATGCTCTCGGAGAAGCTCTAGGCATGGAGGAAGATGAACTGGCCAGTCTGTTCGGTAGGACGTTTGGCCCTGGACCGATGGACAACTTCCAAAAGTCCCTGGCTTGGCAGTGCTACCGAGGGGCTCTACCCGTTCGAGACAAGCTCCACAGGCATGGGAGCCTGGGTAGAGATCCTTTGAATAAGATCTGTCCGAGATGCGTGCATGATGACGAAACCGTTGCGCACGCATTCGTACACTGCCCAGGCATTGCTGACCTGTGGGGCTATGTGGAACGACTACTGTCGAGGGTGGGACCAATCCGGTTGACCACCGAGTCTATTGTCACGATCAAACCGCCTCCCCCTTTCAAAAACAAAGGAGAGGCGGTTTTTCTCTGTGTGGTAGCCATGGCTAAAGAAGTTGTATGGTGGACGAGGCTGAAAGGGCTGAGGTCAGACACCTTTCTCTCCGGCCAACAACTGGTCCCCTTTTTCAAATACCATTTTAAAAGAAGGATCAGAATGGAGAGAGAGGTGCTCTACCCCAGCAAGTTTTATGAAAGGTGGGTGAAAGTAGGGAGAATGGCCAGAGTGAATGGGTCTTCTCTCTATATCAGCCTGTAGGTGAAAGAAGAGGAAAAAGAGGAGACGAGGGAAGCACCTACTCTTTGTGCTCCTGAGGAGAGGGGTTGCACATTTTTTCCGGGGTGTGTGCGACCCATGTTAATGCCCCCTCCCTATTGAGGACTTCGTTTGTTGTTGTTATTTCATTGTTATATTTTTGTACTCGTTAATTATATGTAAACTTCCCCCCTTGTATCTGTCCCTACCTTTTGTGCCCTAGTGGCAAATAAAGAAACCACTCTATATATACTATTGTATTGTCACAGTAAAGGCTTTACCTCACATAATATCTCACATAACATTTACATTACTCTATATATACTATTGTATTGTCACAGTAAAGGCTTTACCTCACATAATATCTCACATAACATTTACATTACTCTATATATACTATTGTATTGTCACAGTAAAGGCTTTACCTCACATAATATCTCACATAACATTTACATTACTCTATATATACTATTGTATTGTCACAGTAAAGGTTTTACCTCACATAATACCTCACATAGCATTTACATTACTCTATATATACTATTGTATTGTCACAGTAAAGGCTTTACCTCACATAATACCTCACATAGCATTTACATTACTCTATATATACTATTGTATTGTCACAGTAAAGGCTTTACCTCACATAATATCTCACATAACATCTCGTATACGAGAGACGTGTGTTGACGTGTGTGAACAAGCTCGGCTACCGAGTCGGATTTACTTACTCAAAAAGTGAGTTTTGATTAATTTTTTTATACTGTAATATACGTTAACCCCTTGCCTTGGTCGTCAAACTTTGAGTTTATTTATTTTCGCCCCTTTTTGGGGCGAATTTTCCAGTTAAAAATTTATTACGGCAAACTAATAGAAATGGACGGAATTTTCACATCTCATCCTAACGTGAAAGCCACGCCCCCTAAGAAAGGTGATACAGAGAAGCTAGAAGCACAAGGCTCTAAGTCTTCCCTCCTGACTTCTGCAAAAGAAACATGGAACACGGAATTAAAAGAAAAATTTGTAAAAATGGGTGAAAACCCAGAAAGTCACATAAACGCAGACAAAAACAACAACGACAATAACAGCAATAGTCACAACACCAACCAAGGAAAAAATAACGATAACACCAAACAAAGCGAACCCACTACTGGTGCCTCCTTTGCACAGGCGGTCCGGAAAACACAAACCTGCAAGCAACTGGACATTACAACTCTGAGAGAAAAGATGAAGGAAGCGAAACAGTATGTAACTTTCAAAGAAGGAGGAGACTTCACAATCACCTCCCCACAAGAAATCAAAAGAGACACGACGCTAAGAACGATATCTTTCAGAACAATTTCCAACATAACAAGGAAACCAACTCAATTATCCCAAAAAGAGATTGAGCTGGTCCTAAAAAATGTGTGGAGTGATATATCGTTCATACAAAAAGGGCCACTCTATGGGAATATAACGGTCCTAATGAAGGATCAATTGACGGCCAGGAAATACTCTGTGGCACCAATTGTTTCCAAGCTACATACATTTTTCCCCACATATTTAGGGAAAAGAACGCAGAAGATAAGGGTCTCCGGAATCCGGCCAAATGCATGCATTTCCTGGGTACTAACAGGATTTTTAGAAGACGAGGACGGAATCCTCTCAGTAGGAGAAGTCACCACAGACGTTTTCGGCGGTTTGAGCGTGGAGGTTCTGGTCCAAATGAGACCAGAACGAATAGCTAGAATACCACAGAGGGTGTCCCTCGATGGAGAAACATTTATATATATTTCAGCCGAGGGTAGGAGGCCCATATGTTACTACTGTTCAAGCAGGGGTCATCTAAGGGCTGCTTGTCCTCAATTGACAAAAAAAAAGGCTCTTTTGCCTACACCCCACACACCACCACCGCCACCACCACCACCACCACCACCTCCACCACCACCACCACAACAACAACAAAAACAACAGGGAAAAATAACACAAGACACGGCCCCACCCAAAACAACTCCCAAAACACACACAAATACAACAAAACCCCAAAATACACCACTACCCGACAGCACGGACGAGGACCCAGCGGAAACGGCACCTAGTGACGAAGAGGGGGAACCCTTCCAACCTGTAAAAAGGAAAAAAAGAAAGCACCACTCGAACATAAACGAAACAAACACACAACCACCAACAAAAACAAAACAAACAGAACAAACAAAATCCGCCCCACCCCAAAACATAACACATACAACAAAACGTAAGCACACACAAGAACAACAAACAAACACAACACAAATAAAACAGTATACATACATTAACACAAATAACAAAGAACTAGTAAAAACAATACACAAAGACCCTTTGGTGGAAACTGAAGGACAATTCTTTGCAAGCGCGGCCAACAAACCGCATTTAAAAATGATAAGACTCCCAATGGACACCTATGCAAAACTAAGAGAGAACTTTCCTGAGGACGTGGGGAAAACATGTACTCGACCCTATAACCGCGTCCTCTTGAAACGTTTCCCCACCCACACCTCACCAAACACCCCCACTCCACCACAGAACAACACCCCACCAAACAACCCCTCCAATACGCCCATGGATATTGTGCAACCTGCTCCTCAGGAGCCGAACAGGTAGGTCCTTCCTCTTTTAACCAACATGGCTGATATAAGAGTTGGGTGTCTGAATGTACGTGGCCTGGGACTGTCTTGGAAACAAGGCAAACTTTTAAACGATCTCAGGTCGCATAGAATGGATGTAATGGCTATTTGCGAGTCCAGGATCAGCAGCGAGCACCAACTGGCGCCCCTCTTCGACGACTTTGAGATCTTCGCATCTCTCTGTCAACCGGGGGGTGGGGGTGGAGTTGTCGTTCTGCTGCGAAAACACCTGGGCCTCGCCATACAGAAGGTGCACCTGGACCCGGAGGGTCGACTGGTGGTTTTAGACGTCGGCAGTAGTGAAAGTGGAGCCCTTAGACTAATAGCTGTGTACGCCCCTTTTTGGGCAGCGCGGCCGGAATACTTCCAACGTCTGGAAACTTTTCTGGGAACGTCCCGCTCCTTGCTTTTAGTGGGGGACTGGAATGGTATCCTGGATGCACGTTGGGACTATGTAGGGGCATGTGCCAATAGAGGGGGGTGTAAAAGCCTCAAAAGGTTAATCGGCCGATTTGACCTGGCCGATAGATATCGACTAGATTTTCCGACTGTACCACTATGGACGTGGACCAATCGCAGTGGAACATCTAGGTCGTACCTAGATAGGGTCCTAGTTAGAGAGAACGATAGGGACACATTTAGCTGTCCAAAAATGTTCATGGTTGACTATTCGGATCACAAGTTAGTGACCTGCATAGCCAACCTTGATAGAACCCATAGACAGGGACCCGGTTACTGGAAGCTGAACTTGTCCTTACCGAGAAGCAAAGCTTACAGTAAACGGATTAGCACGTTAGTTAAGCAGAGTTTGACAGGGGCAATTGTCAACAACAGGTGGTGGAGCTCTCTTAAGAGAGCAATTAGAATAGAATCGATAGGTTTTAGTCAGGAATTAGCAAGGGATAGGAACAAGACGGAAAGGGAATTAGTAGATAGAGTAGAAGAGGCGATTAGGAGTGGCAATGTAGCCGGCGTGCTGGCATCAAGAATGGCCTTAGACCAGTTCTTTGAGGTGAAGCATGAAGGCTGCGTTGTCAGGAGTAAAATACGTGCTCTGGGTAATGAGGGAGCCAAAGCTGTGAGCTGGGCCCGAGTGACAGAGGCAAAAAGTGGGAACAAGTCCACGATTCGGTCTTTGAAGGACCAGGATGGGCGTGTGATCCTTGAACCTGGGCAGATGTGTGCGGCCTTTCAGCGGCACTTTGCACGACTGTTCGAGAGGGGCGGCGCGCCGGGTGAGACTATGGATTTCAATCCATACCTCGACGGTCTGCCGCGCCTCTCGGACGCGGAGGCGAAGTCCTGCGAAAGGACGATTTCAGCTGCTGAGATAGGGGCGGCGCTGAGCCAATGCGGCAAACGCAAATCCCCGGGTCTCGATGGTCTACCATACGAGCTATATGTAGCGATGCCGGACTTGTTCTCCGATATCCTCGAAGCGGTCTACTGCAACTGGCAGCAGAACGGGAGAATTCCCAGTTCTGTGACCAAGGGCGTAGTTACGCTGGTGAGGAAGGATGAGAACAAGGGGGATGACATAAGTAACTTCAGGCCCATAACTCTGCTAAATACAGAGTTAAAGATTTTGGCCAAGGTGTTAGCGAAGAGGTTGGCGCTTGTCGTTGGAAACCTGGTGGGAGAAGCGCAGACATGCGCAATCCCGTCCAGGTCCATTCACGACAATCTCCACCTTATGCGATACATCATAGAGAGGGTAGGGAATGAACCCGGCTTTGGTGGGGCCCTGATCAACTTGGATCAATCTAAAGCTTTCGATAGGGTTGACCATCGTTACCTGGATGCGGTGCTCGCGGCGGCAGGCTTCGGACCCGTTTTCAGGGGTTGGATTGCTGCGATGCACAGCAGCAACGTCTGCTCAAGGGTCAAGGTGAACGGCCACCTCTCGGAGCCGTTCCAAATCATGCGATCCATCCGACAGGGATGCCCTCTCTCCTCCCTACTGTATGTGCTGGCTCTTGAGCCACTACTGCGGAAGTTGGAGCGGTTGCAGGGCATCCCTTTGGAACCGGGATTGCAGAAAGCGGCGTCGGCCTACGCCGATGACGTGACAGTAATGGTGTCGAAAACCTCGCAAATCGGTGAGATCGGCACCTTACTGGAGGAATATGAAAGGTTTACAGGAGCCAAGCTGAACCGGGACAAGTCCGTCGGTTTGCAACTCGGAACATGGAGAGGCAAACTGATGCCCTCCAACGACGTCATCGGACGCTGGACGGAGGGCCCGGTGAAGCTGCTTGGGGTCTGGTTCGGACCAGACCTCCAGGTGGAGAAAAACTGGAACGAGGTAACGGCCAGGGTGTTTGCACTCACCCAGAAGTGGGCCCAGTGCAAACTATCCCTGAAAGGTCGAGCGGAGGTGGCGAATACTTATATAGCATCCGTCATCTACTACCGCTTGACCGTCGTGCCTTGCCCAGTGAAAAGACTCGCCAAAATGGAGTGCGCGCTGTTCCAATTTCTTTGGAACAAGCGGACCCCTTTGGTGAGGAGATCCATCTGCTGTCAACACCCTTCGAAAGGAGGGCTGGGGATGCCGTGGCTACAGATGCGTAAACACGCATTAAGGCTACGGCACCTCCAGGTATTCCTCACCGGTCAACCGGTGTGGGCCCCGTTTGTGAGGCGAGCCTTTCCCAGACTCGTCTCGCTCACCGAGCTGCAATCCTGGGTCAAGCAAAGACCGAGAAAAGTGGGCGACTGGCACATTGAATGTGCCCAGGCGCTCACGGCCCTCTGGAAAGCGGACCCGGCAATCAGTGGAGACTCCACCTCGACATTCTATAGAGGGTTGGTACGCAGCAGGTGCGACGATGCTCTCGGAGAAGCTCTAGGCATGGAGGAAGATGAACTGGCCAGTCTGTTCGGTAGGACGTTTGGCCCTGGACCGATGGACAACTTCCAAAAGTCCCTGGCTTGGCAGTGCTACCGAGGGGCTCTACCCGTTCGAGACAAGCTCCACAGGCATGGGAGCCTGGGTAGAGATCCTTTGAATAAGATCTGTCCGAGATGCGTGCATGATGACGAAACCGTTGCGCACGCATTCGTACACTGCCCAGGCATTGCTGACCTGTGGGGCTATGTGGAACGACTACTGTCGAGGGTGGGACCAATCCGGTTGACCACCGAGTCCATTGTCACGATCAAACCGCCTCCCCCTTTCAAAAACGAAGGAGAGGCGGTTTTTCTCTGTGTGGTAGCCATGGCTAAAGAAGTTGTATGGTGGACGAGGCTGAAAGGGCTGAGGTCAGACACCTTTCTCTCCGGCCAACAACTGGTCCCCTTTTTCAAATACCATTTTAAAAGAAGGATCAGAATGGAGAGAGAGGTGCTCTACCCCAGCAAGTTTTATGAAAGGTGGGTGAAAGTAGGGAGAATGGCCAGAGTGAATGGGTCTTCTCTCTATATCAGCCTGTAGGTGAAAGAAGAGGAAAAAGCGGAGACGAGGGAAGCACCTACTCTTTGTGCTCCTGAGGAGAAGGGTTACACATTTTTTCCGGTGTGTGTGCGACCCATGTTAATGCCCCCTCCCTATTGAGGACTTCGTTTGTTGTTGTTATTTCATTGTTATATTTTTGTACTCGTTAATTATATGTAAACTTCCCCCCTTGTATCTGTCCCTACCTTTTGTGCCCTAGTGGCAAATAAAGAAACCACTCTATATATACTATTATATTTTCACAGTAAAGACTTTACTTCACATAATATCTCACATAATATCGAATCTATGAGATTTTGATATTATTTATTTTGAGAACAATACCATAACATAAGTATGAATGACCAGTAACGGTCGATTTGAACAGAAAGAGGAGATAGAATTCTAGCCGGATACGGCCGGTTTAAATGCTAAAGGGTTAACTGATTTGTTTATTAATTACACTGGTCAAAAAAATGTTGCTTTTTTCTGCTGACCTAAGTTTGAGATGTGTTCTTGAGTAATTAGGGACCCCTGAGTTTACAAATGACAACACTTTTTCCTATCATGTCAAGTTTTTTTTTTTAAATCTCTGGGCTGGTCGATATTGGCCCCACCCATAGCTTCAACAGATAGGACTCCGCTCATGACACGTATTGCTAACTTAGGTTTTGTTGTTGTTGTTCAACTAATTTTGAGGTGCTGATGTCATATATGGCATCCCCTCCGCCCCACACCAGTCTGTCATTCTATAGCACATTCCTATGTTGTTATGTACTGTATGAATAATATAATTTTGTTGACCAGGGGTAGCCATGTTTCCTGTGTTTATCGGATAAGTCAAACCTGAGAACTTGATGTGTTAGCAAACAATGGATGACATATTTGAACTCAGCATCTCTAAATTAGCTTAAAACAACTGTAAAAGCTGTGTGGACCAGTGTTACTTATCGCAGAAACTGGTGCAGTAATACATCAACCCCAGTGCAGTAATACATCAACCCCAGTGCAGAAACTGGTGCAGTAATACATCAACCCCAGTGCAGTAATACATCAACCCCAGTGCAGAAACTGGTGCAGTAATACATCAACCCCAGTGCAGTAACTGGTGCAGTAATACGTCAACCCCAGTGCAGTAATACATCAACCCCAGGGCAGAAACTGGTGCAGTAATACATCAACCCCAGTGCAGAAACTGGTGCAGTAATACATCAACCCAGTGCAGAAACTGGTGCAGTAATACATCAACCCCAGAGCAGAAACTGGTGCAGTAATACATCAACCCCAGTGCAGAAACTGGTGCAGTAATACATCAACCCCAGTGCAGTAATACATCAACCCCAGTGCAGTAATACACCAACCCCAGTGCATAAACTGGTGCAGTAATACATCAACCCCAGTGCAGAAACTGGTGCAGTAATACATCAACCCCAGTGCAGTAATACATCAACCCCAGTGCAGTAATACATCAACCCCAGTGCAGTAATACATCAACCCCAGTGCAGTAATACATCAACCCCAGTGCAGTAATACATCAACCCCAGTGCAGAAACTGGTGCAGTAATACATCAACCCCAGTGCAGAAACTGGTGCAGTAATACATCAACCCCAGTGCAGTAATACATCAACCCCAGTGCAGAAACTGGTGCAGTAATACATCAACCCCAGTGCAGAAACTGGTGCAGTAATACATCAACCCCAGTGCAGTAATACATCAACCCCAGTGCAGTAATACATCAACCCCAGTGCAGAAACTGGTGCAGTAATACATCAACCCCAGTGCAGTAACTGGTGCAGTAATACATCAACCCCAGTGCAGTAACTGGTGCAGTAATACATCAACCCCAGTGCAGAAACTGGTGCAGTAATACATCAACCCCAGTGCAGTAATACATCAACCCCAGTGCAGTAACTGGTGCAGTAATACATCAACCCCACTGCAGAAACTGGTGCAGTAATACATCAACCCCAGTGCAGAAACTGGTGCAGTAATACATCAACCCCAGTGCAGTAATACATCAACCCCAGTGCAGAAACTGGTGCAGTAATACATCAACCCCAGTGCAGTAATACATCAACCCTAGTGCAGAAACTGGTGCAGTAATACATCAACCCCAGTGCAGTAACTGGTGCAGTAATACATCAACCCCAGTGCAGTAACTGGTGCAGTAATACATCAACCCCAGTGCAGTAACTGGTGCAGTAATACATCAACCCCAGTGCAGTAATACATCAACCCCAGTGCAGAAACTGGTGCAGTAATACATCAACCCCAGTGCAGTAACTGGTGCAGTAATACATCAACCCCAGTGCAGTAATACATCAACCCCAGTGCAGAAACTGGTGCAGTAATACATCAACCCCAGTGCAGTAACTGGTGCAGTAATACATCAACCCCAGTGCAGAAACTGGTGCAGTAATACATCAACCCCAGTGCAGAAACTGGTGCAGTAATACATCAACCCCAGTGCAGTAACTGGTGCAGTAATACATCAACCCCAGTGCAGTAATACATCAACCCCAGTGCAGTAATACATCAACCCCAGTGCAGAAACTGGTGCAGTAATACATCAACCCCAGTGCAGTAACTGGTGCAGTAATACATCAACCCCAGTGCAGTAATACATCAACCCCAGTGCAGTAATACATCAACCCCAGTGCAGAAACTGGTGCAGTAATACATCAACCCCAGTGCAGTAACTGGTGCAGTAATACATCAACCCCAGTGCAGTAACTGGTGCAGTAATACATCAACCCCAGTGCAGTAATACATCAACCCCAGTGCAGTAATACATCAACCCCAGTGCAGAAACTGGTGCAGTAATACATCAACCCCAGGGCAGAAACTACTGCATTTGTTGACCATAGCTAGGGATATAGGTGTAGAAACTATACTCACTACCTTCAGTTCAGTATTTGTGCCAACCCTTACCTAGGGTCACACATCTTGGGTAATGTCCGAAAGAACTTGATCGTGAATGGCAGGGATCAAAGTAAGAGGCACTCAATGGCATTTCCAATTTATGAGAACCTGAAAGGCTTCGTCACAAGCTGTCCCTCTTTATCATGTTTTGGGTTTCTTTGATGTAATTTTGCTGACCCTTGCTTTCTACGTAAATTATCTAAACGGCTAAAGTCTGTCTTAAACCAGAAGGATGTTAGGCCGGTAGTTATCCTGGTTTCATGGTGTGAAGTGACTGAGAGTACAAGACTTCCCCCTGGACAGGACACCAGTCCATCACAGGGTTATGTTAAGTCTAAAGTCTGTCTTAAACCAGAAGGATGTTAGGCCGGTAGTTATCCTGGTTTCATGGTGTGAAGTGACTGAGAGTACAAGACTTCCCCCTGGACAGGACACCAGTCCATCACAGGGTAATGTTAAGTCTAAAGTCTGTCTTAAGCGAGAAGAATGTTAGGCCAGTACGTATCCTGGTTTCATGGTGTGAAGTGACTGAGAGTACAAGACTTCCCCCTGGACAGGACACCAGTCCATCACAGGGTTATGTTAAGTCTAAAGTCTGTCTTAAACCAGAAGGATGGTAGGCCGGTAGTTATCCTGGTTTCATGGTGTGAAGTGACTGAGAGTACAAGACTTCCTCCTGGACAGGACACCAGTCCATCACAGGGTTATGTTAAGTCTAAAGTCTGTCTTAAGCCAGAAGGATGTTAGGCCGGTACTTATCCTGGTTTCATGGTGTGAAGTGACTGAGAGTACAAGACTTCCCCCTGGACAGGACACCAGTCCATCACAGGGTTATGTTAAGTCTAAAGTCTGTCTTAAACCAGAAAGATGTTAGGCCGGTACTTATCCTGGTTTCATGGTGTGAAGTGACTGAGAGTACAAGACTTCCCCCTGGACAGGACACCAGTCCATCACAGGGTTATGTTAAGTCTAAAGTCTGTCTTAAACCAGAAGGATGTTAGGCCGGTACTTATCCTGGTTTCATGGTGTGAAGTGACTGAGAGTACAAGACTTCCCCCCTGGACAGAACACCAGTCCATCACAGGGTTATGTTAAGTCTAAAGTCTGTCTTAAGCCAGAAGGATGTTAGACCGGTAGTTATCCTGGTTTCATGGTGTGAAGTGACTGAGAGTACAAGACTTCTCCCTGGACAGGACACCAGTCCATCACAGGGTTATGTTAAGTCTAAAGTCTGTCTTAAACCAGAAGGATGTTAGGCCGGTAGTTATCCTGGTTTCATGGTGTGAAGTGACTGAGAGTATAAGACTTCCCCCTGGACAGGACACCAGTCCATCACAGGATTATATTAAGTCTAAAGTCTGTCTTAAGCCAGAAGGATGTTTGGCCGGTACTTATCCTGGTTTCATGGTGTGAAGTGACTGAGAGTACAAGACTTCCCCCTGGACAGGACACCAGTCCATCACAGGGTTATGTTAAGTCTAAAGTCTGTCTTAAACCAGAAGGATGTTAGGCCGGTAGTTATCCTTGTTTCATGCTGTGAAGTGACTGAGAGTACAAGACTTCCCCCTGGACAGGACACCAGTCCATCACAGGGTTATATTAAATCTAAAGTCTGTCATAAGCCAGAAGGATGTTAGGCTGGTACTTATCCTGGTTTCATGGTGTGAAGTGACTGAGAGTACAAGACTTCCCCCTGGACAGGACACCACCCCATCACAGGGTTATGTTAAGTCTAAAGTCTGTCTTAAACCAGAAGGATGTTAGGCCGGTAGTTATCCTTGTTTCATGGTGTGAAGTGACTGAGAGTACAAGACTTCCCCCTGGACAGGACACCAGTCCATCACAGGGTTATATTAAGTCTAAAGTCTGTCTTAAGCCAGAAGGATGTTAGGCTGGTACTTATCCTGGTTTCATGGTGTGAAGTGACTGAGAGTACAAGACTTCCCCCTGGACAGGACACCAGTCCATCACAGGGTTATATTAAGTCTAAAGTCTGTCTTAAGCCAGAAGGATGTTAGGCCGGTAGTTATCCTGGTTTCATGGTGTGAAGTGACTGAGAGTACAAGACTTCCCCCTGGACAGGACACCAGTCCATCACAGGGTTATATTAAGTCTAAAGTCTGTCTTAAGCCAGAAGGATGTTAGGCCGATACTTATCCTGGTTTCATGGTGTGAAGTGACTGAGAGTACAAGACTTCCCCCTGGACAGGACACCAGTCCATCACAGGGTTATATTAAGTCTAAAGTCTGTCTTAAGCCAGAAGGATGTTAGGCCGGTACTTATCCTGGTTTCATGGTGTGAAGTGACTGAGAGTACAAGACTTCCCCCTGGACAGGACACCAGTCCATCACAGGGTAATGTTAAGTCTAAAGTCTGTCTTAAGCCAGAAGGATGTTAGGCCGGTACTTATCCTGGTTTCATGGTGTGAAGTGACTGAGAGTACAAGACTTCCCCCTGGACAGGACACCAGTCCATCACAGGGTTATGTTAAGTCTAAAGTCTGTCTTAAACCAGAAGGATGTTAGGCCGGTACTTATCCTGGTTTCATGGTGTGAAGTGACTGAGAGTACAAGACTTCCTCCTGGACAGGACACCAGTCCATCACAGGGTTATGTTAAGTCTAAAGTCTGTCTTAAACCAGAAGGATGTTAGGCCGGTACTTATCCTGGTTTCATGGTGTGAAGTGACTGAGAGTACAAGACTTCCTCCTGGACAGGACACCAGTCCATCACAGGGTTATGTTAAGTCTAAAGTCTGTCTTAAACCAGAAGGATGTTAGGCCGGTACTTATCCTGGTTTCATGGTGTGAAGTGACTGAGAGTACAAGACTTCCTCCTGGACAGGACACCAGTCCATCACAGGGTTATGTTAAGTCTAAAGTCTGTCTTAAACCAGAAGGATGTTAGGCCGGTACTTATCCTGGTTTCATGGTGTGAAGTGACTGAGAGTACAAGACTTCCCCCCTGGACAGGACACCAGTCCATCACAGGGTAATGTTAAGTCTAAAGTCTGTCTTAAACCAGAAGGATGTTAGGCCGGTAGTTATCCTGGTTTCATGGTGTGAAGTGACTGAGAGTACAAGACTCCCCCTGGACAGGACACCAGTACATCACAGGGTTATGTTAAGTCTAAACTCTGTCTTAAACCAGAAGGATGTTAAGCTGGTAGTTATCCTGGTTTCATGGTGTGAAGTGACTGAGAGTACAAGACTTCCCCCTGGACAGAACACCAGTCCATCACAGGGTTATGTTAAGTCTAAAGTCTGTCTTAAACCAGAAGGATGTTAGGCCGGTACTTATCCTGGTTTCATGGTGTGAAGTGACTGAGAGTACAAGACTTCCCCCCTGGACAGAACACCAGTCCATCACAGGGTTATGTTAAGTCTAAAGTCTGTCTTAAGCCAGAAGGATGTTAGACCGGTAGTTATCCTGGTTTCATGGTGTGAAGTGACTGAGAGTACAAGACTTCTCCCTGGACAGGACACCAGTCCATCACAGGGTTATGTTAAGTCTAAAGTCTGTCTTAAACCAGAAGGATGTTAGGCCGGTAGTTATCCTGGTTTCATGGTGTGAAGTGACTGAGAGTATAAGACTTCCCCCTGGACAGGACACCAGTCCATCACAGGATTATATTAAGTCTAAAGTCTGTCTTAAGCCAGAAGGATGTTTGGCCGGTACTTATCCTGGTTTCATGGTGTGAAGTGACTGAGAGTACAAGACTTCCCCCTGGACAGGACACCAGTCCATCACAGGGTTATGTTAAGTCTAAAGTCTGTCTTAAACCAGAAGGATGTTAGGCCGGTAGTTATCCTTGTTTCATGCTGTGAAGTGACTGAGAGTACAAGACTTCCCCCTGGACAGGACACCAGTCCATCACAGGGTTATATTAAATCTAAAGTCTGTCATAAGCCAGAAGGATGTTAGGCTGGTACTTATCCTGGTTTCATGGTGTGAAGTGACTGAGAGTACAAGACTTCCCCCTGGACAGGACACCACCCCATCACAGGGTTATGTTAAGTCTAAAGTCTGTCTTAAACCAGAAGGATGTTAGGCCGGTAGTTATCCTTGTTTCATGGTGTGAAGTGACTGAGAGTACAAGACTTCCCCCTGGACAGGACACCAGTCCATCACAGGGTTATATTAAATCTAAAGTCTGTCTTAAGCCAGAAGGATGTTAGGCTGGTACTTATCCTGGTTTCATGGTGTGAAGTGACTGAGAGTACAAGACTTCCCCCTGGACAGGACACCAGTCCATCACAGGGTTATATTAAGTCTAAAGTCTGTCTTAAGCCAGAAGGATGTTAGGCCGGTACTTATCCTGGTTTCATGGTGTGAAGTGACTGAGAGTACAAGACTTCCCCCTGGACAGGACACCAGTCCATCACAGGGTTATATTAAGTCTAAAGTCTGTCTTAAGCCAGAAGGATGTTAGGCCGATACTTATCCTGGTTTCATGGTGTGAAGTGACTGAGAGTACAAGACTTCCCCCTGGACAGGACACCAGTCCATCACAGGGTTATATTAAGTCTAAAGTCTGTCTTAAACCAGAAGGATGTTAGGCCGGTAGTTATCCTTGTTTCATGCTGTGAAGTGACTGAGAGTACAAGACTTCCCCCTGGACAGGACACCAGTCCATCACAGGGTTATATTAAATCTAAAGTCTGTCATAAGCCAGAAGGATGTTAGGCCGGTAGTTATCCTGGTTTCATGGTGTGAAGTGACTGAGAGTACAAGACTTCCCCCTGGACAGGACACCAGTCCATCACAGGATTATATTAAGTCTAAAGTCTGTCTTAAGCCAGAAGGATGTTTGGCCGGTACTTATCCTGGTTTCATGGTGTGAAGTGACTGAGAGTACAAGACTTCCCCCTGGACAGGACACCAGTCCATCACAGGGTTATGTTAAGTCTAAAGTCTGTCTTAAACCAGAAGGATGTTAGGCCGGTAGTTATCCTTGTTTCATGCTGTGAAGTGACTGAGAGTACAAGACTTCCCCCTGGACAGGACACCAGTCCATCACAGGGTTATATTAAATCTAAAGTCTGTCATAAGCCAGAAGGATGTTAGGCTGGTACTTATCCTGGTTTCATGGTGTGAAGTGACTGAGAGTACAAGACTTCCCCCTGGACAGGACACCACCCCATCACAGGGTTATGTTAAGTCTAAAGTCTGTCTTAAACCAGAAGGATGTTAGGCCGGTAGTTATCCTTGTTTCATGGTGTGAAGTGACTGAGAGTACAAGACTTCCCCCTGGACAGGACACCAGTCCATCACAGGGTTATATTAAATCTAAAGTCTGTCTTAAGCCAGAAGGATGTTAGGCTGGTACTTATCCTGGTTTCATGGTGTGAAGTGACTGAGAGTACAAGACTTCCCCCTGGACAGGACACCAGTCCATCACAGGGTTATATTAAGTCTAAAGTCTGTCTTAAGCCAGAAGGATGTTAGGCCGGTACTTATCCTGGTTTCATGGTGTGAAGTGACTGAGAGTACAAGACTTCCCCCTGGACAGGACACCAGTCCATCACAGGGTTATATTAAGTCTAAAGTCTGTCTTAAGCCAGAAGGATGTTAGGCCGATACTTATCCTGGTTTCATGGTGTGAAGTGACTGAGAGTACAAGACTTCCCCCTGGACAGGACACCAGTCCATCACAGGGTTATGTTAAGTCTAAAGTCTGTCTTAAACCAGAAGGATGTTAGGCCGGTAGTTATCCTGGTTTCATGGTGTGAAGTGACTGAGAGTATAAGACTTCCCCCTGGACAGGACACCAGTCCATCACAGGATTATATTAAGTCTAAAGTCTGTCTTAAGCCAGAAGGATGTTTGGCCGGTACTTATCCTGGTTTCATGGTGTGAAGTGACTGAGAGTACAAGACTTCCCCCTGGACAGGACACCAGTCCATCACAGGGTTATGTTAAGTCTAAAGTCTGTCTTAAACCAGAAGGATGTTAGGCCGGTAGTTATCCTTGTTTCATGCTGTGAAGTGACTGAGAGTACAAGACTTCCCCCTGGACAGGACACCAGTCCATCACAGGGTTATATTAAATCTAAAGTCTGTCATAAGCCAGAAGGATGTTAGGCTGGTACTTATCCTGGTTTCATGGTGTGAAGTGACTGAGAGTACAAGACTTCCCCCTGGACAGGACACCACCCCATCACAGGGTTATGTTAAGTCTAAAGTCTGTCTTAAACCAGAAGGATGTTAGGCCGGTAGTTATCCTTGTTTCATGGTGTGAAGTGACTGAGAGTACAAGACTTCCCCCTGGACAGGACACCAGTCCATCACAGGGTTATATTAAGTCTAAAGTCTGTCTTAAGCCAGAAGGATGTT
The DNA here is from genome assembly GCA_964016885.1 of Eledone cirrhosa. NCBI lineage: Eukaryota > Metazoa > Mollusca > Cephalopoda > Octopoda > Eledonidae > Eledone > Eledone cirrhosa. The sequence continues at coordinate 29,079,368 of OZ024762.1, forward strand.
AGGCCGGTACTTATCCTGGTTTCATGGTGTGAAGTGACTGAGAGTACAAGACTTCCCCCTGGACAGGACACCAGTCCATCACAGGGTTATATTAAGTCTAAAGTCTGTCTTAAGCCAGAAGGATGTTAGGCCGGTAGTTATCCTGGTTTCATGGTGTGAAGTGACTGAGAGTACAAGACTTCCCCCTGGACAGGACACCAGTCCATCACAGGGTTATATTAAGTCTAAAGTCTGTCTTAAGCCAGAAGGATGTTAGGCCGATACTTATCCTGGTTTCATGGTGTGAAGTGACTGAGAGTACAAGACTTCCCCCTGGACAGGACACCAGTCCATCACAGGGTTATATTAAGTCTAAAGTCTGTCTTAAGCCAGAAGGATGTTAGGCCGGTACTTATCCTGGTTTCATGGTGTGAAGTGACTGAGAGTACAAGACTTCCCCCTGGACAGGACACCAGTCCATCACAGGGTAATGTTAAGTCTAAAGTCTGTCTTAAGCCAGAAGGATGTTAGGCCGGTACTTATCCTGGTTTCATGGTGTGAAGTGACTGAGAGTACAAGACTTCCCCCTGGACAGGACACCAGTCCATCACAGGGTTATGTTAAGTCTAAAGTCTGTCTTAAACCAGAAGGATGTTAGGCCGGTACTTATCCTGGTTTCATGGTGTGAAGTGACTGAGAGTACAAGACTTCCTCCTGGACAGGACACCAGTCCATCACAGGGTTATGTTAAGTCTAAAGTCTGTCTTAAACCAGAAGGATGTTAGGCCGGTACTTATCCTGGTTTCATGGTGTGAAGTGACTGAGAGTACAAGACTTCCTCCTGGACAGGACACCAGTCCATCACAGGGTTATGTTAAGTCTAAAGTCTGTCTTAAACCAGAAGGATGTTAGGCCGGTACTTATCCTGGTTTCATGGTGTGAAGTGACTGAGAGTACAAGACTTCCTCCTGGACAGGACACCAGTCCATCACAGGGTTATGTTAAGTCTAAAGTCTGTCTTAAACCAGAAGGATGTTAGGCCGGTACTTATCCTGGTTTCATGGTGTGAAGTGACTGAGAGTACAAGACTTCCCCCCTGGACAGGACACCAGTCCATCACAGGGTAATGTTAAGTCTAAAGTCTGTCTTAAACCAGAAGGATGTTAGGCCGGTAGTTATCCTGGTTTCATGGTGTGAAGTGACTGAGAGTACAAGACTCCCCCTGGACAGGACACCAGTACATCACAGGGTTATGTTAAGTCTAAACTCTGTCTTAAACCAGAAGGATGTTAAGCTGGTAGTTATCCTGGTTTCATGGTGTGAAGTGACTGAGAGTACAAGACTTCCCCCTGGACAGAACACCAGTCCATCACAGGGTTATGTTAAGTCTAAAGTCTGTCTTAAACCAGAAGGATGTTAGGCCGGTACTTATCCTGGTTTCATGGTGTGAAGTGACTGAGAGTACAAGACTTCCCCCCTGGACAGAACACCAGTCCATCACAGGGTTATGTTAAGTCTAAAGTCTGTCTTAAGCCAGAAGGATGTTAGACCGGTAGTTATCCTGGTTTCATGGTGTGAAGTGACTGAGAGTACAAGACTTCTCCCTGGACAGGACACCAGTCCATCACAGGGTTATGTTAAGTCTAAAGTCTGTCTTAAACCAGAAGGATGTTAGGCCGGTAGTTATCCTGGTTTCATGGTGTGAAGTGACTGAGAGTATAAGACTTCCCCCTGGACAGGACACCAGTCCATCACAGGATTATATTAAGTCTAAAGTCTGTCTTAAGCCAGAAGGATGTTTGGCCGGTACTTATCCTGGTTTCATGGTGTGAAGTGACTGAGAGTACAAGACTTCCCCCTGGACAGGACACCAGTCCATCACAGGGTTATGTTAAGTCTAAAGTCTGTCTTAAACCAGAAGGATGTTAGGCCGGTAGTTATCCTTGTTTCATGCTGTGAAGTGACTGAGAGTACAAGACTTCCCCCTGGACAGGACACCAGTCCATCACAGGGTTATATTAAATCTAAAGTCTGTCATAAGCCAGAAGGATGTTAGGCTGGTACTTATCCTGGTTTCATGGTGTGAAGTGACTGAGAGTACAAGACTTCCCCCTGGACAGGACACCACCCCATCACAGGGTTATGTTAAGTCTAAAGTCTGTCTTAAACCAGAAGGATGTTAGGCCGGTAGTTATCCTTGTTTCATGGTGTGAAGTGACTGAGAGTACAAGACTTCCCCCTGGACAGGACACCAGTCCATCACAGGGTTATATTAAATCTAAAGTCTGTCTTAAGCCAGAAGGATGTTAGGCTGGTACTTATCCTGGTTTCATGGTGTGAAGTGACTGAGAGTACAAGACTTCCCCCTGGACAGGACACCAGTCCATCACAGGGTTATATTAAGTCTAAAGTCTGTCTTAAGCCAGAAGGATGTTAGGCCGGTAGTTATCCTGGTTTCATGGTGTGAAGTGACTGAGAGTACAAGACTTCCCCCTGGACAGGACACCAGTCCATCACAGGGTTATATTAAGTCTAAAGTCTGTCTTAAGCCAGAAGGATGTTAGGCCGATACTTATCCTGGTTTCATGGTGTGAAGTGACTGAGAGTACAAGACTTCCCCCTGGACAGGACACCAGTCCATCACAGGGTTATATTAAGTCTAAAGTCTGTCTTAAGCCAGAAGGATGTTAGGCCGGTACTTATCCTGGTTTCATGGTGTGAAGTGACTGAGAGTACAAGACTTCCCCCTGGACAGGACACCAGTCCATCACAGGGTAATGTTAAGTCTAAAGTCTGTCTTAAGCCAGAAGGATGTTAGGCCGGTACTTATCCTGGTTTCATGGTGTGAAGTGACTGAGAGTACAAGACTTCCCCCTGGACAGGACACCAGTCCATCACAGGGTTATGTTAAGTCTAAAGTCTGTCTTAAACCAGAAGGATGTTAGGCCGGTACTTATCCTGGTTTCATGGTGTGAAGTGACTGAGAGTACAAGACTTCCTCCTGGACAGGACACCAGTCCATCACAGGGTTATGTTAAGTCTAAAGTCTGTCTTAAACCAGAAGGATGTTAGGCCGGTACTTATCCTGGTTTCATGGTGTGAAGTGACTGAGAGTACAAGACTTCCTCCTGGACAGGACACCAGTCCATCACAGGGTTATGTTAAGTCTAAAGTCTGTCTTAAACCAGAAGGATGTTAGGCCGGTACTTATCCTGGTTTCATGGTGTGAAGTGACTGAGAGTACAAGACTTCCTCCTGGACAGGACACCAGTCCATCACAGGGTTATGTTAAGTCTAAAGTCTGTCTTAAACCAGAAGGATGTTAGGCCGGTACTTATCCTGGTTTCATGGTGTGAAGTGACTGAGAGTACAAGACTTCCCCCCTGGACAGGACACCAGTCCATCACAGGGTAATGTTAAGTCTAAAGTCTGTCTTAAACCAGAAGGATGTTAGGCCGGTAGTTATCCTGGTTTCATGGTGTGAAGTGACTGAGAGTACAAGACTCCCCCTGGACAGGACACCAGTACATCACAGGGTTATGTTAAGTCTAAACTCTGTCTTAAACCAGAAGGATGTTAAGCTGGTAGTTATCCTGGTTTCATGGTGTGAAGTGACTGAGAGTACAAGACTTCCTCCTGGACAGGACACCAGTCCATCACAAGGTTATGTTAAGTCTAAAGTCTGTCTTAAGCCAGAAGGATGTTAGGCCGGTACTTATCCTGGTTTCATGGTGTGAAGTGACTGAGAGTTCAAGACTTCCCCCTGGACAGGACACCAGTCCATCACAGGGTTATGTTAAGTCTAAAGTCTGTCTTAAGCCAGAAGGATGTTAGGCTGGTACTTATCCTGGTTTCATGGTGTGAAGTGACTGAGAGTACAAGACTTCCCCCTGGACAGGACACCAGTCCATCACAGGGTTATATTAAGTCTAAAGTCTGTCTTAAGCCAGAAGGATGTTAGGCCGGTAGTTATCCTGGTTTCATGGTGTGAAGTGACTGAGAGTACAAGACTTCCCCCTGGACAGGACACCAGTCCATCACAGGGTTATGTTAAGTCTAAAGTCTGTCTTAAACCAGAAGGATGTTAGGCCGGTACTTATCCTGGTTTCATGGTGTGAAGTGACTGAGAGTACAAGACTTCCCCCTGGACAGGACACCAGTCCATCACAGGGTTATGTTAAGTCTAAAGTCTGTCTTAAACCAGAAGGATGTTAGGCCGGTACTTATCCTGGTTTCATGGTGTGAAGTGACTGAGAGTACAAGACTTCCCCCTGGACAGGACACCAGTCCATCACAGGGTTATGTTAAGTCTAAAGTCTGTCTTAAACCAGAGGATGTTAGGCTGGTACTTATCCTGGTTTCATGGTGTGAAGTGACTGAGAGTACAAGACTTCCCCCTGGACAGGACACCAGTCCATCACAGGGTAATGTTAAGTCTAAAGTCTGTCTTAAGCGAGAAGAATGTTAGGCCAGTACGTATCCTGGTTTCATGGTGTGAAGTGACTGAGAGTACAAGACTTCCTCCTGGACAGGACACCAGTCCATCACAGGGTTATGTTAAGTCTAAAGTCTGTCTTAAGCGAGAAGAATGTTAGGCCAGTACGTATCCTGGTTTCATGGTGTGAAGTGACTGAGAGTACAAGACTTCTCCCTGGACAGGACACCAGTCCATCACAGGGTTATGTTAAGTCTAAAGTCTGTCTTAAACCAGAAGGATGTTAGGCCGGTAGTTATCCTGGTTTCATGGTGTGAAGTGACTGAGAGTATAAGACTTCCCCCTGGACAGGACACCAGTCCATCACAGGATTATATTAAGTCTAAAGTCTGTCTTAAGCCAGAAGGATGTTTGGCCGGTACTTATCCTGGTTTCATGGTGTGAAGTGACTGAGAGTACAAGACTTCCCCCTGGACAGGACACCAGTCCATCACAGGGTTATGTTAAGTCTAAAGTCTGTCTTAAACCAGAAGGATGTTAGGCCGGTAGTTATCCTTGTTTCATGCTGTGAAGTGACTGAGAGTACAAGACTTCCCCCTGGACAGGACACCAGTCCATCACAGGGTTATATTAAATCTAAAGTCTGTCATAAGCCAGAAGGATGTTAGGCTGGTACTTATCCTGGTTTCATGGTGTGAAGTGACTGAGAGTACAAGACTTCCCCCTGGACAGGACACCACCCCATCACAGGGTTATGTTAAGTCTAAAGTCTGTCTTAAACCAGAAGGATGTTAGGCCGGTAGTTATCCTTGTTTCATGGTGTGAAGTGACTGAGAGTACAAGACTTCCCCCTGGACAGGACACCAGTCCATCACAGGGTTATATTAAATCTAAAGTCTGTCTTAAGCCAGAAGGATGTTAGGCTGGTACTTATCCTGGTTTCATGGTGTGAAGTGACTGAGAGTACAAGACTTCCCCCTGGACAGGACACCAGTCCATCACAGGGTTATATTAAGTCTAAAGTCTGTCTTAAGCCAGAAGGATGTTAGGCCGGTAGTTATCCTGGTTTCATGGTGTGAAGTGACTGAGAGTACAAGACTTCCCCCTGGACAGGACACCAGTCCATCACAGGGTTATATTAAGTCTAAAGTCTGTCTTAAGCCAGAAGGATGTTAGGCCGGTACTTATCCTGGTTTCATGGTGTGAAGTGACTGAGAGTACAAGACTTCCCCCTGGACAGGACACCAGTCCATCACAGGGTTATATTAAGTCTAAAGTCTGTCTTAAGCCAGAAGGATGTTAGGCCGGTACTTATCCTGGTTTCATGGTGTGAAGTGACTGAGAGTACAAGACTTCCCCCTGGACAGGACACCAGTCCATCACAGGGTAATGTTAAGTCTAAAGTCTGTCTTAAGCCAGAAGGATGTTAGGCCGGTACTTATCCTGGTTTCATGGTGTGAAGTGACTGAGAGTACAAGACTTCCCCCTGGACAGGACACCAGTCCATCACAGGGTTATGTTAAGTCTAAAGTCTGTCTTAAACCAGAAGGATGTTAGGCCGGTACTTATCCTGGTTTCATGGTGTGAAGTGACTGAGAGTACAAGACTTCCTCCTGGACAGGACACCAGTCCATCACAGGGTTATGTTAAGTCTAAAGTCTGTCTTAAACCAGAAGGATGTTAGGCCGGTACTTATCCTGGTTTCATGGTGTGAAGTGACTGAGAGTACAAGACTTCCTCCTGGACAGGACACCAGTCCATCACAGGGTTATGTTAAGTCTAAAGTCTGTCTTAAACCAGAAGGATGTTAGGCCGGTACTTATCCTGGTTTCATGGTGTGAAGTGACTGAGAGTACAAGACTTCCTCCTGGACAGGACACCAGTCCATCACAGGGTTATGTTAAGTCTAAAGTCTGTCTTAAACCAGAAGGATGTTAGGCCGGTACTTATCCTGGTTTCATGGTGTGAAGTGACTGAGAGTACAAGACTTCCCCCCTGGACAGGACACCAGTCCATCACAGGGTAATGTTAAGTCTAAAGTCTGTCTTAAACCAGAAGGATGTTAGGCCGGTAGTTATCCTGGTTTCATGGTGTGAAGTGACTGAGAGTACAAGACTCCCCCTGGACAGGACACCAGTACATCACAGGGTTATGTTAAGTCTAAACTCTGTCTTAAACCAGAAGGATGTTAAGCTGGTAGTTATCCTGGTTTCATGGTGTGAAGTGACTGAGAGTACAAGACTTCCCCCTGGACAGGACACCAGTCCATCACAGGGTTATATTAAGTCTAAAGTCTGTCTTAAGCCAGAAGGATGTTAGGCCGGTAGTTATCCTGGTTTCATGGTGTGAAGTGACTGAGAGTACAAGACTTCCCCCTGGACAGGACACCAGTCCATCACAGGGTTATGTTAAGTCTAAAGTCTGTCTTAAACCAGAAGGATATTAGGCCGGTACTTATCCTGGTTTCATGGTGTGAAGTGACTGAGAGTACAAGACTTCCCCCTGGACAGGACACCAGTCCATCACAGGGTTATGTTAAGTCTAAAGTCTGTCTTAAACCAGAAGGATGTTAGGCCGGTACTTATCCTGGTTTCATGGTGTGAAGTGACTGAGAGTACAAGACTTCCCCCTGGACAGGACACCAGTCCATCACAGGGTTATGTTAAGTCTAAAGTCTGTCTTAAACCAGAGGATGTTAGGCTGGTACTTATCCTGGTTTCATGGTGTGAAGTGACTGAGAGTACAAGACTTCCCCCTTGACAGGACACCAGTCCATCACAGGGTAATGTTAAGTCTAAAGTCTGTCTTAAGCGAGAAGAATGTTAGGCCAGTACGTATCCTGGTTTCATGGTGTGAAGTGACTGAGAGTACAAGACTTCCTCCTGGACAGGACACCAGTCCATCACAGGGTTATGTTAAGTCTAAAGTCTGTCTCAAGCGAGAAGAATGTTAGGCCAGTACGTATCCTGGTTTCATGGTGTGAAGTGACTGAGAGTACAAGACTTCCCCCTGGACAGGACACCAGTCCATCACAGGGTTATGTTAAGTCTAAAGTCTGTCTTAAGCCAGAAGGATGTTAGGCTGGTACTTATCCTGGTTTCATGGTGTGAAGTGACTGAGAGTACAAGACTTCCCCCTGGACAGGACACCAGTCCATCACAGGGTTGTATTAAGTCTAAAGTCTGTCTTAAGCCAGAAGGATGTTAGGCCGGTAGTTATCCTGGTTTCATGGTGTGAAGTGACTGAGAGTACAAGACTTCCCCCTGGACAGGACACCAGTCCATCACAGGGTTATGTTAAGTCTAAAGTCTGTCTTAAACCAGAAGGATGTTAGGCCGGTACTTATCCTGGTTTCATGGTGTGAAGTGACTGAGAGTACAAGACTTCCCCCTGGACAGGACACCAGTCCATCACAGGGTTATGTTAAGTCTAAAGTCTGTCTTAAACCAGAAGGATGTTAGGCCGGTACTTATCCTGGTTTCATGGTGTGAAGTGACTGAGAGTACAAGACTTCCCCCTGGACAGGACACCAGTCCATCACAGGGTTATGTTAAGTCTAAAGTCTGTCTTAAACCAGAGGATGTTAGGCTGGTACTTATCCTGGTTTCATGGTGTGAAGTGACTGAGAGTACAAGACTTCCCCCTGGACAGGACACCAGTCCATCACAGGGTAATGTTAAGTCTAAAGTCTGTCTTAAGCGAGAAGAATGTTAGGCCAGTACATATCCTGGTTTCATGGTGTGAAGTGACTGAGAGTACAAGACTTCCCCCTGGACAGGACACCAGTCCATCACAGGGTTATGTTAAGTCTAAAGTCTGTCTTAAGCGAGAAGAATGTTAGGCCAGTACGTATCCTGGTTTCATGGTGTGAAGTGACTGAGAGTACAAGACTTCCCCCTGGACAGGACACCAGTCCATCACAGGGTTAACCCCCCAGTTATTGCTGGTACTTGTTTTTCAGCTGAGTATACTGGAGAGAATTGTCAGAGTCGTTAGAATGTCATATAGAATGCTTTGTGGTATCTGTTCCAGCTCTCTGAGTTCAAATCCCGCAGAAGTCAACTTTGCTTTTCATCCTTCCTCTCTCTCTCTCTCTCTCTTTCTCATTTCCTCTCTCTCTATCTCTTTATAGCTCTTTCTCATTTCCTCTCTCTCTATCTCTATCTCTCTTTCTCATTTCCTCTCTCTCTCTCTCTTTCTCATTTCCTCCCTCTCTCTCTATATATATATCTCTTTCTCATTTCCTCTCTCTATCTCTCTATATATCTTTCTCATTTCCTCTCTCTCTCTCTTTCTCATTTCCTCTCTCTCTCTCTTTCTCATTTCCTCTCTCTCTCTTTCTCATTTCCTCTCTCTCTATCTCTATCTCTCTTTCTCATTTCCTCTCTCTCTCTTTCTCTTTCTCATTTCCTCTCTCTCTCTTTTTTTCTCATTTCCTCTCTCTCTCTCTTTCTCATTTCCTCTCTCTCTCTCTCTCTCTCTCTCATTTCCTCTCTCTCTCTCTCTCTTTCTCATTTCCTCTCTCTCTCTCTCTATATATATCTCTTTCTCATTTCCTCTCTCTCTCTCTTTCTCATTTCCTCTCTCTCTATCTCTTTCTCATTTCCTCTCTCTCTCTCTCTCTCATTTCCTCTCTCTCTATATATATATATCTCTTTCTCATTTCCTCTCTCTCTCTCTATCTCTTTCTCATTTCCTCTCTCTCTATATCTCTTTCTCATTTCCTCTCTCTATATCTCTTTCTCATTACCTCTCTCTCTCTCTCTCTTTCTTATTTCCTCTCTCTATATCTCTATATCTCTTTCTCATTTCCTCTCTCTCTCTCTCTCTCTCTATCTTTCTCTGGAAGAAATCTGCTCCACTCAGGCCTGGGGTGGGGTGGGCTCCCCCAGGCTTTAAAAATGCCCAAGAAACACCATATGTCAATATGGCGCCCCCTAAGACTCCATCAAGACTTACGCGACCTTACCATGCTGCAGCAACATAAAATGAAATGTTTTGTTCAAGAACACAACACGCAAGCCAGGTATCGAACCCAAGACATTACGATCGTAAGTCCAACACCCTCACCACTAGGCCACATGCCTCCATACATAAATTATCTAAACTATAATAAAGTAAGAAGTGCGGGACTGCGTACTGTTTATAATTTTTTATCCCCGTTAGTAAAATATGTTGGATTACTTTGAATAAATAATTGTCTCTACTTTTGGCACAAGGCCAGCAATTACCCCAGTGTATTACTGGTACTTTATTTTATCGACCCCGTAATAAATGTTTCTACTTTTGGGGGCACAAGGCCAGCAATTACCCCAGTGTATTACTGGTACTTTATTTTATCGACCCCGTACTAAATGTTTCTACTTTTGGGGGCACAAGGCCAGCAATTACCCCAGTGTATTACTGGTACTTTATTTTATCGACCCCGTAATAAATGTTTCTACTTTTGGGGGCACAAGGCCAGCAATTACCCCAGTGTATTACTGGTACTTTATTTTATCGACCCCGTAATAAATGTTTCTACTTTTGGGGGCACAAGGCCAGCAATTACCCCAGTGTATTACTGGTACTTTATTTTATCGACCCTGTAATAAATGTTTCTACTTTTGGGGGCACACGGCCAGCAATTACCCCAGTGTATTACTGGTACTTTATTTTACCAACCCTGTAATAATTGTCTCTACTTTTGGCACAAGTCCAGCAAATACCCCAGTGTATTACTGGTACTTTATTTTACCAACCCCGTAATAATTGTCTCTACTTTTGGCACAAGTCCAGCAAATACCCCAGTGTATTACTGGTACTTTATTTTATCGACCCCGTAAGGATGAAAGGAAAAGTTAACTTCGGCGGGATTTGAACTCACCTTGCCCAATTAAACCTCTCAATAGAAATGTCACAGGATCGAGACCTCTGGCGTCATGCTGTACTGTAGAAGACCCCCCTCCCTTCCCATGTGCTGAAAATGAAATAAAACAAACATGTAGAGAACACACTAGTCTTCACCAATCTTCTCTTCCCCCCTCCCCATTCATAAGACCCTGCCCTCACCTGCTAAATATCCCACACACCTCGTTGATGCTACAACAATAAAAACACCCAGTTCATCCTGTAAGGTGGTCATACAAAAGTGTGCAGTCCACATTGTAACGTGTTTCGTGTAAAGAAGGGCATCCAGCCTTAGAAACCAAACCAAAATACACATCCATATGAGACCTGGTCTCCACACCTGACATGTCTCATAACGTGATAACCTGTTTAACCCATGCAGGTGTGATAAAAATGAACGTTAAATGATAATGTTGAAGATGATGATGATGATATATATAAACAAACGTAGTAAAGTACTGTAGCGGTTGTCTCCCTTGTTTTGATTGGGATCTAGACGGGAGGTGGAACCCTTTCTGCGACTTCCGGTCAGAGCCCTATAAAACTAACAACTTTAAGCTTCCTCCCTCTCTTTGCCTTTTCGGCACCAGGTCGAAGAGCCTCTCATTTGGCTCTGCCATTAATTTGGCCAACAGGCGCCTGGCCTTAGCCAGGCGCCCTCTGCCAGCCGCGTTTGCCTGGCAATCAAAACGGTAACTACTAACTTTGTTTCATTCTAACATCTATCTTTGACATGTCAAGTATTCTATCTACCGTTAATTAAATATTATATACACAAACAATGTCTCGTTTTGTTACATTCATACAACCAGTACCCTCCTTATATTGGTAACCCTGACGTGATACGAACACGCAGCCGTTCATCGCTATAAGGGTCACCCCCCAAAAAAAGAAAAAAATAGCACATCTGGTTTTGTGAGTAACATTACGAATACACAGCAAATTTAGCGACAAACTATGAAAATACTCAAGGACACGCACATGTGGAATTCGCACAGACATACTTTTTCTCTCACGCATCAATTAACTGTCGCATTTCACCAATATATATATATATGTTTCTCGTTTCTTACAACGAACACTTTCAAAACAAAAAAAAACATTTCACGATATATATATATGTTTCTCGTTTCTTACAACGAACTCTTTCAAAACACAAAAAAAAAAAAAAAGAAATTTGATATTCTTTAAAAAACATTTCAACAGGAACATTTATTTTCGATGAACCATTGCCTTTTGTTCATCGTTTTCTTCATCGTTCAAGTTTTTTGTTTTTTTCCAAAGTTCACACCTATAATTATGCTGATTGAAGCCTTTCTTTTTCATCATTGTCACTTTCAAAATTGCACTATCATTTTCTCGCGCGTTAGAAATATTTTTTTTCAACCTTGTATTGGCACGTGTAGGCAGCATAAATTCTCGATTCACTGAGATGTCTCTACTCACAGACAGCCGCACGCCAGAGATAGCATTTCTCCCCCAAGGATTCTTCAGCCTTAAGCTATATTCTTCTATTTGCCGGTTTATAAATTTACAATGTAAATTTACCGTTGATAACCGCGCATTTATTAAGAATGCTTATTTCTCTGGTCGCTGGCCTCTTGACCCTTCCAGGTCAACGCATTCTCAACATCGACCATCAACTTCGGCTGCTATTTCTAGCACTTTGCGCAACTCATTTTTTTCTAAAAAAAAATTTTTTTACTGTGAATTTAAACACCGAATACGCTCACTCAGCGAGACAACAGCAGCAGCAACAGCAATATAACAGCAACAGCAATACATCAATACAGCTTCACCAAAGCCAGAGAATTTATTTTTGCAGCACTCTTCCTGTGAGAAAATCCATTCGGAGGTTGGAAATTTCACGATATACCACAGAACAGAAACCACCTGCATTCATTCTCTGGAACACACTTTCTTTCCTGCTGTCATGTGATTGCACACCTGTGAACTATATTTTGAACTTTGAGCTCTTCTATTACTTTTACTTTATTACATTGTATCTTTGGGTGATGGATAGATGGATGTCCAGTCGTTCTCTGGCCAAGAGCGGTTGGCTACCTTGATATCTATCATTGATTTTTCCAAACATTCTTTTGTCGTAATTTTCATGCCTGTTACAACATTCTCGCCAACTTGCTACATATTTTCATTTCGATTTTTATACACTAAAATTCTGGCGGGAGGTTATGTAGCGGTTGTCTCCCTTGTTTTGATTGGGATCTAGACGGGAGGTGGAACCCTTTCTGCGACTTCCGGTCAGAGCCCTATAAAACTAATAACTTTAAGCTTCCTCCCTCTCTTTGCCTTTTCGGCACCAGGTCGAAGAGCCTCTCATTTGGCTCTGCCATTAATTTGGCCAACAGGCGCCTGGCCTTAGCCAGGCGCCCTCTGCCAGCCGCGTTTGCCTGGCAATCAAAACGGTAACTACTAACTTTGTTTCATTCTAACATCTATCTTTGACATGTCAAGTATTCTATCTACCGTTAATTAAATATTATATACACAAACAATGTCTCGTTTTGTTACATTCATACAACCAGTACCCTCGCTATAGTACCAAGGGAGACAACTCCACCTTTGCTCAATTTAAATCCCATGTTAGTATTATTGAGCAGACCTCTCATTAAAGTTGTTCCAGCCGTGACTATCATGTTTATATGTATATATATGTATATATATATATATATATATATATATATGTATATGTACATATATATACATGTGTAAACTGCAGAATATGATCTTTGTTGTTGTAAGACAGAAGAGAGTGATATTTGGCTGCTATTTCTACCAAGTCAAGTAACCAGGTAGGAGACTCCCTCGTTGATACGTAATACATATTTTACTGGGAGATGTTGTTTGTTTTACCAGGGGTTGGATACAATTGATGGAGTGAATTGATATAACTGAAGGTATTAAATTATGTCAGGGACTTTTAACGTATGACACCGGTGTTATTCAGGAGAGTGAAACATTACCAACGACAGCACGTACCTGCCATCTTAATTATAACTTTAATTAATCTAATTATATCTTGTGTATCAATTATATCATGTTAAGGTGAAAGTTAATATTCTGTAGATAACATAGAGTGAGCTACATGTTCCAGGGTAGGTGTTCCATCTCCTACATGATTAATTATTTCATTTCATGAGAAACTACGCTACATCGTGAATTGGTTGTTCCACATTTTACAGGACAGTGAGAAATAGGTTTAAATCACCAACATCTGAACAATTAGCTTTCCTGGTCTTTCTTGAATTTACACTTGGACTTGAAATATAAAGTACGTATTATTTGTATTGTTAACACAGCAGATATTGTGTACTTTTCTACACTCCGTGGTGAACAATCCCCATTTATTAAGACACACACACACTCTCTCTTACACTTTCTTATACCAACATCTGTCTTACACAGTCATATATCCTGAGAACTTCGAAGAATTCTTCAAGAATTACCATGGAGGACGTTAAACACTTGGACATTTCTACCACACCTGTTTCTACCAATATAGATACAGTTACACAGGCATACAGTGGTGAAAAACCTTTACCTAGTGAAACATGTACTGAACAAGGATCATTACACAGAAATATTCCTGAATATAGCTGTGAGATTTGTAGGAAAACTTTCTCATCGGAAGATGAATTATCTACACACAAACACATACATATTAAAGACAAACCCCATCACTGTGAAATATGTGGGAAATCTTTTAGTAGGAGTGGTGACTTGACTAACCACAAAAGAACACACACTGGAGAGAAACCTTTCAAATGTGAAACATGTGGGAAATCTTTCAGTGTGAATGCCACTTTAATTAGGCATTTACGTAGTCACGGTGGGGAAAAACCATTTCACTGTGAAATATGTGGGAAATCTTTCGCTGAGAAAACTAAACTTGTTAGACATATACGTATTCACACCGGAGAGAAACCTTTTCACTGTGAAATATGTGGGAAATATTTTGCTGATAGTGATGTTCTGATAGTTCACAGAAGAACACACACCGGAGAGAAACCTTATCAATGTGAAATATGTGGGAAAGCATTTGTACAGAGCGGTAATTTAACTGTACATATAAGAACACACACTGGAGAGAAACCCCATCACTGTGAAATATGTGGGAAATATTTTGTAACAAGCCGTTCTTTAACTGTACATAAACGAACACACACTGGAGTGAAACCCTATCATTGTGAAATACGTGGGAAATATTTTGCTGATAGTGATGTTCTGATAGTTCACAGAAGAACACACACCGGAGAGAAACCTTATCAATGTGAAACATGTGGGAAAGCGTTTGTACAGAGCAATTCTTTAATTATACATAAAAGAACAACACTGGAGAGAAACCCTATCATTGTGAAACATGTGGGAAATATTTTGTAACAAGCCATTCTTTAATTATACACAAAAGAACACACACTGGAGAGAGACCCTATCATTGTGAAACATGTGGGAAATATTTTGTAACAAGCCATTCTTTAATTATACATAAAAGAACACACACTGGAGAGAGGCCCTATCATTGTGAAACATGTGGGAAATATTTCATAACAAGCTATTCTTTAATTAATCACAAAAGAACACACACTGGAGAGAGACCCTATCATTGTGAAACATGTGGGAAAACGTTTGTACAGAGCGGTTCTTTAACTAAACACAAAAGAACACACACTTGGCAGAAACCCCATCAGTGTGAAATATGAGGGAAATCTTTCATTAGTAACACTGAATATAATAAACACAAAATAACACACGCTTGTGAAAAACTTTTTACACAGTGAAATATGTGGGAAATGTTTTTTTCTCTAACAGTTACTTAGACACAAACATACAGAGGAATGAAAGTTTTTAACTGTGAAACACGGACATCCTTCCTCTTACAAATCTAAAATTATTTTCCACCAATATCAAATGTGAATACTTGGCAGTTTGATAGACTCCAAACATTGCTGGCCATTTTTACAAATATATTTTCATTTGAAATTGAAATCTTTCTCTGATCTATTCTTGACTTTTTGAATTAATTTTAAATCTATGCCAGAAATTTCAGCCTTGGTTTGTCAACACCAACATTCCCTGCTATAGTGTGTGTAATTAAGGGACCCTCTATCACATAAGGTAATGTCTTGTATGCTATGATAAATTTTGGAGGACTACACCAACATTCCCTTTTGTAGTGTGTGTAGTTAAGTGACCCTCTATCACCTGAGGTAATGTCTTCTCTGCTGTGATAACTTTTAGAGGCCTACACCAACATTCCTTGCTATAGTGTGTAATTGAAGGGACCCTCTATCACCTGAGGTAATGTCTTCTCTGCTGTGATAACTTTTAGAGGCCTACACCAACATTCCTTGCTATAGTGTGTAATTGAAGGGACCCTCTATCACCTGAGGTAATGTCTTCTCTGCTATGATAACTTTTAGAGGCCTACACCAACATTCCCTCCTATAGTTTGTGTAAGAGACCCTCTATCACCTGTTCGCTGGTATGTTAAATTTTAGAGGCCTACACCAACATTCCCTCCTATAGTGTGTAATTGAAGGGACCCTCTATCACCTGAGGTAATGTCTTCTCTGCTATGATAACTTTTAGAGGCCTACACCAACATTCCCTCCTGTAGTTTGTGTAAGAGACCCTCTATCACCTGTTCGCTGGTATGTTAAATTTTAGAAGCCTACACCAACATTCCCTGTTGTAGTGTGTAATTAAGGGCCCTCTATCACCTTAGGTAATGCTGTGTGTGTCTAGTCTCAGAAATTTTAGAGGGTAACACCAACATTTTCTGTTATAGTAAATTTCTTTCTGACTCCTTTTTTTTATTGATTTTATGTTTTGTAAATAATTTATTAATTTTTCATAATTAATTTTATAAATTGTATTTATGTCCTGAATTTCATTCTATTTGTTGTTAATAAAAGAATTATATTTAAGGAATTTATTAAGTCTATAACTTCAACTTTTTGTTATTTTGCCATCTAAATCTGTTGTTAACACCATATGTAATGATATCATCTTGTAAGTAGTTTTAATACATCTAACACCCATCTAAATCTCTGTTATTAACACCATATGTAATGATATCATCTTGTAAGTTGTTTTAATACATCTAACACCCATCTAAATCTGTTATTAAGACCATATGTAATGATATCATCTTGTAAGTAGTTTTAATATCTAACACCCATCTAAATCTCTGTTATTAACACCATATGTAATGATATCAACTTGTAAGTAGTTTTAATACATCTAACACCCATCTAAATCTCTGTTATTAATACCATATGCAATGATATCATCTTGTAAGTAGTTTTAATAACTAACACACATCTAAATCTCTGTTATTAACACCATATGTAATGATATCTTGTAAGTAGTTTTAATACATCTAACACCCATCTAAATCTCTGTTATTAACACCATATGTAATGATATCATCTTGTAAGTAGTTTTAATATCTAACACCCATCTAAATCTCTGTTATTAACACCATATGTAATGATATCTTGTAAGTAGTTTTAATACATCTAACACCCATCTAAATCTCTGTTATTAACACCATATGTAATGATATCATCTTGTAAGTAGTTTTAATACATCTAACACCCATCTAAATCTCTGTTATTAACACCATATGTAATGATATCATCTTGTAAGTAGTTTTAATACATCTAACACCCATCTAAATCTCTGTTATTAACACCATATGTAATGATATCATCTTGTAAGTAGTTTTAATATCTAACACCCATCTAAATCTCTGTTATAAACACCATATGTAATGATATCTTGTAAGTAGTTTTAATACATCTAACACCCATCTAAATCTCTGTTATTAACACCATATGTAATGATATCATCTTGTAAGTAGTTTTAATACATCTAACACCCATCTAAATCTCTGTTATTAACACCATATGTAATGATATCATCTTGTAAGTAGTTTTAATACATCTAACACCCATCTAAATCTCTGTTATAAACACCATATGTAATGATATCATCTTGTAAGTAGTTTTAATACATCTAACATCCATCTAAATCTCTGTTATTAACAGCACTAGCAGAAAAACCACCCTAGCATGTGTACTGTGTATATTGATATTATACACAAATATATATGCATGTAAATAAAATTGTAAATGACAATATACACAGAAATTGAACGAAGACTGCGTTACACTGTCTTATTTAACCAGTAACGTAATCCATGATATATTAAAAAAAGAAGATATTTTATATAAACTGGATTAGGAGAAAATTAGTGACGGAAATATATGAATGTTTATTTAAGCGATTGCCACCGGAAGTGTTGACATTTGAACATTTTAAAGAAGTAAATCTTTAAATAAATAATAAAATCTTAACTATAATAAAGTAAGGAGCGTGAGACTGCATCCAGAATATATTTTTTTACCCCGTTTGTAAAATAAGTTGGGTTACTTTGAATAAATAATTGTTTCTCCTTTAGGCACAAGGCCAGCAATTACCCCAGTGTATTACTGGTACTTTATTTTATCGACCCCGTAAGGATGAAAGGCAAAGTCAACCTTGGCGGGATTTGAACTTAGAAGTGCAAGGGCCGTAACTCTATGCGTCAAAGCATGGCATCCGACCCTCTACCGATACTGCCAACTCACCGCCCGACTTTGAATAAATAATGAATGAATATTACATAATTTATCTATTAAATGTTGTGGCTGTTGATTAAATATATTTTATAGCTTATTTAAAGATTCACTTCTTTAAAATGGTCAAATGTCAACACTTCCTGTTAGCTGCCGTTATATTATTGGCAGTATCGGTAGAGGGTTGGACGCCATGCTTTGAAGCATAGAGTTGCGTCCCTTTATGATCTGAGTTCAAATCCCGCCGAGATTAACTTTGCCTTTCATCCTTACGGGGTCAATAAAATAAAATACCAGTAATACACTGGATAATTGCTGGCCTTGTGCCTAAAGTAGAAGCAGTTATATTATAACACTTATAATCACATAATCACGTGCTGCTGTACAGGTCTGAGACTTGGACACTGACCAAGAAACTCACTCTGATGGTGGATGGGTGCTACACGAGAATGCTGAGGATGGCTCTGAATATTAATCAGTATACACTGAGGATGAAAAACTCAGAGCTGTATGGGAGCCTCCCAAAAGTCAGCTCAAAAGTGACACAGAAGAGACTGTAGTTAGCTGGACATGCTCACCGACATCCAGAGTTGACACTGCACTCAGTGCTCCTGTGGGAGCCCCTACATGGACACACTGGAAGAGGGAGACTGAGGTTAGCTGGACATGCTCACCGACATCCAGAGTTGACATTGCACTCAGTGCTCCTGTGGGAGCCCATACATGGACACACAGGAAGAGAAAGACCAAGGTTAACGTATGTTGATGCCCTAAGGACAGACACTGGTCTGTTGGAGACGCAAGACATGGCAGCGATAATGAGGGACAGAGACTGCTGGAGGGAACTCGTCCATGGATCTTGAGAATTTTACCTGCCCTAGATAGATAGATATAATGACATATATTTCCGTCGCTAATTTTCTCCTAACGCAGTTTATATATAATATCGTCTTTTTTAATGTATCATGGATTACGTTACTGATTACATAAGACAGTGTAACACAGTCTTTGTTCAATTTCTGTGTATTATATATTGCCAATTACGATTTTATTTGATGTATCATATCTACATGTATATATACTTGTGTATAATATCAATATACACACTACACAAGCTAGCAGTTTATATATAATATTGTCTTTTTTAATGTATCATGGATTAATGATTACATAAGACAGTGTAACACAGTCTTTGTTCAATTTCTGAGTATTATATATTGTCAATTACGATTTTATTTGATGTATAATATCTACATGTATATATACTTGTGTATAATAATACACACACTTGTGTAATAGTAATATATACGAACGGCAAAGCATAAGTGAACTAAGTGAGAAATTAGGAATAAGAGGGATCAGATGCTGTTTACTCGAGAGAAGACTACGTTGGTATGGCCACGTGATGCGCATGAAAGACGACAGTTGTATAAAAAAGTGCAGGGCGATCAAAATAGATGGTAGCCACGGAGTAGTCAGACCCAGAAAAACCTGGGACGATCTGATAAATTCCGGCCTTACACACTTGCACCTCTCTAAGACAATGTCCCTGGACCGAGGTCTTTGGCGCTACACAGTAATACAGAAAACCCGCCTTGCCTATGTACAAAGTAAAACCTACAGTCAGTAGGCACCTCTTAACCAAATATACACCCCAATCCACTACCCCTACCCTTTCCTCCCACTCCCACCAACACCACCCTCTCTCTATAAAGTTGCTACCACAACATCCAGTCCAAATAAATGAGATAATGAGATCGAGGTCATGTAGGTGTCACAAGACAAAAACACACAGTCCACGCTGTAATGTGGCCGTGTAGGTAACACGGTAAAAACCTCCCAGTTCCACATTGTAAATGTGGTTCGAGTTAGGAAGGGCATCCAGCTGTAGAAAACCCACCAGACATGTAGGTGTTACAACAAAAAAACACACAGTCCACGCTGTAATGTGGCCGTGTAGGTAACACGGTAAAAACCTCCCAGTTCCACATTGTAAATGTGGTTCGAGTTAGGAAGGGCATCCAGCTGTAGAAAACCCACCAGACATGTAGGTGTTACAACAAAAAAACACACAGTCCACGCTGTAATGTGGCCGTGTAGGTAACACGGTAAAAACCTCCCAGTTCCACATTGTAAATGTGGTTCGAGTTAGGAAGGGCATCCAGCTGTAGAAAACCCACCAGACATGTAGGTGTTACAACAAAAAAACACACAGTCCACGCTGTAATGTGGCCGTGTAGGTAACACGGTAAAAACCTCCCAGTTCCACACTGTAAACGTGGTTGGTGTTTGGAGCATA
Organism: Eledone cirrhosa; assembly: GCA_964016885.1. Lineage (NCBI taxonomy): Eukaryota > Metazoa > Mollusca > Cephalopoda > Octopoda > Eledonidae > Eledone > Eledone cirrhosa. Next base: position 29,099,613 of record OZ024762.1, read on the forward strand.
ACTTAATAAAGGTTCTGACATGGAATTATAATGAAAGGTTTTTAGAACAAACAGTTTTGTGTCATAGAAGTAGGGTTGTTTGGAACATAACTTAACAAAGGTTCTTATATAAAATTATCCATCAGAGTATTCGGTTTATGTGTGTTACTTATGTTTTAGAGAGTATTATGCACATAAAAAAATTCAACTTTTTTATCTCCTAGGGCCTGCATTAGGTGAAAAACTGCGTGTTTTTTTTTCAGGTTTCTAGGGTTTTTTGAGGCGTTATGTCAGACCGATTTCCTTGAAATTGTAACTATGTATTAGTCAGCCTCTTCATACCGTGAGCAAAGAAAATCCAATTTTCTTATGGCCTAGGGCTCGCTTTAGGTGAAAAACTTCATTTTTTCAGCATTTTAGGGCTTTTTTTGAGGCGTTACATCAGACTGATTTCCTTGAAATTGTAACTATGTATTAGTCAGCCTCTTCTTCATACCGGGAGCAAAGAAAATCCAACTTTCTTATGGCCTAGGGCCCGCATTATGGTGAAAAACTTCATTTTTTTCAGCTTCTTAGGGCTTTTTTGAGGCGTTACGTCTATCAGATATCCCGAAATTTCAAGGTATATTATGCACATAAGAAAATTTCATTTCCTTGATCCCCTAGGGCCCGCATTAGGTGAAAACCTGCATTTTTCCTGCTTCATAGAGGGAAAATCTTAGATTATCCAGCCATCAGACTATTCGGTTTATTTTCTTTACATATTGTCCAGGCATGCATTTTTTCCACAATTAGGTCTGTTGGTGGCCCGCGTTCCATGTGGGAGTGGATTACATGTGGGGCTGGAGGGACAGTGGGAGTGGATTACATGTGGGGCTGGAGGGACAGTGGGAGTACATTACATGTGGGGCTGGAGGGACAGTGGGAGTACATTACATGTGGGGCTGGAGGGACAGTGGGATTGCATTACATTACATGTGGGGCTGGAGGGACAGTGGGAGTACATTACATGTGGGGCTGGAGGGACAGTAGGATTGCATTACATGTGGGGCTGGAGGGACAGTGGGAGTGGATTACATGTGGGGCTGCAGGGACAGTGGGAGTGCATTACATGTGGGGCTGAAGAGACAGTGGGAGTGCATTACATGTGGGGCTGCAGGGACAGTGGGAGTGCATTACATGTGGGGCTGGAGGGACAGTGGGAGTGCATTACATGTGGGGCTGGAGGGACAGTGGGATTGCATTACATGTGGGGCTGGAGGGACAGTGGGATTGCATTACATGTGGGGCTGGAGGGACAGTGGGATTGCATTACATGTGGGGCTGGAGGGACAGTGGGATTGCATTACATGTGGGGATGGAGGGACAGTGGGATTGCATTACATGTGGGGCTGGAGGGACAGTGGCAGTGGATTACATGTGGGGCTGAAGAGACAGTGGGAGTGCATTACATGTGGGGCTGCAGGGACAGTGGGAGTGCATTACATGTGGGGCTGGAGGGACAGTGGGAGTGCATTACATGTGGGGCTGGAGGGACAGTGGGATTGCATTACATGTGGGGCTGGAGGGACAGTGGGATTGCATTACATGTGGGGCTGGAGGGACAGTGGGATTGCATTACATGTGGGGCTGGAGGGACAGTGGGATTGCATTACATGTGGGGATGGAGGGACAGTGGGATTGCATTACATGTGGGGCTGGAGGGACAGTGGCAGTGGATTACATGTGGGGCTGGAGGGACAGTGGGAGTGCATTACATGTGATGCTGGAGGGACAGTGGGAGTGCATTACATGTGGCGCTGGAGGGACAGTGGGATTGCATTACATGTGGGGCTGGAGGGACAGTGGGAGTGCATTACATGTGGGGCTGGAGGGACAGTGGGAGTGCATTATCCCGTGCAACGCCGGGTACCACTGCTAGTATGTCAAAACGGGGGCCCTACATATATAATGTTTCTATTTTCAGATGGTATCCGACATATTGCCAGCTACTTCATCCAGCAAACACGTTTCCACATGAAGAAGGTGAGTAGAGGTAGGTGGGGCACATGGGAGGGAGGGAAGTGGGTAACTGGGGGATATGGGGGGGAGTAAGTGGGTAACGGGAGACATGGGACGGGGTAACTGGGGGACATGGGAGAGAGGATGGTGGCTAACTGGGGCACATGGGAGGGGCGTAGAGGGGTAACTGGGGGACGTGAGAGGGAGGGAGGTGGGGGACATGGGTAGGTGGGTAACTGGAGGACATGGGAGGGGGGAAGGTGGGTAACTGGGGGATATGAGGGTGGGATGGGGAGGCCTGGGAGTTTTTTGTTTGTGAAGGTGGTGGTGGTATCTGTAGTGGTGGTGTGCTACATGTACCACTCTCTCCAGCCCCACATGTAATGCACTCCCACTGTCTCTCCAGCCCCACATGTAATCCACTCCCACTGTCTCTCCAGCCCCACATGTAATGCACTCCCACTGTCTCTCCAGCCCCACATGTAATGCAATCCCACTCTCCCTCCAGCCCCACATGTAATGTACTCCCACTGTCCCTCCAGCCCCACATGTAATGCACTCCCACTGTCTCTCCAGCCCCACATGTAATGCAATCCCACTGTCCCTCCAGCCCCACATGTAATGCACTCCCACTGTCACTCCAGCCCCACATGTAATCCACTCCCATTGTCTCTCCAGCCCCACATGTAATGCACTCCCACTGTCCCTCCAGCCCCACATGTAATCCACTCCCACTGTCCCTCCAGCCCCACATGTAATCCACTCCCACTGTCTCTCCAGCCCCACATGTAATCCACTCCCACTGTCCCTCCAGCCCCACATGTAATCCACTCCCACTGTCCCTCCAGCCCCACATGTAATCCACTCCCACTGTCTCTCCAGCCCCACATGTAATGCAATCCCACTGTCCCTCCAGCCCCACATGTAATGCAATCCCACTGTCCCTCCAGCCCCACATGTAATGCAATCCCACTGTCCCTCCAGCCCCACATGTAATGCAATCCCACTGTCCCTCCAGCCCCACATGTAATGCAATCCCACTGTCCCTCCATCCCCACATGTAATGCACTCCCACTGTCCCTCCAGCCCCACATGTATTGCAATCCCACTGTCCCTCCAGCCCCACATGTAATGCAATCCCACTGTCCCTCCATCCCCACATGTAATGCAATCCCACTGTCCCTCCAGCCCCACATGTAATGCAATCCCACTGACCCTCCAGCCCCACATGTAATGCAATCCCACTGTCCCTCCAGCCCCACATGTAATGCAATCCCACTGTCCCTCCAGCCCCACATGTAATGCAATCCCACTGTCCCTCCATCCCCACATGTAATGCAATCCCACTGTCCCTCCAGCCCCACATGTAATGCAATCCCACTGTCCCTCCAGCCCCACATGTAATCCAGCCCCACATGTAATCCACTCCCACTGTCTCTCCAGCCCCACATGTAATCCACTCCCACTGTCCCTCCAGCCCCACATGTAATCCACTCCCACTGTCCCTCCAGCCCCACATGTAATGCAATCCCACTGTCCCTCCAGCCCCACATGTAATCCAGCCCCACATGTAATCCAGCCCCACATGTAATCCACTCCCACTGTCTCTCCAGCCCCACATGTAATCCACTCCCACTGTCCCTCCAGCCCCACATGTAATCCACTCCCACTGTCCCTCCAGCCCCACATGTAATCCACTCCCACTGTCTCTCCAGCCCCACATGTAATGCAATCCCACTGTCCCTCCAGCCCCACATGTAATGCAATCCCACTGTCCCTCCAGCCCCACATGTAATGCAATCCCACTGTCCCTCCAGCCCCACATGTAATGCAATCCCACTGTCCCTCCAGCCCCACATGTAATGCAATCCCACTGTCCCTCCATCCCCACATGTAATGCACTCCCACTGTCCCTCCAGCCCCACATGTATTGCAATCCCACTGTCCCTCCAGCCCCACATGTAATGCAATCCCACTGTCCCTCCATCCCCACATGTAATGCAATCCCACTGTCCCTCCAGCCCCACATGTAATGCAATCCCACTGTCCCTCCAGCCCCACATGTAATGCAATCCCACTGTCCCTCCATCCCCACATGTAATGCAATCCCACTGTCCCTCCAGCCCCACATGTAATGCAATCCCACTGTCCCTCCATCCCCACATGTAATGCAATCCCACTGTCCCTCCAGCCCCACATGTAATGCACTCCCACTGTCTCTCCAGCCCCACATGTAATGCAATCCCACTGTCCCTCCAGCCCCACATGTAATCCAATCCCACTGTCCCTCCAGCCCCACATGTAATGCAATCCCACTGTCCCTCCAGCCCCACATGTAATGCAATCCCACTGTCTCTCCAGCCCCACATGTAATGCAATCCCACTGTCCCTCCAGCCCCACATGTAATCCAATCCCACTGTCCCTCCAGACCCACATGTAATGCAATCCCACTGTCCCTCCAGCCCCATATGTAATGCAATCCCACTGTCCCTCCAGCCCCACATGTAATGCAATCCCACTGTCCCTCCATCCCCACATGTAATGCAATTGCACTGTCCCTCCATCCCCACATGTAATGCAATCGCACTGTCCCTCCAGCCCCACATGTAATGCAATCCCACTGTCCCTCCATCCCCACATGTAATGCAATCCCACTGTCCCTCCATCCCCACATGTAATGCAATCCCACTGTCCCTCCAGCCCCACATGTAATGCAATCCCACTGTCCCTCCATCCCCACATGTAATGCAATCCCACTGTCCCTCCAGCCCCACATGTAATGCAATCCCACTGTCCCTCCAGCCCCACATGTAATGCAATCCCACTGTCCCTCCAGCCCCACATGTAATGCAATCCCACTGTCCCTCCATCCCCACATGTAATGCAATCCCACTGTCCCTCCAGCCCCACATGTAATGCACTCCCACTGTCTCTCCAGCCCCACATGTAATGCAATCCCACTGTCCCTCCAGCCCCACATGTAATGCAATCCCACTGTCCCTCCAGCCCCACATGTAATGCAATACCACTGTCCCTCCAGCCCCACATGTAATGCAATCCCACTGTCCCTCCATCCCCACATGTAATGCAATCCCACTGTCCCTCCATCCCCACATGTAATGCAATCCCACTGTCCCTCCAGCCCCACATGTAATGCAATCCCACTGTCCCTCCATCCCCACATGTAATGCAATCCCACTGTCCCTCCAGCTCCACATGTAATGCAATCCCACTGTCCCTCCAGCCCCACATGTAATGCAATCCCACTGTCCCTCCATCCCCACATGTAATGCAATCCCACTGTCCCTCCAGCCCCACATGTAATGCAATCCCACTGTCCCTCCAGCCCCACATGTAATGCAATCCCACTGTCCCTCCAGCCCCACATGTAATGCAATCCCACTGTCCCTCCATCCCCACATGTAATGCAATCCCACTGTCCCTCCAGCCCCACATGTAATGCACTCCCACTGTCTCTCCAGCCCCACATGTAATGCAATCCCACTGTCCCTCCAGCCCCACATGTAATGCAATCCCACTGTCCCTCCAGCCCCACATGTAATGCAATCCCACTGTCCCTCCAGCCCCACATGTAATCCAATCCCACTGTCCCTCCAGCCCCACATGTAATCCAATCCCACTGTCCCTCCATCCCCACATGTAATGCAATCCCTGGGGATTTCGATTGTTAAATTTGTTTGTTTCAATATTTTTACACGACTCTATGTAAAATCCCCGGCATGTGTCTTTGTATTGACCCCTTTTCTTGTGCGCCCTTGTGGAAAATATAGAAATATATCATCATCATCACTTTACGTCTGCTTTTCCCTGCTTGCAAGGGTGGGACGGGAACTGATTCTGGCTTGATTTCTACAGCTGGATGCCCTTCTTAACACCAACCTCATTTACAGTTAGTGCTGGGTGCTTTTTTGCCATGGCACCTCCACGACCACTTTGCAGTGAGTGCTGGGTGCTTTTTTGCCGTGGCACCTCCACGACCACTTTACAGTGAGTGCTGGGTGCTTTTTTGCCATGGCACCTCCACGACCACTTTACAGTGAGTGCTGGGTGCTTTTTTGCCGTGGCACCTCCACGACCACTTTACAGTGAGTGCTGGGTGCTTTTTTGCCATGGCACCTCCACGACCACTTTACAGTGAGTGCTGGGTGCTTTTTTGCCGTGGCACCTCCACGACCACTTTACAGTGAGTGCTGGGTGCTTTTTTGCCACCTCAGTCTTCTCTCCCACACACCACAACTTATCCCTCTTATACACAGTTTCTCTCTGAACACATCACATGTCCATACCACCTCAGTCATCTCTCCCACACACCACAACTTATCCCTCTTATACACAGTTTCTCTCTCAACACATCACATGTCCATACCATCTCAATCTTCTCTCCCACACACCACAACTTATCCCTCTTATACACAGTTAATCTCTCAACACATCACATGACCATACCACCTCAGTCATCTCTCTCACACACCACAACTTATCCCTCTTATACCCAGTTTCTCTCTCAACACATCACATGTCCATACCACCTCAGTCATCTCTCCCACACACCACAACTTATCCCACTAATACACAGTTTCTCTCTCAACACATCACATGTCCATTCCATCTCAGTCTTCTCTCCCACACACTACAACTTATCCCTCTGATACCCAGTTTCTCTCTCAACACATCACATGTCCATACCATCTCAGTCTCCTCTCCCACACACTACAACTTATCCCTCTTATACACAGTTTCTCTCTCAACGCATCACATGTCCATACCACCTCAGTGATCTCTCCCACACACCACAACTTATCCCTCTTATACACAGTTTCTCTCTCAACACATCACATATCCATACCACCTCAGTCTTCTCTCCCACACACCACAACTTATCCCTCTTATACACAGTTTCTCTCTCAACACATCACATGTCCATTCCATCTCAGTCTTTTCTCCCACACACCACAACTTATCCCTCTTATACCCAGTTTCTTTCTCAACACATCACATGTCCATACCACCTCAGTCATCTCTCCCACACACCACAACTTATCCCTCTTATACCCAGTTTCTCTCTCAACTCATCACATGTCCATACCATCTCAGTCTTCTCTCCCACACACTACAACTTATCCCTCTTATACACAGTTTCTCTCTCAACGCATCACATGTCCATACCACCTCAGTCATCTCTCCCACACACCACAACTTATCCCTCTTATACCCAGTTTCTCTCTCAACACATCACATGTCCATACCATCTCAGTCTTCTCTCCCACACACTACAACTTATCCCTCTTATACACAGTTTCTCTCTCAACGCATCACATGTCCATTCCATCTCAGTCTTCTCTCCCACACACTACAACTTATCCCTCTTATACACAGTTTCTCTCTCAACACATCACATGTCCATACCACCTCAGTGATCTCTCCCACACACCACAACTTATCCCTCTTATACACAGTTTCTCTCTCAACACATCACATATCCATACCACCTCAGTCTTCTCTCCCACACACCACAACTTATCCCTCTTATACACAGTTTCTCTCTCAACACAAAATGTCCATACCATCTCAGTCATCTCTCTCACACACTACGACTTATCCCTCTTATACACAGTTTCTCTCTCAACACATCACATGTCCATACCACCTCAGTCATCTCTCCCACACACCACAACTTAACCCTCTTATACCCAGTTTCTCTCTCAACTCATCACATGTCCATACCATCTCAGTCTTCTCTCCCACACACTACAACTTATCCCTCTTATACACAGTTTCTCTCTCAACACATCACATGTCCATACCACCTCAGTGATCTCTCCCACACACCACAACTTATCCCTCTTATACACAGTTTCTCTCTCAACACATCACATGTCCACAGCATCTCAGTCATCTCTCTCACACACTACGACTTATCCCTCTTATACACAGTTTCTCTCTCAACACATCACATGTCCATTCCATCTCAGTCTTCTCTCCCACACACCACAACTTATCCCTCTTATATCCAGTTTCTCTCTCAACACATCACATGTCCATACCACCTCAGTCTTCTCTCCCACACACCACAACTTATCCCTCTTATACACAGTTTCTCTCTGAACACATCACATGTCCATACAACCTCAGTCATCTCTCCCACACACCACAACTTATCCCTCTTATACACAGTTTCTCTCTCAACACATCACATGTCCATACCATCTCAATCTTCTCTCCCACACACCACAACTTATCCCTCTTATACACAGTTAATCTCTCAACACATCACATGACCATACCACCTCAGTCATCTCTCTCACACACCACAACTTATCCCTCTTATACCCAGTTTCTCTCTCAACACATCACATGTCCATACCACCTCAGTCTTCTCTCCCACACACCACAACTTATCCCTCTTATACCCAGTTTCTCTCTCAACACATCACATGTCCATACCATCCCAGTCTTCTCCTCCGCTCACTACAACTTATCCTTCTGATACACAGTTTCTCTCCCACACACCACAACTTATCCCTCTTATACACCGTTTCTCTCTCAACACATCACATGTACATACCATCTTAGTCTTCTCTCGCACAAACCACAATTTATCCCTCTTATACCCAGTTTCTCTCTCAACACATCACATGTCCATACCATCTCAGTCTTCTCTCCCACACATTACAACTTATGCCTCTTATACGCAGTTTCACACTCAACACATCACATGTCCATACCATCGCAGCCTTCTCTCCCACACACCACAACTTATCCCTCTTATACCCAGTTTCTCTCTCAATACATCACATGTCCATACCATCGCAGCCTTCTCTTCCACACACCACAACTTATCCCTGTTATACACAGTTTCACACTCATCACATCACATGTCCATACCATCGCAGCCTTCTCTCCCACACACCACAACTTATCCCTCTTATACCCAGTTTCTCTCTCAACATATCACATGTCCATACCATCTCAGTCTTCTCTCCCACACACTACAACTTACCAATCTGATACCCAGTTTCTCTCTCAACACATCACATGTCCATACCATCTCAGTCTTCTCTCCCACACACTACAACTTATCCCTCTTATACACAGTTTCTCTCTCAACACATCATATGTCCATACCATCTCAGTCTTCTCTCCCACACACCACAACTTCTCCCTCTTATACAGAGTTTCTCTCTCAACACGTCACATGTCCATACCATCTCAGTCTTCTCTCCCACACACCACAACTTAACCCTCTTATACCCAGTTTCTCCCTCAACACATCACATGTCCATACCATCTCAGTCTTCTCTCCCACACACTACAACTTATCCCTCTTATACACAGTTTCTCTCTCAACGCATCACATGTCCATTCCATCTCAGTTTTCTCTCCCACACACCACAATTTATCCCTCTTATACACAATTTCTCTCTCAACTCATCACATGTCCATACCATCTCAGTCTTCTCTCCCACACACTACAACTTATCCCTCTTATACACAGTTTCTCTCTCAACGCATCACATGTCCATTCCATCTCAGTCTTCTCTCCCACACACCACAACTTATCCCTCTTATACACAATTTCTCTCTCAACTCATCACATGTCCATACCATCTCAGTCTTCTCTCCCACACACCACAATTTATCCCTCTTATACACAGTTTCTCTCTCAACACATCAAATGTCAATACCATCTCAGTCTTCTCTCCCACACACCACAACTTATCCCTCTTATACACAGTTTCTCTCTCAACTCATCAAATGTCCATACCATCTCAGTCTTCTCTCCCACACACCACCACTTATCCCTCTTATACACAGTTTCTCTCTCAACACATCACATGTCCATACCATCTCAGTCTTCTCCCCCACACACCACAACTTATCCCTCTTATACACAGTTTCTCTCTCAACACATCACATGTCCATACCATCTCAGTCTTCTCTCCCACACACCACAACTTATCCCTCTTATACACAGTTTCTCTCTCAATACATCACATGTCCATACTATCTCAGTTTTCTCTCCCACACACTACAACTTATCCCTCTTATACCCAGTTTCTCTCTCAACACATCACATGTCCTTACCATCTCAGTGTCTTCTCCCACACACTACAACTTATCCCTCTTATACACAGTTTCTCTCTCAACACATCACATGTCCATACCATCTCAGTCTTCTCTCCCACACACCACAACTTATCCCTCTTATACACAGTTTCTCTCTCAATACATCACATGTCCATACCATCTCAGTCTTCTCTCCGACACACTACAACTTATCCCTCTTATACCCAGTTTCTCTCTCAACACATCACATGTCCATACCATCTCAGTGTCTTCTCCGACACACTACAACTTATCCCTCTTATACACAGTTTCTCTCTCAACACATCACATGTCCATACCATCTCAGTCTTCTCTCCCACACACCACAACTTATCCCTCTTATACACAGTTTCTCTCTCAATACATCACATGTCCATACCATCTCAGTCTTCTCTCCCACACACTACAACTTATCCCTCTTATACACAGTTTCTCTCTCAACACATCACATGTCCATACCATCTCAGTCTTCTCTCCCACACACCACAACTTATCCCTCTTATACACAGTTTCTCTCTCAATACATCACAAGTCCATACTATCTCAGTTTTCTCTCCCACACACGACAACTTATCCCTCTTATACACAGTTTCTCTCTCAACACATCACATGTCGATACCATCTCAGTCTTCTCTCCCACACACCACAACTTATCCCTCTTATACACAGTTTCTCTCTCAATACATCACATGTCCATACCATCTCAGTCTTCTCTCCCACACACCACAACTTATCCCTCTTATACACAGTTTCTCTCTCAACACATCACATGTCCATACCATCTCAGTCTTCTCTCCCACACACCACAATTTATCCCTCTTATACCCAGTTTCTCTCTCAACACATCACATGTCCATACCATCTCAGTGTCTTCTCCCACACACTACAACTTATCCCTCTTATACACAGTTTCTCTCTCAACACATCACATGTCCATACCATCTCAGTCTTCTCTCCCACACACCACAACTTATCCCTCTTATACACAGTTTCTCTCTCAACACATCACATGTCCATACCATCTCAGTCTTCTCTCCCAATCACTACAACTTATCCCTCTTATACACAGTTTCTCTCTCAACACATCACATGTCCATACCATCTCAGTGTCTTCTCCCACACACTACAACTTATCCCTCTTATACACAGTTTCTCTCTCAACATATCACATGTCCATACCATCTCAGTCTTCTCTCCCACACACCACAACTTATCCCTCTTATACACAGTTTCTCTCTCAATACATCACATGTCCATACCATCTCAGTCTTCTCTCCCACACACTACAACTTATCCCTCTTATACACAGTTTCTCTCTCAACACATCACATGTCCATACCATCTCAGTCTTCTCTCCCACACACCACAACTTATCCCTCTTATACAGTTTCTCTCTCAATACATCACATGTCCATACTATCTCAGTTTTCTCTCCCACACACGACAACTTATCCCTCTTATACCCAGTTTCTCTCTCAACACATCACATGTCCATACCATCTCAGTGTCTTCTCCCACACACTACAACTTATCCCTCTTATACACAGTTTCTCTCTCAACACATCACATGTCCATACCATCTCAGTCTTCTCTCCCACACACCACAACTTATCCCTCTTATACACAGTTTCTCTCTCAACACATCACATGTCGATACCATCTCAGTCTTCTCTCCCAATCACTACAACTTATCCCTCTTATACACAGTTAATCTCTCAACACATCACATGTCCATGCCATCTCAGTCTTCTCTCCCACTCACTACAACTTATCCCTCTTATACACAGTTAATCTCTCAACACATCACATGTCCATACCATCTCAGTTTTCTCTCCCACTCACTACAACTTATCCCTCTTATACACAGTTTCTCTCTCAACACATCACATGTCCATACCATCTCAGTCTTCTCTCCCACACACCACAATTTATCCCTCTTATACACAGTTTCTCTCTCAACACATCAAATGTCCATACCATCTCAGTCTTCTCTCCCACACACCACAACTTATCCCTCTTATACACAGTTTCTCTCTCAACTCATCAAATGTCCATACCATCTCAGTCTTCTCTCCCACACACCACCACTTATCCCTCTTATACACAGTTTCTCTCTCAACACATCACATGTCCATACCATCTCAGTCTTCTCCCCCACACACCACAACTTATCCCTCTTATACACAGTTTCTCTCTCAACACATCAAATGTCCATACCATCTCAGTCTTCTCTCCCACACACCACAACTTATCCCTCTTATACACAGTTTCTCTCTCAATACATCACATGTCCATACTATCTCAGTTTTCTCTCCCACACACTACAACTTATCCCTCTTATACCCAGTTTCTCTCTCAACACATCACATGCCCATACCATCTCAGTGTCTTCTCCCACACACTACAACTTATCCCTCTTATACACAGTTTCTCTCTCAATACATCACATGTCCATACCATCTCAGTCTTCTCTCCCACACACCACAACTTATCCCTCTTATACACAGTTTCTCTCTCAACACATCACATGTCCATACCATCTCAGTCTTCTCTCCCACACACCACAATTTATCCCTCTTATACCCAGTTTCTCTCTCAACACATCACATGTCCATACCATCTCAGTGTCTTCTCCCACACACTACAACTTATCCCTCTTATACACAGTTTCTCTCTCAACACATCACATGTCCATACCATCTCAGTCTTCTCTCCCACACACCACAACTTATCCCTCTTATACACAGTTTCTCTCTCAATACATCACATGTCCATACCATCTCAGTCTTCTCTCCGACACACTACAACTTATCCCTCTTATACCCAGTTTCTCTCTCAACACATCACATGTCCATACCATCTCAGTGTCTTCTCCCACACACTACAACTTATCCCTCTTATACACAGTTTCTCTCTCAACACATCACATGTCCATACCATCTCAGTCTTCTCTCCCACACACCACAATTTATCCCTCTTATACACAGTTTCTCTCTCAATACATCACATGTCCATACCATCTCAGTCTTCTCTCCCACACACTACAACTTATCCCTCTTATACACAGTTTCTCTCTCAACACATCACATGTCCATACCATCTCAGTCTTCTCTCCCACACACCACAACTTATCCCTCTTATACACAGTTTCTCTCTCAATACATCACAAGTCCATACTATCTCAGTTTTCTCTCCCACACACGACAACTTATCCCTCTTATACACAGTTTCTCTCTCAACACATCACATGTCGATACCATCTCAGTCTTCTCTCCCACACACCACAACTTATCCCTCTTATACACAGTTTCTCTCTCAATACATCACATGTCCATACCATCTCAGTCTTCTCTCCCACACACCACAACTTATCCCTCTTATACACAGTTTCTCTCTCAACACATCACATGTCCATACCATCTCAGTCTTCTCTCCCACACACCACAATTTATCCCTCTTATACCCAGTTTCTCTCTCAACACATCACATGTCCATACCATCTCAGTGTCTTCTCCCACACACTACAACTTATCCCTCTTATACACAGTTTCTCTCTCAACACATCACATGTCCATACCATCTCAGTCTTCTCTCCCACACACCACAACTTATCCCTCTTATACACAGTTTCTCTCTCAACACATCACATGTCCATACCATCTCAGTCTTCTCTCCCAATCACTACAACTTATCCCTCTTATACACAGTTTCTCTCTCAACACATCACATGTCCATACCATCTCAGTGTCTTCTCCCACACACTACAACTTATCCCTCTTATACACAGTTTCTCTCTCAACACATCACATGTCCATACCATCTCAGTCTTCTCTCCCACACACCACAACTTATCCCTCTTATACACAGTTTCTCTCTCAATACATCACATGTCCATACCATCTCAGTCTTCTCTCCCACACACTACAACTTATCCCTCTCATACACAGTTTCTCTCTCAACACATCACATGTCCATACCATCTCAGTCTTCTCTCCCACACACCACAACTTATCCCTCTTATACAGTTTCTCTCTCAATACATCACATGTCCATACTATCTCAGTTTTCTCTCCCACACACGACAACTTATCCCTCTTATACCCAGTTTCTCTCTCAACACATCACATGTCCATACCATCTCAGTGTCTTCTCCCACACACTACAACTTATCCCTCTTATACACAGTTTCTCTCTCAACACATCACATGTCCATACCATCTCAGTCTTCTCTCCCACACACCACAACTTATCCCTCTTATACACAGTTTCTCTCTCAACACATCACATGTCCATACCATCTCAGTCTTCTCTCCCAATCACTACAACTTATCCCTCTTATACACAGTTAATCTCTCAACACATCACATGTCCATGCAATCTCAGTCTTCTCTCCCACTCACTACAACTTATCCCTCTTATACACAGTTAATCTCTCAACACATCACATGTCCATACCATCTCAGTTTTCTCTCCCACTCACTACAACTTATCCCTCTTATACACAGTTTCTCTCTCAACACATCACATGTCCATACCATCTCAGTCTTCTCTCCCACACACCACAATTTATCCCTCTTATACACAGTTTCTCTCTCAACACATCAAATGTCCATACCATCTCAGTCTTCTCTCCCACACACCACAACTTATCCCTCTTATACACAGTTTCTCTCTCAACTCATCAAATGTCCATACCATCTCAGTCTTCTCTCCCACACACCACCACTTATCCCTCTTATACACAGTTTCTCTCTCAACACATCACATGTCCATACCATCTCAGTCTTCTCCCCCACACACCACAACTTATCCCTCTTATACACAGTTTCTCTCTCAACACATCAAATGTCCATACCATCTCAGTCTTCTCTCCCACACACCACAACTTATCCCTCTTATACACAGTTTCTCTCTCAATACATCACATGTCCATACTATCTCAGTTTTCTCTCCCACACACTACAACTTATCCCTCTTATACCCAGTTTCTCTCTCAACACATCACATGCCCATACCATCTCAGTGTCTTCTCCCACACACTACAACTTATCCCTCTTATACACAGTTTCTCTCTCAATACATCACATGTCCATACCATCTCAGTCTTCTCTCCCACACACCACAACTTATCCCTCTTATACACAGTTTCTCTCTCAACACATCACATGTCCATACCATCTCAGTCTTCTCTCCCACACACCACAATTTATCCCTCTTATACCCAGTTTCTCTCTCAACACATCACATGTCCATACCATCTCAGTGTCTTCTCCCACACACTACAACTTATCCCTCTTATACACAGTTTCTCTCTCAACACATCACATGTCCATACCATCTCAGTCTTCTCTCCCACACACCACAACTTATCCCTCTTATACACAGTTTCTCTCTCAATACATCACATGTCCATACCATCTCAGTCTTCTCTCCGACACACTACAACTTATCCCTCTTATACCCAGTTTCTCTCTCAACACATCACATGTCCATACCATCTCAGTGTCTTCTCCCACACACTACAACTTATCCCTCTTATACACAGTTTCTCTCTCAACACATCACATGTCCATACCATCTCAGTCTTCTCTCCCACACACCACAATTTATCCCTCTTATACACAGTTTCTCTCTCAATACATCACATGTCCATACCATCTCAGTCTTCTCTCCCACACACTACAACTTATCCCTCTTATACACAGTTTCTCTCTCAACACATCACATGTCCATACCATCTCAGTCTTCTCTCCCACACACCACAACTTATCCCTCTTATACACAGTTTCTCTCTCAATACATCACAAGTCCATACTATCTCAGTTTTCTCTCCCACACACGACAACTTATCCCTCTTATACACAGTTTCTCTCTCAACACATCACATGTCGATACCATCTCAGTCTTCTCTCCCATACACCACAACTTATCCCTCTTATACACAGTTTCTCTCTCAATACATCACATGTCCATACCATCTCAGTCTTCTCTCCCACACACCACAACTTATCCCTCTTATACACAGTTTCTCTCTCAACACATCACATGTCCATACCATCTCAGTCTTCTCTCCCACACACCACAATTTATCCCTCTTATACCCAGTTTCTCTCTCAACACATCACATGTCCATACCATCTCAGTGTCTTCTCCCACACACTACAACTTATCCCTCTTATACACAGTTTCTCTCTCAACACATCACATGTCCATACCATCTCAGTCTTCTCTCCCACACACCACAACTTATCCCTCTTATACACAGTTTCTCTCTCAACACATCACATGTCCATACCATCTCAGTCTTCTCTCCCAATCACTACAACTTATCCCTCTTATACACAGTTTCTCTCTCAACACATCACATGTCCATACCATCTCAGTGTCTTCTCCCACACACTACAACTTATCCCTCTTATACACAGTTTCTCTCTCAACACATCACATGTCCATACCATCTCAGTCTTCTCTCCCACACACCACAACTTATCCCTCTTATACACAGTTTCTCTCTCAATACATCACATGTCCATACCATCTCAGTCTTCTCTCCCACACACTACAACTTATCCCTCTTATACACAGTTTCTCTCTCAACACATCACATGTCCATACCATCTCAGTCTTCTCTCCCACACACCACAACTTATCCCTCTTATACAGTTTCTCTCTCAATACATCACATGTCCATACTATCTCAGTTTTCTCTCCCACACACGACAACTTATCCCTCTTATACCCAGTTTCTCTCTCAACACATCACATGTCCATACCATCTCAGTGTCTTCTCCCACACACTACAACTTATCCCTCTTATACACAGTTTCTCTCTCAACACATCACATGTCCATACCATCTCAGTCTTCTCTCCCACACACCACAACTTATCCCTCTTATACACAGTTTCTCTCTCAACACATCACATGTCGATACCATCTCAGTCTTCTCTCCCAATCACTACAACTTATCCCTCTTATACACAGTTAATCTCTCAACACATCACATGTCCATGCAATCTCAGTCTTCTCTCCCACTCACTACAACTTATCCCTCTTATACACAGTTAATCTCTCAACACATCACATGTCCATACCATCTCAGTTTTCTCTCCCACTCACTACAACTTATCCCTCTTATACACAGTTTCTCTCTCAACACATCACATGTCCATACCATCTCAGTCTTCTCTCCCACACACCACAATTTATCCCTCTTATACACAGTTTCTCTCTCAACACATCAAATGTCCATACCATCTCAGTCTTCTCTCCCACACACCACAACTTATCCCTCTTATACACAGTTTCTCTCTCAACTCATCAAATGTCCATACCATCTCAGTCTTCTCTCCCACACACCACCACTTATCCCTCTTATACACAGTTTCTCTCTCAACACATCACATGTCCATACCATCTCAGTCTTCTCCCCCACACACCACAACTTATCCCTCTTATACACAGTTTCTCTCTCAACACATCACATGTCCATACCATCTCAGTCTTCTCTCCCACACACCACAACTTATCCCTCTTATACACAGTTTCTCTCTCAATACATCACATGTCCATACTATCTCAGTTTTCTCTCCCACACACTACAACTTATCCCTCTTATACCCAGTTTCTCTCTCAACACATCACATGTCCATACCATCTCAGTGTCTTCTCCCACACACTACAACTTATCCCTCTTATACACAGTTTCTCTCTCAACACATCACATGTCCATACCATCTCAGTCTTCTCTCCCACACACCACAACGTATTCCTCTTATACACAGTTTCTCTCTCAATACATCACATGTCCATACCATCTCAGTCTTCTCTCCGACACACTACAACTTATCCCTCTTATACCCAGTTTCTCTCTCAACACATCACATGTCCATACCATCTCAGTGTCTTCTCCCACACACTACAACTTATCCCTCTTATACACAGTTTCTCTCTCAACACATCACATGTCCATACCATCTCAGTCTTCTCTCCCACACACCACAACTTATTCCTCTTATACACAGTTTCTCTCTCAATACATCACATGTCCATACCATCTCAGTCTTCTCTCCCACACACCACAACTTATCCCTCTTATACACAGTTTCTCTCTCAATACATCACATGTCCATACCATCTCAGTCTTCTCTCCCACACACTACAACTTATCCCTCTTATACACAGTTTCTCTCTCAACACATCACATGTCCATACCATCTCAGTCTTCTCTCCCACACACCACAACTTATCCCTCTTATACAGTTTCTCTCTCAATACATCACATGTCCATACTATCTCAGTTTTCTCTCCCACACACGACAACTTATCCCTCTTATACCCAGTTTCTCTCTCAACACATCACATGTCCATACCATCTCAGTGTCTTCTCCCACACACTACAACTTATCCCTCTTATACACAGTTTCTCTCTCAACACATCACATGTCCATACCATCTCAGTCTTCTCTCCCACACACCACAACTTATCCCTCTTATACACAGTTTCTCTCTCAACACATCACATGTCGATACCATCTCAGTCTTCTCTCCCAATCACTACAACTTATCCCTCTTATACACAGTTAATCTCTCAACACATCACATGTCCATGCCATCTCAGTCTTCTCTCCCACTCACTACAACTTATCCCTCTTATACACAGTTAATCTCTCAACACATCACATGTCCATACCATCTCAGTTTTCTCTCCCACTCACTACAACTTATCCCTCTTATACACAGTTTCTCTCTCAACACATCACATGTCCATACCATCTCAGTCTTCTCTCCCACACACCACAATTTATCCCTCTTATACACAGTTTCTCTCTCAACACATCAAATGTCCATACCATCTCAGTCTTCTCTCCCACACACCACAACTTATCCCTCTTATACACAGTTTCTCTCTCAACTCATCAAATGTCCATACCATCTCAGTCTTCTCTCCCACACACCACCACTTATCCCTCTTATACACAGTTTCTCTCTCAACACATCACATGTCCATACCATCTCAGTCTTCTCCCCCACACACCACAACTTATCCCTCTTATACACAGTTTCTCTCTCAACACATCAAATGTCCATACCATCTCAGTCTTCTCTCCCACACACCACAACTTATCCCTCTTATACACAGTTTCTCTCTCAATACATCACATGTCCATACTATCTCAGTTTTCTCTCCCACACACTACAACTTATCCCTCTTATACCCAGTTTCTCTCTCAACACATCACATGCCCATACCATCTCAGTGTCTTCTCCCACACACTACAACTTATCCCTCTTATACACAGTTTCTCTCTCAATACATCACATGTCCATACCATCTCAGTCTTCTCTCCCACACACCACAACTTATCCCTCTTATACACAGTTTCTCTCTCAACACATCACATGTCCATACCATCTCAGTCTTCTCTCCCACACACCACAATTTATCCCTCTTATACCCAGTTTCTCTCTCAACACATCACATGTCCATACCATCTCAGTGTCTTCTCCCACACACTACAACTTATCCCTCTTATACACAGTTTCTCTCTCAACACATCACATGTCCATACCATCTCAGTGTCTTCTCCCACACACTACAACTTATCCCTCTTATACACAGTTTCTCTCTCAACACATCACATGTCCATACCATCTCAGTCTTCTCTCCCACACACCACAACTTATCCCTCTTATACACAGTTTCTCTCTCAATACATCACATGTCCATACCATCTCAGTCTTCTCTCCCACACACTACAACTTATCCCTCTTATACACAGTTTCTCTCTCAACACATCACATGTCCATACCATCTCAGTCTTCTCTCCCACACACCACAACTTATCCCTCTTATACAGTTTCTCTCTCAATACATCACATGTCCATACTATCTCAGTTTTCTCTCCCACACACGACAACTTATCCCTCTTATACCCAGTTTCTCTCTCAACACATCACATGTCCATACCATCTCAGTGTCTTCTCCCACACACTACAACTTATCCCTCTTATACACAGTTTCTCTCTCAACACATCACATGTCCATACCATCTCAGTCTTCTCTCCCACACACCACAACTTATCCCTCTTATACACAGTTTCTCTCTCAACACATCACATGTCGATACCATCTCAGTCTTCTCTCCCAATCACTACAACTTATCCCTCTTATACACAGTTAATCTCTCAACACATCACATGTCCATGCAATCTCAGTCTTCTCTCCCACTCACTACAACTTATCCCTCTTATACACAGTTAATCTCTCAACACATCACATGTCCATACCATCTCAGTTTTCTCTCCCACTCACTACAACTTATCCCTCTTATACACAGTTTCTCTCTCAACACATCACATGTCCATACCATCTCAGTCTTCTCTCCCACACACCACAATTTATCCCTCTTATACACAGTTTCTCTCTCAACACATCAAATGTCCATACCATCTCAGTCTTCTCTCCCACACACCACAACTTATCCCTCTTATACACAGTTTCTCTCTCAACTCATCAAATGTCCATACCATCTCAGTCTTCTCTCCCACACACCACCACTTATCCCTCTTATACACAGTTTCTCTCTCAACACATCACATGTCCATACCATCTCAGTCTTCTCCCCCACACACCACAACTTATCCCTCTTATACACAGTTTCTCTCTCAACACATCAAATGTCCATACCATCTCAGTCTTCTCTCCCACACACCACAACTTATCCCTCTTATACACAGTTTCTCTCTCAATACATCACATGTCCATACTATCTCAGTTTTCTCTCCCACACACTACAACTTATCCCTCTTATACCCAGTTTCTCTCTCAACACATCACATGCCCATACCATCTCAGTGTCTTCTCCCACACACTACAACTTATCCCTCTTATACACAGTTTCTCTCTCAATACATCACATGTCCATACCATCTCAGTCTTCTCTCCCACACACCACAACTTATCCCTCTTATACACAGTTTCTCTCTCAACACATCACATGTCCATACCATCTCAGTCTTCTCTCCCACACACCACAATTTATCCCTCTTATACCCAGTTTCTCTCTCAACACATCACATGTCCATACCATCTCAGTGTCTTCTCCCACACACTACAACTTATCCCTCTTATACACAGTTTCTCTCTCAACACATCACATGTCCATACCATCTCAGTCTTCTCTCCCACACACCACAACTTATCCCTCTTATACACAGTTTCTCTCTCAATACATCACATGTCCATACCATCTCAGTCTTCTCTCCGACACACTACAACTTATCCCTCTTATACCCAGTTTCTCTCTCAACACATCACATGTCCATACCATCTCAGTGTCTTCTCCCACACACTACAACTTATCCCTCTTATACACAGTTTCTCTCTCAACACATCACATGTCCATACCATCTCAGTCTTCTCTCCCACACACCACAATTTATCCCTCTTATACACAGTTTCTCTCTCAATACATCACATGTCCATACCATCTCAGTCTTCTCTCCCACACACTACAACTTATCCCTCTTATACACAGTTTCTCTCTCAACACATCACATGTCCATACCATCTCAGTCTTCTCTCCCACACACCACAACTTATCCCTCTTATACACAGTTTCTCTCTCAATACATCACAAGTCCATACTATCTCAGTTTTCTCTCCCACACACGACAACTTATCCCTCTTATACACAGTTTCTCTCTCAACACATCACATGTCGATACCATCTCAGTCTTCTCTCCCATACACCACAACTTATCCCTCTTATACACAGTTTCTCTCTCAATACATCACATGTCCATACCATCTCAGTCTTCTCTCCCACACACCACAACTTATCCCTCTTATACACAGTTTCTCTCTCAACACATCACATGTCCATACCATCTCAGTCTTCTCTCCCACACACCACAATTTATCCCTCTTATACCCAGTTTCTCTCTCAACACATCACATGTCCATACCATCTCAGTGTCTTCTCCCACACACTACAACTTATCCCTCTTATACACAGTTTCTCTCTCAACACATCACATGTCCATACCATCTCAGTCTTCTCTCCCACACACCACAACTTATCCCTCTTATACACAGTTTCTCTCTCAACACATCACATGTCCATACCATCTCAGTCTTCTCTCCCAATCACTACAACTTATCCCTCTTATACACAGTTTCTCTCTCAACACATCACATGTCCATACCATCTCAGTGTCTTCTCCCACACACTACAACTTATCCCTCTTATACACAGTTTCTCTCTCAACACATCACATGTCCATACCATCTCAGTCTTCTCTCCCACACACCACAACTTATCCCTCTTATACACAGTTTCTCTCTCAATACATCACATGTCCATACCATCTCAGTCTTCTCTCCCACACACTACAACTTATCCCTCTTATACACAGTTTCTCTCTCAACACATCACATGTCCATACCATCTCAGTCTTCTCTCCCACACACCACAACTTATCCCTCTTATACAGTTTCTCTCTCAATACATCACATGTCCATACTATCTCAGTTTTCTCTCCCACACACGACAACTTATCCCTCTTATACCCAGTTTCTCTCTCAACACATCACATGTCCATACCATCTCAGTGTCTTCTCCCACACACTACAACTTATCCCTCTTATACACAGTTTCTCTCTCAACACATCACATGTCCATACCATCTCAGTCTTCTCTCCCACACACCACAACTTATCCCTCTTATACACAGTTTCTCTCTCAACACATCACATGTCGATACCATCTCAGTCTTCTCTCCCAATCACTACAACTTATCCCTCTTATACACAGTTAATCTCTCAACACATCACATGTCCATGCAATCTCAGTCTTCTCTCCCACTCACTACAACTTATCCCTCTTATACACAGTTAATCTCTCAACACATCACATGTCCATACCATCTCAGTTTTCTCTCCCACTCACTACAACTTATCCCTCTTATACACAGTTTCTCTCTCAACACATCACATGTCCATACCATCTCAGTCTTCTCTCCCACACACCACAATTTATCCCTCTTATACACAGTTTCTCTCTCAACACATCAAATGTCCATACCATCTCAGTCTTCTCTCCCACACACCACAACTTATCCCTCTTATACACAGTTTCTCTCTCAACTCATCAAATGTCCATACCATCTCAGTCTTCTCTCCCACACACCACCACTTATCCCTCTTATACACAGTTTCTCTCTCAACACATCACATGTCCATACCATCTCAGTCTTCTCCCCCACACACCACAACTTATCCCTCTTATACACAGTTTCTCTCTCAACACATCACATGTCCATACCATCTCAGTCTTCTCTCCCACACACCACAACTTATCCCTCTTATACACAGTTTCTCTCTCAATACATCACATGTCCATACTATCTCAGTTTTCTCTCCCACACACTACAACTTATCCCTCTTATACCCAGTTTCTCTCTCAACACATCACATGTCCATACCATCTCAGTGTCTTCTCCCACACACTACAACTTATCCCTCTTATACACAGTTTCTCTCTCAACACATCACATGTCCATACCATCTCAGTCTTCTCTCCCACACACCACAACGTATTCCTCTTATACACAGTTTCTCTCTCAATACATCACATGTCCATACCATCTCAGTCTTCTCTCCGACACACTACAACTTATCCCTCTTATACCCAGTTTCTCTCTCAACACATCACATGTCCATACCATCTCAGTGTCTTCTCCCACACACTACAACTTATCCCTCTTATACACAGTTTCTCTCTCAACACATCACATGTCCATACCATCTCAGTCTTCTCTCCCACACACCACAACTTATTCCTCTTATACACAGTTTCTCTCTCAATACATCACATGTCCATACCATCTCAGTCTTCTCTCCCACACACCACAACTTATCCCTCTTATACACAGTTTCTCTCTCAATACATCACATGTCCATACCATCTCAGTCTTCTCTCCCACACACTACAACTTATCCCTCTTATACACAGTTTCTCTCTCAACACATCACATGTCCATACCATCTCAGTCTTCTCTCCCACACACCACAACTTATCCCTCTTATACAGTTTCTCTCTCAATACATCACATGTCCATACTATCTCAGTTTTCTCTCCCACACACGACAACTTATCCCTCTTATACCCAGTTTCTCTCTCAACACATCACATGTCCATACCATCTCAGTGTCTTCTCCCACACACTACAACTTATCCCTCTTATACACAGTTTCTCTCTCAACACATCACATGTCCATACCATCTCAGTCTTCTCTCCCACACACCACAACTTATCCCTCTTATACACAGTTTCTCTCTCAACACATCACATGTCGATACCATCTCAGTCTTCTCTCCCAATCACTACAACTTATCCCTCTTATACACAGTTAATCTCTCAACACATCACATGTCCATGCCATCTCAGTCTTCTCTCCCACTCACTACAACTTATCCCTCTTATACACAGTTAATCTCTCAACACATCACATGTCCATACCATCTCAGTTTTCTCTCCCACTCACTACAACTTATCCCTCTTATACACAGTTTCTCTCTCAACACATCACATGTCCATACCATCTCAGTCTTCTCTCCCACACACCACAATTTATCCCTCTTATACACAGTTTCTCTCTCAACACATCAAATGTCCATACCATCTCAGTCTTCTCTCCCACACACCACAACTTATCCCTCTTATACACAGTTTCTCTCTCAACTCATCAAATGTCCATACCATCTCAGTCTTCTCTCCCACACACCACCACTTATCCCTCTTATACACAGTTTCTCTCTCAACACATCACATGTCCATACCATCTCAGTCTTCTCCCCCACACACCACAACTTATCCCTCTTATACACAGTTTCTCTCTCAACACATCAAATGTCCATACCATCTCAGTCTTCTCTCCCACACACCACAACTTATCCCTCTTATACACAGTTTCTCTCTCAATACATCACATGTCCATACTATCTCAGTTTTCTCTCCCACACACTACAACTTATCCCTCTTATACCCAGTTTCTCTCTCAACACATCACATGCCCATACCATCTCAGTGTCTTCTCCCACACACTACAACTTATCCCTCTTATACACAGTTTCTCTCTCAATACATCACATGTCCATACCATCTCAGTCTTCTCTCCCACACACCACAACTTATCCCTCTTATACACAGTTTCTCTCTCAACACATCACATGTCCATACCATCTCAGTCTTCTCTCCCACACACCACAATTTATCCCTCTTATACCCAGTTTCTCTCTCAACACATCACATGTCCATACCATCTCAGTGTCTTCTCCCACACACTACAACTTATCCCTCTTATACACAGTTTCTCTCTCAACACATCACATGTCCATACCATCTCAGTCTTCTCTCCCACACACCACAACTTATCCCTCTTATACACAGTTTCTCTCTCAATACATCACATGTCCATACCATCTCAGTCTTCTCTCCGACACACTACAACTTATCCCTCTTATACCCAGTTTCTCTCTCAACACATCACATGTCCATACCATCTCAGTGTCTTCTCCCACACACTACAACTTATCCCTCTTATACACAGTTTCTCTCTCAACACATCACATGTCCATACCATCTCAGTCTTCTCTCCAACACACCACAATTTATCCCTCTTATACACAGTTTCTCTCTCAATACATCACATGTCCATACCATCTCAGTCTTCTCTCCCACACACTACAACTTATCCCTCTTATACACAGTTTCTCTCTCAACACATCACATGTCCATACCATCTCAGTCTTCTCTCCCACACACCACAACTTATCCCTCTTATACACAGTTTCTCTCTCAATACATCACAAGTCCATACTATCTCAGTTTTCTCTCCCACACACGACAACTTATCCCTCTTATACACAGTTTCTCTCTCAACACATCACATGTCGATACCATCTCAGTCTTCTCTCCCACACACCACAACTTATCCCTCTTATACACAGTTTCTCTCTCAATACATCACATGTCCATACCATCTCAGTCTTCTCTCCCACACACCACAACTTATCCCTCTTATACACAGTTTCTCTCTCAACACATCACATGTCCATACCATCTCAGTCTTCTCTCCCACACACCACAATTTATCCCTCTTATACCCAGTTTCTCTCTCAACACATCACATGTCCATACCATCTCAGTGTCTTCTCCCACACACTACAACTTATCCCTCTTATACACAGTTTCTCTCTCAACACATCACATGTCCATACCATCTCAGTCTTCTCTCCCACACACCACAACTTATCCCTCTTATACACAGTTTCTCTCTCAACACATCACATGTCCATACCATCTCAGTCTTCTCTCCCAATCACTACAACTTATCCCTCTTATACACAGTTTCTCTCTCAACACATCACATGTCCATACCATCTCAGTGTCTTCTCCCACACACTACAACTTATCCCTCTTATACACAGTTTCTCTCTCAACACATCACATGTCCATACCATCTCAGTCTTCTCTCCCACACACCACAACTTATCCCTCTTATACACAGTTTCTCTCTCAATACATCACATGTCCATACCATCTCAGTCTTCTCTCCCACACACTACAACTTATCCCTCTTATACACAGTTTCTCTCTCAACACATCACATGTCCATACCATCTCAGTCTTCTCTCCCACACACCACAACTTATCCCTCTTATACAGTTTCTCTCTCAATACATCACATGTCCATACTATCTCAGTTTTCTCTCCCACACACGACAACTTATCCCTCTTATACCCAGTTTCTCTCTCAACACATCACATGTCCATACCATCTCAGTGTCTTCTCCCACACACTACAACTTATCCCTCTTATACACAGTTTCTCTCTCAACACATCACATGTCCATACCATCTCAGTCTTCTCTCCCACACACCACAACTTATCCCTCTTATACACAGTTTCTCTCTCAACACATCACATGTCGATACCATCTCAGTCTTCTCTCCCAATCACTACAACTTATCCCTCTTATACACAGTTAATCTCTCAACACATCACATGTCCATGCAATCTCAGTCTTCTCTCCCACTCACTACAACTTATCCCTCTTATACACAGTTTCTCTCTCAACACATCACATGTCCATACCATCTCAGTCTTCTCTCCCACACACCACAATTTATCCCTCTTATACACAGTTTCTCTCTCAACACATCAAATGTCCATACCATCTCAGTCTTCTCTCCCACACACCACAACTTATCCCTCTTATACACAGTTTCTCTCTCAACTCATCAAATGTCCATACCATCTCAGTCTTCTCTCCCACACACCACCACTTATCCCTCTTATACACAGTTTCTCTCTCAACACATCACATGTCCATACCATCTCAGTCTTCTCTCCCACACACCACAATTTATCCCTCTTATACCCAGTTTCTCTCTCAACACATCACATGTCCATACCATCTCAGTGTCTTCTCCCACACACTACAACTTATCCCTCTTATACACAGTTTCTCTCTCAACACATCACATGTCCATACCATCTCAGTCTTCTCTCCCACACACCACAACTTATCCCTCTTATACACAGTTTCTCTCTCAATACATCACATGTCCATACCATCTCAGTCTTCTCTCCGACACACTACAACTTATCCCTCTTATACCCAGTTTCTCTCTCAACACATCACATGTCCATACCATCTCAGTGTCTTCTCCCACACACTACAACTTATCCCTCTTATACACAGTTTCTCTCTCAACACATCACATGTCCATACCATCTCAGTCTTCTCTCCCACACACCACAATTTATCCCTCTTATACACAGTTTCTCTCTCAATACATCACATGTCCATACCATCTCAGTCTTCTCTCCCACACACTACAACTTATCCCTCTTATACACAGTTTCTCTCTCAACACATCACATGTCCATACCATCTCAGTCTTCTCTCCCACACACCACAACTTATCCCTCTTATACACAGTTTCTCTCTCAATACATCACAAGTCCATACTATCTCAGTTTTCTCTCCCACACACGACAACTTATCCCTCTTATACACAGTTTCTCTCTCAACACATCACATGTCGATACCATCTCAGTCTTCTCTCCCACACACCACAACTTATCCCTCTTATACACAGTTTCTCTCTCAATACATCACATGTCCATACCATCTCAGTCTTCTCTCCCACACACCACAACTTATCCCTCTTATACACAGTTTCTCTCTCAACACATCACATGTCCATACCATCTCAGTCTTCTCTCCCACACACCACAATTTATCCCTCTTATACCCAGTTTCTCTCTCAACACATCACATGTCCATACCATCTCAGTGTCTTCTCCCACACACTACAACTTATCCCTCTTATACACAGTTTCTCTCTCAACACATCACATGTCCATACCATCTCAGTCTTCTCTCCCACACACCACAACTTATCCCTCTTATACACAGTTTCTCTCTCAACACATCACATGTCCATACCATCTCAGTCTTCTCTCCCAATCACTACAACTTATCCCTCTTATACACAGTTTCTCTCTCAACACATCACATGTCCATACCATCTCAGTGTCTTCTCCCACACACTACAACTTATCCCTCTTATACACAGTTTCTCTCTCAACACATCACATGTCCATACCATCTCAGTCTTCTCTCCCACACACCACAACTTATCCCTCTTATACACAGTTTCTCTCTCAATACATCACATGTCCATACCATCTCAGTCTTCTCTCCCACACACTACAACTTATCCCTCTTATACACAGTTTCTCTCTCAACACATCACATGTCCATACCATCTCAGTCTTCTCTCCCACACACCACAACTTATCCCTCTTATACAGTTTCTCTCTCAATACATCACATGTCCATACTATCTCAGTTTTCTCTCCCACACACGACAACTTATCCCTCTTATACCCAGTTTCTCTCTCAACACATCACATGTCCATACCATCTCAGTGTCTTCTCCCACACACTACAACTTATCCCTCTTATACACAGTTTCTCTCTCAACACATCACATGTCCATACCATCTCAGTCTTCTCTCCCACACACCACAACTTATCCCTCTTATACACAGTTTCTCTCTCAACACATCACATGTCGATACCATCTCAGTCTTCTCTCCCAATCACTACAACTTATCCCTCTTATACACAGTTAATCTCTCAACACATCACATGTCCATGCAATCTCAGTCTTCTCTCCCACTCACTACAACTTATCCCTCTTATACACAGTTAATCTCTCAACACATCACATGTCCATACCATCTCAGTTTTCTCTCCCACTCACTACAACTTATCCCTCTTATACACAGTTTCTCTCTCAACACATCACATGTCCATACCATCTCAGTCTTCTCTCCCACACACCACAATTTATCCCTCTTATACACAGTTTCTCTCTCAACACATCAAATGTCCATACCATCTCAGTCTTCTCTCCCACACACCACAACTTATCCCTCTTATACACAGTTTCTCTCTCAACTCATCAAATGTCCATACCATCTCAGTCTTCTCTCCCACACACCACCACTTATCCCTCTTATACACAGTTTCTCTCTCAACACATCACATGTCCATACCATCTCAGTCTTCTCCCCCACACACCACAACTTATCCCTCTTATACACAGTTTCTCTCTCAACACATCACATGTCCATACCATCTCAGTCTTCTCTCCCACACACCACAACTTATCCCTCTTATACACAGTTTCTCTCTCAATACATCACATGTCCATACTATCTCAGTTTTCTCTCCCACACACTACAACTTATCCCTCTTATACCCAGTTTCTCTCTCAACACATCACATGTCCATACCATCTCAGTGTCTTCTCCCACACACTACAACTTATCCCTCTTATACACAGTTTCTCTCTCAACACATCACATGTCCATACCATCTCAGTCTTCTCTCCCACACACCACAACTTATTCCTCTTATACACAGTTTCTCTCTCAATACATCACATGTCCATACCATCTCAGTCTTCTCTCCGACACACTACAACTTATCCCTCTTATACCCAGTTTCTCTCTCAACACATCACATGTCCATACCATCTCAGTGTCTTCTCCCACACACTACAACTTATCCCTCTTATACACAGTTTCTCTCTCAACACATCACATGTCCATACCATCTCAGTCTTCTCTCACACACACCACAACTTATCCCTCTTATACACAGTTTCTCTCTCAATACATCACATGTCCATACCATCTCAGTCTTCTCTCCCACACACTACAACTTATCCCTCTTATACACAGTTTCTCTCTCAACACATCACATGTCCATACCATCTCAGTCTTCTCTCCCACACACCACAACTTATCCCTCTTATACACAGTTTCTCTCTCAACACATCACATGTCCATACCATCTCAGTCTTCTCTCCCAATCACTACAACTTATCCCTCTTATACACAGTTAATCTCTCAACACATCACATGTCCATGCCATCACAGTCTTCTCTCCCACTCACTACAACTTATCCCTCTTATACACAGTTTCTCTCTCAACACATCACATGTCCATACCATCTCAGTCTTCTCTCCCACACACCACAACTTATCCGTCTTATACCCAGTTTCTCCCTCAACACATCACATGTCCATACCATCTCAGTCTTCTCTGCCACACACTACAACTTATCCCTCTTATACACAGTTTCTCTCTCAACGCATCACATGTCCATTCCATCTCAGTCTTCTCTCCCACACACTACAACTTATCCCTCTTATACACAGTTTCTCTCTCAACACATCACATGTCCATTCCATCTCAGTCTTCTCTCCCACACACCACAACTTATCCCTCTTATACACAGTTAATCTCTTAACACATCACATGTCCATACCATCTCAGTCTTCTCTCCCACACACCACAATTTATCCCTCTTATACACAGTTAATCTCTTAACTCATCACATATCCATACCATCTCAGTCTTCTCTCCCACACACCACAACTTATCCCTCTTATACACAGTTTCTCTCTCAACACATCACATGTCCATACCATCACAGTCTTCTCTCCCACACACTACAACTGATCCCTCTTATACACAGTTTCTCTCTCAACTCATCACATGTCCATACCATCTCAGTCTTCTCTCCCACACACTACAACTTATCCCTCTTATACACAGTTTCTCTCTCAACACATCACATGTCCATACCATCTCAGTCTTCTCCCCCACACACCACAACTTATCCCTCTTATACACAGTTTCTCTCTCAACACATCACATGTCCATACCATCTCAGTCTTCTCTCCCACACACCACAACTTATCCCTCTTATACACAGTTTCTCTCTCAATACATCACATGTCCATACTATCTCAGTTTTCTCTCCCACACACTACAACTTATCCCTCTTATACCCAGTTTCTCTCTCAACACATCACATGTCCATACCATCTCAGTGTCTTCTCCCACACACTACAACTTATCCCTCTTATACACAGTTTCTCTCTCAACACATCACATGTCCATACCATCTCAGTCTTCTCTCCCACACACCACAACTTATCCCTCTTATACACAGTTTCTCTCTCAATACATCACAAGTCCATACTATCTCAGTTTTCTCTCCCACACACGACAACTTATCCCTCTTATACACAGTTTCTCTCTCAACACATCACATGTCGATACCATCTCAGTCTTCTCTCCCACACACCACAACTTATCCCTCTTATACACAGTTTCTCTCTCAATACATCACATGTCCATACCATCTCAGTCTTCTCTCCCACACACCACAACTTATCCCTCTTATACACAGTTTCTCTCTCAACACATCACATGTCCATACCATCTCAGTCTTCTCTCCCACACACCACAATTTATCCCTCTTATACCCAGTTTCTCTCTCAACACATCACATGTCCATACCATCTCAGTGTCTTCTCCCACACACTACAACTTATCCCTCTTATACACAGTTTCTCTCTCAACACATCACATGTCCATACCATCTCAGTCTTCTCTCCCACACACCACAACTTATCCCTCTTATACACAGTTTCTCTCTCAACACATCACATGTCCATACCATCTCAGTCTTCTCTCCCAATCACTACAACTTATCCCTCTTATACACAGTTTCTCTCTCAACACATCACATGTCCATACCATCTCAGTGTCTTCTCCCACACACTACAACTTATCCCTCTTATACACAGTTTCTCTCTCAACACATCACATGTCCATACCATCTCAGTCTTCTCTCCCACACACCACAACTTATCCCTCTTATACACAGTTTCTCTCTCAATACATCACATGTCCATACCATCTCAGTCTTCTCTCCCACACACTACAACTTATCCCTCTTATACACAGTTTCTCTCTCAACACATCACATGTCCATACCATCTCAGTCTTCTCTCCCACACACCACAACTTATCCCTCTTATACAGTTTCTCTCTCAATACATCACATGTCCATACTATCTCAGTTTTCTCTCCCACACACGACAACTTATCCCTCTTATACCCAGTTTCTCTCTCAACACATCACATGTCCATACCATCTCAGTGTCTTCTCCCACACACTACAACTTATCCCTCTTATACACAGTTTCTCTCTCAACACATCACATGTCCATACCATCTCAGTCTTCTCTCCCACACACCACAACTTATCCCTCTTATACACAGTTTCTCTCTCAACACATCACATGTCGATACCATCTCAGTCTTCTCTCCCAATCACTACAACTTATCCCTCTTATACACAGTTAATCTCTCAACACATCACATGTCCATGCAATCTCAGTCTTCTCTCCCACTCACTACAACTTATCCCTCTTATACACAGTTTCTCTCTCAACACATCACATGTCCATACCATCTCAGTCTTCTCTCCCACACACCACAATTTATCCCTCTTATACACAGTTTCTCTCTCAACACATCAAATGTCCATACCATCTCAGTCTTCTCTCCCACACACCACAACTTATCCCTCTTATACACAGTTTCTCTCTCAACTCATCAAATGTCCATACCATCTCAGTCTTCTCTCCCACACACCACCACTTATCCCTCTTATACACAGTTTCTCTCTCAACACATCACATGTCCATACCATCTCAGTCTTCTCTCCCACACACCACAATTTATCCCTCTTATACCCAGTTTCTCTCTCAACACATCACATGTCCATACCATCTCAGTGTCTTCTCCCACACACTACAACTTATCCCTCTTATACACAGTTTCTCTCTCAACACATCACATGTCCATACCATCTCAGTCTTCTCTCCCACACACCACAACTTATCCCTCTTATACACAGTTTCTCTCTCAATACATCACATGTCCATACCATCTCAGTCTTCTCTCCGACACACTACAACTTATCCCTCTTATACCCAGTTTCTCTCTCAACACATCACATGTCCATACCATCTCAGTGTCTTCTCCCACACACTACAACTTATCCCTCTTATACACAGTTTCTCTCTCAACACATCACATGTCCATACCATCTCAGTCTTCTCTCCCACACACCACAATTTATCCCTCTTATACACAGTTTCTCTCTCAATACATCACATGTCCATACCATCTCAGTCTTCTCTCCCACACACTACAACTTATCCCTCTTATACACAGTTTCTCTCTCAACACATCACATGTCCATACCATCTCAGTCTTCTCTCCCACACACCACAACTTATCCCTCTTATACACAGTTTCTCTCTCAATACATCACAAGTCCATACTATCTCAGTTTTCTCTCCCACACACGACAACTTATCCCTCTTATACACAGTTTCTCTCTCAACACATCACATGTCGATACCATCTCAGTCTTCTCTCCCACACACCACAACTTATCCCTCTTATACACAGTTTCTCTCTCAATACATCACATGTCCATACCATCTCAGTCTTCTCTCCCACACACCACAACTTATCCCTCTTATACACAGTTTCTCTCTCAACACATCACATGTCCATACCATCTCAGTCTTCTCTCCCACACACCACAATTTATCCCTCTTATACCCAGTTTCTCTCTCAACACATCACATGTCCATACCATCTCAGTGTCTTCTCCCACACACTACAACTTATCCCTCTTATACACAGTTTCTCTCTCAACACATCACATGTCCATACCATCTCAGTCTTCTCTCCCACACACCACAACTTATCCCTCTTATACACAGTTTCTCTCTCAACACATCACATGTCCATACCATCTCAGTCTTCTCTCCCAATCACTACAACTTATCCCTCTTATACACAGTTTCTCTCTCAACACATCACATGTCCATACCATCTCAGTGTCTTCTCCCACACACTACAACTTATCCCTCTTATACACAGTTTCTCTCTCAACACATCACATGTCCATACCATCTCAGTCTTCTCTCCCACACACCACAACTTATCCCTCTTATACACAGTTTCTCTCTCAATACATCACATGTCCATACCATCTCAGTCTTCTCTCCCACACACTACAACTTATCCCTCTTATACACAGTTTCTCTCTCAACACATCACATGTCCATACCATCTCAGTCTTCTCTCCCACACACCACAACTTATCCCTCTTATACAGTTTCTCTCTCAATACATCACATGTCCATACTATCTCAGTTTTCTCTCCCACACACGACAACTTATCCCTCTTATACCCAGTTTCTCTCTCAACACATCACATGTCCATACCATCTCAGTGTCTTCTCCCACACACTACAACTTATCCCTCTTATACACAGTTTCTCTCTCAACACATCACATGTCCATACCATCTCAGTCTTCTCTCCCACACACCACAACTTATCCCTCTTATACACAGTTTCTCTCTCAACACATCACATGTCGATACCATCTCAGTCTTCTCTCCCAATCACTACAACTTATCCCTCTTATACACAGTTAATCTCTCAACACATCACATGTCCATGCAATCTCAGTCTTCTCTCCCACTCACTACAACTTATCCCTCTTATACACAGTTAATCTCTCAACACATCACATGTCCATACCATCTCAGTTTTCTCTCCCACTCACTACAACTTATCCCTCTTATACACAGTTTCTCTCTCAACACATCACATGTCCATACCATCTCAGTCTTCTCTCCCACACACCACAATTTATCCCTCTTATACACAGTTTCTCTCTCAACACATCAAATGTCCATACCATCTCAGTCTTCTCTCCCACACACCACAACTTATCCCTCTTATACACAGTTTCTCTCTCAACTCATCAAATGTCCATACCATCTCAGTCTTCTCTCCCACACACCACCACTTATCCCTCTTATACACAGTTTCTCTCTCAACACATCACATGTCCATACCATCTCAGTCTTCTCCCCCACACACCACAACTTATCCCTCTTATACACAGTTTCTCTCTCAACACATCACATGTCCATACCATCTCAGTCTTCTCTCCCACACACCACAACTTATCCCTCTTATACACAGTTTCTCTCTCAATACATCACATGTCCATACTATCTCAGTTTTCTCTCCCACACACTACAACTTATCCCTCTTATACCCAGTTTCTCTCTCAACACATCACATGTCCATACCATCTCAGTGTCTTCTCCCACACACTACAACTTATCCCTCTTATACACAGTTTCTCTCTCAACACATCACATGTCCATACCATCTCAGTCTTCTCTCCCACACACCACAACTTATTCCTCTTATACACAGTTTCTCTCTCAATACATCACATGTCCATACCATCTCAGTCTTCTCTCCGACACACTACAACTTATCCCTCTTATACCCAGTTTCTCTCTCAACACATCACATGTCCATACCATCTCAGTGTCTTCTCCCACACACTACAACTTATCCCTCTTATACACAGTTTCTCTCTCAACACATCACATGTCCATACCATCTCAGTCTTCTCTCCCACACACCACAACTTATCCCTCTTATACACAGTTTCTCTCTCAATACATCACATGTCCATACCATCTCAGTCTTCTCTCCCACACACTACAACTTATCCCTCTTATACACAGTTTCTCTCTCAACACATCACATGTCCATACCATCTCAGTCTTCTCTCCCACACACCACAACTTATCCCTCTTATACACAGTTTCTCTCTCAACATATCACATGTCCATACCATCTCAGTCTTCTCTCCCAATCACTACAACTTATCCCTCTTATACACAGTTAATCTCTCAACACATCACATGTCCATGCCATCACAGTCTTCTCTCCCACTCACTACAACTTATCCCTCTTATACACAGTTAATCTCTCAACATATCACATGTCCATACCATCTCAGTTTTCTCTCCCACTCACTACAACTTATCCCTCTTATACACAGTTTCTCTCTCAACACATCACATGTCCATACCATCTCAGTCTTCTCTCCCACACACCACAACTTATCCGTCTTATACCCAGTTTCTCCCTCAACACATCACATGTCCATACCATCTCAGTCTTCTCTGCCACACACTACAACTTATCCCTCTTATACACAGTTTCTCTCTCAACGCATCACATGTCCATTCCATCTCAGTCTTCTCTCCCACACACTACAACTTATCCCTCTTATACACAGTTTCTCTCTCAACACATCACATGTCCATTCCATCTCAGTCTTCTCTCCCACACACCACAACTTATCCCTCTTATACACAGTTAATCTCTTAACACATCACATGTCCATACCATCTCAGTCTTCTCTCCCACACACCACAATTTATCCCTCTTATACACAGTTAATCTCTTAACTCATCACATATCCATACCATCTCAGTCTTCTCTCCCACACACCACAACTTATCCCTCTTATACACAGTTTCTCTCTCAACACATCACATGTCCATACCATCACAGTCTTCTCTCCCACACACTACAACTGATCCCTCTTATACACAGTTTCTCTCTCAACTCATCACATGTCCATACCATCTCAGTCTTCTCTCCCACACACCACAACTTATCCCTCTTATACACAGTTTCTCTCTCAACACATCACATGTCCATACCATCTCAGTCTTCTCCCCCACACACCACAACTTATCCCTCTTATACACAGTTTCTCTCTCAACACATCACATGTCCATACCATCTCAGTCTTCTCTCCCACACACCACAACTTATCCCTCTTATACACAGTTTCTCTCTCAATACATCACATGTCCATACTATCTCAGTTTTCTCTCCCACACACTACAACTTATCCCTCTTATACCCAGTTTCTCTCTCAACACATCACATGTCCATACCATCTCAGTGTCTTCTCCCACACACTACAACTTATCCCTCTTATACACAGTTTCTCTCTCAACACATCACATGTCCATACCATCTCAGTCTTCTCTCCCACACACCACAACTTATCCCTCTTATACACAGTTTCTCTCTCAATACATCACATGTCCATACCATCTCAGTCTTCTCTCCGACACACTACAACTTATCCCTCTTATACCCAGTTTCTCTCTCAACACATCACATGTCCATACCATCTCAGTGTCTTCTCCCACACACTACAACTTATCCCTCTTATACACAGTTTCTCTCTCAACACATCACATGTCCATACCATCTCAGTCTTCTCTCCCACACACCACAACTTATCCCTCTTATACACAGTTTCTCTCTCAATACATCACATGTCCATACCATCTCAGTCTTCTCTCCCACACACCACAACTTATCCCTCTTATACACAGTTTCTCTCTCAATACATCACATGTCCATACTATCTCAGTTTTCTCTCCCACACACGACAACTTATCCCTCTTATACACAGTTTCTCTCTCAACACATCACATGTCCATACCATCTCAGTCTTCTCTCCCACACACCACAACTTATCCCTCTTATACACAGTTTCTCTCTCAATACATCACATGTCCATACCATCTCAGTCTTCTCTCCCACACACCACAACTTATCCCTCTTATACACAGTTTCTCTCTCAACACATCACATGTCCATACCATCTCAGTCTTCTCTCCCACACACCACAATTTATCCCTCTTATACCCAGTTTCTCTCTCAACACATCACATGTCCATACCATCTCAGTGTCTTCTCCCACACACTACAACTTATCCCTCTTATACACAGTTTCTCTCTCAACACATCACATGTCCATACCATCTCAGTCTTCTCTCCCACACACCACAACTTATCCCTCTTATACACAGTTTCTCTCTCAACACATCACATGTCCATACCATCTCAGTCTTCTCTCCCAATCACTACAACTTATCCCTCTTATACACAGTTTCTCTCTCAACACATCACATGTCCATACCATCTCAGTGTCTTCTCCCACACACTACAACTTATCCCTCTTATACACAGTTTCTCTCTCAACACATCACATGTCCATACCATCTCAGTCTTCTCTCCCACACACCACAACTTATCCCTCTTATACACAGTTTCTCTCTCAATACATCACATGTCCATACCATCTCAGTCTTCTCTCCCACACACTACAACTTATCCCTCTTATACACAGTTTCTCTCTCAACACATCACATGTCCATACCATCTCAGTCTTCTCTCCCACACACCACAACTTATCCCTCTTATACAGTTTCTCTCTCAATACATCACATGTCCATACTATCTCAGTTTTCTCTCCCACACACGACAACTTATCCCTCTTATACCCAGTTTCTCTCTCAACACATCACATGTCCATACCATCTCAGTGTCTTCTCCCACACACTACAACTTATCCCTCTTATACACAGTTTCTCTCTCAACACATCACATGTCCATACCATCTCAGTCTTCTCTCCCACACACCACAACTTATCCCTCTTATACACAGTTTCTCTCTCAACACATCACATGTCGATACCATCTCAGTCTTCTCTCCCAATCACTACAACTTATCCCTCTTATACACAGTTAATCTCTCAACACATCACATGTCCATGCCATCTCAGTCTTCTCTCCCACTCACTACAACTTATCCCTCTTATACACAGTTAATCTCTCAACACATCACATGTCCATACCATCTCAGTTTTCTCTCCCACTCACTACAACTTATCCCTCTTATACACAGTTTCTCTCTCAACACATCACATGTCCATACCATCTCAGTCTTCTCTCCCACACACCACAATTTATCCCTCTTATACACAGTTTCTCTCTCAACACATCAAATGTCCATACCATCTCAGTCTTCTCTCCCACACACCACAACTTATCCCTCTTATACACAGTTTCTCTCTCAACTCATCAAATGTCCATACCATCTCAGTCTTCTCTCCCACACACCACCACTTATCCCTCTTATACACAGTTAATCTCTCAACACATCACATGTCCATACCATCTCAGTCTTCTCCCCCACACACCACAACTTATCCCTCTTATACACAGTTTCTCTCTCAACACATCACATGTCCATACCATCTCAGTCTTCTCTCCCACACACCACAATTTATCCCTCTTATACACAGTTTCTCTCTCAATACATAACATGTCCATACTATCTCAGTTTTCTCTCCCACACACGACAACTTATCCCTCTTATACACAGTTTCTCTCTCAACACATCACATGTCCATACCATCTCAGTCTTCTCTCCCACACACCACAACTTATCCCTCTTATACACAGTTTCTCTCTCAATACATCACATGTCCATACCATCTCAGTCTTCTCTCCCACACACCACAACTTATCCCTCTTATACACAGTTTCTCTCTCAACACATCACATGTCCATACCATCTCAGTCTTCTCTCCCACACACCACAATTTATCCCTCTTATACCCAGTTTCTCTCTCAACACATCACATGTCCATACCATCTCAGTGTCTTCTCCCACACACTACAACTTATCCCTCTTATACACAGTTTCTCTCTCAACACATCACATGTCCATACCATCTCAGTCTTCTCTCCCACACACCACAACTTATCCCTCTTATACACAGTTTCTCTCTCAACACATCACATGTCCATACCATCTCAGTCTTCTCTCCCAATCACTACAACTTATCCCTCTTATACACAGTTTCTCTCTCAACACATCACATGTCCATACCATCTCAGTGTCTTCTCCCACACACTACAACTTATCCCTCTTATACACAGTTTCTCTCTCAACACATCACATGTCCATACCATCTCAGTCTTCTCTCCCACACACCACAACTTATCCCTCTTATACACAGTTTCTCTCTCAATACATCACATGTCCATACCATCTCAGTCTTCTCTCCCACACACTACAACTTATCCCTCTTATACACAGTTTCTCTCTCAACACATCACATGTCCATACCATCTCAGTCTTCTCTCCCACACACCACAACTTATCCCTCTTATACAGTTTCTCTCTCAATACATCACATGTCCATACTATCTCAGTTTTCTCTCCCACACACGACAACTTATCCCTCTTATACCCAGTTTCTCTCTCAACACATCACATGTCCATACCATCTCAGTGTCTTCTCCCACACACTACAACTTATCCCTCTTATACACAGTTTCTCTCTCAACACATCACATGTCCATACCATCTCAGTCTTCTCTCCCACACACCACAACTTATCCCTCTTATACACAGTTTCTCTCTCAACACATCACATGTCGATACTATCTCAGTCTTCTCTCCCAATCACTACAACTTATCCCTCTTATACACAGTTAATCTCTCAACACATCACATGTCCATGCCATCTCAGTCTTCTCTCCCACTCACTACAACTTATCCCTCTTATACACAGTTAATCTCTCAACACATCACATGTCCATACCATCTCAGTTTTCTCTCCCACTCACTACAACTTATCCCTCTTATACACAGTTTCTCTCTCAACACATCACATGTCCATACCATCTCAGTCTTCTCTCCCACACACCACAATTTATCCCTCTTATACACAGTTTCTCTCTCAACACATCAAATGTCCATACCATCTCAGTCTTCTCTCCCACACACCACAACTTATCCCTCTTATACACAGTTTCTCTCTCAACTCATCAAATGTCCATACCATCTCAGTCTTCTCTCCCACACACCACCACTTATCCCTCTTATACACAGTTAATCTCTCAACACATCACATGTCCATACCATCTCAGTCTTCTCCCCCACACACCACAACTTATCCCTCTTATACACAGTTTCTCTCTCAACACATCACATGTCCATACCATCTCAGTCTTCTCTCCCACACACCACAACTTATCCCTCTTATACACAGTTTCTCTCTCAATACATCACATGTCCATACTATCTCAGTTTTCTCTCCCACACACTACAACTTATCCCTCTTATACCCAGTTTCTCTCTCAACACATCACATGTCCATACCATCTCAGTGTCTTCTCCCACACACTACAACTTATCCCTCTTATACACAGTTTCTCTCTTAACACATCACATGTCCATACCATCTCAGTCTTCTCTCCCACACACCACAACTTATCCCTCTTATACACAGTTTCTCTCTCAATACATCACATGTCCATACCATCTCAGTCTTCTCTCCGACACACTACAACTTATCCCTCTTATACCCAGTTTCTCTCTCAACACATCACATGTCCATACCATCTCAGTGTCTTCTCCCACACACTACAACTTATCCCTCTTATACACAGTTTCTCTCTCAACACATCACATGTCCATACCATCTCAGTCTTCTCTCCCACACACTACAACTTATCCCTCTTATACACAGTTTCTCTCTCAACACATCACATGTCCATACCATCTCAGTCTTCTCTCCCACACACCACAACTTATCCCTCTTATACACAGTTTCTCTCTCAATACATAACATGTCCATACTATCTCAGTTTTCTCTCCCACACACGACAACTTATCCCTCTTATACACAGTTTCTCTCTCAACACATCACATGTCCATACCATCTCAGTCTTCTCTCCCACACACCACAACTTATCCCTCTTATACACAGTTTCTCTCTCAATACATCACATGTCCATACCATCTCAGTCTTCTCTCCCACACACCACAACTTATCCCTCTTATACACAGTTTCTCTCTCAACACATCACATGTCCATACCATCTCAGTGTCTTCTCCCACACACTACAACTTATCCCTCTTATACACAGTTTCTCTCTCAACACATCACATGTCCATACCATCTCAGTCTTCTCTCCCACACACCACAACTTATCCCTCTTATACACAGTTTCTCTCTCAACACATCACATGTCCATACCATCTCAGTCTTCTCTCCCAATCACTACAACTTATCCCTCTTATACACAGTTTCTCTCTCAACACATCACATGTCCATACCATCTCAGTGTCTTCTGCCACACACTACAACTTATCCCTCTTATACACAGTTTCTCTCTCAACACATCACATGTCCATACCATCTCAGTCTTCTCTCCCACACACCACAACTTATCCCTCTTATACACAGTTTCTCTCTCAATACATCACATGTCCATACCATCTCAGTCTTCTCTCCCACACACCACAACTTATCCCTCTTATACACAGTTTCTCTCTCAATACATCACATGTCCATACTATCTCAGTTTTCTCTCCCACACACTACAACTTATCCCTCTTATACACAGTTTCTCTCTCAACACATCACATGTCGATACCATCTCAGTCTTCTCTCCCACACACCACAACTTATCCCTCTTATACACAGTTTCTCTCTCAATACATCACATGTCCATACCATCTCAGTCTTCTCTCCCACACACCACAACTTATCCCTCTTATACACAGTTTCTCTCTCAACACATCACATGTCCATACCATCTCAGTCTTCTCTCCCACACACCACAATTTATCCCTCTTATACCCAGTTTCTCTCTCAACACATCACATGTCCATACCATCTCAGTGTCTTCTCCCACACACTACAACTTATCCCTCTTATACACAGTTTCTCTCTCAACACATCACATGTCCATACCATCTCAGTCTTCTCTCCCACACACCACAACTTATCCCTCTTATACACAGTTTCTCTCTCAACACATCACATGTCCATACCATCTCAGTCTTCTCTCCCAATCACTACAACTTATCCCTCTTATACACAGTTTCTCTCTCAACACATCACATGTCCATACCATCTCAGTGTCTTCTCCCACACACTACAACTTATCCCTCTTATACACAGTTTCTCTCTCAACACATCACATGTCCATACCATCTCAGTCTTCTCTCCCACACACCACAACTTATCCCTCTTATACACAGTTTCTCTCTCAATACATCACATGTCCATACCATCTCAGTCTTCTCTCCCACACACTACAACTTATCCCTCTTATACACAGTTTCTCTCTCAACACATCACATGTCCATACCATCTCAGTCTTCTCTCCCACACACCACAACTTATCCCTCTTATACAGTTTCTCTCTCAATACATCACATGTCCATACTATCTCAGTTTTCTCTCCCACACACGACAACTTATCCCTCTTATACCCAGTTTCTCTCTCAACACATCACATGTCCATACCATCTCAGTGTCTTCTCCCACACACTACAACTTATCCCTCTTATACACAGTTTCTCTCTCAACACATCACATGTCCATACCATCTCAGTCTTCTCTCCCACACACCACAACTTATCCCTCTTATACACAGTTTCTCTCTCAACACATCACATGTCGATACTATCTCAGTCTTCTCTCCCAATCACTACAACTTATCCCTCTTATACACAGTTAATCTCTCAACACATCACATGTCCATGCCATCTCAGTCTTCTCTCCCACTCACTACAATTTATCCCTCTTATACACAGTTTCTCTCTCAACACATCAAATGTCCATACCATCTCAGTCTTCTCTCCCACACACCACAACTTATCCCTCTTATACACAGTTTCTCTCTCAACTCATCAAATGTCCATACCATCTCAGTCTTCTCTCCCACACACCACCACTTATCCCTCTTATACACAGTTAATCTCTCAACACATCACATGTCCATACCATCTCAGTCTTCTCCCCCACACACCACAACTTATCCCTCTTATACACAGTTTCTCTCTCAACACATCACATGTCCATACCATCTCAGTCTTCTCTCCCACACACCACAACTTATCCCTCTTATACACAGTTTCTCTCTCAATACATCACATGTCCATACTATCTCAGTTTTCTCTCCCACACACTACAACTTATCCCTCTTATACCCAGTTTCTCTCTCAACACATCACATGTCCATACCATCTCAGTGTCTTCTCCCACACACTACAACTTATCCCTCTTATACACAGTTTCTCTCTTAACACATCACATGTCCATACCATCTCAGTCTTCTCTCCCACACACCACAACTTATCCCTCTTATACACAGTTTCTC
Organism: Eledone cirrhosa; assembly: GCA_964016885.1. Lineage (NCBI taxonomy): Eukaryota > Metazoa > Mollusca > Cephalopoda > Octopoda > Eledonidae > Eledone > Eledone cirrhosa. Next base: position 29,144,128 of record OZ024762.1, read on the forward strand.
TCTCAATACATCACATGTCCATACCATCTCAGTCTTCTCTCCGACACACTACAACTTATCCCTCTTATACCCAGTTTCTCTCTCAACACATCACATGTCCATACCATCTCAGTGTCTTCTCCCACACACTACAACTTATCCCTCTTATACACAGTTTCTCTCTCAACACATCACATGTCCATACCATCTCAGTCTTCTCTCCCACACACTACAACTTATCCCTCTTATACACAGTTTCTCTCTCAACACATCACATGTCCATACCATCTCAGTCTTCTCTCCCACACACCACAACTTATCCCTCTTATACACAGTTTCTCTCTCAATACATAACATGTCCATACTATCTCAGTTTTCTCTCCCACACACGACAACTTATCCCTCTTATACACAGTTTCTCTCTCAACACATCACATGTCCATACCATCTCAGTCTTCTCTCCCACACACCACAACTTATCCCTCTTATACACAGTTTCTCTCTCAATACATCACATGTCCATACCATCTCAGTCTTCTCTCCCACACACCACAACTTATCCCTCTTATACACAGTTTCTCTCTCAACACATCACATGTCCATACCATCTCAGTGTCTTCTCCCACACACTACAACTTATCCCTCTTATACACAGTTTCTCTCTCAACACATCACATGTCCATACCATCTCAGTCTTCTCTCCCACACACCACAACTTATCCCTCTTATACACAGTTTCTCTCTCAACACATCACATGTCCATACCATCTCAGTCTTCTCTCCCAATCACTACAACTTATCCCTCTTATACACAGTTTCTCTCTCAACACATCACATGTCCATACCATCTCAGTGTCTTCTGCCACACACTACAACTTATCCCTCTTATACACAGTTTCTCTCTCAACACATCACATGTCCATACCATCTCAGTCTTCTCTCCCACACACCACAACTTATCCCTCTTATACACAGTTTCTCTCTCAATACATCACATGTCCATACCATCTCAGTCTTCTCTCCCACACACCACAACTTATCCCTCTTATACACAGTTTCTCTCTCAATACATCACATGTCCATACTATCTCAGTTTTCTCTCCCACACACGACAACTTATCCCTCTTATACACAGTTTCTCTCTCAACACATCACATGTCCATACCATCTCAGTCTTCTCTCCCACACACCACAACTTATCCCTCTTATACACAGTTTCTCTCTCAATACATCACATGTCCATACCATCTCAGTCTTCTCTCCCACACACCACAACTTATCCCTCTTATACACAGTTTCTCTCTCAACACATCACATGTCCATACCATCTCAGTCTTCTCTCCCACACACCACAATTTATCCCTCTTATACCCAGTTTCTCTCTCAACACATCACATGTCCATACCATCTCAGTGTCTTCTCCCACACACTACAACTTATCCCTCTTATACACAGTTTCTCTCTCAACACATCACATGTCCATACCATCTCAGTCTTCTCTCCCACACACCACAACTTATCCCTCTTATACACAGTTTCTCTCTCAACACATCACATGTCCATACCATCTCAGTCTTCTCTCCCAATCACTACAACTTATCCCTCTTATACACAGTTTCTCTCTCAATACATCACATGTCCATACTATCTCAGTTTTCTCTCCCACACACGACAACTTATCCCTCTTATACCCAGTTTCTCTCTCAACACATCACATGTCCATACCATCTCAGTGTCTTCTCCCACACACTACAACTTATCCCTCTTATACACAGTTTCTCTCTCAACACATCACATGTCCATACCATCTCAGTCTTCTCTCCCACACACCACAACTTATCCCTCTTATACACAGTTTCTCTCTCAACACATCACATGTCGATACCATCTCAGTCTTCTCTCCCAATCACTACAACTTATCCCTCTTATACACAGTTAATCTCTCAACACATCACATGTCCATGCCATCTCAGTCTTCTCTCCCACTCACTACAACTTATCCCTCTTATACACAGTTAATCTCTCAACACATCACATGTCCATACCATCTCAGTTTTCTCTCCCACTCACTACAACTTATCCCTCTTATACACAGTTTCTCTCTCAACACATCACATGTCCATACCATCTCAGTCTTCTCTCCCACACACCACAATTTATCCCTCTTATACACAGTTTCTCTCTCAACACATCAAATGTCCATACCATCTCAGTCTTCTCTCCCACACACCACAACTTATCCCTCTTATACACAGTTTCTCTCTCAACTCATCAAATGTCCATACCATCTCAGTCTTCTCTCCCACACACCACCACTTATCCCTCTTATACACAGTTAATCTCTCAACACATCACATGTCCATACCATCTCAGTCTTCTCCCCCACACACCACAACTTATCCCTCTTATACACAGTTTCTCTCTCAACACATCACATGTCCATACCATCTCAGTCTTCTCTCCCACACACCACAATTTATCCCTCTTATACACAGTTTCTCTCTCAATACATAACATGTCCATACTATCTCAGTTTTCTCTCCCACACACGACAACTTATCCCTCTTATACACAGTTTCTCTCTCAACACATCACATGTCCATACCATCTCAGTCTTCTCTCCCACACACCACAACTTATCCCTCTTATACACAGTTTCTCTCTCAATACATCACATGTCCATACCATCTCAGTCTTCTCTCCCACACACCACAACTTATCCCTCTTATACACAGTTTCTCTCTCAACACATCACATGTCCATACCATCTCAGTCTTCTCTCCCACACACCACAATTTATCCCTCTTATACCCAGTTTCTCTCTCAACACATCACATGTCCATACCATCTCAGTGTCTTCTCCCACACACTACAACTTATCCCTCTTATACACAGTTTCTCTCTCAACACATCACATGTCCATACCATCTCAGTCTTCTCTCCCACACACCACAACTTATCCCTCTTATACACAGTTTCTCTCTCAACACATCACATGTCCATACCATCTCAGTCTTCTCTCCCAATCACTACAACTTATCCCTCTTATACACAGTTTCTCTCTCAACACATCACATGTCCATACCATCTCAGTGTCTTCTCCCACACACTACAACTTATCCCTCTTATACACAGTTTCTCTCTCAACACATCACATGTCCATACCATCTCAGTCTTCTCTCCCACACACTACAACTTATCCCTCTTATACACAGTTTCTCTCTCAACACATCACATGTCCATACCATCTCAGTCTTCTCTCCCACACACCACAACTTATCCCTCTTATACAGTTTCTCTCTCAATACATCACATGTCCATACTATCTCAGTTTTCTCTCCCACACACGACAACTTATCCCTCTTATACCCAGTTTCTCTCTCAACACATCACATGTCCATACCATCTCAGTGTCTTCTCCCACACACTACAACTTATCCCTCTTATACACAGTTTCTCTCTCAACACATCACATGTCCATACCATCTCAGTCTTCTCTCCCACACACCACAACTTATCCCTCTTATACACAGTTTCTCTCTCAACTCATCAAATGTCCATACCATCTCAGTCTTCTCTCCCACACACCACCACTTATCCCTCTTATACACAGTTAATCTCTCAACACATCACATGTCCATACCATCTCAGTCTTCTCCCCCACACACCACAACTTATCCCTCTTATACACAGTTTCTCTCTCAACACATCACATGTCCATACCATCTCAGTCTTCTCTCCCACACACCACAACTTATCCCTCTTATACACAGTTTCTCTCTCAATACATCACATGTCCATACTATCTCAGTTTTCTCTCCCACACACTACAACTTATCCCTCTTATACCCAGTTTCTCTCTCAACACATCACATGTCCATACCATCTCAGTGTCTTCTCCCACACACTACAACTTATCCCTCTTATACACAGTTTCTCTCTTAACACATCACATGTCCATACCATCTCAGTCTTCTCTCCCACACACCACAACTTATCCCTCTTATACACAGTTTCTCTCTCAATACATCACATGTCCATACCATCTCAGTCTTCTCTCCGACACACTACAACTTATCCCTCTTATACCCAGTTTCTCTCTCAACACATCACATGTCCATACCATCTCAGTGTCTTCTCCCACACACTACAACTTATCCCTCTTATACACAGTTTCTCTCTTAACACATCACATGTCCATACCATCTCAGTCTTCTCTCCCACACACCACAACTTATCCCTCTTATACACAGTTTCTCTCTCAATACATCACATGTCCATACCATCTCAGTCTTCTCTCCGACACACTACAACTTATCCCTCTTATACCCAGTTTCTCTCTCAACACATCACATGTCCATACCATCTCAGTGTCTTCTCCCACACACTACAACTTATCCCTCTTATACACAGTTTCTCTCTCAACACATCACATGTCCATACCATCTCAGTCTTCTCTCCCACACACTACAACTTATCCCTCTTATACACAGTTTCTCTCTCAACACATCACATGTCCATACCATCTCAGTCTTCTCTCCCACACACCACAACTTATCCCTCTTATACACAGTTTCTCTCTCAATACATAACATGTCCATACTATCTCAGTTTTCTCTCCCACACACGACAACTTATCCCTCTTATACACAGTTTCTCTCTCAACACATCACATGTCCATACCATCTCAGTCTTCTCTCCCACACACCACAACTTATCCCTCTTATACACAGTTTCTCTCTCAATACATCACATGTCCATACCATCTCAGTCTTCTCTCCCACACACCACAACTTATCCCTCTTATACACAGTTTCTCTCTCAACACATCACATGTCCATACCATCTCAGTGTCTTCTCCCACACACTACAACTTATCCCTCTTATACACAGTTTCTCTCTCAACACATCACATGTCCATACCATCTCAGTCTTCTCTCCCACACACCACAACTTATCCCTCTTATACACAGTTTCTCTCTCAACACATCACATGTCCATACCATCTCAGTCTTCTCTCCCAATCACTACAACTTATCCCTCTTATACACAGTTTCTCTCTCAACACATCACATGTCCATACCATCTCAGTGTCTTCTGCCACACACTACAACTTATCCCTCTTATACACAGTTTCTCTCTCAACACATCACATGTCCATACCATCTCAGTCTTCTCTCCCACACACCACAACTTATCCCTCTTATACACAGTTTCTCTCTCAATACATCACATGTCCATACCATCTCAGTCTTCTCTCCCACACACTACAACTTATCCCTCTTATACACAGTTTCTCTCTCAACACATCACATGTCCATACCATCTCAGTCTTCTCTCCCACACACCACAACTTATCCCTCTTATACAGTTTCTCTCTCAATACATCACATGTCCATACTATCTCAGTTTTCTCTCCCACACACGACAACTTATCCCTCTTATACCCAGTTTCTCTCTCAACACATCACATGTCCATACCATCTCAGTCTTCTCTCCCACACACCACAACTTATCCCTCTTATACACAGTTTCTCTCTCAATACATCACATGTCCATACCATCTCAGTCTTCTCTCCCACACACCACAACTTATCCCTCTTATACACAGTTTCTCTCTCAACACATCACATGTCGATACCATCTCAGTCTTCTCTCCCAATCACTACAACTTATCCCTCTTATACACAGTTAATCTCTCAACACATCACATGTCCATGCCATCTCAGTCTTCTCTCCCACTCACTACAACTTATCCCTCTTATACACAGTTAATCTCTCAACACATCACATGTCCATACCATCTCAGTTTTCTCTCCCACTCACTACAACTTATCCCTCTTATACACAGTTTCTCTCTCAACACATCACATGTCCATACCATCTCAGTCTTCTCTCCCACACACCACAACTTATCCCTCTTATACCCAGTTTCTCCCTCAACACATCACATGTCCATACCATCTCAGTCTTCTCTCCCACACACTACAACTTATCTCTCTAATACATAGTTTCTCTCTCAACGCATCACATGTCCATTCCATCTCAGTCTTCTCTCCCTCACACCACAACTTATCCCTCTTATACACAGTTAATCTCTTAACACATCACATGTCCATACCATCACTGTCTTCTCTCCCACACACTACAACTTATCCCTCTTATACACAGTTTCTCTCTCAACACAAAATGTCCATACCATCACAGTCATCTCTCTCACACACTACGACTTATCCCTCTTATACACAGTTTCTCTCTCAACACATCACATGTCCATACCACCTCAGTCATCTCTCCCACACACCACAACTTATCCCTCTTATACCCAGTTTCTTTCTCAACTCATCACATGTCCATACCATCTCAGTCTTCTCTCACACACACTACAACTTATCCCTCTTATACACAGTTTCTCTCTCAACACATCACATATCCATACCACCTCAGTCTTCTCTCCCACACACCACAACTTATCCCTCTTATACACAGTTTCTCTCTCAACACAAAATGTCCATACCATCTCAGTCATCTCTCTCACACACCACAACTTATCCCTCTTATACCCAGTTTCTCTCTCAACTCATCACATGTCCATACTATCTCAGTTTTCTCTCCCACACACGACAACTTATCCCTCTTATACCCAGTTTCTCTCTCAACACATCACATGTCCATACCATCTCAGTGTCTTCTCCCACACACTACAACTTATCCCTCTTATACACAGTTTCTCTCTCAACACATCACATGTCCATACCATCTCAGTCTTCTCTCCCAATCACTACAACTTATCCCTCTTATACACAGTTAATCTCTCAACACATCACATGTCCATGCCATCACAGTCTTCTCTCCCACTCACTACAACTTATCCCTCTTATACACAGTTAATCTCTCAACACATCACATGTCCATACCATCTCAGTTTTCTCTCCCACTCACTACAACTTATCCCTCTTATACACAGTTTCTCTCTCAACACATCACATGTCCATACCATCTCAGTCTTCTCTCCCACACACCACAACTTATCCGTCTTATACCCAGTTTCTCCCTCAACACATCACATGTCCATACCATCTCAGTCTTCTCTCCCACACACTACAACTTATCCCTCTTATACACAGTTTCTCTCTCAACGCATCACATGTCCATTCCATCTCAGTCTTCTCTCCCACACACTACAACTTATCCCTCTTATACACAGTTAATCTCTTAACTCATCACATATCCATACCATCTCAGTCTTCTCTCCCACACACTACAACTTCTCTCTCAACACATCACATGTCCATACCATCTCAGTTTTCTCTCCCACACACGACAACTTATCCCTCTTATACACAGTTTCTCTCTCAACACATCACATGTCCATACCATCTCAGTCTTCTCTCCCACACACCACAACTTATCCCTCTTATACACAGTTTCTCTCTCAATACATCACATGTCCATACCATCTCAGTCTTCTCTCCCACACACCACAACTTATCCCTCTTATACACAGTTTCTCTCTCAACACATCACATATCCATACCATCTCAGTCTTCTCTCCCACACACCACAATTTATCCCTCTTATACCCAGTTTCTCTCTCAACACATCACATGTCCATACCATCTCAGTGTCTTCTCCCACACACTACAACTTATCCCTCTTATACACAGTTTCTCTCTCAACACATCACATGTCCATACCATCTCAGTCTTCTCTCCCACACACCACAACTTATCCCTCTTATACACAGTTTCTCTCTCAACACATCACATGTCCATACCATCTCAGTCTTCTCTCCCAATCACTACAACTTATCCCTCTTATACACAGTTTCTCTCTCAACACATCACATGTCCATACCATCTCAGTGTCTTCTCCCACACACTACAACTTATCCCTCTTATACACAGTTTCTCTCTCAACACATCACATGTCCATACCATCTCAGTCTTCTCTCCCACACACCACAACTTATCCCTCTTATACACAGTTTCTCTCTCAATACATCACATGTCCATACCATCTCAGTCTTCTCTCCCACACACTACAACTTATCCCTCTTATACACAGTTTCTCTCTCAACACATCACATGTCATACCATCTCAGTCTTCTCTCCCAGACACCACAACTTATCCCTCTTATACAGTTTCTCTCTCAATACATCACATGTCCATACTATCTCAGTTTTCTCTCCCACACACGACAACTTATCCCTCTTATACCCAGTTTCTCTCTCAACACATCACATGTCCATACCATCTCAGTGTCTTCTCCCACACACTACAACTTATCCCTCTTATACACAGTTTCTCTCTCAACACATCACATGTCCATACCATCTCAGTCTTCTCTCCCACACACCACAACTTATCCCTCTTATACACAGTTTCTCTCTCAACACATCACATGTCGATACCATCTCAGTCTTCTCTCCCAATCACTACAACTTATCCCTCTTATACACAGTTAATCTCTCAACACATCACATGTCCATGCCATCTCAGTCTTCTCTCCCACTCACTACAACTTATCCCTCTTATACCCAGTTTCTTTCTCAACACATCACATGTCCATACCACCTCAGTCTTCTCTCCCACACACCACAACTTATCCCTCTTATACACAGTTTCTCTCTCAACACATCACATGTCCATACCATCTCAGTCTTCTCTCCCACACACCACAATTTATCCCTCTTATACCCAGTTTCTCTCTCAACACATCACATGTCCATACCATCTCAGTGTCTTCTCCCACACACTACAACTTATCCCTCTTATACACAGTTTCTCTCTCAACACATCACATGTCCATACCATCTCAGTCTTCTCTCCCACACACCACAACTTATCCCTCTTATACACAGTTTCTCTCTCAACACATCACATGTCCATACCATCTCAGTCTTCTCTCCCAATCACTACAACTTATCCCTCTTATACACAGTTTCTCTCTCAACACATCACATGTCCATACCATCTCAGTGTCTTCTCCCACACACTACAACTTATCCCTCTTATACACAGTTTCTCTCTCAACACATCACATGTCCATACCATCTCAGTCTTCTCTCCCACACACCACAACTTATCCCTCTTATACACAGTTTCTCTCTCAATACATCACATGTCCATACCATCTCAGTCTTCTCTCCCACAGACTACAACTTATCCCTCTTATACACAGTTTCTCTCTCAACACATCACATGTCCATACCATCTCAGTCTTCTCTCCCACACACCACAACTTATCCCTCTTATACAGTTTCTCTCTCAATACATCACATGTCCATACTATCTCAGTTTTCTCTCCCACACACGACAACTTATCCCTCTTATACCCAGTTTCTCTCTCAACACATCACATGTCCATACCATCTCAGTGTCTTCTCCCACACACTACAACTTATCCCTCTTATACACAGTTTCTCACTCAACACATCACATGTCCATACCATCTCAGTCTTCTCTCCCGCACACCACAACTTATCCCTCTTATACACAGTTTCTCTCTCAACACATCACATGTCGATACCATCTCAGTCTTCTCTCCCAATCACTACAACTTATCCCTCTTATACACAGTTTCTCTCTCAACACATCACATGTCCATACCATCACAGTCTTCTCTCCCACACACTACAACTGATCCCTCTTATACACAGTTTCTCTCTCAACACATCACATGTCCATACCATCTCAGTCTTCTCTCCCACACACTACAACTGATCCCTCTTATACACAGTTTCTCTCTCAACTCATCACATGTCCATACCATCTCAGTCTTCTCTCCCACACACTACAACTTATCCCTCTTATACACAGTTTCTCTCTCAACTCATCACATGTCCATACCACCTCAGTCTTCTCTCCCACACACCACAACTTATCCCTCTCATACCCATTTTCTCTCTCAACACATCACATGTCCATACCATCTCAGTCTTCTCTCCCACACACCACAACTTATCCCTCTTATACACAGTTTCTCTCTCAACACATCACATGTCCATACCATCTCAGTCTTCTCTCCCACACACTACAACTTATCCCTCTTATACACAGTTTCTCTCTCAACACATCACATGTCCATACTATCTCAGTCTTCTCTCCCACACACCACAACTTATCCCTCTTATACACAGTTTCTCTCTCAACACATCACATGTCCATACCATCTCAGTTTTCTCTCCCACACACCACAACTTATCCCTCTTATACCCAGTTTCTCTCTCAACTCATCACATGTCCATACCATCTCAGTCTTCTCTCCCACACACTACAACTTATCCCTCTTATACACAGTTTCTCTCTCAACACATCACATGTCCATACCATCTCAGTTTTCTCTCCCACACACGACAACTTATCCCTCTTATACACAGTTTCTCTCTCAACACATCACATGTCCATACCATCTCAGTCTTCTCTCCCACACACCACAACTTATCCCTCTTATACACAGTTTCTCTCTCAATACATCACATGTCCATACCATCTCAGTCTTCTCTCCCACACACCACAACTTATCCCTCTTATACACAGTTTCTCTCTCAACACATCACATATCCATACCATCTCAGTCTTCTCTCCCACACACCACAATTTATCCCTCTTATACCCAGTTTCTCTCTCAACACATCACATGTCCATACCATCTCAGTGTCTTCTCCCACACACTACAACTTATCCCTCTTATACACAGTTTCTCTCTCAACACATCACATGTCCATACCATCTCAGTCTTCTCTCCCACACACCACAACTTATCCCTCTTATACACAGTTTCTCTCTCAACACATCACATGTCCATACCATCTCAGTCTTCTCTCCCAATCACTACAACTTATCCCTCTTATACACAGGTTTCTCTCTCAACACATCACATGTCCATACCATCTCAGTGTCTTCTCCCACACACTACAACTTATCCCTCTTATACACAGTTTCTCTCTCAACACATCACATGTCCATACCATCTCAGTCTTCTCTCCCACACACCACAACTTATCCCTCTTATACACAGTTTCTCTCTCAATACATCACATGTCCATACCATCTCAGTCTTCTCTCCCACACACTACAACTTATCCCTCTTATACACAGTTTCTCTCTCAACACATCACATGTCATACCATCTCAGTCTTCTCTCCCAGACACCACAACATATCCCTCTTATACAGTTTCTCTCTCAATACATCACATGTCCATACTATCTCAGTTTTCTCTCCCACACACGACAACTTATCCCTCTTATACCCAGTTTCTCTCTCAACACATCACATGTCCATACCATCTCAGTGTCTTCTCCCACACACTACAACTTATCCCTCTTATACACAGTTTCTCTCTCAACACATCACATGTCCATACCATCTCAGTCTTCTCTCCCACACACCACAACTTATCCCTCTTATACACAGTTTCTCTCTCAACACATCACATGTCGATACCATCTCAGTCTTCTCTCCCAATCACTACAACTTATCCCTCTTATACACAGTTAATCTCTCAACACATCACATGTCCATGCCATCTCAGTCTTCTCTCCCACTCACTACAACTTATCCCTCTTATACCCAGTTTCTTTCTCAACACATCACATGTCCATACCACCTCAGTCTTCTCTCCCACACACCACAACTTATCCCTCTTATACACAGTTTCTCTCTCAACACATCACATGTCCATACCATCTCAGTCTTCTCTCCCACACACCACAATTTATCCCTCTTATACCCAGTTTCTCTCTCAACACATCACATGTCCATACCATCTCAGTGTCTTCTCCCACACACTACAACTTATCCCTCTTATACACAGTTTCTCTCTCAACACATCACATGTCCATACCATCTCAGTCTTCTCTCCCACACACCACAACTTATCCCTCTTATACACAGTTTCTCTCTCAACACATCACATGTCCATACCATCTCAGTCTTCTCTCCCAATCACTACAACTTATCCCTCTTATACACAGTTTCTCTCTCAACACATCACATGTCCATACCATCTCAGTGTCTTCTCCCACACACTACAACTTATCCCTCTTATACACAGTTTCTCTCTCAACACATCACATGTCCATACCATCTCAGTCTTCTCTCCCACACACCACAACTTATCCCTCTTATACACAGTTTCTCTCTCAATACATCACATGTCCATACCATCTCAGTCTTCTCTCCCACACACTACAACTTATCCCTCTTATACACAGTTTCTCTCTCAACATATCACATGTCCATACCATCTCAGTCTTCTCTCCCACACACCACAACTTATCCCTCTTATACAGTTTCTCTCTCAATACATCACATGTCCATACTATCTCAGTTTTCTCTCCCACACACGACAACTTATCCCTCTTATACCCAGTTTCTCTCTCAACACATCACATGTCCATACCATCTCAGTGTCTTCTCCCACACACTACAACTTATCCCTCTTATACACAGTTTCTCACTCAACACATCACATGTCCATACCATCTCAGTCTTCTCTCCCGCACACCACAACTTATCCCTCTTATACACAGTTTCTCTCTCAACACATCACATGTCGATACCATCTCAGTCTTCTCTCCCAATCACTACAACTTATCCCTCTTATACACAGTTAATCTCTCAACACATCACATGTCCATGCCATCTCAGTCTTCTCTCCCACTCACTACAACTTATCCCTCTTATACACAGTTAATCTCTCAACACATCACATGTCCATACCATCTCAGTTTTCTCTCCCACTCACTACAACTTATCCCTCTTATACACAGTTTCTCTCTCAACACATCACATGTCCATACCATCTCAGTCTTCTCTCCCACACACCACAACTTATCCCTCTTATACCCAGTTTCTCCCTCAACACATCACATGTCCATACCATCTCAGTCTTCTCTCCCACACACTACAACTTATCTCTCTAATACATAGTTTCTCTCTCAACGCATCACATGTCCATTCCATCTCAGTCTTCTCTCCCACACACTACAACTTATCCCTCTTATACATAGTTTCTCTCTCAACACATCACATGTCCATTCCATCTCAGTCTTCTCTCCCTCACACCACAACTTATCCCTCTTATACACAGTTAATCTCTTAACACATCACATGTCCATAGCATCATGTCTTCTCTCCCACACACTACAACTTATCCCTCTTATACACAGTTTCTCTCTCAACACAAAATGTCCATACCATCACAGTCATCTCTCTCACACACTACGACTTATCCCTCTTATACACAGTTTCTCTCTCAACACATCACATGTCCATACCACCTCAGTCATCTCTCCCACACACCACAACTTATCCCTCTTATACCCAGTTTCTTTCTCAACTCATCACATGTCCATACCATCTCAGTCTTCTCTCACACACACTACAACTTATCCCTCTTATACACAGTTTCTCTCTCAACACATCACATATCCATACCACCTCAGTCTTCTCTCCCACACACCACAACTTATCCCTCTTATACACAGTTTCTCTCTCAACACAAAATGTCCATACCATCTCAGTCATCTCTCTCACACACCACAACTTATCCCTCTTATACCCAGTTTCTCTCTCAACTCATCACATGTCCATACTATCTCAGTTTTCTCTCCCACACACGACAACTTATCCCTCTTATACCCAGTTTCTCTCTCAACACATCACATGTCCATACCATCTCAGTGTCTTCTCCCACACACTACAACTTATCCCTCTTATACACAGTTTCTCTCTCAACACATCACATGTCCATATCATCTCAGTCTTCTCTCCCAATCACTACAACTTATCCCTCTTATACACAGTTAATCTCTCAACACATCACATGTCCATGCCATCACAGTCTTCTCTCCCACTCACTACAACTTATCCCTCTTATACACAGTTTCTCTCTCAACACATCACATGTCCATACCATCTCAGTTTTCTCTCCCACTCACTACAACTTATCCCTCTTATACACAGTTTCTCTCTCAACACATCACATGTCCATACCATCTCAGTCTTCTCTCCCACACACCACAACTTATCCGTCTTATACCCAGTTTCTCCCTCAACACATCACATGTCCATACCATCTCAGTCTTCTCTCCCACACACTACAACGTATCCCTCTTATACACAGTTTCTCTCTCAACGCATCACATGTCCATTCCATCTCAGTCTTCTCTCCCACACACTACAACTTATCCCTCTTATACACAGTTTCTCTCTCAACACATCACATGTCCATTCCATCTCAGTCTTCTCTCCCACACACCACAACTTATCCCTCTTATACACAGTTAATCTCTTAACACATCACATGTCCATACCATCTCAGTCTTCTCTCCCACACACCACAATTTATCCCTCTTATACACAGTTAATCTCTTAACTCATCACATATCCATAACATCTCAGTCTTCTCTCCCACACACCACAACTTATCCCTCTTATACACAGTTTCTCTCTCAACACATCACATGTCCATACCATCACAGTCTTCTCTCCCACACACTACAACTGATCCCTCTTATACACAGTTTCTCTCTCAACACATCACATGTCCATACCATCTCAGTCTTCTCTCCCACACACTACAACTGATCCCTCTTATACACAGTTTCTCTCTCAACTCATCACATGTCCATACCATCTCAGTCTTCTCTCCCACACACTACAACTTATCCCTCTTATACACAGTTTCTCTCTCAACTCATCACATGTCCATACCACCTCAGTCTTCTCTCCCACACACCACAACTTATCCCTCTCATACCCATTTTCTCTCTCAACACATCACATGTCCATACCATCTCAGTCTTCTCTCCCACACACCACAACTTATCCCTCTTATCCACAGTTTCTCTCTCAACACATCACATGTCCATACCATCTCAGTCTTCTCTCCCACACACTACAACTTATCCCTCTTATACACAGTTTCTCTCTCAACACATCACATGTCCATACTATCTCAGTCTTCTCTCCCACACACCACAACTTATCCCTCTTATACACAGTTTCTCTCTCAACACATCACATGTCCATACCATCTCAGTTTTCTCTCCCACACACCACAACTTATCCCTCTTATACCCAGTTTCTCTCTCAACTCATCACATGTCCATACCATCTCAGTCTTCTCTCCCACACACTACAACTTATCCCTCTTATACACAGTTTCTCTCTCAACACATCACATGTCCATACCATCTCAGTCTTCTCTCCCACACACTACAACTTATCCCTCTTATACCCAGTTTCTCTCTCAATACATCACATGTCCATACTATCTCAGTTTTCTCTCCCACACACTACAACTTATCCCTCTTATACCCAGTTTCTCTCTCAACACATCACATGTCCATACCATCTCAGTGTCTTCTCCCACACACTACAACTTATCCCTCTTATACACAGTTTCTCTCTCAACACATCACATGTCCATACCATCTCAGTCTTCTCTCCCACACACCACAACTTATCCCTCTTATACACAGTTTCTCTCTCAATACATCACATGTCCATACCATCTCAGTCTTCTCTCCCACACACTACAACTTATCCCTCTTATACCCAGTTTCTCTCTCAACTCATCACATGTCCATACCATCTCAGTCTTCTCTCCCACACACTACAACTTATCCCTCTTATACACAGTTTCTCTCTCAACACATCACATATCCATACCACCTCAGTCTTCTCTCCCACACACCACAACTTATCCCTCTTATACACAGTTTCTCTCTCAACACAAAATGTCCATACCATCTCATTCATCTCTCTCACACACCACAACTTATCCCTCTTATACCCAGTTTCTCTCTCAACTCATCACATGTCCATACTATCTCAGTTTTCTCTCCCACACACGACAACTTATCCCTCTTATACCCAGTTTCTCTCTCAACACATCACATGTCCATACCATCTCAGTGTCTTCTCCCACACACTACAACTTATCCCTCTTATACCCAGTTTCTCTCTCAACACATCACATGTCCATACCATCTCAGTGTCTTCTCCCACACACTACAACTTATCCCTCTTATACACAGTTTCTCTCTCAACACATCACATGTCCATACCATCTCAGTCTTCTCTCTCACACACTACAACTTATCCCTCTTATACACAGTTTCTCTCTCAACACATCACATGTCGATACCATCTCAGTCTTCTCTCCCACACACTACAACTTATCCCTCTTATACACAGTTAATCTCTCAACACGTCACATGTCCATACCATCTCAGTTTTCTCTCCCACTCACTACAACTTATCCCTCTTATAAACAGTTTCTCTCTCAACACATCACATGTCCATACCATCTCAGTCTTCTCTCCCACACACCACAACTTATCCCTCTTATACCCAGTTTCTCCCTCAACACATCACATGTCCATACCATCTCAGTCTTCTCTCCCACACACTACAACTTATCTCTCTAATACACAGTTTCTCTCTCAACGCATCACATGTCCATTCCATCTCAGTCTTCTCTCCCACACACTACAACTTATCCCTCTTATACACAGTTTCTCTCTCAACAAATCACATGTCCATTCCATCTCCGTCTTCTCTCCCTCACACCACAACTTATCCCTCTTATACACAGTTAATCTCTTAACTCATCACATATCCATACCATCTCAGTCTTCTCTCCCACACACTACAACTTATCTCTCTAATACACAGTTTCTCTCTCAACGCATCACATGTCCATTCCATCTCAGTCTTCTCTCCCACACACTACAACTTATCCCTCTTATACACAGTTTCTCTCTCAACAAATCACATGTCCATTCCATCTCCGTCTTCTCTCCCTCACACCACAACTTATCCCTCTTATACACAGTTAATCTCTTAACTCATCACATATCCATACCATCTCAGTCTTCTCTCCCATACACCACAACTTATCCCTCTTATACACAGTTTCTCTCTCAACTCATCACATGTCCATACCATCTCAGTCTTCTCTCCCACACACTACAACTTATCCCTCTCATACCCATTTTCTCTCTCAACACATCACATGTCCATACCATCTCAGACTTCTCTCCCACACACCACAACTTATCCCTCTTATATACAGTTTCTCTCTCAACACATCACATGTCCATACCATCTCAGCTTTCTCTCCCACACACCACAACTTATCCCTCTTATACCCAGTTTCTCTCTCAACTCATCACATGTCCATACCATCTCAGTCTTCTCTCCCACACACTACAACTTATCCCTCTTATACACAGTTTCTCTCTCAACACATCACATGTCCATACCATCTCAGTCTTCTCTCCCACACACCACAACTTATCCCTCTTATACCCAGTTTCTCTCTCAATACATCACATGTCCATACTATCTCAGTTTTCTCTCCCACACACTACAACTTATCCCTCTTATACCCAGTTTCTCTCTCAACACATCACATGTCCATACCATCTCAGTGTCTTCTCCCACACACTACAACTTATCCCTCTTATACACAGTTTCTCTCTCAACACATCACATGTCCATACCATCTCAGTCTTCTCTCCCACACACCACAACTTATCCCTCTTATACACAGTCCCTCTCTCAATACATCACATCTCCATACCATCTCAGTCTTCTCTCCCACACACTACAATTTATCCCTCTTATACACAGTTTCTCTCTCAACACATCACATGTCCATACCATCTCAGTGTCTTCTCCCACACACTACAACTTATCCCTCTTATACACAGTTTCTCTCTCAACACATCACATGTCCATACCATCTCAGTCTTCTCTCCCACACACCACAACTTATCCCTCTTATACACAGTTTCTCTCTCAATACATCACATGTCCATACCATCTCAGTCTTCTCTCCCACACACTACAACTTATCCCTCTTATACACAGTTTCTCTCTCAACACATCACATGTCCATACCATCTCAGTCTTCTCTCCCACACACCACAACTTATCCCTCTTATACACAGTTTCTCTCTCAATACATCACATGTCCATACTATCTCAGTTTTCTCTCCCACACACGACAACTTATCCCTCTTATACCCAGTTTCTCTCTCAACACATCACATGTCCATACCATCTCAGTGTCTTCTCCCACACACTACAACTTATCCCTCTTATACACAGTTTCTCTCTCAACACATCACATGTCTATACCATCTCAGTCTTCTCTCCCACACACCACAACTTATCCCTCTTATACACAGTTTCTCTCTCAACACATCACATGTCGATACCATCTCAGTCTTCTCTCCCAATCACTACAACGTATCCCTCTTATACACAGTTAATCTCTCAACACATCACATGTCCATGCCATCTCAGTCTTCTCTCCCACTCACTACAACTTATCCCTCTTATACACAGTTTCTCTCTCAACACATCACATGTCCATACCATCTCAGTCTTCTCTCCCACACACCACAACTTATCCCTCTTATACCCAGTTTCTCCCTCAACACATCACATGTCCATACCATCTCAGTCTTCTCTCCCACACACTACAACTTATCTCTCTAATACACAGTTTCTCTCTCAACGCATCACATGTCCATTCCATCTCAGTCTTGTCTCCCACACACTACAACTTATCCCTCTTTTACACAGTTTCTCTCTCAACACATCACATGTCCATTCCATCTCAGTCTTCTCTCCCTCACACCACAACTTATCCCTCTTATACACAGTTAATCTCTTAACACATCACATGTCCATACCATCACAGTCTTTTCTCCCACACACTACAACTTATCCCTCTTATACACAGTTTCTCTCTCAACACATCACATATCCATACCACCTCAGTCTTCTCTCCCACACACCACAACTTAACCCTCTTATACACAGTTTCTCTCTCAACACAAAATGTCCATACCATCTCAGTCATCTCTCTCACACACTACGACTTATCCCTCTTATACACAGTTTCTCTCTCAACACATCACATGTCCATACCACCTCAGTCATCTCTCCCACACACCACAACTTATCCCTCTTATACCCAGTTTCTCTCTCAACTCATCACATGTCCATACCATCTCAGTCTTCTCTCCCACACACTACAACTTATCCCTCTTATACACAGTTTCTCTCTCAACACATCACATGTCCATACCACCTCAGTGATCTCTCCCACACACCACAACTTATCCCTCTTATACACAGTTTCTCTCTGAACACATCACATATCCATACCACCTCAGTCTTCTCTCCCACACACCACAACTTATCCCTCTTATACACAGTTTCTCTCTCAACACATCACATGTCCATAGCATCTCAGTCATCTCTCTCACACACTACGACTTATCCCTCTTATACACAGTTTCTCTCTCAACACATCACATGTCCATTCCATCTCAGTCTTCTCTCCCACACACCACAACTTATCCCTCTTATACCCAGTTTCTCTCTCAACACATCACATGTCCATACCACCTCAGTCTCCTGTCCCGTACACTACATTCTATCCTTCTCAGACACAGTTTCTCTCTCAACACATCACATGTCCATACCACCTCAATCTCCTCTCCCGTACACTACATTCTATCCCTCTCAGACACAGTTTCTCTCTCAACACATCACATGTCCATACCACCTCAGTCTCCTCTCCCGTACACTACATTCTATCCCTCTCAGACACAGTTTCTCTCTCAACACATCACATGTCCATACCACCTCAGTCTCCTGTCCCGTACACTACATTCTATCCTTCTCAGACACAGTTTCTCTCTCAACACATTACATGTCCATACCACCTCAGTCTCCTCTCCCGTACACTACATTCTATCCCTCTCAGACACAGTTTCTCTCTCAACACATCACATGTCCATACCACCTCAGTCTCCTCTCCCGTACACTACATTCTATGCCTCTCAGACACAGTTTCTCTCTCAACACATCACATGTCCATACCACCTCAGTCTCCTGTCCCGTACACTACATTCTATCCTTCTCAGACACAGTTTCTCTCTCAACACATCACATGTCCATACCACCTCAGTCTCCTCTCCCGTACACTACATTCTATCCCTCTCAGACACAGTTTCTCTCTCAACACATCACATGTCCATACCACCTCAGTCTCCTCTCCCGTACACTACATTCTATCCTTCTCAGATACAGTTTCTCTCTCAACACATTACATGTCCATACCACCTCAGTCTCCTCTGCCGTACACTACATTCTATCCCTCTCAGACACAGTTTCTCTCTCAACACATCACATGACCATACCACCTCAGTCTCCTCTCCCGTACACTACATTCTATCCCTCTCAGACAGTTTCTCTCTCAACACATCACATGTCCATACCACCTCAGTCTTCTCTCCCGTACACTACATTCTATCCCTCTCAGACACAGTTTCTCTCTCAACACATCACATGTCTATACCTCCTCAGTCTCCTCTCCTGTACACTACATTCTATCCCTCTCAGACACAGTTTCTCTCTCAACACATTACATGTCCATACCACCTCAGTCTCCTCTCCCGTACACTACATTCTATCCTTCTCAGACACAGTTTCTCTCTCAACACATTACATGTCCATACCACCTCAGTCTCCTCTCCCGTACACTACATTCTATCCCTCTCAGATACAGTTTCTCTCTCAACACATCACATGTCCATACCACCTCAGTCTCCTCTCCCGTACACTACATTCTATCCCTCTCAGATACAGTTTCTCTCTCAACACATTACATGTCCATACCACCTTAGTCTCCTCTCCCGTACACTACATTCTATCCCTCTCAGATACAGTTTCTCTCTCAACACATTACATGTCCATACCACCTCAGTCTCCTCTCCCGTACACTACATTCTATCCCTCTCAGATACAGTTTCTCTCTCAACACATCACATGTCCATACCACCTCAGTCTCCTCTCCCGTACACTACATTCTATGCCTCTCAGACACAGTTTCTCTCTCAACACATCACATGTCCATACCACCTCAGTCTCCTGTCCCGTACACTACATTCTATCCTTCTCAGACACAGTTTCTCTCTCAACACATCACATGTCCATACCACCTCAGTCTCCTCTCCCGTACACTACATTCTATCCCTCTCAGACACAGTTTCTCTCTCAACACATCACATGTCCATACCACCTCAGTCTCCTCTCCCGTACACTACATTCTATCCTTCTCAGATACAGTTTCTCTCTCAACACATTACATGTCCATACCACCTCAGTCTCCTCTGCCGTACACTACATTCTATCCCTCTCAGACACAGTTTCTCTCTCAACACATCACATGACCATACCACCTCAGTCTCCTCTCCCGTACACTACATTCTATCCCTCTCAGACAGTTTCTCTCTCAACACATCACATGTCCATACCACCTCAGTCTTCTCTCCCGTACACTACATTCTATCCCTCTCAGACACAGTTTCTCTCTCAACACATCACATGTCTATACCTCCTCAGTCTCCTCTCCTGTACACTACATTCTATCCCTCTCAGACACAGTTTCTCTCTCAACACATTACATGTCCATACCACCTCAGTCTCCTCTCCCGTACACTACATTCTATCCTTCTCAGACACAGTTTCTCTCTCAACACATTACATGTCCATACCACCTCAGTCTCCTCTCCCGTACACTACATTCTATCCCTCTCAGATACAGTTTCTCTCTCAACACATCACATGTCCATACCACCTCAGTCTCCTCTCCCGTACACTACATTCTATCCCTCTCAGATACAGTTTCTCTCTCAACACATTACATGTCCATACCACCTTAGTCTCCTCTCCCGTACACTACATTCTATCCCTCTCAGATACAGTTTCTCTCTCAACACATTACATGTCCATACCACCTCAGTCTCCTCTCCCGTACACTACATTCTATCCCTCTCAGATACAGTTTCTCTCTCAACACATCACATGTCCATACCACCTCAGTCTCCTCTCCCGTACACTACATTCTATCCCTCTCAGATACAGTTTCTCTCTCAACACATCACATGTCCATACCACCTCAGTCTCCTCTCCCGTACACTACATTCTATCCTTCTCAGACACAGTTTCTCTCTCAACACATCACATGTCCATACCACCTCAGTCTATTCTCCCGTACACTACATTCTATCCCTCTCAGACACAGTTTCTCTCTCAACACATCACATGTCCATACCACCTCAGTCTCCTCTCCCGTACACTACATTCTATCCTTCTCAGAGACAGTTTCTCTCTCAACACATTACATGTCCATACCACCTCAGTCTCCTCTCCCGTACACTACATTCTATCCCTCTCAGACACAGTTTCTCTCTCAACACATCACATGTACATACCACCTCAGTCTCCTCTCCCGTACACTACATTATATCCTTCTCAGACACAGTTTCTCTCTCAACACGTCACATGTCCATACCACCTCAGTCTCCTCTCCCACACACCACAACTTATCCCTCTTATACACAGTTTCTCTCTCAACACATCACATGTTCATACCATCTCAGTCTCCTCTCCCACACACCACAACTTATCCCTCTTATACACAGTTTCTCTGTCAACACATCACATGTCCATACCATCTCAGTCATCTCTCCCACACACCACAACTTATCCCTCTTATACCCAGTTTCTATCTCAACTCATCACATGCCTATTCCATCTCAGTCTTCTCTCCCACACACCACAACTTATCCCTCTTATACACAGTTTCTCTCTCAACTCATCACATGTCCATACCATCTCAGTCTTCTCTCCCACACACTACAACTTATAACTTATCCCTCTTATACACAGTTTCTCTCTCAACTCATCACATGTCCATTCCATCTCAGTCTTCTCTCCCACACACCACAACTTATCCCTCTTATACACAGTTTCTCTCTCAACACATCACATGTCCAAACCATCTCAGTCTTCTCCCCCACACACTACAACTTATCCCTCTTATACACAGTTTCTCTATCAACACATCACATGTCCATACCACCTCAGTCTTCTCTCCTGTACACTACAACTTATCCCTCTTATACACAGTTTCTCTCTCAACACATCACATGTCCATACCATCTCAGTCTTCTCTCCCACACACTATAACTTATCCCTCTGATACACAGTTTCTCTCTCAACACATCACATGTCCATACCATCTCAGTCTTCTCTCCCACACACTACAACTTATGCCTCTTATACACAGTTTCTCTCTCAACACATCACATGTCCATACCACCTCAGTCATCTCTCCCATACACCACAACTTATCCCTCTTATACCTAGTTTCTCTCTCAACTCATCACATGTCTATTCCATCTCAGTCTTCTCTCCCACACACCACAACTTATCCCTCTGATACACAGTTTCTCTCTCAACTCATCACACGTCCATACCACCTCAGTCTTCTCTCCCACACACCACAACTTATCCCTCTTATACGCAGTTTCTCTCTCAACTCATCACATGTCCATACCGTCTCAGTCTTTTCTCCCACACACCACAACTTATCCCTCTTATACCCAGTTTCTCTCTCAACTCATCACATGTCCATACCATCTCAGTCTTCTCTCCCACACACTACAACTTATCCCACTTATACACAGTTTCTCTCTCAACACATCACATGTCCATACCACCTCAGTCATCTCTCACACACACCACAACTTATCCCTCTTATACCCAGTTTCTTTCTCAACACATCACATGTCCATACCACCTCAGTCATCTCTCCCACACACCACAACTTATCCCTCTTATACCCAGTTTCTCTCTCAACTCATCACATGTCCATACCATCTCAGTCTTCTCTCCCACACACTACAACTTATCCCTCTTATACACAGTTTCTCTCTCAACGCATCACATGTCCATACCAGCTCAGTGATCTCTCCCACACACCACAACTTATCCCTCTTATACACAGTTTCTCTCTCAACACATCACATATCCATACCACCTCAGTCTTCTCTCCCACACACCACAACTTATCCCCCTTATACACAGTTTCTCTCTCAACACAAAATGTCCATACCATCTCAGTCATCTCTCTCACACACTACGACTTATCCCTCTTATACACAGTTTCTCTCTCAACTCATCACATGTCCATTCCATCTCAGTCTTCTCTCCCACACACCACAACTTATCCCTCTTATACCCAGTTTCTCTCTCAACACATCACATGTCCATACCACCTCAGTCATCTCTCCCACACACCACAACTTATCCCTCTTATACACAGTTTCTCTCTCAACTCATCACATGTCCATACCACCTCAGTCATCTCTCCCACACACCACAACTTATCCCTCTTATACACAGTTTCTCTCTCAACACATCACATGTCCATACCATCTCAATCTTCTCTCCCACACACCACAACTTATCCCTCTTATACACAGTTAATCTCTCAACACATCACATGACCATACCACCTCAGTCATCTCTCTCACACACCACAACTTATCCCTCTAATACACAGTTTCTCTCTCAACACATCACATGTCCATACCACCTCAGTCTTCTCTCCCACACACCACAACTTATCCCTCTTATACACAGTTTCTCTCTGAACACATCACATGTCCATACCACCTCAGTCATCTCTCCCACACACCACAACTTATCCCTCTTATACACAGTTTCTCTCTCAACACTTCACATGTCCATACCATCTCAATCTTCTCTCCCACACACCACAACTTATCCCTCTTATACACAGTTAATCTCTCAACACATCACATGACCATACCACCTCAGTCATCTCTCTCACACACCACAACTTATCCCTCTTATACCCAGTTTCTCTCTCAACACATCACATGTCCATACCACCTCAGTCTTCTCTCCCACACACCACAACTTATCCCTCTTATACACAGTTTCTCTCTCAACACATCACATGTCCATACCACCTCAGTCATCTCTCCCACACACCACAACTTATCCCTCTTATACACAGTTTCTCTCTCAACACATCACATGTCCATTCCATCTCAGTCTTCTCTCCCACACACTACAACTTATCCCTCTGATACCCAGTTTCTCTCTCAACACATCACATGTCCATACCATCTCAGTCTTCTCTCCCACACACCACAACTTATCCCTCTTATACAGAGTTTCTCTCTCAACACGTCACATGTCCATACCATCTCAGTCTTCTCTCCCACACACCACAACTTATCCCTCTTATACCCAGTTTCTCCCTCAACACATCACATGTCCATACCATCCCAGTCTTCTCCTCCGCTCACTACAACTTATCCTTCTGATACACAGTTTCTCTCCCACACACCACAACTTATCTCTCTTATACACAGTTTCTCTCTCAACACATCACATGTACATACCATCTTAGTCTTCTCTCGCACAAACCACAATTTATCCCTCTTATACCCAGTTTCTCTCTCAACTCATCACATGTCCATACCATCTCAGTCTTCTCTCCCACACATTACAACTTATGCCTCTTATACACAGTTTCACACTCAACACATCACATGTCCATACCATCGCAGCCTTCTCTCCCACACACCACAACTTATCCCTCTTATACCCAGTTTCTCTCTCAATACATCACATGTTCATACCATCGCAGCCTTCTCTCCCACACACCACAACTTATCCCTCTTATACCCAGTTTCTCTCTCAACATATCACATGTCCATACCATCTCAGTCTTCTCTCCCACACACTACAACTTATCCCTCTTATACACAGTTTCTCTCTCAACACATCATATGTCCATACCATCTCAGTCTTCTCTCCCACACACCACAACTTATCCCTCTTATACACAGTTTCTCCCTCAACACATCACATGTCCATACCATCTCAGTCTTCTCTCCCACACACTACAACTTATCCCTCTTATACACAGTTTCTCTCTCAACGCATCACCTGTCCATTCCATCTCAGTCTTCTCTCCCACACACCACAACTTATCCCTCTTATACACAGTTTCTCTCTCAACACATCACATGTCTATACCATCTCAGTCTTCTCTCCCACACACCACAACTTATCCCTCTTATACACAGTTTCTCTCTCAACACATCACATGTCGATACCATCTCAGTCTTCTCTCCCAATCACTACAACGTATCCCTCTTATACACAGTTAATCTCTCAACACATCACATGTCCATGCCATCTCAGTCTTCTCTCCCACTCACTACAACTTATCCCTCTTATACACAGTTTCTCTCTCAACACATCACATGTCCATACCATCTCAGTCTTCTCTCCCACACACCACAACTTATCCCTCTTATACCCAGTTTCTCCCTCAACACATCACATGTCCATACCATCTCAGTCTTCTCTCCCACACACTACAACTTATCTCTCTAATACACAGTTTCTCTCTCAACGCATCACATGTCCATTCCATCTCAGTCTTCTCTCCCACACACTACAACTTATCCCTCTTTTACACAGTTTCTCTCTCAACACATCACATGTCCATTCCATCTCAGTCTTCTCTCCCTCACACCACAACTTATCCCTCTTATACACAGTTAATCTCTTAACACATCACATGTCCATACCATCACAGTCTTCTCTCCCACACACTACAACTTATCCCTCTTATACACAGTTTCTCTCTCAACACATCACATATCCATACCACCTCAGTCTTCTCTCCCACACACCACAACTTAACCCTCTTATACACAGTTTCTCTCTCAACACAAAATGTCCATACCATCTCAGTCATCTCTCTCACACACTACGACTTATCCCTCTTATACACAGTTTCTCTCTCAACACATCACATGTCCATACCACCTCAGTCATCTCTCCCACACACCACAACTTATCCCTCTTATACCCAGTTTCTCTCTCAACTCATCACATGTCCATACCATCTCAGTCTTCTCTCCCACACACTACAACTTATCCCTCTTATACACAGTTTCTCTCTCAACACATCACATGTCCATACCACCTCAGTGATCTCTCCCACACACCACAACTTATCCCTCTTATACACAGTTTCTCTCTGAACACATCACAAATCCATACCACCTCAGTCTTCTCTCCCACACACCACAACTTATCCCTCTTATACACAGTTTCTCTCTCAACACATCACATGTCCATAGCATCTCAGTCATCTCTCTAACACACTACGACTTATCCCTCTTATACACAGTTTCTCTCTCAACACATCACATGTCCATTCCATCTCAGTCTTCTCTCCCACACACCACAACTTATCCCTCTTATACCCAGTTTCTCTCTCAACACATCACATGTCCATACCACCTCAGTCTCCTGTCCCGTACACTACATTCTATCCTTCTCAGACACAGTTTCTCTCTCAACACATCACATGTCCATACCACCTCAATCTCCTCTCCCGTACACTACATTCTATCCCTCTCAGACACAGTTTCTCTCTCAACACATCACATGTCCATACCACCTCAGTCTCCTCTCCCGTACACTACATTCTATCCCTCTCAGACACAGTTTCTCTCTCAACACATCACATGTCCATACCACCTCAGTCTCCTGTCCCGTACACTACATTCTATCCTTCTCAGACACAGTTTCTCTCTCAACACATTACATGTCCATACCACCTCAGTCTCCTCTCCCGTACACTACATTCTATCCCTCTCAGACACAGTTTCTCTCTCAACACATCACATGTCCATACCACCTCAGTCTCCTCTCCCGTACACTACATTCTATGCCTCTCAGACACAGTTTCTCTCTCAACACATCACATGTCCATACCACCTCAGTCTCCTGTCCCGTACACTACATTCTATCCTTCTCAGACACAGTTTCTCTCTCAACACATCACATGTCCATACCACCTCAGTCTCCTCTCCCGTACACTACATTCTATCCCTCTCAGACACAGTTTCTCTCTCAACACATCACATGTCCATACCACCTCAGTCTCCTCTCCCGTACACTACATTCTATCCTTCTCAGATACAGTTTCTCTCTCAACACATTACATGTCCATACCACCTCAGTCTCCTCTGCCGTACACTACATTCTATCCCTCTCAGACACAGTTTCTCTCTCAACACATCACATGTCTATACCTCCTCAGTCTCCTCTCCTGTACACTACATTCTATCCCTCTCAGACACAGTTTCTCTCTCAACACATTACATGTCCATACCACCTCAGTCTCCTCTCCCGTACACTACATTCTATCCTTCTCAGACACAGTTTCTCTCTCAACACATTACATGTCCATACCACCTCAGTCTCCTCTCCCGTACACTACATTCTATCCCTCTCAGATACAGTTTCTCTCTCAACACATCACATGTCCATACCACCTCAGTCTCCTCTCCCGTACACTACATTCTATCCCTCTCAGATACAGTTTCTCTCTCAACACATTACATGTCCATACCACCTCAGTCTCCTCTCCCGTACACTACATTCTATCCCTCTCAGATACAGTTTCTCTCTCAACACGTCACATGTCCATACCACCTCAGTCTCCTCTCCCACACACCACAACTTATCCCTCTTATACACAGTTTCTCTCTCAACACATCACATGTTCATACCATCTCAGTCTCCTCTCCCACACACCACAACTTATCCCTCTTATACACAGTTTCTCTGTCAACACATCACATGTCCATACCATCTCAGTCATCTCTCCCACACACTACAACTTATCCCTCTTATACACAGTTTCTCTCTCAACTCATCACATGTCCATTCCATCTCAGTCTTCTCTCCCACACACCACAACTTATCCCTCTTATACACAGTTTCTCTCTCAACACATCACATGTCCAAACCATCTCAGTCTTCTCCCCCACACACTACAACTTATCCCTCTTATACACAGTTTCTCTATCAACACATCACATGTCCATACCACCTCAGTCTTCTCTCCTGTACACTACAACTTATCCCTCTTATACACAGTTTCTCTCTCAACACATCACATGTCCATACCATCTCAGTCTTCTCTCCCACACACTATAACTTATCCCTCTGATACACAGTTTCTCTCTCAACACATCACATGTCCATACCATCTCAGTCTTCTCTCCCACACACTACAACTTATGCCTCTTATACACAGTTTCTCTCTCAACACATCACATGTCCATACCACCTCAGTCATCTCTCCCATACACCACAACTTATCCCTCTTATACCTAGTTTCTCTCTCAACTCATCACACGTCCATACCACCTCAGTCTTCTCTCCCACACACCACAACTTATCCCTCTTATACGCAGTTTCTCTCTCAACTCATCACATGTCCATACCGTCTCAGTCTTTTCTCCCACACACCACAACTTATCCCTCTTATACCCAGTTTCTCTCTCAACTCATCACATGTCCATACCATCTCAGTCTTCTCTCCCACACACTACAACTTATCCCACTTATACACAGTTTCTCTCTCAACACATCACATGTCCATACCACCTCAGTCATCTCTCACACACACCACAACTTATCCCTCTTATACCCAGTTTCTTTCTCAACACATCACATGTCCATACCACCTCAGTCATCTCTCCCACACACCACAACTTATCCCTCTTATACCCAGTTTCTCTCTCAACTCATCACATGTCCATACCATCTCAGTCTTCTCTCCCACACACTACAACTTATCCCTCTTATACACAGTTTCTCTCTCAACGCATCACATGTCCATACCAGCTCAGTGATCTCTCCCACACACCACAACTTATCCCTCTTATACACAGTTTCTCTCTCAACACATCACATATCCATTCCATCTCAGTCTTCTCTCCCACACACCACAACTTATCCCTCTTATACCCAGTTTCTCTCTCAACACATCACATGTCCATACCACCTCAGTCATCTCTCCCACACACCACAACTTATCCCTCTTATACACAGTTTCTCTCTCAACTCATCACATGTCCATACCACCTCAGTCATCTCTCCCACACACCACAACTTATCCCTCTTATACACAGTTTCTCTCTCAACACATCACATGTCCATACCATCTCAATCTTCTCTCCCACACACCACAACTTATCCCTCTTATACACAGTTAATCTCTCAACACATCACATGACCATACCACCTCAGTCATCTCTCTCACACACCACAACTTATCCCTCTTATACACAGTTTCTCTCTGAACACATCACATGTCCATACCACCTCAGTCTTCTCTCCCACACACCACAACTTATCCCTCTTATACACAGTTTCTCTCTGAACACATCACATGTCCATACCACCTCAGTCATCTCTCCCACACACCACAACTTATCCCTCTTATACACAGTTTCTCTCTCAACACTTCACATGTCCATACCATCTCAATCTTCTCTCCCACACACCACAACTTATCCCTCTTATACACAGTTAATCTCTCAACACATCACATGACCATACCACCTCAGTCATCTCTCTCACACACCACAACTTATCCCTCTTATACCCAGTTTCTCTCTCAACACATCACATGTCCATACCACCTCAGTCTTCTCTCCCACACACCACAACTTATCCCTCTTATACACAGTTTCTCTCTCAACACATCACATGTCCATACCACCTCAGTCATCTCTCCCACACACCACAACTTATCCCTCTTATACACAGTTTCTCTCTCAACACATCACATGTCCATTCCATCTCAGTCTTCTCTCCCACACACTACAACTTATCCCTCTGATACCCAGTTTCTCTCTCAACACATCACATGTCCATACCATCTCAGTCTTCTCTCCCACACACCACAACTTATCCCTCTTATACAGAGTTTCTCTCTCAACACGTCACATGTCCATACCATCTCAGTCTTCTCTCCCACACACCACAACTTATCCCTCTTATACCCAGTTTCTCCCTCAACACATCACATGTCCATACCATCCCAGTCTTCTCCTCCGCTCACTACAACTTATCCTTCTGATACACAGTTTCTCTCCCACACACCACAACTTATCTCTCTTATACACAGTTTCTCTCTCAACACATCACATGTACATACCATCTTAGTCTTCTCTCGCACAAACCACAATTTATCCCTCTTATACCCAGTTTCTCTCTCAACTCATCACATGTCCATACCATCTCAGTCTTCTCTCCCACACATTACAACTTATGCCTCTTATACACAGTTTCACACTCAACACATCACATGTCCATACCATCGCAGCCTTCTCTCCCACACACCACAACTTATCCCTCTTATACCCAGTTTCTCTCTCAATACATCACATGTTCATACCATCGCAGCCTTCTCTCCCACACACCACAACTTATCCCTCTTATACCCAGTTTCTCTCTCAACATATCACATGTCCATACCATCTCAGTCTTCTCTCCCACACACTACAACTTATCCCTCTTATACACAGTTTCTCTCTCAACACATCATATGTCCATACCATCTCAGTCTTCTCTCCCACACACCACAACTTATCCCTCTTATACACAGTTTCTCCCTCAACACATCACATGTCCATACCATCTCAGTCTTCTCCCCCACACACTACAACTTATCCCTCTTATACACAGTTTCTCTCTCAACGCATCACCTGTCCATTCCATCTCAGTCTTCTCTCCCACACACCACAACTTATCCCTCTTATACACAGTTTCTCTCTCAACACATCACATGTCTATACCATCTCAGTCGTCTCTCCCACACACCACAACTTATCCCTCTTATACACAGTTTCTCTCTCAACACATCACATGTCGATACCATCTCAGTCTTCTCTCCCAATCACTACAACGTATCCCTCTTATACACAGTTAATCTCTCAACACATCACATGTCCATGCCATCTCAGTCTTCTCTCCCACTCACTACAACTTATCCCTCTTATACACAGTTTCTCTCTCAACACATCACATGTCCATACCATCTCAGTCTTCTCTCCCACACACCACAACTTATCCCTCTTATACCCAGTTTCTCCCTCAACACATCACATGTCCATACCATCTCAGTCTTCTCTCCCACACACTACAACTTATCTCTCTAATACACAGTTTCTCTCTCAACGCATCACATGTCCATTCCATCTCAGTCTTCTCTCCCACACACTACAACTTATCCCTCTTTTACACAGTTTCTCTCTCAACACATCACATGTCCATTCCATCTCAGTCTTCTCTCCCTCACACCACAACTTATCCCTCTTATACACAGTTAATCTCTTAACACATCACATGTCCATACCATCACAGTCTTCTCTCCCACACACTACAACTTATCCCTCTTATACACAGTTTCTCTCTCAACACATCACATATCCATACCACCTCAGTCTTCTCTCCCACACACCACAACTTAACCCTCTTATACACAGTTTCTCTCTCAACACAAAATGTCCATACCATCTCAGTCATCTCTCTCACACACTACGACTTATCCCTCTTATACACAGTTTCTCTCTCAACACATCACATGTCCATACCACCTCAGTCATCTCTCCCACACAC
The DNA here is from genome assembly GCA_964016885.1 of Eledone cirrhosa. Lineage (NCBI taxonomy): Eukaryota > Metazoa > Mollusca > Cephalopoda > Octopoda > Eledonidae > Eledone > Eledone cirrhosa. Next base: position 29,176,530 of record OZ024762.1, read on the forward strand.
CACAACTTATCCCTCTTATACCCAGTTTCTCTCTCAACTCATCACATGTCCATACCATCTCAGTCTTCTCTCCCACACACTACAACTTATCCCTCTTATACACAGTTTCTCTCTCAACACATCACATGTCCATACCACCTCAGTGATCTCTCCCACACACCACAACTTATCCCTCTTATACACAGTTTCTCTCTGAACACATCACAAATCCATACCACCTCAGTCTTCTCTCCCACACACCACAACTTATCCCTCTTATACACAGTTTCTCTCTCAACACATCACATGTCCATAGCATCTCAGTCATCTCTCTCACACACTACGACTTATCCCTCTTATACACAGTTTCTCTCTCAACACATCACATGTCCATTCCATCTCAGTCTTCTCTCCCACACACCACAACTTATCCCTCTTATACCCAGTTTCTCTCTCAACACATCACATGTCCATACCACCTCAGTCTCCTGTCCCGTACACTACATTCTATCCTTCTCAGACACAGTTTCTCTCTCAACACATCACATGTCCATACCACCTCAATCTCCTCTCCCGTACACTACATTCTATCCCTCTCAGACACAGTTTCTCTCTCAACACATCACATGTCCATACCACCTCAGTCTCCTCTCCCGTACACTACATTCTATCCCTCTCAGACACAGTTTCTCTCTCAACACATCACATGTCCATACCACCTCAGTCTCCTGTCCCGTACACTACATTCTATCCTTCTCAGACACAGTTTCTCTCTCAACACATTACATGTCCATACCACCTCAGTCTCCTCTCCCGTACACTACATTCTATCCCTCTCAGACACAGTTTCTCTCTCAACACATCACATGTCCATACCACCTCAGTCTCCTCTCCCGTACACTACATTCTATGCCTCTCAGACACAGTTTCTCTCTCAACACATCACATGTCCATACCACCTCAGTCTCCTGTCCCGTACACTACATTCTATCCTTCTCAGACACAGTTTCTCTCTCAACACATCACATGTCCATACCACCTCAGTCTCCTCTCCCGTACACTACATTCTATCCCTCTCAGACACAGTTTCTCTCTCAACACATCACATGTCCATACCACCTCAGTCTCCTCTCCCGTACACTACATTCTATCCTTCTCAGATACAGTTTCTCTCTCAACACATTACATGTCCATACCACCTCAGTCTCCTCTGCCGTACACTACATTCTATCCCTCTCAGACACAGTTTCTCTCTCAACACATCACATGTCTATACCTCCTCAGTCTCCTCTCCTGTACACTACATTCTATCCCTCTCAGACACAGTTTCTCTCTCAACACATTACATGTCCATACCACCTCAGTCTCCTCTCCCGTACACTACATTCTATCCTTCTCAGACACAGTTTCTCTCTCAACACATTACATGTCCATACCACCTCAGTCTCCTCTCCCGTACACTACATTCTATCCCTCTCAGATACAGTTTCTCTCTCAACACATCACATGTCCATACCACCTCAGTCTCCTCTCCCGTACACTACATTCTATCCCTCTCAGATACAGTTTCTCTCTCAACACATTACATGTCCATACCACCTCAGTCTCCTCTCCCGTACACTACATTCTATCCCTCTCAGATACAGTTTCTCTCTCAACACATTACATGTCCATACCACCTCAGTCTCCTCTCCCGTACACTACATTCTATCCCTCTCAGATACAGTTTCTCTCTCAACACATCACATGTCCATACCACCTCAGTCTCCTCTCCCGTACACTACATTCTATCCCTCTCAGATACAGTTTCTCTCTCAACACATCACATGTCCATACCACCTCAGTCTATTCTCCCGTACACTACATTCTATCCCTCTCAGACACAGTTTCTCTCTCAACACATTACATGTCCATACCACCTCAGTCTCCTCTCCCGTACACTACATTCTATCCCTCTCAGACACAGTTTCTCTCTCAACACATCACATGTACATACCACCTCAGTCTCCTCTCCCGTACACTACATTATATCCTTCTCAGACACAGTTTCTCTCTCAACACGTCACATGTCCATACCACCTCAGTCTCCTCTCCCACACACCACAACTTATCCCTCTTATACACAGTTTCTCTCTCAACACATCACATGTTCATACCATCTCAGTCTCCTCTCCCACACACCACAACTTATCCCTCTTATACACAGTTTCTCTGTCAACACATCACATGTCCATACCATCTCAGTCATCTCTCCCACACACCACAACTTATCCCTCTTATACCCAGTTTCTATCTCAACTCATCACATGCCTATTCCATCTCAGTCTTCTCTCCCACACACCACAACTTATCCCTCTTATACACAGTTTCTCTCTCAACTCATCACATGTCCATTCCATCTCAGTCTTCTCTCCCACACACCACAACTTATCCCTCTTATACACAGTTTCTCTCTCAACACATCACATGTCCAAACCATCTCAGTCTTCTCCCCCACACACTACAACTTATCCCTCTTATACACAGTTTCTCTATCAACACATCACATGTCCATACCACCTCAGTCTTCTCTCCTGTACACTACAACTTATCCCTCTTATACACAGTTTCTCTCTCAACACATCACATGTCCATACCATTTCAGTCTTCTCTCCCACACACTATAACTTATCCCTCTGATACACAGTTTCTCTCTCAACACATCACATGTCCATACCATCTCAGTCTTCTCTCCCACACACTACAACTTATGCCTCTTATACACAGTTTCTCTCTCAACACATCACATGTCCATACCACCTCAGTCATCTCTCCCATACACCACAACTTATCCCTCTTATACCTAGTTTCTCTCTCAACTCATCACATGTCCATTCCATCTCAGTCTTCTCTCCCACACACCACAACTTATCCCTCTGATACACAGTTTCTCTCTCAACTCATCACACGTCCATACCACCTCAGTCTTCTCTCCCACACACCACAACTTATCCCTCTTATACGCAGTTTCTCTCTCAACTCATCACATGTCCATACCGTCTCAGTCTTCTCTCCCACACACCACAACTTATCCCTCTTATACCCAGTTTCTCTCTCAACTCATCACATGTCCATACCATCTCAGTCTTCTCTCCCACACACTACAACTTATCCCACTTATACACAGTTTCTCTCTCAACACATCACATGTCCATACCACCTCAGTCATCTCTCACACACACCACAACGTATCCCTCTTATACCCAGTTTCTTTCTCAACACATCACATGTCCATACCACCTCAGTCATCTCTCCCACACACCACAACTTATCCCTCTTATACCCAGTTTCTCTCTCAACTCATCACATGTCCATACCATCTCAGTCTTCTCTCCCACACACTACAACTTATCCCTCTTATACACAGTTTCTCTCTCAACGCATCACATGTCCATACCAGCTCAGTGATCTCTCCCACACACCACAACTTATCCCTCTTATACACAGTTTCTCTCTCAACACATCACATATCCATACCACCTCAGTCTTCTCTCCCACACACCACAACTTATCCCCCTTATACACAGTTTCTCTCTCAACACAAAATGTCCATACCATCTCAGTCATCTCTCTCACACACTACGACTTATCCCTCTTATACACAGTTTCTCTCTCAACACATCACATGTCCATACCATCTCAATCTTCTCTCCCACACACCACAACTTATCCCTCTTATACACAGTTTCTCTCTCAACTCATCACATGTCCATACCACCTCAGTCATCTCTCCCACACACCACAACTTATCCCTCTTATACACAGTTTCTCTCTCAACACATCACATGTCCATACCATCTCAATCTTCTCTCCCACACACCACAACTTATCCCTCTTATACACAGTTAATCTCTCAACACATCACATGACCATACCACCTCAGTCATCTCTCTCACACACCACAACTTATCCCTCTTATACACAGTTTCTCTCTCAACACATCACATGTCCATACCACCTCAGTCTTCTCTCCCACACACCACAACTTATCCCTCTTATACACAGTTTCTCTCTGAACACATCACATGTCCATACCACCTCAGTCATCTCTCCCACACACCACAACTTATCCCTCTTATACACAGTTTCTCTCTCAACACATCACATGTCCATACCATCTCAATCTTCTCTCCCACACACCACAACTTATCTCTCTTATACACAGTTAATCTCTCAACACATCACATGACCATACCACCTCAGTCATCTCTCTCACACACCACAACTTATCCCTCTTATACCCAGTTTCTCTCTCAACACATCACATGTCCATACCACCTCAGTCTTCTCTCCCACACACCACAACTTATCCCTCTTATACACAGTTTCTCTCTCAACACATCACATGTCCATACCACCTCAGTCATCTCTCCCACACACCACAACTTATCCCTCTTATACACAGTTTCTCTCTCAACACATCACATGTCCATTCCATCTCAGTCTTCTCTCCCACACACTACAACTTATCCCTCTGATACCCAGTTTCTCTCTCAACACATCACATGTCCATACCATCTCAGTCTTCTCTCCCACACACCACAACTTATCCCTCTTATACAGAGTTTCTCTCTCAACACGTCACATGTCCATACCATCTCAGTCTTCTCTCCCACACACCACAACTTATCCCTCTTATACCCAGTTTCTCCCTCAACACATCACATGTCCATACCATCCCAGTCTTCTCCTCCGCTCACTACAACTTATCCTTCTGATACACAGTTTCTCTCCCACACACCACAACTTATCTCTCTTATACACAGTTTCTCTCTCAACACATCACATGTACATACCATCTTAGTCTTCTCTCGCACAAACCACAATTTATCCCTCTTATACCCAGTTTCTCTCTCAACTCATCACATGTCCATACCATCTCAGTCTTCTCTCCCACACATTACAACTTATGCCTCTTATACACAGTTTCACACTCAACACATCACATGTCCATACCATCGCAGCCTTCTCTCCCACACACCACAACTTATCCCTCTTATACCCAGTTTCTCTCTCAATACATCACATGTTCATACCATCGCAGCCTTCTCTCCCACACACCACAACTTATCCCTCTTATACCCAGTTTCTCTCTCAACATATCACATGTCCATACCATCTCAGTCTTCTCTCCCACACACTACAACTTATCAATCTGATACCCAGTTTCTCTCTCAACACATCACATGTCCATACCATCTCAGTCTTCTCTCCCACACACTACAACTTATCCCTCTTATACACAGTTTCTCTCTCAACACATCATATGTCCATACCATCTCAGTCTTCTCTCCCACACACCACAACTTATCCCTCTTATACACAGTTTCTCCCTCAACACATCACATGTCCATACCATCTCAGTCTTCTCTCCCACACACTACAACTTATCCCTCTTATACACAGTTTCTCTCTCAACGCATCACCTGTCCATTCCATCTCAGTCTTCTCTCCCACACACCACAACTTATCCCTCTTATACACAGTTTCTCTCTCAACACATCACATGTCTATACCATCTCAGTCTTCTCTCCCACACACCACAACTTATCCCTCTTATACACAGTTTCTCTCTCAACACATCACATGTCGATACCATCTCAGTCTTCTCTCCCAATCACTACAACGTATCCCTCTTATACACAGTTAATCTCTCAACACATCACATGTCCATGCCATCTCAGTCTTCTCTCCCACTCACTACAACTTATCCCTCTTATACACAGTTTCTCTCTCAACACATCACATGTCCATACCATCTCAGTCTTCTCTCCCACACACCACAACTTATCCCTCTTATACCCAGTTTCTCCCTCAACACATCACATGTCCATACCATCTCAGTCTTCTCTCCCACACACTACAACTTATCTCTCTAATACACAGTTTCTCTCTCAACGCATCACATGTCCATTCCATCTCAGTCTTCTCTCCCACACACTACAACTTATCCCTCTTTTACACAGTTTCTCTCTCAACACATCACATGTCCATTCCATCTCAGTCTTCTCTCCCTCACACCACAACTTATCCCTCTTATACACAGTTAATCTCTTAACACATCACATGTCCATACCATCACAGTCTTCTCTCCCACACACTACAACTTATCCCTCTTATACACAGTTTCTCTCTCAACACATCACATATCCATACCACCTCAGTCTTCTCTCCCACACACCACAACTTAACCCTCTAATACACAGTTTCTCTCTCAACACAAAATGTCCATACCATCTCAGTCATCTCTCTCACACACTACGACTTATCCCTCTTATACACAGTTTCTCTCTCAACACATCACATGTCCATACCACCTCAGTCATCTCTCCCACACACCACAACTTATCCCTCTTATACCCAGTTTCTCTCTCAACTCATCACATGTCCATACCATCTCAGTCTTCTCTCCTACACACTACAACTTATCCCTCTTATACACAGTTTCTCTCTCAACACATCACATGTCCATACCACCTCAGTGATCTCTCCCACACACTACAACTTATCCCTCTTATACCCAGTTTCTCTCTCAACACATCACATGTCCATACCACCTCAGTCTCCTGTCCCGTACACTACATTCTATCCTTCTCAGACACAGTTTCTCTCTCAACACATCACATGTCCATACCACCTCAATCTCCTCTCCCGTACACTACATTCTATCCCTCTCAGACACAGTTTCTCTCTCAACACATCACATGTCCATACCACCTCAGTCTCCTCTCCCGTACACTACATTCTATCCCTCTCAGACACAGTTTCTCTCTCAACACATCACATGTCCATACCACCTCAGTCTCCTGTCCCGTACACTACATTCTATCCTTCTCAGACACAGTTTCTCTCTCAACACATTACATGTCCATACCACCTCAGTCTCCTCTCCCGTACACTACATTCTATCCCTCTCAGACACAGTTTCTCTCTCAACACATCACATGTCCATACCACCTCAGTCTCCTCTCCCGTACACTACATTCTATGCCTCTCAGACACAGTTTCTCTCTCAACACATCACATGTCCATACCACCTCAGTCTCCTGTCCCGTACACTACATTCTATCCTTCTCAGACACAGTTTCTCTCTCAACACATCACATGTCCATACCACCTCAGTCTCCTCTCCCGTACACTACATTCTATCCCTCTCAGACACAGTTTCTCTCTCAACACATCACATGTCCATACCACCTCAGTCTCCTCTCCCGTACACTACATTCTATCCTTCTCAGATACAGTTTCTCTCTCAACACATTACATGTCCATACCACCTCAGTCTCCTCTGCCGTACACTACATTCTATCCCTCTCAGACACAGTTTCTCTCTCAACACATCACATGTCTATACCTCCTCAGTCTCCTCTCCTGTACACTACATTCTATCCCTCTCAGACACAGTTTCTCTCTCAACACATTACATGTCCATACCACCTCAGTCTCCTCTCCCGTACACTACATTCTATCCTTCTCAGACACAGTTTCTCTCTCAACACATTACATGTCCATACCACCTCAGTCTCCTCTCCCGTACACTACATTCTATCCCTCTCAGATACAGTTTCTCTCTCAACACATCACATGTCCATACCACCTCAGTCTCCTCTCCCGTACACTACATTCTATCCCTCTCAGATACAGTTTCTCTCTCAACACATTACATGTCCATACCACCTCAGTCTCCTCTCCCGTACACTACATTCTATCCCTCTCAGATACAGTTTCTCTCTCAACACATTACATGTCCATACCACCTCAGTCTCCTCTCCCGTACACTACATTCTATCCCTCTCAGATACAGTTTCTCTCTCAACACATCACATGTCCATACCACCTCAGTCTCCTCTCCCGTACACTACATTCTATCCCTCTCAGATACAGTTTCTCTCTCAACACATCACATGTCCATACCACCTCAGTCTCCTCTCCCGTACACTACATTCTATCCTTCTCAGACACAGTTTCTCTCTCAACACATCACATGTCCATACCACCTCAGTCTATTCTCCCGTACACTACATTCTATCCCTCTCAGACACAGTTTCTCTCTCAACACATCACATGTCCATAACACCTCAGTCTCCTCTCCCGTACACTACATTCTATCCTTCTCAGAGACAGTTTCTCTCTCAACACATTACATGTCCATACCACCTCAGTCTCCTCTCCCGTACACTACATTCTATCCCTCTCAGACACAGTTTCTCTCTCAACACATCACATGTACATACCACCTCAGTCTCCTCTCCCGTACACTACATTATATCCTTCTCAGACACAGTTTCTCTCTCAACACTTCACATGTCCATACCACCTCAGTCTCCTCTCCCACACACCACAACTTATCCCTCTTATACACAGTTTCTCTCTCAACACATCACATGTTCATACCATCTCAGTCTCCTCTCCCACACACCACAACTTATCCCTCTTATACACAGTTTCTCTGTCAACACATCACATGTCCATACCATCTCAGTCATCTCTCCCACACACCACAACTTATCCCTCTTATACCCAGTTTCTATCTCAACTCATCACATGCCTATTCCATCTCAGTCTTCTCTCCCACACACCACAACTTATCCCTCTTATACACAGTTTCTCTCTCAACTCATCACATGTCCATTCCATCTCAGTCTTCTCTCCCACACACCACAACTTATCCCTCTTATACACAGTTTCTCTCTCAACACATCACATGTCCAAACCATCTCAGTCTTCTCCCCCACACACTACAACTTATCCCTCTTATACACAGTTTCTCTATCAACACATCACATGTCCATACCACCTCAGTCTTCTCTCCTGTACACTACAACTTATCCCTCTTATACACAGTTTCTCTCTCAACACATCACATGTCCATACCATTTCAGTCTTCTCTCCCACACACTATAACTTATCCCTCTGATACACAGTTTCTCTCTCAACACATCACATGTCCATACCATCTCAGTCTTCTCTCCCACACACTACAACTTATGCCTCTTATACACAGTTTCTCTCTCAACACATCACATGTCCATACCACCTCAGTCATCTCTCCCATACACCACAACTTATCCCTCTTATACCTAGTTTCTCTCTCAACTCATCACATGTCCATTCCATCTCAGTCTTCTCTCCCACACACCACAACTTATCCCTCTGATACACAGTTTCTCTCTCAACTCATCACACGTCCATACCACCTCAGTCTTCTCTCCCACACACCACAACTTATCCCTCTTATACGCAGTTTCTCTCTCAACTCATCACATGTCCATACCGTCTCAGTCTTCTCTCCCACACACCACAACTTATCCCTCTTATACCCAGTTTCTCTCTCAACTCATCACATGTCCATACCATCTCAGTCTTCTCTCCCACACACTACAACTTATCCCACTTATACACAGTTTCTCTCTCAACACATCACATGTCCATACCACCTCAGTCATCTCTCACACACACCACAACGTATCCCTCTTATACCCAGTTTCTTTCTCAACACATCACATGTCCATACCACCTCAGTCATCTCTCCCACACACCACAACTTATCCCTCTTATACCCAGTTTCTCTCTCAACTCATCACATGTCCATACCATCTCAGTCTTCTCTCCCACACACTACAACTTATCCCTCTTATACACAGTTTCTCTCTCAACGCATCACATGTCCATACCAGCTCAGTGATCTCTCCCACACACCACAACTTATCCCTCTTATACACAGTTTCTCTCTCAACACATCACATATCCATACCACCTCAGTCTTCTCTCCCACACACCACAACTTATCCCCCTTATACACAGTTTCTCTCTCAACACAAAATGTCCATACCATCTCAGTCATCTCTCTCACACACTACGACTTATCCCTCTTATACACAGTTTCTCTCTCAACTCATCACATGTCCATTCCATCTCAGTCTTCTCTCCCACACACCACAACTTATCCCTCTTATACACAGTTTCTCTCTCAACTCATCACATGTCCATACCACCTCAGTCATCTCTCCCACACACCACAACTTATCCCTCTTATACACAGTTTCTCTCTCAACACATCACATGTCCATACCATCTCAATCTTCTCTCCCACACACCACAACTTATCCCTCTTATACACAGTTAATCTCTCAACACATCACATGACCATACCACCTCAGTCATCTCTCTCACACACCACAACTTATCCCTCTTATACACAGTTTCTCTCTCAACACATCACATGTCCATACCACCTCAGTCTTCTCTCCCACACACCACAACTTATCCCTCTTATACACAGTTTCTCTCTGAACACATCACATGTCCATACCACCTCAGTCATCTCTCCCACACACCACAACTTATCCCTCTTATACACAGTTTCTCTCTCAACACATCACATGTCCATACCATCTCAATCTTCTCTCCCACACACCACAACTTATCTCTCTTATACACAGTTAATCTCTCAACACATCACATGACCATACCACCTCAGTCATCTCTCTCACACACCACAACTTATCCCTCTTATACCCAGTTTCTCTCTCAACACATCACATGTCCATACCACCTCAGTCTTCTCTCCCACACACCACAACTTATCCCTCTTATACACAGTTTCTCTCTCAACACATCACATGTCCATACCACCTCAGTCATCTCTCCCACACACCACAACTTATCCCTCTTATACACAGTTTCTCTCTCAACACATCACATGTCCATTCCATCTCAGTCTTCTCTCCCACACACTACAACTTATCCCTCTGATACCCAGTTTCTCTCTCAACACATCACATGTCCATACCATCTCAGTCTTCTCTCCCACACACCACAACTTATCCCTCTTATACCCAGTTTCTCCCTCAACACATCACATGTCCATACCATCCCAGTCTTCTCCTCCGCTCACTACAACTTATCCTTCTGATACACAGTTTCTCTCCCACACACCACAACTTATCTCTCTTATACACAGTTTCTCTCTCAACACATCACATGTACATACCATCTTAGTCTTCTCTCGCACAAACCACAATTTATCCCTCTTATACCCAGTTTCTCTCTCAACTCATCACATGTCCATACCATCTCAGTCTTCTCTCCCACACATTACAACTTATGCCTCTTATACACAGTTTCACACTCAACACATCACATGTCCATACCATCGCAGCCTTCTCTCCCACACACCACAACTTATCCCTCTTATACCCAGTTTCTCTCTCAATACATCACATGTTCATACCATCGCAGCCTTCTCTCCCACACACCACAACTTATCCCTCTTATACCCAGTTTCTCTCTCAACATATCACATGTCCATACCATCTCAGTCTTCTCTCCCACACACTACAACTTATCAATCTGATACCCAGTTTCTCTCTCAACACATCACATGTCCATACCATCTCAGTCTTCTCTCCCACACACTACAACTTATCCCTCTTATACACAGTTTCTCTCTCAACACATCATATGTCCATACCATCTCAGTCTTCTCTCCCACACACCACAACTTATCCCTCTTATACACAGTTTCTCCCTCAACACATCACATGTCCATACCATCTCAGTCTTCTCTCCCACACACTACAACTTATCCCTCTTATACACAGTTTCTCTCTCAACGCATCACCTGTCCATTCCATCTCAGTCTTCTCTCCCACACACCACAACTTATCCCTCTTATACACAGTTTCTCTCTCAACACATCACATGTCTATACCATCTCAGTCTTCTCTCCCACACACCACAACTTATCCCTCTTATACACAGTTTCTCTCTCAACACATCACATGTCGATACCATCTCAGTCTTCTCTCCCAATCACTACAACGTATCCCTCTTATACACAGTTAATCTCTCAACACATCACATGTCCATGCCATCTTAGTCTTCTCTCCCACTCACTACAACTTATCCCTCTTATACACAGTTTCTCTCTCAACACATCACATGTCCATACCATCTCAGTCTTCTCTCCCACACACCACAACTTATCCCTCTTATACACAGTTTCTCCCTCAACACATCACATGTCCATACCATCTCAGTCTTCTCTCCCACACACTACAACTTATCCCTCTTTTACACAGTTTCTCTCTCAACACATCACATGTCCATTCCATCTCAGTCTTCTCTCCCTCACACCACAACTTATCCCTCTTATACACAGTTAATCTCTTAACACATCACATGTCCATACCATCACAGTCTTCTCTCCCACACACTACAACTTATCCCTCTTATACACAGTTTCTCTCTCAACACATCACATATCCATACCACCTCAGTCTTCTCTCCCACACACCACAACTTAACCCTCTAATACACAGTTTCTCTCTCAACACAAAATGTCCATACCATCTCAGTCATCTCTCTCACACACTACGACTTATCCCTCTTATACACAGTTTCTCTCTCAACACATCACATGTCCATACCACCTCAGTCATCTCTCCCACACACCACAACTTATCCCTCTTATACCCAGTTTCTCTCTCAACTCATCACATGTCCATACCATCTCAGTCTTCTCTCCTACACACTACAACTTATCCCTCTTATACACAGTTTCTCTCTCAACACATCACATGTCCATACCACCTCAGTGATCTCTCCCACACACCACAACTTATCCCTCTTATACACAGTTTCTCTCTGAACACATCACATGTCCATAGCATCTCAGTCATCTCTCTCACACACTACGACTTATCCCTCTTATACACAGTTTCTCTCTCAACACATCACATGTCCATTCCATCTCAGTCTTCTCTCCCACACACCACAACTTATCCCTCTTATACCCAGTTTCTCTCTCAACACATCACATGTCCATATCACCTCAGTCTCCTGTCCCGTACACTACATTCTATCCTTCTCAGACACAGTTTCTCTCTCAACACATCACATGTCCATACCACCTCAATCTCCTCTCCCGTACACTACATTCTATCCCTCTCAGACACAGTTTCTCTCTCAACACATCACATGTCCATACCACCTCAGTCTCCTCTCCCGTACACTACATTCTATCCCTCTCAGACACAGTTTCTCTCTCAACACATCACATGTCCATACCACCTCAGTCTCCTGTCCCGTACACTACATTCTATCCTTCTCAGACACAGTTTCTCTCTCAACACATTACATGTCCATACCACCTCAGTCTCCTCTCCCGTACACTACATTCTATCCCTCTCAGACACAGTTTCTCTCTCAACACATCACATGTCCATACCACCTCAGTCTCCTCTCCCGTACACTACATTCTATGCCTCTCAGACACAGTTTCTCTCTCAACACATCACATGTCCATACCACCTCAGTCTCCTGTCCCGTACACTACATTCTATCCTTCTCAGACACAGTTTCTCTCTCAACACATCACATGTCCATACCACCTCAGTCTCCTGTCCCGTACACTACATTCTATCCTTCTCAGACACAGTTTCTCTCTCAACACATCACATGTCCATACCACCTCAGTCTCCTCTCCCGTACACTACATTCTATCCTTCTCAGATACAGTTTCTCTCTCAACACATTACATGTCCATACCACCTCAGTCTCCTCTGCCGTACACTACATTCTATCCCTCTCAGACACAGTTTCTCTCTCAACACATCACATGACCATACCACCTCAGTCTCCTCTCCCGTACACTACATTCTATCCCTCTCAGACAGTTTCTCTCTCAACACATCACATGTCCATACCACCTCAGTCTTCTCTCCCGTACACTACATTCTATCCCTCTCAGACACAGTTTCTCTCTCAACACATCACATGTCTATACCTCCTCAGTCTCCTCTCCTGTACACTACATTCTATCCCTCTCAGACACAGTTTCTCTCTCAACACATTACATGTCCATACCACCTCAGTCTCCTCTCCCGTACACTACATTCTATCCTTCTCAGACACAGTTTCTCTCTCAACACATTACATGTCCATACCACCTCAGTCTCCTCTCCCGTACACTACATTCTATCCCTCTCAGATACAGTTTCTCTCTCAACACATCACATGTCCATACCACCTCAGTCTCCTCGCCCGTACACTACATTCTATCCCTCTCAGATACAGTTTCTCTCTCAACACATTACATGTCCATACCACCTCAGTCTCCTCTCCCGTACACTACATTCTATCCCTCTCAGATACAGTTTCTCTCTCAACACATTACATGTCCATACCACCTCAGTCTCCTCTCCCGTACACTACATTCTATCCCTCTCAGATACAGTTTCTCTCTCAACACATCACATGTCCATACCACCTCAGTCTCCTCTCCCGTACACTACATTCTATCCCTCTCAGATACAGTTTCTCTCTCAACACATCACATGTCCATACCACCTCAGTCTCCTCTCCCGTACACTACATTCTATCCTTCTCAGACACAGTTTCTCTCTCAACACATCACATGTCCATACCACCTCAGTCTATTCTCCCGTACACTACATTCTATCCCTCTCAGACACAGTTTCTCTCTCAACACATCACATGTCCATACCACCTCAGTATCCTCTCCCGTACACTACATTCTATCCTTCTCAGAGACAGTTTCTCTCTCAACACATTACATGTCCATACCACCTCAGTCTCCTCTCCCGTACACTACATTCTATCCCTCTCAGACACAGTTTCTCTCTCAACACATCACATGTACATACCACCTCAGTCTCCTCTCCCGTACACTACATTATATCCTTCTCAGACACAGTTTCTCTCTCAACACGTCACATGTTCATACCACCTCAGTCTCCTCTCCCACACACCACAACTTATCCCTCTTATACACAGTTTCTCTCTCAACACATCACATGTTCATACCATCTCAGTCTCCTCTCCCACACACCACAACTTATCCCTCTTATACACAGTTTCTCTGTCAACACATCACATGTCCATACCATCTCAGTCATCTCTCCCACACACCACAACTTATCCCTCTTATACCCAGTTTCTATCTCAACTCATCACATGCCTATTCCATCTCAGTCTTCTCTCCCACACACCACAACTTATCCCTCTTATACACAGTTTCTCTCTCAACTCAGCACATGTCCATACCATCTCAGTCTTCTCTCCCACACACTACAACTTATCCCTCTTATACACAGTTTCTCTCTCATCTCATCACATGTCCATTCCATCTCAGTCTTCTCTCCCACACACCACAACTTATCCCTCTTATACACAGTTTCTCTCTCAACACATCACATGTCCAAACCATCTCAGTCTTCTCCCCCACACACTACAACTTATCCCTCTTATACACAGTTTCTCTATCAACACATCACATGTCCATACCACCTCAGTCTTCTCTCCTGTACACTACAACTTATCCCTCTTATACACAGTTTCTCTCTCAACACATCACATGTCCATACCATCTCAGTCTTCTCTCCCACACACTATAACTTATCCCTCTGATACACAGTTTCTCTCTCAACACATCACATGTCCATACCATCTCAGTCTTCTCTCCCACACACTACAACTTATGCCTCTTATACACAGTTTCTCTCTCAACACATCACATGTCCATACCACCTCAGTCATCTCTCCCATACACCACAACTTATCCCTCTTATACCTAGTTTCTCTCTCAACTCATCACATGTCCATTCCATCTCAGTCTTCTCTCCCACACACCACAACTTATCCCTCTGATACACAGTTTCTCTCTCAACTCATCACACGTCCATACCACCTCAGTCTTCTCTCCCACACACCACAACTTATCCCTCTTATACGCAGTTTCTCTCTCAACTCATCACATGTCCATACCGTCTCAGTCTTCTCTCCCACACACCACAACTTATCCCTCTTATACCCAGTTTCTCTCTCAACTCATCACATGTCCATACCATCTCAGTCTTCTCTCCCACACACTACAACTTATCCCACTTATACACAGTTTCTCTCTCAACACATCACATGTCCATACCACCTCAGTCATCTCTCACACACCCCACAACTTATCCCTCTTATACCCAGTTTCTTTCTCAACACATCACATGTCCATACCACCTCAGTCATCTCTCCCACACACCACAACTTATCCCTCTTATACCCAGTTTCTCTCTCAACTCATCACATGTCCATACCATCTCAGTCTTCTCTCCCACACACTACAACTTATCCCTCTTATACACAGTTTCTCTCTCAACGCATCACATGTCCATACCAGCTCAGTGATCTCTCCCACACACCACAACTTATCCCTCTTATACACAGTTTCTCTCTCAACACATCACATATCCATACCACCTCAGTCTTCTCTCCCACACACCACAACTTATCCCCCTTATACACAGTTTCTCTCTCAACACAAAATGTCCATACCATCTCAGTCATCTCTCTCACACACTACGACTTATCCCTCTTATACACAGTTTCTCTCTCAACTCATCACATGTCCATTCCATCTCAGTCTTCTCTCCCACACACCACAACTTATCCCTCTTATACCCAGTTTCTCTCTCAACACATCACATGTCCATACCACCTCAGTCATCTCTCCCACACACCACAACTTATCCCTCTTATACACAGTTTCTCTCTCAACTCATCACATGTCCATACCACCTCAGTCATCTCTCCCACACACCACAACTTATCCCTCTTATACACAGTTTCTCTCTCAACACATCACATGTACATACCATCTCAATCTTCTCTCCCACACACCACAACTTATCCCTCTTATACACAGTTAATCTCTCAACACATCACATGACCATACCACCTCAGTCATCTCTCTCACACACCACAACTTATCCCTCTTATACACAGTTTCTCTCTCAACACATCACATGTCCATACCACCTCAGTCTTCTCTCCCACACACCACAACTTATCCCTCTTATACACAGTTTCTCTCTCAACACATTACATGTCCATACCACCTCAGTCTCCTCTCCCGTACACTACATTCTATCCCTCTCAGATACAGTTTCTCTCTCAACACATCACATGTCCATACCACCTCAGTCTCCTCGCCCGTACACTACATTCTATCCCTCTCAGATACAGTTTCTCTCTCAACACATTACATGTCCATACCACCTCAGTCTCCTCTCCCGTACACTACATTCTATCCCTCTCAGATACAGTTTCTCTCTCAACACATTACATGTCCATACCACCTCAGTCTCCTCTCCCGTACACTACATTCTATCCCTCTCAGATACAGTTTCTCTCTCAACACATCACATGTCCATACCACCTCAGTCTCCTCTCCCGTACACTACATTCTATCCCTCTCAGATACAGTTTCTCTCTCAACACATCACATGTCCATACCACCTCAGTCTCCTCTCCCGTACACTACATTCTATCCTTCTCAGACACAGTTTCTCTCTCAACACATCACATGTCCATACCACCTCAGTCTATTCTCCCGTACACTACATTCTATCCCTCTCAGACACAGTTTCTCTCTCAACACATCACATGTCCATACCACCTCAGTATCCTCTCCCGTACACTACATTCTATCCTTCTCAGAGACAGTTTCTCTCTCAACACATTACATGTCCATACCACCTCAGTCTCCTCTCCCGTACACTACATTCTATCCCTCTCAGACACAGTTTCTCTCTCAACACATCACATGTACATACCACCTCAGTCTCCTCTCCCGTACACTACATTATATCCTTCTCAGACACAGTTTCTCTCTCAACACGTCACATGTCCATACCACCTCAGTCTCCTCTCCCACACACCACAACTTATCCCTCTTATACACAGTTTCTCTCTCAACACATCACATGTTCATACCATCTCAGTCTCCTCTCCCACACACCACAACTTATCCCTCTTATACACAGTTTCTCTGTCAACACATCACATGTCCATACCATCTCAGTCATCTCTCCCACACACCACAACTTATCCCTCTTATACCCAGTTTCTATCTCACACTCATCACATGCCTATTCCATCTCAGTCTTCTCTCCCACACACCACAACTTATCCCTCTTATACACAGTTTCTCTCTCAACTCATCACATGTCCATACCATCTCAGTCTTCTCTCCCACACACTACAACTTATCCCTCTTATACACAGTTTCTCTCTCAACTCATCACATGTCCATTCCATCTCAGTCTTCTCTCCCACACACCACAACTTATCCCTCTTATACACAGTTTCTCTCTCAACACATCACATGTCCAAACCATCTCAGTCTTCTCCCCCACACACTACAACTTATCCCTCTTATACACAGTTTCTCTATCAACACATCACATGTCCATACCACCTCAGTCTTCTCTCCTGTACACTACAACTTATCCCTCTTATACACAGTTTCTCTCTCAACACATCACATGTCCATACCATCTCAGTCTTCTCTCCCACACACTATAACTTATCCCTCTGATACACAGTTTCTCTCTCAACACATCACATGTCCATACCATCTCAGTCTTCTCTCCCACACACTACAACTTATGCCTCTTATACACAGTTTCTCTCTCAACACATCACATGTCCATACCACCTCAGTCATCTCTCCCATACACCACAACTTATCCCTCTTATACCTAGTTTCTCTCTCAACTCATCACATGTCCATTCCATCTCAGTCTTCTCTCCCACACACCACAACTTATCCCTCTGATACACAGTTTCTCTCTCAACTCATCACACGTCCATACCACCTCAGTCTTCTCTCCCACACACCACAACTTATCCCTCTTATACGCAGTTTCTCTCTCAACTCATCACATGTCCATACCGTCTCAGTCTTCTCTCCCACACACCACAACTTATCCCTCTTATACCCAGTTTCTCTCTCAACTCATCACATGTCCATACCATCTCAGTCTTCTCTCCCACACACTACAACTTATCCCACTTATACACAGTTTCTCTCTCAACACATCACATGTCCATACCACCTCAGTCATCTCTCACACACACCACAAGTTATCCCTCTTATACCCAGTTTCTTTCTCAACACATCACATGTCCATACCACCTCAGTCATCTCTCCCACACACCACAACTTATCCCTCTTATACCCAGTTTCTCTCTCAACTCATCACATGTCCATACCATCTCAGTCTTCTCTCCCACACACTACAACTTATCCCTCTTATACACAGTTTCTCTCTCAACGCATCACATGTCCATACCAGCTCAGTGATCTCTCCCACACACCACAACTTATCCCTCTTATACACAGTTTCTCTCTCAACACATCACATATCCATACCACCTCAGTCTTCTCTCCCACACACCACAACTTATCCCCCTTATACACAGTTTCTCTCTCAACACAAAATGTCCATACCATCTCAGTCATCTCTCTCACACACTACGACTTATCCCTCTTATACACAGTTTCTCTCTCAACTCATCACATGTCCATTCCATCTCAGTCTTCTCTCCCACACACCACAACTTATCCCTCTTATACCCAGTTTCTCTCTCAACACATCACATGTCCATACCACCTCAGTCATCTCTCCCACACACCACAACTTATCCCTCTTATACACAGTTTCTCTCTCAACTCATCACATGTCCATACCACCTCAGTCATCTCTCCCACACACCACAACTTATCCCTCTTATACACAGTTTCTCTCTCAACACATCACATGTCCATACCATCTCAATCTTCTCTCCCACACACCACAACTTATCCCTCTTATACACAGTTAATCTCTCAACACATCACATGACCATACCACCTCAGTCATCTCTCTCACACACCACAACTTATCCCTCTTATACACAGTTTCTCTCTCAACACATCACATGTCCATACCACCTCAGTCTTCTCTCCCACACACCACAACTTATCCCTCTTATACACAGTTTCTCTCTGAAGACATCACATGTCCATACCACCTCAGTCATCTCTCCCACACACCACAACTTATCCCTCTTATACACAGTTTCTCTCTCAACACATCACATGTCCATACCATCTCAATCTTCTCTCCCACACACCACAACTTATCCCTCTTATACACAGTTAATCTCTCAACACATCACATGACCATACCACCTCAGTCATCTCTCTCACACACCACAACTTATCCCTCTTATACCCAGTTTCTCTCTCAACTCATCACATGTCCATACCATCTCAGTCTTCTCTCCCACACACTACAACTTATCCCTCTTATACACAGTTTCTCTCTCAACGCATCACATGTCCATACCAGCTCAGTGATCTCTCCCACACACCACAACTTATCCCTCTTATACACAGTTTCTCTCTCAACACATCACATATCCATACCACCTCAGTCTTCTCTCCCACACACCACAACTTATCCCCCTTATACACAGTTTCTCTCTCAACACAAAATGTCCATACCATCTCAGTCATCTCTCTCACACACTACGACTTATCCCTCTTATACACAGTTTCTCTCTCAACTCATCACATGTCCATTCCATCTCAGTCTTCTCTCCCACACACCACAACTTATCCCTCTTATACCCAGTTTCTCTCTCAACACATCACATGTCCATACCACCTCAGTCATCTCTCCCACACACCACAACTTATCCCTCTTATACACAGTTTCTCTCTCAACTCATCACATGTCCATACCACCTCAGTCATCTCTCCCACACACCACAACTTATCCCTCTTATACACAGTTTCTCTCTCAACACATCACATGTACATACCATCTCAATCTTCTCTCCCACACACCACAACTTATCCCTCTTATACACAGTTAATCTCTCAACACATCACATGACCATACCACCTCAGTCATCTCTCTCACACACCACAACTTATCCCTCTTATACACAGTTTCTCTCTCAACACATCACATGTCCATACCACCTCAGTCTTCTCTCCCACACACCACAACTTATCCCTCTTATACACAGTTTCTCTCTCAACACATTACATGTCCATACCACCTCAGTCTCCTCTCCCGTACACTACATTCTATCCCTCTCAGATACAGTTTCTCTCTCAACACATCACATGTCCATACCACCTCAGTCTCCTCGCCCGTACACTACATTCTATCCCTCTCAGATACAGTTTCTCTCTCAACACATTACATGTCCATACCACCTCAGTCTCCTCTCCCGTACACTACATTCTATCCCTCTCAGATACAGTTTCTCTCTCAACACATTACATGTCCATACCACCTCAGTCTCCTCTCCCGTACACTACATTCTATCCCTCTCAGATACAGTTTCTCTCTCAACACATCACATGTCCATACCACCTCAGTCTCCTCTCCCGTACACTACATTCTATCCCTCTCAGATACAGTTTCTCTCTCAACACATCACATGTCCATACCACCTCAGTCTCCTCTCCCGTACACTACATTCTATCCTTCTCAGACACAGTTTCTCTCTCAACACATCACATGTCCATACCACCTCAGTCTATTCTCCCGTACACTACATTCTATCCCTCTCAGACACAGTTTCTCTCTCAACACATCACATGTCCATACCACCTCAGTATCCTCTCCCGTACACTACATTCTATCCTTCTCAGAGACAGTTTCTCTCTCAACACATTACATGTCCATACCACCTCAGTCTCCTCTCCCGTACACTACATTCTATCCCTCTCAGACACAGTTTCTCTCTCAACACATCACATGTACATACCACCTCAGTCTCCTCTCCCGTACACTACATTATATCCTTCTCAGACACAGTTTCTCTCTCAACACGTCACATGTCCATACCACCTCAGTCTCCTCTCCCACACACCACAACTTATCCCTCTTATACACAGTTTCTCTCTCAACACATCACATGTTCATACCATCTCAGTCTCCTCTCCCACACACCACAACTTATCCCTCTTATACACAGTTTCTCTGTCAACACATCACATGTCCATACCATCTCAGTCATCTCTCCCACACACCACAACTTATCCCTCTTATACCCAGTTTCTATCTCACACTCATCACATGCCTATTCCATCTCAGTCTTCTCTCCCACACACCACAACTTATCCCTCTTATACACAGTTTCTCTCTCAACTCATCACATGTCCATACCATCTCAGTCTTCTCTCCCACACACTACAACTTATCCCTCTTATACACAGTTTCTCTCTCAACTCATCACATGTCCATTCCATCTCAGTCTTCTCTCCCACACACCACAACTTATCCCTCTTATACACAGTTTCTCTCTCAACACATCACATGTCCAAACCATCTCAGTCTTCTCCCCCACACACTACAACTTATCCCTCTTATACACAGTTTCTCTATCAACACATCACATGTCCATACCACCTCAGTCTTCTCTCCTGTACACTACAACTTATCCCTCTTATACACAGTTTCTCTCTCAACACATCACATGTCCATACCATCTCAGTCTTCTCTCCCACACACTATAACTTATCCCTCTGATACACAGTTTCTCTCTCAACACATCACATGTCCATACCATCTCAGTCTTCTCTCCCACACACTACAACTTATGCCTCTTATACACAGTTTCTCTCTCAACACATCACATGTCCATACCACCTCAGTCATCTCTCCCATACACCACAACTTATCCCTCTTATACCTAGTTTCTCTCTCAACTCATCACATGTCCATTCCATCTCAGTCTTCTCTCCCACACACCACAACTTATCCCTCTGATACACAGTTTCTCTCTCAACTCATCACACGTCCATACCACCTCAGTCTTCTCTCCCACACACCACAACTTATCCCTCTTATACGCAGTTTCTCTCTCAACTCATCACATGTCCATACCGTCTCAGTCTTCTCTCCCACACACCACAACTTATCCCTCTTATACCCAGTTTCTCTCTCAACTCATCACATGTCCATACCATCTCAGTCTTCTCTCCCACACACTACAACTTATCCCACTTATACACAGTTTCTCTCTCAACACATCACATGTCCATACCACCTCAGTCATCTCTCACACACACCACAACTTATCCCTCTTATACCCAGTTTCTTTCTCAACACATCACATGTCCATACCACCTCAGTCATCTCTCCCACACACCACAACTTATCCCTCTTATACCCAGTTTCTCTCTCAACTCATCACATGTCCATACCATCTCAGTCTTCTCTCCCACACACTACAACTTATCCCTCTTATACACAGTTTCTCTCTCAACGCATCACATGTCCATACCAGCTCAGTGATCTCTCCCACACACCACAACTTATCCCTCTTATACACAGTTTCTCTCTCAACACATCACATATCCATACCACCTCAGTCTTCTCTCCCACACACCACAACTTATCCCCCTTATACACAGTTTCTCTCTCAACACAAAATGTCCATACCATCTCAGTCATCTCTCTCACACACTACGACTTATCCCTCTTATACACAGTTTCTCTCTCAACTCATCACATGTCCATTCCATCTCAGTCTTCTCTCCCACACACCACAACTTATCCCTCTTATACCCAGTTTCTCTCTCAACACATCACATGTCCATACCACCTCAGTCATCTCTCCCACACACCACAACTTATCCCTCTTATACACAGTTTCTCTCTCAACTCATCACATGTCCATACCACCTCAGTCATCTCTCCCACACACCACAACTTATCCCTCTTATACACAGTTTCTCTCTCAACACATCACATGTCCATACCATCTCAATCTTCTCTCCCACACACCACAACTTATCCCTCTTATACACAGTTAATCTCTCAACACATCACATGACCATACCACCTCAGTCATCTCTCTCACACACCACAACTTATCCCTCTTATACACAGTTTCTCTCTCAACACATCACATGTCCATACCACCTCAGTCTTCTCTCCCACACACCACAACTTATCCCTCTTATACACAGTTTCTCTCTGAAGACATCACATGTCCATACCACCTCAGTCATCTCTCCCACACACCACAACTTATCCCTCTTATACACAGTTTCTCTCTCAACACATCACATGTCCATACCATCTCAATCTTCTCTCCCACACACCACAACTTATCCCTCTTATACACAGTTAATCTCTCAACACATCACATGGCCATACCACCTCAGTCATCTCTCTCACACACCACAACTTATCCCTCTTATACCCAGTTTCTCTCTCAACACATCACATGTCCATACCACCTCAGTCTTCTCTCCCACACACCACAACTTATCCCTCTTATACACAGTTTCTCTCTCAACACATCACATGTCCATACCACCTCAGTCATCTCTCCCACACACCACAACTTATCCCTCTTATACACAGTTTCTCTCTCAACACATCACATGTCCATTCCATCTCAGTCTTCTCTCCCACACACTACAACTTATCCCTCTGATACCCAGTTTCTCTCTCAACACATCACATCTCCATACCATCTCAGTCTTCTCTCCCACACACCACAACTTATCCCTCTTATACAGAGTTTCTCTCTCAACACGTCACATGTCCATACCATCTCAGTCTTCTCCTCCGCTCACTACAACTTATCCTTCTGATACACAGTTTCTCTCCCACACACCACAACTTATCTCTCTTATACACAGTTTCTCTCTCAACACATCACATGTACATACCATCTTAGTCTTCTCTCGCACAAACCACAATTTATCCCTCTTATACCCAGTTTCTCTCTCAACTCATCACATGTCCATACCATCTCAGTCTTCTCTCCCACACATTACAACTTATGCCTCTTATACACAGTTTCACACTCAACACATCACATGTCCATACCATCGCAGCCTTCTCTCCCACACACCACAACTTATCCCTCTTATACCCAGTTTCTCTCTCAATACATCACATGTTCATACCATCGCAGCCTTCTCTCCCACACACCACAACTTATCCCTCTTATACCCAGTTTCTCTCTCAACATATCACATGTCCATACCATCTCAGTCTTCTCTCCCACACACTACAACTTATCAATCTGATACCCAGTTTCTCTCTCAACACATCACATGTCCATACCATCTCAGTCTTCTCTCCCACACACTACAACTTATCCCTCTTATACACAGTTTCTCTCTCAACACATCATATGTCCATACCATCTCAGTCTTCTCTCCCACACACCACAACTTATCCCTCTTATACACAGTTTCTCCCTCAACACATCACATGTCCATACCATCTCAGTCTTCTCTCCCACACACTACAACTTATCCCTCTTATACACAGTTTCTCTCTCAACGCATCACCTGTCCATTCCATCTCAGTCTTCTCTCCCACACACCACAACTTATCCCTCTTATACACAATTTCTCTCTCAACTCATCACATGTTCATACCATCTCAGTCTTCTCTCCCACACACCACAACTTATCCCTCTTATACACAGTTTCTCTCTCAACACATCACATGTCCATAGCATCTCAGTCATCTCTCTCACACACTACGACTTATCCCTCTTATACACAGTTTCTCTCTCAACACATCACATGTCCATTCCATCTCAGTCTTCTCTCCCACACACCACAACTTATCCCTCTTATACCCAGTTTCTCTCTCAACACATCACATGTCCATACCACCTCAGTCATCTCTCCCACACACCACAACTTATCCCTCTTATACACAGTTTCTCTCTCAACTCATCACATGTCCATACCACCTCAGTCTCCTCTCCCGTACACTACATTCTATCCTTCTCAGATACAGTTTCTCTCTCAACACATTACATGTCCATACCACCTCAGTCTCCTCTGCCGTACACTACATTCTATCCCTCTCAGACACAGTTTCTCTCTCTACACATCACATGTCCATACCACCTCAGTCTCCTGTCCCGTACACTACATTCTATCCCTCTCAGACACAGTTTCTCTCTCAACACATCACATGTCCATACCACCTCAGTCTCCTCTCCCGTACACTACATTCTATCCCTCTCAGACACAGTTTCTCTCTCAACACATCACATGTCCATACCACCTCAGTCTCCTGTCCCGTACACTACATTCTATCCTTCTCAGACACAGTTTCTCTCTCAACACATCACATGTCCATACCACCTCAGTCTCCTCTCCCGTACACTACATTCTATCCCTCTCAGACACAGTTTCTCTCTCAACACATCACATGTCCATACCACCTCAGTCTCCTCTCCCGTACACTACATTCTATCCTTCTCAGATACAGTTTCTCTCTCAACACATTACATGTCCATACCACCTCAGTCTCCTCTGCCGTACACTACATTCTATCCCTCTCAGACACAGTTTCTATCACAACACATCACATGTCCATACCACCTCAGTCTCCTCTCCCGTACACTACATTCTATCCCTCTCAGACACAGTTTCTCTCTCAACACATCACATGTCCATACCATCGCAGCCTTCTCTCCCACACACCACAACTTATCCCTGTTATACACAGTTTCACACTCATCACATCACATGTCCATTCCATCTCAGTCTTCTCTCCCACACACCACAACTTATCCCTCTTATACACAGTTTCTCTCTCAACTCATCACATGTCCATACCACCTCAGTCATCTCTCCCACACACCACAACTTATCCCTCTTATACACAGTTTCTCTCTCAACACATCACATGTACATACCATCTCAATCTTCTCTCCCACACACCACAACTTATCCCTCTTATACACAGTTAATCTCTCAACACATCACATGACCATACCACCTCAGTCATCTCTCTCACACACCACAACTTATCCCTCTTATACACAGTTTCTCTCTCAACACATCACATGTCCATACCACCTCAGTCTTCTCTCCCACACACCACAACTTATCCCTCTTATACACAGTTTCTCTCTCAACACATTACATGTCCATACCACCTCAGTCTCCTCTCCCGTACACTACATTCTATCCCTCTCAGATACAGTTTCTCTCTCAACACATCACATGTCCATACCACCTCAGTCTCCTCGCCCGTACACTACATTCTATCCCTCTCAGATACAGTTTCTCTCTCAACACATTACATGTCCATACCACCTCAGTCTCCTCTCCCGTACACTACATTCTATCCCTCTCAGATACAGTTTCTCTCTCAACACATTACATGTCCATACCACCTCAGTCTCCTCTCCCGTACACTACATTCTATCCCTCTCAGATACAGTTTCTCTCTCAACACATCACATGTCCATACCACCTCAGTCTCCTCTCCCGTACACTACATTCTATCCCTCTCAGATACAGTTTCTCTCTCAACACATCACATGTCCATACCACCTCAGTCTCCTCTCCCGTACACTACATTCTATCCTTCTCAGACACAGTTTCTCTCTCAACACATCACATGTCCATACCACCTCAGTCTATTCTCCCGTACACTACATTCTATCCCTCTCAGACACAGTTTCTCTCTCAACACATCACATGTCCATACCACCTCAGTATCCTCTCCCGTACACTACATTCTATCCTTCTCAGAGACAGTTTCTCTCTCAACACATTACATGTCCATACCACCTCAGTCTCCTCTCCCGTACACTACATTCTATCCCTCTCAGACACAGTTTCTCTCTCAACACATCACATGTACATACCACCTCAGTCTCCTCTCCCGTACACTACATTATATCCTTCTCAGACACAGTTTCTCTCTCAACACGTCACATGTCCATACCACCTCAGTCTCCTCTCCCACACACCACAACTTATCCCTCTTATACACAGTTTCTCTCTCAACACATCACATGTTCATACCATCTCAGTCTCCTCTCCCACACACCACAACTTATCCCTCTTATACACAGTTTCTCTGTCAACACATCACATGTCCATACCATCTCAGTCATCTCTCCCACACACCACAACTTATCCCTCTTATACCCAGTTTCTATCTCACACTCATCACATGCCTATTCCATCTCAGTCTTCTCTCCCACACACCACAACTTATCCCTCTTATACACAGTTTCTCTCTCAACTCATCACATGTCCATACCATCTCAGTCTTCTCTCCCACACACTACAACTTATCCCTCTTATACACAGTTTCTCTCTCAACTCATCACATGTCCATTCCATCTCAGTCTTCTCTCCCACACACCACAACTTATCCCTCTTATACACAGTTTCTCTCTCAACACATCACATGTCCAAACCATCTCAGTCTTCTCCCCCACACACTACAACTTATCCCTCTTATACACAGTTTCTCTATCAACACATCACATGTCCATACCACCTCAGTCTTCTCTCCTGTACACTACAACTTATCCCTCTTATACACAGTTTCTCTCTCAACACATCACATGTCCATACCATCTCAGTCTTCTCTCCCACACACTATAACTTATCCCTCTGATACACAGTTTCTCTCTCAACACATCACATGTCCATACCATCTCAGTCTTCTCTCCCACACACTACAACTTATGCCTCTTATACACAGTTTCTCTCTCAACACATCACATGTCCATACCACCTCAGTCATCTCTCCCATACACCACAACTTATCCCTCTTATACCTAGTTTCTCTCTCAACTCATCACATGTCCATTCCATCTCAGTCTTCTCTCCCACACACCACAACTTATCCCTCTGATACACAGTTTCTCTCTCAACTCATCACACGTCCATACCACCTCAGTCTTCTCTCCCACACACCACAACTTATCCCTCTTATACGCAGTTTCTCTCTCAACTCATCACATGTCCATACCGTCTCAGTCTTCTCTCCCACACACCACAACTTATCCCTCTTATACCCAGTTTCTCTCTCAACTCATCACATGTCCATACCATCTCAGTCTTCTCTCCCACACACTACAACTTATCCCACTTATACACAGTTTCTCTCTCAACACATCACATGTCCATACCACCTCAGTCATCTCTCACACACACCACAACTTATCCCTCTTATACCCAGTTTCTTTCTCAACACATCACATGTCCATACCACCTCAGTCATCTCTCCCACACACCACAACTTATCCCTCTTATACCCAGTTTCTCTCTCAACTCATCACATGTCCATACCATCTCAGTCTTCTCTCCCACACACTACAACTTATCCCTCTTATACACAGTTTCTCTCTCAACGCATCACATGTCCATACCAGCTCAGTGATCTCTCCCACACACCACAACTTATCCCTCTTATACACAGTTTCTCTCTCAACACATCACATATCCATACCACCTCAGTCTTCTCTCCCACACACCACAACTTATCCCCCTTATACACAGTTTCTCTCTCAACACAAAATGTCCATACCATCTCAGTCATCTCTCTCACACACTACGACTTATCCCTCTTATACACAGTTTCTCTCTCAACTCATCACATGTCCATTCCATCTCAGTCTTCTCTCCCACACACCACAACTTATCCCTCTTATACCCAGTTTCTCTCTCAACACATCACATGTCCATACCACCTCAGTCATCTCTCCCACACACCACAACTTATCCCTCTTATACACAGTTTCTCTCTCAACACATCACATGTCCATACCATCTCAATCTTCTCTCCCACACACCACAACTTATCCCTCTTATACACAGTTAATCTCTCAACACATCACATGACCATACCACCTCAGTCATCTCTCTCACACACCACAACATATCCCTCTTATACACAGTTTCTCTCTCAACACATCACATGTCCATACCACCTCAGTCTTCTCTCCCACACACCACAACTTATCCCTCTTATACACAGTTTCTCTCTGAAGACATCACATGTCCATACCACCTCAGTCATCTCTCCCACACACCACAACTTATCCCTCTTATACACAGTTTCTCTCTCAACACATCACATGTCCATACCATCTCAATCTTCTCTCCCACACACCACAACTTATCCCTCTTATACACAGTTAATCTCTCAACACATCACATGACCATACCACCTCAGTCATCTCTCTCACACACCACAACTTATCCCTCTTATACCCAGTTTCTCTCTCAACACATCACATGTCCATACCACCTCAGTCTTCTCTCCCACACACCACAACTTATCCCTCTTATACACAGTTTCTCTCTCAACACATCACATGTCCATACCACCTCAGTCATCTCTCCCACACACCACAACTTATCCCTCTTATACACAGTTTCTCTCTCAACACATCACATGTCCATTCCATCTCAGTCTTCTCTCCCACACACTACAACTTATCCCTCTGATACCCAGTTTCTCTCTCAACACATCACATGTCCATACCATCTCAGTCTTCTCTCCCACACACCACAACTTATCCCTCTTATACAGAGTTTCTCTCTCAACACGTCACATGTCCATACCATCTCAGTCTTCTCCTCCGCTCACTACAACTTATCCTTCTGATACACAGTTTCTCTCCCACACACCACAACTTATCTCTCTTATACACAGTTTCTCTCTCAACACATCACATGTACATACCATCTTAGTCTTCTCTCGCACAAACCACAATTTATCCCTCTTATACCCAGTTTCTCTCTCAACTCATCACATGTCCATACCATCTCAGTCTTCTCTCCCACACATTACAACTTATGCCTCTTATACACAGTTTCACACTCAACACATCACATGTCCATACCATCGCAGCCTTCTCTCCCACACACCACAACTTATCCCTCTTATACCCAGTTTCTCTCTCAATACATCACATGTTCATACCATCGCAGCCTTCTCTCCCACACACCACAACTTATCCCTCTTATACCCAGTTTCTCTCTCAACATATCACATGTCCATACCATCTCAGTCTTCTCTCCCACACACTACAACTTATCAATCTGATACCCAGTTTCTCTCTCAACACATCACATGTCCATACCATCTCAGTCTTCTCTCCCACACACTACAACTTATCCCTCTTATACACAGTTTCTCTCTCAACACATCATATGTCCATACCATCTCAGTCTTCTCTCCCACACACCACAACTTATCCCTCTTATACACAGTTTCTCCCTCAACACATCACATGTCCATACCATCTCAGTCTTCTCTCCCACACACTACAACTTATCCCTCTTATACACAGTTTCTCTCTCAACGCATCACCTGTCCATTCCATCTCAGTCTTCTCTCCCACACACCACAACTTATCCCTCTTATACACAATTTCTCTCTCAACTCATCACATGTTCATACCATCTCAGTCTTCTCTCCCACACACCACAACTTATCCCTCTTATACACAGTTTCTCTCTCAACACATCACATGTCCATAGCATCTCAGTCATCTCTCTCACACACTACGACTTATCCCTCTTATACACAGTTTCTCTCTCAACACATCACATGTCCATTCCATCTCAGTCTTCTCTCCCACACACCACAACTTATCCCTCTTATACCCAGTTTCTTTCTCAACACATCACATGTCCATACCACCTCAGTCATCTCTCCCACACACCACAACTTATCCCTCTTATACACAGTTTCTCTCTCAACTCATCACATGTCCATACCACCTCAGTCTCCTGTCCCGTACACTACATTCTATCCTTCTCAGACACAGTTTCTCTCTCAACACATCACATGTCCATACCACCTCAATCTCCTCTCCCGTACACTACGTTCTATCCCTCTCAGACACAGTTTCTCTCTCTACACATCACATGTCCATACCACCTCAGTCTCCTCTCCCGTACACTACATTCTATCCCTCTCAGACACAGTTTCTCTCTCAACACATCACATGTCCATACCACCTCAGTCTCCTGTCCCGTACACTACATTCTATCCTTCTCAGACACAGTTTCTCTCTCAACACATTACATGTCCATACCACCTCAGTCTCCTCTCCCGTACACTACATTCTATCCCTCTCAGACACAGTTTCTCTCTCAACACATCACATGTCCATACCACCTCAGTCTCCTCTCCCGTACACTACATTCTATCCCTCTCAGACACAGTTTCTCTCTCAACACATTACATGTCCATACCACCTCAGTCTCCTGTCCCGTACACTACATTCTATCCTTCTCAGACACAGTTTCTCTCTCAACACATCACATGTCCATACCACCTCAGTCTCCTCTCCCGTACACTACATTCTATCCTTCTCAGATACAGTTTCTCTCTCAACACATTACATGTCCATACCACCTCAGTCTCCTCTGCCGTACACTACATTCTATCAATCTCAGACACAGTTTCTCTCTCAACACATCACATGTCCATACCACCTCAGTCTCCTCTCCCGTATACTACATTCTATCCCTCTCAGACACAGTTTCTCTCTCAACACATCACATGTCCATACCACCTCAGTCTTCTCTCCCACACACCACAACTTATCCCTGTTATACACAGTTTCACACTCATCACATCACATGTCCATACCACCTCAGTCATCTCTCCCACACACCACAACTTATCCCTCTTATACACAGTTTCTCTCTCAACTCATCACATGTCCATACCACCTCAGTCTCCTGTCCCGTACACTACATTCTATCCTTCTCAGACACAGTTTCTCTCTCAACACATCACATGTCCATACCACCTCAATGTCCTCTCCCGTACACTACGTTCTATCCCTCTCAGACACAGTTTCTCTCTCTACACATCACATGTCCATACCACCTCAGTCTCCTGTCCCGTACACTACATTCTATCCCTCTCAGACACAGTTTCTCTCTCAACACATCACATGTCCATACCACCTCAGTCTCCTCTCCCGTACACTACATTCTATCCCTCTCAGACACAGTTTCTCTCTCAACACATCACATGTCCATACCACCTCAGTCTCCTGTCCCGTACACTACATTCTATCCTTCTCAGACACAGTTTCTCTCTCAACACATCACATGTCCATACCACCTCAGTCTCCTCTCCCGTACACTACATTCTATCCCTCTCAGACACAGTTTCTCTCTCAACACATCACATGTCCATACCACCTCAGTCTCCTCTCCCGTACACTACATTCTATCCTTCTCAGATACAGTTTCTCTCTCAACACATTACATGTCCATACCACCTCAGTCTCCTCTGCCGTACACTACATTCTATCCCTCTCAGACACAGTTTCTATCACAACACATCACATGTCCATACCACCTCAGTCTCCTCTCCCGTACACTACATTCTATCCCTCTCAGACACAGTTTCTCTCTCAACACATCACATGTCCATACCATCGCAGCCTTCTCTCCCACACACCACAACTTATCCCTGTTATACACAGTTTCACACTCATCACATCACATGTCCATTCCATCTCAGTCTTCTCTCCCACACACCACAACTTATCCCTCTTATACACAGTTTCTCTCTCAACTCATCACATGTCCATACCACCTCAGTCTCCTGTCCCGTACACTACATTCTATCCTTCTCAGACACAGTTTCTCTCTCAACACATCACATGTCCATACCACCTCAATCTCCTCTCCCGTACACTACGTTCTATCCCTCTCAGACACAGTTTCTCTCTCTACACATCACATGTCCATACCACCTCAGTCTCCTCTCCCGTACACTACATTCTATCCCTCTCAGACACAGTTTCTCTCTCAACACATCACATGTCCATACCACCTCAGTCTCCTGTCCCGTACACTACATTCTATCCTTCTCAGACACAGTTTCTCTCTCAACACATTACATGTCCATACCACCTCAGTCTCCTCTCCCGTACACTACATTCTATCCCTCTCAGACACAGTTTCTCTCTCAACACATCACATGTCCATACCACCTCAGTCTCCTCTCCCGTACACTACATTCTATCCCTCTCGGACACAGTTTCTCTCTCAACACATCACATGTCCATACCACCTCAGTCTCCTGTCCCGTACACTACATTCTATCCTTCTCAGACACAGTTTCTCTCTCAACACATCACATGTCCATACCACCTCAGTCTCCTCTCCCGTACACTACATTCTATCCCTCTCAGACACAGTTTCTCTCTCAACACATCACATGTCCATACCACCTCAGTCTCCTCTCCCGTACACTACATTCTATCCTTCTCAGATACAGTTTCTCTCTCAACACATTACATGTCCATACCACCTCAGTCTCCTCTGCCGTACACTACATTCTATCCCTCTCAGACACAGTTTCTCTCTCAACACATCACATGTCGATACCACCTCAGTCTCCTCTCCCGTACACTACATTCTATCCCTCTCAGACACAGTTTCTCTCTCAACACATCACATGTCCATAACATCGCAGCCTTCTCTCCCACACACCACAACTTATCCCTGTTATACACAGTTTCACACTCATCACATCACATGTCCATACCATCGCAGCCTTCTCTCCCACACAGCACAACTTATCCCTCTTATACCCAGTTTCTCTCTCAACATATCACATGTCCATACCATCTCAGTCTTCTCTCCCACACACTACAACTTATCAATCTGATACCCAGTTTCTCTCTCAACACATCACATGTCCATACCATCTCAGTCTTCTCTCCCACACACTACAACTTATCCCTCTTATACACAGTTTCTCCCTCAACACATCACATGTCCATACCATCTCAGTCTTCTCTCCCACACACTACAACTTATCCCTCTTATACACAGTTTCTCTCTCAACGCATCACCTGTCCATTCCATCTCAGTCTTCTCTCCCACACATTACAACTTATGCCTCTTATACACAGTTTCACACTCTACACATCACATGTCCATACCATCGCAGCCTTCTCTCCCACACACCACAACTTATCCCTCTTATACCCAGTTTCTCTCTCAATACATCACATGTTCATACCATCGCAGCCTTCTCTCCCACACACCACAACTTATCCCTCTTATACCCAGTTTCTCTCTCAACATATCACATGTCCATACCATCTCAGTCTTCTCTCCCACACACTACAACTTATCAATCTGATACCCAGTTTCTCTCTCAACACATCACATGTCCATACCATCTCAGTCTTCTCTCCCACACACTACAACTTATCCCTCTTATACACAGTTTCTCTCTCAACACATCATATGTCCATACCATCTCAGTCTTCTCTCCCACACACCACAACTTATCCCTCTTATACACAGTTTCTCCCTCAACACATCACATGTCCATACCATCTCAGTCTTCTCTCCCACACACTACAACTTATCCCTCTTATACACAGTTTCTCTCTCAACGCATCACCTGTCCATTCCATCTCAGTCTTCTCTCCCACACACCACAACTTATCCCTCTTATACACAATTTCTCTCTCAACTCATCACATGTTCATACCATCTCAGTCTTCTCTCCCACACACCACAACTTATCCCTCTTATACACAGTTTCTCTCTCAACACATCACATGTCCATAGCATCTCAGTCATCTCTCTCACACACTACGACTTATCCCTCTTATACACAGTTTCTCTCTCAACACATCACATGTCCATTCCATCTCAGTCTTCTCTCCCACACACCACAACTTATCCCTCTTATACCCAGTTTCTCTCTCAACACATCACATGTCCATACCACCTCAGTCATCTCTCCCACACACCACAACTTATCCCTCTTATACACAGTTTCTCTCTCAACTCATCACATGTCCATACCACCTCAGTCTCCTGTCCCGTACACTACATTCTATCCTTCTCAGACACAGTTTCTCTCTCAACACATCACATGTCCATACCACCTCAATCTCCTCTCCCGTACACTACGTTCTATCCCTCTCAGACACAGTTTCTCTCTCTACACATCACATGTCCATACCACCTCAGTCTCCTCTCCCGTACACTACATTCTATCCCTCTCAGACACAGTTTCTCTCTCAACACATCACATGTCCATACCACCTCAGTCTCCTGTCCCGTACACTACTGTAGCGGTTGTCTCCCTTGTTTTGATTAGGATCTAGACGGGAAGTGGAACCCTTTCTGCAACTTCCGGTCAGAGCCCTATAAAACTAACAACTTTAAGCTTCCTTTCTCTCTTTGCCTTTTCGGCACCAGGTCAAGAGCCTCTCATTTGGCTCTGCCATTAATTTGGCCAACAGGCGCCTGGCCTTAGCCAGGCGCCCTCTGCCAGCCGCGTTTGCCTGGCAATCAAAACGGTAACTACTAACTTTGTTTCATTCTAACATCTATCTTTGACATGTCAAGTATTCTATCTACCGTTAATTAAATATTATATACACAAACATTGTCTCGTTTTGTTACATTCATACACCCAGTAATCTCGCTATATTGGTAACCCTGACGTGATACGAACACGCAGCCGTTCATCGCTATAAGTGGTCACCCCCCAAAAAAGAAAAAAATAGCACATCTGGTTTTGTGAGTAACATTACGAATACACAGCAAATTTAGCGACAAACTATGAAAATACTCAAGGACACGCACACACGCACATGTGGAATTCGCACAGACATACTTTTTCTCTCACGCATCAATTAACTGTCGCATTTCACCAATATATATATATATGTTTCTCGTTTCTTACAACGAACACTTTCAAAACAAAAAAAACATTTCACGATATATATATATGTTTCTCGTTTCTTACAACGAACTCTTTCAAAACACAAAAAAAAAAAAAAGAAATTTGATATTCTTGAAAAAACATTTCAACAGGAACATTTATTTTCGATGAACTATTGCCTTTTGTTCTTCGTTTTCTTCATCGTTCAAGTTTTTTGTTTTTTTCCAAAGTTCACACCTATAATTATGCTGATTGAAGCCTTTCTTTTTCATCATTGTCACTTTCAAAATTGCACTATCATTTTCTCGCGCGTTAGAAATATTTTTTTTTCAACCTTGTATTGGCACGTGTAGGCAGCATAAATTCTCGATTCACTGAGATGTCTCTACTCACAGACAGCCGCACGCCATTTATCACCAGGGATTCTTCAGCCTTAAGCTATATTCTTCTATTTGCCGGTTTATAAATTTACAATGTAAATTTACCGTTGATAACCGCGCATTTATTAAGAATGCTTATTTCTCTGGTCGCTGGCCTCTTGACCCTTCCAGGTCAACGCATTCTCAACATCGACCATCAACTTCGGCTGCTATTTCTAGCACTTTGCGCAACTCATTTTTTTCTAGAAAGAAATTTTTTTTACTGTGAATTTAAACACCGAATACGCTCACTCAGCGAGACAACAGCAGCAGCAACAGCAATATAACAGCAACAGCAATACATCAACACAGCTTCACCAAAGCCAGAGAATTTATTTTTGCAGCACTCTTCCTGTGAGAAAATCCATTCGGAGGTTGGAAATTTCACGATATACCACAGAACAGAAACCACCTGCATTCATTCTCTGGAACACACTTTCTTTCCAGCTGTCATGTGATTGCACACCTGTGAACTATATTTTGAACTTTGAGCTCTTCTATTACTTTTACTTTATTACATTGTATCTTTGGGTGATGGATAGATGGATGTCCAGTCGTTCTCTGGCCAAGAGCGGTTGGCTACCTTGATATCTATCATTGATTTTTCCAGACATTCTTTTGTCGTAATTTTCATGCCTGTTACAACATTCTCGCCAACTTGCTACATATTTTCATTTCGATTTTTATACACTAAAATTCTGGCGGGAGGTTATGTAGCGGTTGTCTCCCTTGTTTTGATTAGGATCTAGACGGGAAGTGGAACCCTTTCTGCAACTTCCGGTCAGAGCCCTATAAAACTAACAACTTTAAGCTTCCTTTCTCTCTTTGCCTTTTCGGCACCAGGTCAAGAGCCTCTCATTTGGCTCTGCCATTAATTTGGCCAACAGGCGCCTGGCCTTAGCCAGGCGCCCTCTGCCAGCCGCGTTTGCCTGGCAATCAAAACGGTAACTACTAACTTTGTTTCATTCTAACATCTATCTTTGACATGTCAAGTATTCTATCTACCGTTAATTAAATATTATATACACAAACATTGTCTCGTTTTGTTACATTCATACACCCAGTAATCTCGCTATACTACATTCTATCCTTCTCAGACACAGTTTCTCTCTCAACACATTACATGTCCATACCACCTCAGTCTCCTCTCCCGTACACTACATTCTATCCCTCTCAGACACAGTTTCTCTCTCAACACATCACATGTCCATACCACCTCAGTCTCCTCTCCCGTACACTACATTCTATCCCTCTCAGACACAGTTTCTCTCTCAACACATTACATGTCCATACCACCTCAGTCTCCTGTCCCGTACACTACATTCTATCCTTCTCAGACACAGTTTCTCTCTCAACACATCACATGTCCATACCACCTCAGTCTCCTCTCCCGTACACTACATTCTATCCTTCTCAGATACAGTTTCTCTCTCAACACATTACATGTCCATACCACCTCAGTCTCCTCTGCCGTACACTACATTCTATCAATCTCAGACACAGTTTCTCTCTCAACACATCACATGTCCATACCACCTCAGTCTCCTCTCCCGTACACTACATTCTATCCCTCTCAGACACAGTTTCTCTCTCAACACATCACATGTCCATACCACCTCAGTCTTCTCTCCCACACACCACAACTTATCCCTGTTATACACAGTTTCACACTCATCACATCACATGTCCATTCCATCTCAGTCTTCTCTCCCACACACCACAACTTATCCCTCTTATACCCAGTTTCTCTCTCAACACATCACATGTCCATACCACCTCAGTCATCTCTCCCACACACCACAACTTATCCCTCTTATACACAGTTTCTCTCTCAACTCATCACATGTCCATACCACCTCAGTCTCCTGTCCCGTACACTACATTCTATCCTTCTCAGACACAGTTTCTCTCTCAACACATCACATGTCCATACCACCTCAATGTCCTCTCCCGTACACTACGTTCTATCCCTCTCAGACACAGTTTCTCTCTCTACACATCACATGTCCATACCACCTCAGTCTCCTGTCCCGTACACTACATTCTATCCCTCTCAGACACAGTTTCTCTCTCAACACATCACATGTCCATACCACCTCAGTCTCCTCTCCCGTACACTACATTCTATCCCTCTCAGACACAGTTTCTCTCTCAACACATCACATGTCCATACCACCTCAGTCTCCTGTCCCGTACACTACATTCTATCCTTCTCAGACACAGTTTCTCTCTCAACACATCACATGTCCATACCACCTCAGTCTCCTCTCCCGTACACTACATTCTATCCCTCTCAGACACAGTTTCTCTCTCAACACATCACATGTCCATACCACCTCAGTCTCCTCTCCCGTACACTACATTCTATCCTTCTCAGATACAGTTTCTCTCTCAACACATTACATGTCCATACCACCTCAGTCTCCTCTGCCGTACACTACATTCTATCCCTCTCAGACACAGTTTCTATCACAACACATCACATGTCCATACCACCTCAGTCTCCTCTCCCGTACACTACATTCTATCCCTCTCAGACACAGTTTCTCTCTCAACACATCACATGTCCATACCATCGCAGCCTTCTCTCCCACACACCACAACTTATCCCTGTTATACACAGTTTCACACTCATCACATCACATGTCCATTCCATCTCAGTCTTCTCTCCCACACACCACAACTTATCCCTCTTATACACAGTTTCTCTCTCAACTCATCACATGTCCATACCACCTCAGTCTCCTGTCCCGTACACTACATTCTATCCTTCTCAGACACAGTTTCTCTCTCAACACATCACATGTCCATACCACCTCAATCTCCTCTCCCGTACACTACGTTCTATCCCTCTCAGACACAGTTTCTCTCTCTACACATCACATGTCCATACCACCTCAGTCTCCTCTCCCGTACACTACATTCTATCCCTCTCAGACACAGTTTCTCTCTCAACACATCACATGTCCATACCACCTCAGTCTCCTGTCCCGTACACTACATTCTATCCTTCTCAGACACAGTTTCTCTCTCAACACATTACATGTCCATACCACCTCAGTCTCCTCTCCCGTACACTACATTCTATCCCTCTCAGACACAGTTTCTCTCTCAACACATCACATGTCCATACCACCTCAGTCTCCTCTCCCGTACACTACATTCTATCCCTCTCGGACACAGTTTCTCTCTCAACACATCACATGTCCATACCACCTCAGTCTCCTGTCCCGTACACTACATTCTATCCTTCTCAGACACAGTTTCTCTCTCAACACATCACATGTCCATACCACCTCAGTCTCCTCTCCCGTACACTACATTCTATCCCTCTCAGACACAGTTTCTCTCTCAACACATCACATGTCCATACCACCTCAGTCTCCTCTCCCGTACACTACATTCTATCCTTCTCAGATACAGTTTCTCTCTCAACACATTACATGTCCATACCACCTCAGTCTCCTCTGCCGTACACTACATTCTATCCCTCTCAGACACAGTTTCTCTCTCAACACATCACATGTCGATACCACCTCAGTCTCCTCTCCCGTACACTACATTCTATCCCTCTCAGACACAGTTTCTCTCTCAACACATCACATGTCCATAACATCGCAGCCTTCTCTCCCACACACCACAACTTATCCCTGTTATACACAGTTTCACACTCATCACATCACATGTCCATACCATCGCAGCCTTCTCTCCCACACAGCACAACTTATCCCTCTTATACCCAGTTTCTCTCTCAACATATCACATGTCCATACCATCTCAGTCTTCTCTCCCACACACTACAACTTATCAATCTGATACCCAGTTTCTCTCTCAACACATCACATGTCCATACCATCTCAGTCTTCTCTCCCACACACTACAACTTATCCCTCTTATACACAGTTTCTCCCTCAACACATCACATGTCCATACCATCTCAGTCTTCTCTCCCACACACTACAACTTATCCCTCTTATACACAGTTTCTCTCTCAACGCATCACCTGTCCATTCCATCTCAGTCTTCTCTCCCACACACCACAACTTATCCCTCTTATACACAATTTCTCTCTCAACTCATCACATGTCCATACCATCTCAGTCTTCTCTCCCACACACCACAACTTATCCCTCTTATACACAGTTTCTCTCTCAACACATCACATGTCCGTAGCATCTCAGTCATCTCTCTCACACACTACGACTTATCCCTCTTATACACAGTTTCTCTCTCAACACATCACATGTCCATTCCATCTCAGTCTTCTCTCCCACACACCACAACTTATCCCTCTTATACCCAGTTTCTCTCTCAACACATCACATGTCGATACCACCTCAGTCATCTCTCCCACACACCACAACTTATCCCTCTTATACACAGTTTCTCTCTCAACTCATCACATGTCCATACCACCTCAGTCTCCTGTCCCGTACACTACATTCTATCCTTCTCAGACACAGTTTCTCTCTCAACACATCACATGTCCATACCACCTCAATCTCCTCTCCCGTACACTACATTCTATCCCTCTC
The DNA here is from genome assembly GCA_964016885.1 of Eledone cirrhosa. NCBI lineage: Eukaryota > Metazoa > Mollusca > Cephalopoda > Octopoda > Eledonidae > Eledone > Eledone cirrhosa. The sequence goes on from OZ024762.1 coordinate 29,217,834, forward strand.
AGACACAGTTTCTCTCTCTACACATCACATGTCCATACCACCTCAGTCTCCTCTCCCGTACACTACATTCTATCCCTCTCAGACACAGTTTCTCTCTCAACACATCACATGTCCATACCACCTCAGTCTCCTGTCCCGTACACTACATTCTATCCTTCTCAGACACAGTTTCTCTCTCAACACATTACATGTCCATACCACCTCAGTCTCCTCTCCCGTACACTACATTCTATCGCTCTCAGACACAGTTTCTCTCTCAACACATCACATGTCCATACCACCTCAGTCTCCTCTCCCGTACACTACATTCTATCCCTCTCAGACACAGTTTCTCTCTCAACACATCACATGTCCATACCACCTCAGTCTCCTGTCCCGTACACTACATTCTATCCTTCTCAGACACAGTTTCTCTCTCAACATATCACATGTCCATACCACCTCAGTCTCCTCTCCCGTACACTACATTCTATCCCTCTCAGACACAGTTTCTCTCTCAACACATCACATGTCCATACCACCTCAGTCTCCTCTCCCGTACACTACATTCTATCCTTCTCAGATACAGTTTCTCTCTCAACACATTGCATGTCCATACCACCTCAGTCTCCTCTGCCGTACACTACATTCTATCCCTCTCAGACACAGTTTCTCTCTCAACACATCACATGTCCATACCACCTCAGTCTCCTCTCCCGTACACTACATTCTATCCCTCTCAGACACAGTTTCTCTCTCAACACATCACATGTCCATACCACCTCAGTCTTCTCTCCCGTACACTACATTCTATCTCTCTCAGATACAGTTTCTCTCTCAACACATCACATGTCCATACCACCTCAGTCTCCTGTCCCGTACACTACATTCTATCCTTCTCAGACACAGTTTCTCTCTCAACACATTACATGTCCATACCACCTCAGTCTCCTCTCCCGTACACTACATTCTATCCCTCTCAGACACAGTTTCTCTCTCAACACATCACATGTCCATACCACCTCAGTCTCCTCTCCCGTACACTACATTCTATCCCTCTCGGACACAGTTTCTCTCTCAACACATCACATGTCCATACCACCTCAGTCTCCTGTCCCGTACACTACATTCTATCCTTCTCAGACACAGTTTCTCTCTCAACACATCACATGTCCATACCACCTCAGTCTCCTCTCCCGTACACTACATTCTATCCCTCTCAGACACAGTTTCTCTCTCAACACATCACATGTCCATACCACCTCAGTCTCCTCTCCCGTACACTACATTCTATCCTTCTCAGATACAGTTTCTCTCTCAACACATTACATGTCCATACCACCTCAGTCTCCTCTGCCGTACACTACATTCTATCCCTCTCAGACACAGTTTCTCTCTCAACACATCACATGTCGATACCACCTCAGTCTCCTCTCCCGTACACTACATTCTATCCCTCTCAGACACAGTTTCTCTCTCAACACATCACATGTCCATAACATCGCAGCCTTCTCTCCCACACACCACAACTTATCCCTGTTATACACAGTTTCACACTCATCACATCACATGTCCATACCATCGCAGCCTTCTCTCCCACACAGCACAACTTATCCCTCTTATACCCAGTTTCTCTCTCAACATATCACATGTCCATACCATCTCAGTCTTCTCTCCCACACACTACAACTTATCAATCTGATACCCAGTTTCTCTCTCAACACATCACATGTCCATACCATCTCAGTCTTCTCTCCCACACACTACAACTTATCCCTCTTATACACAGTTTCTCCCTCAACACATCACATGTCCATACCATCTCAGTCTTCTCTCCCACACACTACAACTTATCCCTCTTATACACAGTTTCTCTCTCAACGCATCACCTGTCCATTCCATCTCAGTCTTCTCTCCCACACACCACAACTTATCCCTCTTATACACAATTTCTCTCTCAACTCATCACATGTCCATACCATCTCAGTCTTCTCTCCCACACACCACAACTTATCCCTCTTATACACAGTTTCTCTCTCAACACATCACATGTCCGTAGCATCTCAGTCATCTCTCTCACACACTACGACTTATCCCTCTTATACACAGTTTCTCTCTCAACACATCACATGTCCATTCCATCTCAGTCTTCTTTCCCACACACCACAACTTATCCCTCTTATACCCAGTTTCTCTCTCAACACATCACATGTCGATACCACCTCAGTCATCTCTCCCACACACCACAACTTATCCCTCTTATACACAGTTTCTCTCTCAACTCATCACATGTCCATACCACCTCAGTCTCCTGTCCCGTACACTACATTCTATCCTTCTCAGACACAGTTTCTCTCTCAACACATCACATGTCCATACCACCTCAATCTCCTCTCCCGTACACTACATTCTATCCCTCTCAGACACAGTTTCTCTCTCTACACATCACATGTCCATACCACCTCAGTCTCCTCTCCCGTACACTACATTCTATCCCTCTCAGACACAGTTTCTCTCTCAACACATCACATGTCCATACCACCTCAGTCTCCTGTCCCGTACACTACATTCTATCCTTCTCAGACACAGTTTCTCTCTCAACACATTACATGTCCATACCACCTCAGTCTCCTCTCCCGTACACTACATTCTATCGCTCTCAGACACAGTTTCTCTCTCAACACATCACATGTCCATACCACCTCAGTCTCCTCTCCCGTACACTACATTCTATCCCTCTCAGACACAGTTTCTCTCTCAACACATCACATGTCCATACCACCTCAGTCTCCTGTCCCGTACACTACATTCTATCCTTCTCAGACACAGTTTCTCTCTCAACATATCACATGTCCATACCACCTCAGTCTCCTCTCCCGTACACTACATTCTATCCCTCTCAGACACAGTTTCTCTCTCAACACATCACATGTCCATACCACCTCAGTCTCCTCTCCCGTACACTACATTCTATCCTTCTCAGATACAGTTTCTCTCTCAACACATTGCATGTCCATACCACCTCAGTCTCCTCTGCCGTACACTACATTCTATCCCTCTCAGACACAGTTTCTCTCTCAACACATCACATGTCCATACCACCTCAGTCTCCTCTCCCGTACACTACATTCTATCCCTCTCAGACACAGTTTCTCTCTCAACACATCACATGTCCATACCACCTCAGTCTTCTCTCCCGTACACTACATTCTATCTCTCTCAGATACAGTTTCTCTCTCAACACATCACATGTCCATACCACCTCAGTCTCCTCTCCCGTACACTACATTCTATCCTTCTCAGACACAGTTTCTCTCTCAACACATCACATGTCCATACCACCTCAGTCTATTCTCCCGTACACTACATTCTATCCCTCTCAGACACAGTTTCTCTCTCAACACATCACATGTCCATACCACCTCAGTCTCCTCTCCCGTACACTACATTCTATCCCTCTCAGACACAGTTTCTCTCTCAACACATCACATGTCCATACCACCTCAGTCTCCTGTCCCGTACACTACATTCTATCCTTCTCAGACACAGTTTCTCTCTCAACACATCACATGTCCATACCACCTCAGTCTCCTCTCCCGTACACTACATTCTATCCTTCTCAGATACAGTTTCTCTCTCAACACATTACATGTCCATACCACCTCAGTCTCCTCTGCCGTACACTACATTCTATCCATCTCAGACACAGTTTCTCTCTCAACACATCACATGTCCATACCACCTCAGTCTCCTCTCCCGTACACTACATTCTATCCCACTCAGACACAGTTTCTCTCTCAACACATCACATGTCCATACCACCTCAGTCTTCTCTCCCACACACCACAACTTATCCCTGTTATACACAGTTTCACACTCATCACATCACATGTCCATTCCATCTCAGTCTTCTCTCCCACACACCACAACTTATCCCTCTTATACCCAGTTTCTCTCTCAACACATCACATGTCCATACCACCTCAGTCATCTCTCCCACACACCACAACTTATCCCTCTTATACACAGTTTCTCTCTCAACTCATCACATGTCCATACCACCTCAGTCTCCTGTCCCGTACACTACATTCTATCCTTCTCAGACACAGTTTCTCTCTCAACACATCACATGTCCATACCACCTCAATGTCCTCTCCCGTACACTACGTTCTATCCCTCTCAGACACAGTTTCTCTCTCTACACATCACATGTCCATACCACCTCAGTCTCCTGTCCCGTACACTACATTCTATCCCTCTCAGACACAGTTTCTCTCTCAACACATCACATGTCCATACCACCTCAGTCTCCTCTCCCGTACACTACATTCTATCCCTCTCAGACACAGTTTCTCTCTCAACACATCACATGTCCATACCACCTCAGTCTCCTGTCCCGTACACTACATTCTATCCTTCTCAGACACAGTTTCTCTCTCAACACATCACATGTCCATACCACCTCAGTCTCCTCTCCCGTACACTACATTCTATCCTTCTCAGACACAGTTTCTCTCTCAACACATTACATGTCCATACCACCTCAGTCTCCTCTCCCGTACACTACATTCTATCCCTCTCAGACACAGTTTCTCTCTCAACACATCACATGTCCATACCACCTCAGTCTCCTCTCCCGTACACTACATTCTATCCCTCTCGGACACAGTTTCTCTCTCAACACATCACATGTCCATACCACCTCAGTCTCCTGTCCCGTACACTACATTCTATCCTTCTCAGACACAGTTTCTCTCTCAACACATCACATGTCCATACCACCTCAGTCTCCTCTCCCGTACACTACATTCTATCCCTCTCAGACACAGTTTCTCTCTCAACACATCACATGTCCATACCACCTCAGTCTCCTCTCCCGTACACTACATTCTATCCTTCTCAGATACAGTTTCTCTCTCAACACATTACATGTCCATACCACCTCAGTCTCCTCTGCCGTACACTACATTCTATCCCTCTCAGACACAGTTTCTCTCTCAACACATCACATGTCGATACCACCTCAGTCTCCTCTCCCGTACACTACATTCTATCCCTCTCAGACACAGTTTCTCTCTCAACACATCACATGTCCATAACATCGCAGCCTTCTCTCCCACACACCACAACTTATCCCTGTTATACACAGTTTCACACTCATCACATCACATGTCCATACCAGCGCAGCCTTCTCTCCCACACAGCACAACTTATCCCTCTTATACCCAGTTTCTCTCTCAACATATCACATGTCCATACCATCTCAGTCTTCTCTCCCACACACTACAACTTATCAATCTGATACCCAGTTTCTCTCTCAACACATCACATGTCCATACCATCTCAGTCTTCTCTCCCACACACTACAACTTATCCCTCTTATACACAGTTTCTCCCTCAACACATCACATGTCCATACCATCTCAGTCTTCTCTCCCACACACTACAACTTATCCCTCTTATACACAGTTTCTCTCTCAACGCATCACCTGTCCATTCCATCTCAGTCTTCTCTCCCACACACCACAACTTATCCCTCTTATACACAATTTCTCTCTCAACTCATCACATGTCCATACCATCTCAGTCTTCTCTCCCACACACCACAACTTATCCCTCTTATACACAGTTTCTCTCTCAACACATCACATGTCCGTAGCATCTCAGTCATCTCTCTCACACACTACGACTTATCCCTCTTATACACAGTTTCTCTCTCAACACATCACATGTCCATTCCATCTCAGTCTTCTCTCCCACACACCACAACTTATCCCTCTTATACCCAGTTTCTCTCTCAACACATCACATGTCGATACCACCTCAGTCATCTCTCCCACACACCACAACTTATCCCTCTTATACACAGTTTCTCTCTCAACTCATCACATGTCCATACCACCTCAGTCTCCTGTCCCGTACACTACATTCTATCCTTCTCAGACACAGTTTCTCTCTCAACACATCACATGTCCATACCACCTCAATCTCCTCTCCCGTACACTACATTCTATCCCTCTCAGACACAGTTTCTCTCTCTACACATCACATGTCCATACCACCTCAGTCTCCTCTCCCGTACACTACATTCTATCCCTCTCAGACACAGTTTCTCTCTCAACACATCACATGTCCATACCACCTCAGTCTCCTGTCCCGTACACTACATTCTATCCTTCTCAGACACAGTTTCTCTCTCAACACATTACATGTCCATACCACCTCAGTCTCCTCTCCCGTACACTACATTCTATCGCTCTCAGACACAGTTTCTCTCTCAACACATCACATGTCCATACCACCTCAGTCTCCTCTCCCGTACACTACATTCTATCCCTCTCAGACACAGTTTCTTTCTCAACACATCACATGTCCATACCACCTCAGTCTCCTGTCCCGTACACTACATTCTATCCTTCTCAGACACAGTTTCTCTCTCAACACATCACATGTCCATACCACCTCAGTCTCCTCTCCCGTACACTACATTCTATCCCTCTCAGACACAGTTTCTCTCTCAACACATCACATGTCCATACCACCTCAGTCTCCTCTCCCGTACACTACATTCTATCCTTCTCAGATACAGTTTCTCTCTCAACACATTGCATGTCCATACCACCTCAGTCTCCTCTGCCGTACACTACATTCTATCCCTCTCAGACACAGTTTCTCTCTCAACACATCACATGTCCATACCACCTCAGTCTCCTCTCCCGTACACTACATTCTATCCCTCTCAGACACAGTTTCTCTCTCAACACATCACATGTCCATACCACCTCAGTCTTCTCTCCCGTACACTACATTCTATCTCTCTCAGATACAGTTTCTCTCTCAACACATCACATGTCCATACCACCTCAGTCTCCTCTCCCGTACACTACATTCTATCCTTCTCAGACACAGTTTCTCTCTCAACACATCACATGTCCATACCACCTCAGTCTATTCTCCCGTACACTACATTCTATCCCTCTCAGACACAGTTTCTCTCTCAACACATCACATTTCCATACCACCTCAGTCTCCTCTCCCGTACACTACATTCTATCCCTCTCAGACACAGTTTCTCTCTCAACACATCACATGTCCATACCACCTCAGTCTCCTGTCCCGTACACTACATTCTATCCTTCTCAGACACAGTTTCTCTCTCAACACATCACATGTCCATACCACCTCAGTCTCCTCTCCCGTACACTACATTCTATCCTTCTCAGATACAGTTTCTCTCTCAACACATTACATGTCCATACCACCTCAGTCTCCTCTGCCGTACACTACATTCTATCCATCTCAGACACAGTTTCTCTCTCAACACATCACATGTCCATACCACCTCAGTCTTCTCTCCCACACACCACAACTTATCCCTGTTATACACAGTTTCACACTCATCACATCACATGTCCATTCCATCTCAGTCTTCTCTCCCACACACCACAACTTATCCCTCTTATACCCAGTTTCTCTCTCAACACATCACATGTCCATACCACCTCAGTCATCTCTCCCACACACCACAACTTATCCCTCTTATACACAGTTTCTCTCTCAACTCATCACATGTCCATACCACCTCAGTCTCCTGTCCCGTACACTACATTCTATCCTTCTCAGACACAGTTTCTCTCTCAACACATCACATGTCCATACCACCTCAATGTCCTCTCCCGTACACTACGTTCTATCCCTCTCAGACACAGTTTCTCTCTCTACACATCACATGTCCATACCACCTCAGTCTCCTGTCCCGTACACTACATTCTATCCCTCTCAGACACAGTTTCTCTCTCAACACATCACATGTCCATACCACCTCAGTCTCCTCTCCCGTACACTACATTCTATCCCTCTCAGACACAGTTTCTCTCTCAACACATCACATGTCCATACCACCTCAGTCTCCTGTCCCGTAAACTACATTCTATCCTTCTCAGACACAGTTTCTCTCTCAACACATCACATGTCCATACCACCTCAGTCTCCTCTCCCGTACACTACATTCTATCCCTCTCAGACACAGTTTCTCTCTCAACACATCACATGTCCATACCACCTCAGTCTCCTCTCCCGTACACTACATTCTATCCTTCTCAGATACAGTTTCTCTCTCAACACATTACATGTCCATACCACCTCAGTCTCCTCTGCCGTACACTACATTCTATCCCTCTCAGACACAGTTTCTATCACAACACATCACATGTCCATACCACCTCAGTCTCCTCTCCCGTACACTACATTCTATCCCTCTCAGACACAGTTTCTCTCTCAACACATCACATGTCCATACCATCGCAGCCTTCTCTCCCACACACCACAACTTATCCCTGTTATACACAGTTTCACACTCATCACATCACATGTCCATTCCATCTCAGTCTTCTCTCCCACACACCACAACTTATCCCTCTTATACACAGTTTCTCTCTCAACTCATCACATGTCCATACCACCTCAGTCTCCTGTCCCGTACACTACATTCTATCCTTCTCAGACACAGTTTCTCTCTCAACACATCACATGTCCATACCACCTCAATCTCCTCTCCCGTACACTACGTTCTATCCCTCTCAGACACAGTTTCTCTCTCTACACATCACATGTCCATACCACCTCAGTCTCCTCTCCCGTACACTACATTCTATCCCTCTCAGACACAGTTTCTCTCTCAACACATCACATGTCCATACCACCTCAGTCTCCTGTCCCGTACACTACATTCTATCCTTCTCAGACACAGTTTCTCTCTCAACACATTACATGTCCATACCACCTCAGTCTCCTCTCCCGTACACTACATTCTATCCCTCTCAGACACAGTTTCTCTCTCAACACATCACATGTCCATACCACCTCAGTCTCCTCTCCCGTACACTACATTCTATCCCTCTCGGACACAGTTTCTCTCTCAACACATCACATGTCCATACCACCTCAGTCTCCTGTCCCGTACACTACATTCTATCCTTCTCAGACACAGTTTCTCTCTCAACACATCACATGTCCATACCACCTCAGTCTCCTCTCCCGTACACTACATTCTATCCCTCTCAGACACAGTTTCTCTCTCAACACATCACATGTCCATACCACCTCAGTCTCCTCTCCCGTACACTACATTCTATCCTTCTCAGATACAGTTTCTCTCTCAACACATTACATGTCCATACCACCTCAGTCTCCTCTGCCGTACACTACATTCTATCCCTCTCAGACACAGTTTCTCTCTCAACACATCACATGTCGATACCACCTCAGTCTCCTCTCCCGTACACTACATTCTATCCCTCTCAGACACAGTTTCTCTCTCAACACATCACATGTCCATAACATCGCAGCCTTCTCTCCCACACACCACAACTTATCCCTGTTATACACAGTTTCACACTCATCACATCACATGTCCATACCATCGCAGCCTTCTCTCCCACACAGCACAACTTATCCCTCTTATACCCAGTTTCTCTCTCAACATATCACATGTCCATACCATCTCAGTCTTCTCTCCCACACACTACAACTTATCAATCTGATACCCAGTTTCTCTCTCAACACATCACATGTCCATACCATCTCAGTCTTCTCTCCCACACACTACAACTTATCCCTCTTATACACAGTTTCTCCCTCAACACATCACATGTCCATACCATCTCAGTCTTCTCTCCCACACACTACAACTTATCCCTCTTATACACAGTTTCTCTCTCAACGCATCACCTGTCCATTCCATCTCTGTCTTCTCTCCCACACACCACAACTTATCCCTCTTATACACAATTTCTCTCTCAACTCATCACATGTCCATACCATCTCAGTCTTCTCTCCCACACACCACAACTTATCCCTCTTATACACAGTTTCTCTCTCAACACATCACATGTCCATAGCATCTCAGTCATCTCTCTCACACACTACGACTTATCCCTCTTATACACAGTTTCTCTCTCAACACATCACATGTCCATTCCATCTCAGTCTTCTCTCCCACACACCACAACTTATCCCTCTTATACCCAGTTTCTCTCTCAACACATCACATGTCGATACCACCTCAGTCATCTCTCCCACACACCACAACTTATCCCTCTTATACACAGTTTCTCTCTCAACTCATCACATGTCCATACCACCTCAGTCTCCTGTCCCGTACACTACATTCTATCCTTCTCAGACACAGTTTCTCTCTCAACACATCACATGTCCATACCACCTCAATCTCCTCTCCCGTACACTACATTCTATCCCTCTCAGACACAGTTTCTCTCTCTACACATCACATGTCCATACCACCTCAGTCTCCTCTCCCGTACACTACATTCTATCCCTCTCAGACACAGTTTCTCTCTCAACACATCACATGTCCATACCACCTCAGTCTCCTGTCCCGTACACTACATTCTATCCTTCTCAGACACAGTTTCTCTCTCAACACATCACATGTCCATACCACCTCAGTCTCCTCTCCCGTACACTACATTCTATCCTTCTCAGACACAGTTTCTCTCTCAACACATCACATGTCCATACCACCTCAATCTCCTCTCCCGTACACTACATTCTATCCCTCTCAGACACAGTTTCTCTCTCTACACATCACATGTCCATACCACCTCAGTCTCCTCTCCCGTACACTACATTCTATCCCTCTCAGACACAGTTTCTCTCTCAACACATCACATGTCCATACCACCTCAGTCTCCTGTCCCGTACACTACATTCTATCCTTCTCAGACACAGTTTCTCTCTCAACACATCACATGTCCATACCACCTCAGTCTCCTCTCCCGTACACTACATTCTATCCCTCTCAGACACAGTTTCTCTCTCAACACATCACATGTCCATACCACCTCAGTCTCCTCTCCCGTACACTACATTCTATCCTTCTCAGATACAGTTTCTCTCTCAACACATTGCATGTCCATACCACCTCAGTCTCCTCTGCCGTACACTACATTCTATCCCTCTCAGACACAGTTTCTCTCTCAACACATCACATGTCCATACCACCTCAGTCTCCTCTCCCGTACACTACATTCTATCCCTCTCAGACACAGTTTCTCTCTCAACACATCACATGTCCATACCACCTCAGTCTTCTCTCCCGTACACTACATTCTATCTCTCTCAGATACAGTTTCTCTCTCAACACATCACATGTCCATACCACCTCAGTCTCCTCTCCCGTACACTACATTCTATCCTTCTCAGACACAGTTTCTCTCTCAACACATCACATGTCCATACCACCTCAGTCTATTCTCCCGTACACTACATTCTATCCCTCTCAGACACAGTTTCTCTCTCAACACATCACATGTCCATACCACCTCAGTCTCCTCTCCCGTACACTACATTCTATCCCTCTCAGACACAGTTTCTCTCTCAACACATCACATGTCCATACCACCTCAGTCTCCTGTCCCGTACACTACATTCTATCCTTCTCAGACACAGTTTCTCTCTCAACACATCACATGTCCATACCACCTCAGTCTCCTCTCCCGTACACTACATTCTATCCTTCTCAGATACAGTTTCTCTCTCAACACATTACATGTCCATACCACCTCAGTCTCCTCTGCCGTACACTACATTCTATCCATCTCAGACACAGTTTCTCTCTCAACACATCACATGTCCATACCACCTCAGTCTCCTCTCCCGTACACTACATTCTATCCCACTCAGACACAGTTTCTCTCTCAACACATCACATGTCCATACCACCTCAGTCTTCTCTCCCACACACCACAACTTATCCCTGTTATACACAGTTTCACACTCATCACATCACATGTCCATTCCATCTCAGTCTTCTCTCCCACACACCACAACTTATCCCTCTTATACCCAGTTTCTCTCTCAACACATCACATGTCCATACCACCTCAGTCATCTCTCCCACACACCACAACTTATCCCTCTTATACACAGTTTCTCTCTCAACTCATCACATGTCCATACCACCTCAGTCTCCTGTCCCGTACACTACATTCTATCCTTCTCAGACACAGTTTCTCTCTCAACACATCACATGTCCATACCACCTCAATGTCCTCTCCCGTACACTACGTTCTATCCCTCTCAGACACAGTTTCTCTCTCAACACATCACATGTCCATACCACCTCAGTCTCCTGTCCCGTAAACTACATTCTATCCTTCTCAGACACAGTTTCTCTCTCAACACATCACATGTCCATACCACCTCAGTCTCCTCTCCCGTACACTACATTCTATCCCTCTCAGACACAGTTTTTCTCTCAACACATCACATGTCCATACCACCTCAGTCTCCTCTCCCGTACACTACATTCTATCCTTCTCAGATACAGTTTCTCTCTCAACACATTACATGTCCATACCACCTCAGTCTCCTCTGCCGTACACTACATTCTATCCCTCTCAGACACAGTTTCTATCACAACACATCACATGTCCATACCACCTCAGTCTCCTCTCCCGTACACTACATTCTATCCCTCTCAGACACAGTTTCTCTCTCAACACATCACATGTCCATACCATCGCAGCCTTCTCTCCCACACACCACAACTTATCCCTGTTATACACAGTTTCACACTCATCACATCACATGTCCATTCCATCTCAGTCTTCTCTCCCACACACCACAACTTATCCCTCTTATACACAGTTTCTCTCTCAACTCATCACATGTCCATACCACCTCAGTCTCCTGTCCCGTACACTACATTCTATCCTTCTCAGACACAGTTTCTCTCTCAACACATCACATGTCCATACCACCTCAATCTCCTCTCCCGTACACTACGTTCTATCCCTCTCAGACACAGTTTCTCTCTCTACACATCACATGTCCATACCACCTCAGTCTCCTCTCCCGTACACTACATTCTATCCCTCTCAGACACAGTTTCTCTCTCAACACATCACATGTCCATACCACCTCAGTCTCCTGTCCCGTACACTACATTCTATCCTTCTCAGACACAGTTTCTCTCTCAACACATTACATGTCCATACCACCTCAGTCTCCTCTCCCGTACACTACATTCTATCCCTCTCAGACACAGTTTCTCTCTCAACACATCACATGTCCATACCACCTCAGTCTCCTCTCCCGTACACTACATTCTATCCCTCTCGGACACAGTTTCTCTCTCAACACATCACATGTCCATACCACCTCAGTCTCCTGTCCCGTACACTACATTCTATCCTTCTCAGACACAGTTTCTCTCTCAACACATCACATGTCCATACCACCTCAGTCTCCTCTCCCGTACACTACATTCTATCCCTCTCAGACACAGTTTCTCTCTCAACACATCACATGTCCATACCACCTCAGTCTCCTCTCCCGTACACTACATTCTATCCTTCTCAGATACAGTTTCTCTCTCAACACATTACATGTCCATACCACCTCAGTCTCCTCTGCCGTACACTACATTCTATCCCTCTCAGACACAGTTTCTCTCTCAACACATCACATGTCGATACCATCTCAGTCTCCTCTCCCGTACACTACATTCTATCCCTCTCAGACACAGTTTCTCTCTCAACACATCACATGTCCATAACATCGCAGCCTTCTCTCCCACACACCACAACTTATCCCTGTTATACACAGTTTCACACTCATCACATCACATGTCCATACCATCGCAGCCTTCTCTCCCACACAGCACAACTTATCCCTCTTATACCCAGTTTCTCTCTCAACATATCACATGTCCATACCATCTCAGTCTTCTCTCCCACACACTACAACTTATCAATCTGATACCCAGTTTCTCTCTCAACACATCACATGTCCATACCATCTCAGTCATCTCTCCCACACACCACAACTTATCCCTCTTATACCCAGTTTCTATCTCAACTCATCACATGCCTATTCCATCTCAGTCTTCTCTCCCACACACCACAACTTATCCCTCTTATACACAGTTTCTCTCTCAACTCATCACATGTCCATACCATCTCAGTCTTCTCTCCCACACACTACAACTTATCCCTCTTATACCCAGTTTCTCTCTCAACTCATCACATGTCCATTCCATCTCAGTCTTCTCTCCCACACACCACAACTTATCCCTCTTATACACAGTTTCTCTCTCAACACATCACATGTCCAAACCATCTCAGTCTTCTCCCCCACACACTACAACTTATCCCTCTTATACACAGTTTCTCTATCAACACATCACATGTCCATACCACCTCAGTCTTCTCTCCTGTACACTACAACTTATCCCTCTTATACACAGTTTCTCTCTCAACACATCACATGTCCATACCATCTCAGTCTTCTCTCCCACACACTATAACTTATCCCTCTGATACACAGTTTCTCTCTCAACACATCACATGTCCATACCATCTCAGTCTTCTCTCCCACACACTACAACTTATCCCTCTTATACACAATTTCTCTCTCAACTCATCACATGTCCATACCATCTCAGTCTTCTCTCCCACACACCACAACTTATCCCTCTTATACACAGTTTCTCTCTCAACACATCACATGTCCATAGCATCTCAGTCATCTCTCTCACACACTACGACTTATCCCTCTTATACACAGTTTCTCTCTCAACACATCACATGTCCATTCCATCTCAGTCTTCTCTCCCACACACCACAACTTATCCCTCTTATACCCAGTTTCTCTCTCAACACATCACATGTCGATACCACCTCAGTCATCTCTCCCACACACCACAACTTATCCCTCTTATACACAGTTTCTCTCTCAACTCATCACATGTCCATACCACCTCAGTCTCCTGTCCCGTACACTACATTCTATCCTTCTCAGACACAGTTTCTCTCTCAACACATCACATGTCCATACCACCTCAATCTCCTCTCCCGTACACTACATTCTATCCCTCTCAGACACAGTTTCTCTCTCTACACATCACATGTCCATACCACCTCAGTCTCCTCTCCCGTACACTACATTCTATCCCTCTCAGACACAGTTTCTCTCTCAACACATCACATGTCCATACCACCTCAGTCTCCTGTCCCGTACACTACATTCTATCCTTCTCAGACACAGTTTCTCTCTCAACACATTACATGTCCATACCACCTCAGTCTCCTCTCCCGTACACTACATTCTATCGCTCTCAGACACAGTTTCTCTCTCAACACATCACATGTCCATACCACCTCAGTCTCCTCTCCCGTACACTACATTCTATCCCTCTCAGACACAGTTTCTCTCTCAACACATCACATGTCCATACCACCTCAGTCTCCTGTCCCGTACACTACATTCTATCCTTCTCAGACACAGTTTCTCTCTCAACACATCACATGTCCATACCACCTCAGTCTCCTCTCCCGTACACTACATTCTATCCCTCTCAGACACAGTTTCTCTCTCAACACATCACATGTCCATACCACCTCAGTCTCCTCTCCCGTACACTACATTCTATCCTTCTCAGATACAGTTTCTCTCTCAACACATTGCATGTCCATACCACCTCAGTCTCCTCTGCCGTACACTACATTCTATCCCTCTCAGACACAGTTTCTCTCTCAACACATCACATGTCCATATCACCTCAGTCTCCTCTCCCGTACACTACATTCTATCCCTCTCAGACACAGTTTCTCTCTCAACACATCACATGTCCATACCACCTCAGTCTTCTCTCCCGTACACTACATTCTATCTCTCTCAGATACAGTTTCTCTCTCAACACATCACATGTCCATACCACCTCAGTCTCCTCTCCCGTACACTACATTCTATCCTTCTCAGACACAGTTTCTCTCTCAACACATCACATGTCCATACCACCTCAGTCTATTCTCCCGTACACTACATTCTATCCCTCTCAGACACAGTTTCTCTCTCAACACATCACATGTCCATACCACCTCAGTCTCCTCTCCCGTACACTACATTCTATCCCTCTCAGACAGTTTCTCTCTCAACACGTCACATGTCCATACCACCTCAGTCTCCTCTCCCACACACCACAACTTATCCCTCTTATACACAGTTTCTCTCTCAACACATCACATGTTCATACCATCTCAGTCTCCTCTCCCACACACTACAACTTATCCCTCTTATACCCAGTTTCTCTCTCAACTCATCACATGCCTATTCCATCTCAGTCTTCTCTCCCACACACCACAACTTATCCCTCTTATACCCAGTTTCTATCTCAACTCATCACATGCCTATTCCATCTCAGTCTTCTCTCCCACACACCACAACTTATCCCTCTTATACACAGTTTCTCTCTCAACTCATCACATGTCCATACCATCTCAGTCTTCTCTCCCACACACTACAACTTATCCCTCTTATACCCAGTTTCTCTCTCAACTCATCACATGTCCATTCTATCTCAGTCTTCTCTCCCACACACCACAACTTATCCCTCTTATACACAGTTTCTCTCTCAACACATCACATGTCCAAACCATCTCAGTCTTCTCCCCCACACACTACAACTTATCCCTCTTATACACAGTTTCTCTATCAACACATCACATGTCCATACCACCTCAGTCTTCTCTCCTGTACACTACAACTTATCCCTCTTATACACAGTTTCTCTCTCAACACATCACATGTCCATACCATCTCAGTCTTCTCTCCCACACACTATAACTTATCCCTCTCAGACACAGTTTCTCTCTCAACACATCACATGTCCATACCACCTCAGTCTCCTCTCCCGTACACTACATTCTATCCCTCTCAGACAGTTTCTCTCTCAACACGTCACATGTCCATACCACCTCAGTCTCCTCTCCCACACACCACAACTTATCCCTCTTATACACAGTTTCTCTCTCAACACATCACATGTTCATACCATCTCAGTCTTCTCTCCCACACACTACAACTTATCCCTCTTATACACAGTTTCTCTCTCAACACATCACATGTCCATACCACCTCAGTCATCTCTCCCATACACCACAACTTATCCCTCTTATACCTAGTTTCTCTCTCAACTCATCACATGTCCATTCCATCTCAGTCTTCTCTCCCACACACCATAACTTATCTCTCTGATACACAGTTTCTCTCTCAACTCATCACATGTCCATACCACCTCAGTCTTCTCTCCCACACACCACAACTTATCCCTCTTATACCCAGTTTCTCTCTCAACTCATCACATGTCCATACCATCTCAGTCTTCTCTTCCACACACCACAACTTATCCCTCTTATACCCAGTTTCTCTCTCAACTCATCACATGTCCATACCATCTCAGTCTTCTCTCCCACACACTACAACTTATCCCTCTTATACACAGTTTCTCTCTCAACACATCACATGTCCATACCACCTCAGTCATCTCTCACACACACCACAACTTATCCCTCTTATACCCAGTTTCTTTCTCAACACATCACATGTCCATACCACCTCAGTCATCTCTCCCACACACCACAACTTATCCCTCTTATACCCAGTTTCTCTCTCAACTCATCACATGTCCATACCATCTCAGTCTTCTCTCCCACACACTACAACTTATCCCTCTTATACAGTTTCTCTCTCAACGCATCACATGTCCATACCATCTCAGTGATCTCTCCCACACACCACAACTTATCCCTCTTATACACAGTTTCTCTCTCAACACATCACATATCCATACCACCTCAGTCTTCTCTCCCACACACCACAACTTATCCCTCTTATACACAGTTTCTCTCTCAACACAAAATGTCCATACCATCTCAGTCATCTCTCTCACACACTACGACTTATCCCTCTTATACACAGTTTCTCTCTCAACTCATCACATGTCCATTCCATCTCAGTCTTCTCTCCCACACACCACAACTTATCCCTCTTATACCCAGTTTCTCTCTCAAAACATCACATGTCCATACCACCTCAGTCATCTCTCCCACACACCACAACTTATCCCTCTTATACACAGTTTCTCTCTCAACACAAAATGTCCATACCATCTCAGTCTTCTCTCCCACACACCACAACTTATCCCTCTTATACACAGTTTCTCTCTCAACTCATCTCATGTCCATACCATCTCAGTCTTCTCTCCCACACACTACAACTTATCCCTCTTATACCCAGTTTCTCTCTCAACTCATCACATGTCCATTCCATCTCAGTCTTCTCTCCCACACACCACAACTTATCCCTCTTATACACAGTTTCTCTCTGAACACATCACATGTCCAAACCATCTCAGTCTTCTCCCCCACACACTACAACTTATCCCTCTTATACACAGTTTCTCTATCAACACATCACATGTCCATACCACCTCAGTCTTCTCTCCTGTACACTACAACTTATCCCTCTTATACACAGTTTCTCTCTCAACACATCACATGTCCATTCCATCTCAGTCTTCTCTTCCACACACCACAACTTATCCCTCTGATACACAGTTTCTCTCTCAACTCATCACATGTCCATACCACCTCAGTCTTCTCTCCCACACACCACAACTTATCCCTCTTATACCCAGTTTCTCTCTCAACTCATCACATGTCCATACCATCTCAGTCTTCTCTCCCACACACCACAACTTATCCCTCTTATACCCAGTTTCTCTCTCAACTCATCACATGTCCATACCATCTCAGTCTTCTCTCCCACACACTACAACTTATCCCTCTTATACACAGTTTCTCTCTCAACACATCACATGTCCATACCACCTCAGTCATCTCTCACACACACCACAACTTATCCCTCTTATACCCAGTTTATTTCTCAACATATCACATGTCCATACCACCTCAGTCATCTCTCCCACACACCACAACTTATCCCTCTTATACCCAGTTTCTCTCTCAACTCATCACATGTCCATACCATCTCAGTCTTCTCTCCCACACACTACAACTTATCCCTCTTATACACAGTTTCTCTCTCAACGCATCACATGTCCATACCAGCTCAGTGATCTCTCCCACACACCACAACTTATCCCTCTTATACACAGTTTCTCTCTCAACACATCACATATCCATACCACCTCAGTCTTCTCTCCCACACACCACAACTTATCCCTCTTATACACAGTTTCTCTCTCAACACAAAATGTCCATACCATCTCAGTCATCTCTCTCACACACTACGACTTATCCCTCTTATACACAGTTTCTCTCTCAACTCATCACATGTCCATTCCATCTCAGTCTTCTCTCCCACACACCACAACTTATCTCTCTTATACCCAGTTTCTCTCTCAACACATCACATGTCCATACCACCTCAGTCATCTCTCCCACACACCACAACTTATCCCTCTTATACACAGTTTCTCTCTCAACACAAAATGTCCATACCATCTCAGTCATCTCTCTCACACACTACGACTTATCCCTCTTATACACAGTTTCTCTCTCAACTCATCACATGTCCATTCCATCTCAGTCTTCTCTCCCACACACCACAACTTATCCCTCTTATACCCAGTTTCTCTCTCAACACATCACATGTGCATACCATCTCAATCTTCTCTCCCACACACCACAACTTATCCCTCTTATACACAGTTAATCTCTCAACACATCACATGACCATACCATCTCAATCTTCTCTCCCACACACCACAACTTATCCCTCTTATACACAGTTAATCTCTCAACACATCACATGACCATACCACCTCAGTCATCTCTCTCACACACCACAACTTATCCCTCTTATCCCCAGTTTCTCTCTCAACACATCACATGTCCATACCACCTCAGTCTTCTCTCCCACACACCACAACTTATCCCTCTTATACACAGTTTCTCTCTCAACACATCACATGTCCAATCCATCTCAGTCTTCTCTCCCACACACTACAACTTATCCCTCTGATACCCAGTTTCTCTCTCAACACATCACATGTCCATACCATCTCAGTCTTCTCTCCCACACACCACAACTTATCCCTCTTATACAGAGTTTCTCTCTCAACACGTCACATGTCCATACCATCTCAGTCTTCTCTCCCACACACCACAACTTATCCCTCTTATACACAGTTTCTCTCTCAACACATCACATGTACATACCATCTTATTCTTCTCTCGCACAAACCACAATTTATCCCTGTTATACCCAGTTTCTCTCTCAACTCATCACATGTCCATACCATCGCAGCCTTCTCTCCCACACACCACAACTTATCCCTCTTATACCCAGTTTCTCTCTCAATACATCACATGTCCATACCATCGCAGCCTTCTCTCCCACACACCACAACTTATCCCTGTTACACACAGTTTCACACTCATCACATCACATGTCCATACCATCGCAGCTTTCTCTCCCACACACCACAACTTATCCCTCTTATACCCAGTTTCTCTCTCAACATATCACATGTCCATACCATCTCAGTCTTCTCTCCCACACACTACAACTTATCAATCTGATACCCAGTTTCTCTCTCAACACATCACATGTCCATACCATCTCAGTCTTCTCTCCCACACACTACAACTTATCCCTCTTATACACAGTTTCTCTCTCAACTCATCACATGTCCATACCACCTCAGTCTCCTGTCCCGTACACTACATTCTATCCTTCTCAGACACAGTTTCTCTCTCAACACATCACATGTCCATACCACCTCAATCTCCTCTCCCGTACACTACATTCTATCCCTCTCAGACACAGTTTCTCTCTCTACACATCACATGTCCATACCACCTCAGTCTCCTCTCCCGTACACTACATTCTATCCCTCTCAGACACAGTTTCTCTCTCAACACATCACATGTCCATACCACCTCAGTCTCCTGTCCCGTACACTACATTCTATCCTTCTCAGACACAGTTTCTCTCTCAACTCATCACATGTCCATACCACCTCACTCTCCTGTCCCGTACACTACATTCTATCCCTCTCAGACACAGTTTCTCTCTCAACACATCACATGTCCATACCACCTCAGTCTCCTCTCCCGTACACTACATTCTATCCCTCTCAGACACAGTTTCTCTCTCAACACATCACATGTCCATACCACCTCAGTCTCCTGTCCCGTACACTACATTCTATCCTTCTCAGACACAGTTTCTCTCTCAACACATCACATGTCCATACCACCTCAGTCTCCTCTCCCGTACACTACATTCTATCCCTCTCAGACACAGTTTCTCTCTCAACACATCACATGTCCATACCACCTCAGTCTCCTCTCCCGTACACTACATTCTATCCTTCTCAGATACAGTTTCTCTCTCAACACATTACATGTCCATACCACCTCAGTCTCCTCTGCCGTACACTACATTCTATCCCTCTCAGACACAGTTTCTCTCTCAACACATCACATGTCCATACCACCTCAGTCTCCTCTCCCGTACACTACATTCTATCCCTCTCAGACACAGTTTCTCTCTCAACACATCACATGTCCATACCACCTCAGTCTTCTCTCCCGTACACTACATTCTATCTCTCTCAGATACAGTTTCTCTCTCAACACATCACATGTCCATACCACCTCAGTCTCCTCTCCCGTACACTACATTCTATCCTTCTCAGACACAGTTTCTCTCTCAACACATCACATGTCCATACCACCTCAGTCTATTCTCCCGTACACTACATTCTATCCCTCTCAGACACAGTTTCTCTCTCAACACATCACATGTCCATACCACCTCAGTCTCCTCTCCCGTACACTACATTCTATCCCTCTCAGACACAGTTTCTCTCTCAACACATCACATGTACATACCACCTCAGTCTCCTCTCCCGTACACTACATTATATCCTTCTCAGACACAGTTTCTCTCTCAACACGTCACATGTCCATACCACCTCAGTCTCCTCTCCCACACACCACAACTTATCCCTCTTATACACAGTTTCTCTCTCAACACATCACATGTTCATACCATCTCAGTCTCCTCTCCCACACACCACAACTTATCCCTCGTATACACAGTTTCTCTCTCAACACGTCACATGTCCATACCATCTCAGTCTTCTCTCCCACACACCACAACTTATCCCTCTTATACACAGTTTCTCTGTCAACACATCACATGTCCATACCATCTCATTCATCTCTCCCACACACCACAACTTATCCCTCTTATACCCAGTTTCTATCTCAACTCATCACATGCCTATTCCATCTCAGTCTTCTCTCCCACACACCACAACTTATCCCTCTTATACACAGTTTCTCTCTCAACTCATCACATGTCCATATCATCTCAGTCTTCTCTCCCACACACTACAACTTATCCCTCTTATACCCAGTTTCTCTCTCAACTCATCACATGTCCATTCCATCTCAGTCTTCTCTCCCACACACCACAACTTATCCCTCTTATACACAGTTTCTCTCTCAACACATCACATGTCCAAACCATCTCAGTCTTCTCCCCCACACACTACAACTTATCCCTCTTATACACAGTTTCTCTATCAACACATCACATGTCCATACCACCTCAGTCTTCTCTCCTGTACACTACAACTTATCCCTCTTATACACAGTTTCTCTCTCAACACATCACATGTCCATACCATCTCAGTCTTCTCTCCCACACACTATAACTTATCCCTCTGATACACTGTTTCTCTCTCAACACATCACATGTCCATACCATCTCAGTCTTCTCTCCCACACACTACAACTTATCCCTCTTATACACAGTTTCTCTCTCAACACATCACATGTCCATACCACCTCAGTCATCTCTCCCACACACCACAACTTATCCCTCTTATACCTAGTTTCTCTCTCAACTCATCACATGTCCATTCCATCTCAGTCTTCTCTCCCACACACCATAACTTATGCCTCTGATACACAGTTTCTCTCTCAACTCATCACATGTCCATACCACCTCAGTCTTCTCTCCCACACACCACAACTTATCCCTCTTATACCCAGTTTCTCTCTCAACTCATCACATGTCCATACCATCTCAGTCTTCTCTCCCACACACTACAACTTATCCCTCTTATACACAGTTTCTCTCTCAACGCATCACATGTCCATACCAGCTCAGTGATCTCTCCCACACACCACAACTTATCCCTCTTATACACAGTTTCTCTCTCAACACATCACATATCCATACCACCTCAGTCTTCTCTCCCACACACCACAACTTATCCCTCTTATACACAGTTTCTCTCTCAACACAAAATGTCCATACCATCTCAGTCATCTCTCTCACACACTACGACTTATCCCTCTTATACACAGTTTCTCTCTCAACTCATCACATGTCCATTCCATCTCAGTCTTCTCTCCCACACACCACAACTTATCCCTCTTATACCCAGTTTCTCTCTCAACACATCACATGTCCATACCACCTCAGTCATCTCTCCCACACACCACAACTTATCCCTCTTATACACAGTTTCTCTCTCAACACAAAATGTCCATACCATCTCAGTCTTCTCTCCCACACACCACAACTTATCCCTCTGATACACAGTTTCTCTCTCAACTCATCACATGTCCATACCACCTCAGTCTTCTCTCCCACACACCACAACTTATCCCTCTTATACCCAGTTTCTCTCTCAACTCATCACATGTCCATACCATCTCAGTCTTCTCTCCCACACACCACAACTTATCCCTCTTATACCCAGTTTCTCTCTCAACTCATCACATGTCCATACCATCTCAGTCTTCTCTCCCACACACTACAACTTATCCCTCTTATACACAGTTTCTCTCTCAACACATCACATGTCCATACCACCTCAGTCATCTCTCACACACACCACAACTTATCCCTCTTATACCCAGTTTATTTCTCAACACATCACACGTCCATACCACCTCAGTCATCTCTCCCACACACCACAACTTATCCCTCTTATACCCAGTTTCTCTCTCAACTCATCACATGTCCATACCATCTCAGTCTTCTCTCCCACACACTACAACTTATCCCTCTTATACACAGTTTCTCTCTCAACGCATCACATGTCCATACCAGCTCAGTGATCTCTCCCACACACCACAACTTATCCCTCTTATACACAGTTTCTCTCTCAACACATCACATATCCATACCACCTCAGTCTTCTCTCCCACACACCACAACTTATCCCTCTTATACACAGTTTCTCTCTCAACACAAAATGTCCATACCATCTCAGTCATCTCTCTCACACACTACGACTTATCCCTCTTATACACAGTTTCTCTCTCAACTCATCACATGTCCATTCCATCTCAGTCTTCTCTCCCACACACCACAACTTATCTCTCTTATACCCAGTTTCTCTCTCAACACATCACATGTCCATACCACCTCAGTCATCTCTCCCACACACCACAACTTATCCCTCTTATACACAGTTTCTCTCTCAACACAAAATGTCCATACCATCTCAGTCATCTCTCTCACACACTACGACTTATCCCTCTTATACACAGTTTCTCTCTCAACTCATCACATGTCCATTCCATCTCAGTCTTCTCTCCCACACACCACAACTTATCCCTCTTATACCCAGTTTCTCTCTCAACACATCACATGTGCATACCATCTCAATCTTCTCTCCCACACACCACAACTTATCCCTCTTATACACAGTTAATCTCTCAACACATCACATGACCATACCATCTCAATCTTCTCTCCCACACACCACAACTTATCCCTCTTATACACAGTTAATCTCTCAACACATCACATGACCATACCACCTCAGTCATCTCTCTCACACACCACAACTTATCCCTCTTATCCCCAGTTTCTCTCTCAACACATCACATGTCCATACCACCTCAGTCTTCTCTCCCACACACCACAACTTATCCCTCTTATACACAGTTTCTCTCTCAACACATCACATGTCCATTCCATCTCAGTCTTCTCTCCCACACACTACAACTTATCCCTCTGATACCCAGTTTCTCTCTCAACACATCACATGTCCATACCATCTCAGTCTTCTCTCCCACACACCACAACTTATCCCTCTTATACAGAGTTTCTCTCTCAACACGTCACATGTCCATACCATCTCAGTCTTCTCTCCCACACACCACAACTTATCCCTCTTATACCCAGTTTCTCCCTCAACACATCACATGTCCATACCATCCCAGTCTTCTCCTCCGCTCACTACAACTTATCCTTCTGATACACAGTTTCTCTCCCACACACCACAACTTATCCCTCTTATACACAGTTTCTCTCTCAACACATCACATGTACATACTATCTTAGTCTTCTCTCGCACAAACCACAATTTATCCCTGTTATACCCAGTTTCTCTCTCAACTCATCACATGTCCATACCATCTCAGTCTTCTCTCCCACACATTACAACTTATGCCTCTTATACGCAGTTTCACACTCAACACATCACATGTCCATACCATCGCAGCCTTCTCTCCCACACACCACAACTTATCCCTCTTATACCCAGTTTCTCTCTCAATACATCACATGTCCATACCATCAGAGCCTTCTCTCCCACACACCACAACTTATCTCTGTTACACACAGTTTCACACTCATCACATCACATGTCCATACCATCGCAGCCTTCTCTCCCACACACCACAACTTATCCCTCTTATACCCAGTTTCTCTCTCAACATATCACATGTCCATACCATCTCAGTCTTCTCTCCCACACACTACAACTTATCAATCTGATACCCAGTTTCTCTCTCAACACATCACATGTCCATACCATCTCAGTCTTCTCTCCCACACACTACAACTTATCCCTCTTATACACAGTTTCTCTCTCAACACATCATATGTCCATACCATCTCAGTCTTCTCTCCCACACACCACAACTTATCCCTCTTATACACAGTTTCTCCCTCAACACGTCACATGTCCATACCATCTCAGTCTTCTCTCCCACACACCACAACTTACCCCTCTTATACCCAGTTTCTCCCTGAACACATCACATGTCCATACCATCTCAGTCTTCTCTCCCACACACTACAACTTATCCCTCTTATACACAGTTTCTCTCTCAACGCATCACCTGTCCATTCCATCTCAGTCTTCTCTCCCACACACCACAACTTATCCCTCTTATACACAATTTCTCTCTCAACTCATCACATGTCCATACCATCTCAGTCTTCTCTCCCACACACCACGACTTATCCCTCTTATACACAGTTTCTCTCTCAACACATCACATGTCCATAGCATCTCAGTCATCTCTCTCACACACTACGACTTATCCCTCTTATACACAGTTTCTCTCTCAACACATCACATGTCCATTCCATCTCAGTCTTCTCTCCCACACACCACAACTTATCCCTCTTATACCCAGTTTCTCTCTCAACACATCACATGTCCATACCACCTCAGTCGTCTCTCCCACACACCACAACTTATCCCTCTTATACACAGTTTCTCTCTCAACTCATCACATGTCCATACCACCTCAGTCATCTCTCCCACACACCACAACTTATCCCTCTCATACACAGTTTCTCTCTCAACACATCACATGTCCATACCATCTCAATCTTCTCTCCCACACACCACAACTTATCCCTCTTATACACAGTTTCTCTCTCAACACATCACATGTCCATACCACCTCAGTCTTCTCTCCCACACACCACAACTTATCCCTCTTATACACAGTTTCTCTCTGAACACATCACATGTCCATACCACCTCAGTCATCTCTCCCACACACCACAACTTATCCCTCTTATACACAGTTTCTCTCTCAACACATCACATGTCCATACCATCTCAATCTTCTCTCCCACACACCACAACTTATCCCTCTTATACACAGTTAATCTCTCAACACATCACATGACCATACCACCTCAGTCATCTCTCTCACACACCACAACTTATCCCTCTTATACCCAGTTTCTCTCTTAACACATCACATGTCCATACCATCTCAATCTTCTCTCCCACACACCACAACTTATCCCTCTTATACACAGTTTCTCTCTCAACACATCACATGTCCATTCCATCTCAGTCTTCTCTCCCACACACTACAACTTATCCCTCTGATACCCAGTTTCTCTCTCAACACATCACATGTCCATACCATCTCAGTCTTCTCTCCCACACACTACAACTTATCCCTCTTATACACAGTTTCTCTCTCAACACATCACATGTCCATACCATCTCAGTCTTCTCTCCCACACACCACAACTTATCCCTCTGATACAGAGTTTCTCTCTCAACACGTCACATGTCCATACCATCTCAGTCTTCTCTCCCACACACCACAACTTATCCCTCTTATACCCAGTTTCTCCCTCAACACATCACATGTCCATACCATCCCAGTCTTCTCCTCCGCTCACTACAACTTATCCTTCTGATACACAGTTTCTCTCCCACACACCACAACTTATCCCTCTTATACACAGTTTCTCTCTCAACACATCACATGTACATACCATCTTAGTCTTCTCTCGCACAAACCACAATTTATCCCTGTTATACCCAGTTTCTCTCTCAACTCATCACATGTCCATACCATCTCAGTCTTCTCTCCCACACATTACAACTTATGCCTCTTATACGCAGTTTCACACTCAACACATCACATGTCCATACCATCGCAGCCTTCTCTCCCACACACCACAACTTATCCCTCTTATACCCAGTTTCTCTCTCAATACATCACATGTCCATACCATCGCAGCCTTCTCTCCCACACACCACAACTTATCCCTGTTACACACAGTTTCAGACTCATCACATCACATGTCCATACCATCGCAGCCTTCTCTCCCACACACCACAACTTATCCCTCTTATACCCAGTTTCTCTCTCAACATATCACATGTCCATACCATCTCAGTCTTCTCTCCCACACACTACAACTTATCAATCTGATACCCAGTTTCTCTCTCAACACATCACATGTCCATACCATCTCAGTCTTCTCTCCCACACACTACAACTTATCCCTCTTATACACAGTTTCTCTCTCAACACATCAAATGTCCATACCATCTCAGTCTTCTCTCCCACACACCACAACTTATCCCTCTTATACACAGTTTCTCCCTCAACACGTCACATGTCCATACCATCTCAGTCTTCTCTCCCACACACCACAACTTATCCCTCTTATACACAATTTCTCTCTCAACTCATCACATGTCCATACCATCTCAGTCTTCTCTCCCACACACCACGACTTATCCCTCTTATACACAGTTTCTCTCTCAACACATCACATGTCTATACCATCTCAATCTTCTCTCCCACACACCACAACTTATCCCTCTTATACACAGTTAATCTCTCAACACATCACATGACCATACCACCTCAGTCATCTCTCTCACACACCACAACTTATCCCTCTTATACCCAGTTTCTCTCTTAACACATCACATGTCCATACCACCTCAGTCTTCTCTCCCACACACCACAACTTATCCCTCTTATACACAGTTTCTCTCTCAACACATCACATGTCCATACCACCTCAGTCATCTCTCCCACACACCACAACTTATCCCTCTTATACACAGTTTCTCTCTCAACACATCACATGTCCATTCCATCTCAGTCTTCTCTCCCACACACTACAACTTATCCCTCTGATACCCAGTTTCTCTCTCAACACATCACATGTCCATACCATCTCAGTCTTCTCTCCCACACACTACAACTTATCCCTCTTATACACAGTTTCTCTCTCAACACATCACATGTCCATACCATCTCAGTCTTCTCTCCCACACACCACAACTTATCCCTCTGATACAGAGTTTCTCTCTCAACACGTCACATGTCCATACCATCTCAGTCTTCTCTCCCACACACCACAACTTATCCCTCTTATACCCAGTTTCTCTCTCAACACATCACATGTACATACCATCCCAGTCTTCTCCTCCGCTCACTACAACTTATCATTCTGATACACAGTTTCTCTCCCACACACCACAACTTATCCCTCTTATACACAGTTTCTCTCTCAACACATCACATGTACATACCATCTTAGTCTTCTCTCGCACAAACCACAATTTATCCCTCTTATACCCAGTTTCTCTCTCAACACATCACATGTCCATACCATCTCAGTCTTCTCTCCCACACATTACAACTTATGCCTCTTATACGCAGTTTCACACTCAACACATCACATGTCCATACCATCGCACCCTTCTCTCCCACACACCACAACTTATCCCTCTTATACCAACTTTCTCTCTCAATACATCACATGTCCATACCATCGCAGCCTTCTCTCCCACACACCACAACTTATCCCTGTTATACACAGTTTCACACTCATCACATCACATGTCCATACCACCTCAGTCATCTCTCCCACACACCACAACTTATCCCTCTTATACCTAGTTACTCTCTCAACTCATCACATGTCCATACCATCGCAGCCTTCTCTCCCACACACCACAACTTATCCCTCTTATACCTAGTTTCTCTCTCAACTCATCACATATCCATTCCATCTCAGTCTTCTCTCCCACACACCATAACTTATCCCTCTGATACACAGTTTCTCTCTCAACTCATCACATGTCCATACCACCTCAGTCTTCTCTCCCACACACCACAACTTATCCCTCTTATACCCAGTTTCTCTCTCAACTCATCACATGTCCATACCATCTCAGTCTTCTCTCCCACACACCACAACTTATCCCTCTTATACCCAGTTTCTCTCTCAACTCATCACATGTCCATACCATCTCAGTCTTCTCTCCCACACACTACAACTTATCCCTCTTATACACAGTTTCTCTCTCAACACATCACATGTCCATACCACCTCAGTCATCTCTCACACACACCACAACTTATCCCTCTTATACCCAGTTTCTTTCTCAACACATCACATGTCCATACCACCTCAGTCATCTCTCCCACACACCACAACTTATCCCTCTTATACCCAGTTTCTCTCTCAACTCATCACATGTCCATACCATCTCAGTCTTCTCTCCCACACACTACAACTTATCCCTCTTATACACAGTTTCTCTCTCAACGCATTACATGTCCATACCAGCTCAGTGATCTCTCCCACACACCACAACTTATCCCTCTTATACACAGTTTCTCTCTCAACACATCACATATCCATACCACCTCAGTCTTCTCTCCCACACACCACAACTTATCCCTCTTATACACAGTTTCTCTCTCAACACAAAATGTCCATACCATCTCAGTCATCTCTCTCACACACCACAACTTATCCCTCTTATACCCAGTTTCTCTCTCAACATATCACATGTCCATACCATCTCAGTCTTCTCTCCCACACACTACAACTTATCAATCTGATACCCAGTTTCTCTCTCAACACATCACATGTCCATACCATCTCAGTCTTCTCTCCCACACACTACAACTTATCCCTCTTATACACAGTTTCTCTCTCAACTCATCACATGTCCATACCACCTCAGTCTCCTGTCCCGTACACTACATTCTATCCTTCTCAGACACAGTTTCTCTCTCAACACATCACATGTCCATACCACCTCAATCTCCTCTCCCGTACACTACATTCTATCCCTCTCAGACACAGTTTCTCTCTCTACACATCACATGTCCATACCACCTCAGTCTCCTCTCCCGTACACTACATTCTATCCCTCTCAGACACAGTTTCTCTCTCAACACATCACATGTCCATACCACCTCAGTCTCCTGTCCCGTACACTACATTCTATCCTTCTCAGACACAGTTTCTCTCTCAACACATTACATGTCCATACCACCTCAGTCTCCTCTCCCGTACACTACATTCTATCCCTCTCAGACACAGTTTCTCTCTCAACACATCACATGTCCATACCACCTCAGTCTCCTCTCCCGTACACTACATTCTATCCCTCTCAGACACAGTTTCTCTCTCAACACATCACATGTCCATACCACCTCAGTCTCCTGTCCCGTACACTACATTCTATCCTTCTCAGACACAGTTTCTCTCTCAACACATCACATGTCCATACCACCTCAGTCTCCTCTCCCTTACACTACATTCTATCCCTCTCAGACACAGTTTCTCTCTCAACACATCACATGTCCATACCACCTCAGTCTCCTCTCCCGTACACTACATTCTATCCTTCTCAGATACAGTTTCTATCTCAACACATTACATGTCCATACCACCTCAGTCTCCTCTGCCGTACACTACATTCTATCCCTCTCAGACACAGTTTCTCTCTCAACACATCACATGTCCATACCACCTCAGTCTCCTCTCCCGTACACTACATTCTATCCCTCTCAGACACAGTTTCTCTCTCAACACATCACGTGTCCATACCACCTCAGTCTTCTCTCCCGTACACTACATTCTATCTCTCTCAGATACAGTTTCTCTCTCAACACATCACATGTCCATACCACCTCAGTCTCCTCTCCCGTACACTACATTCTATCCTTCTCAGACACAGTTTCTCTCTCAACACATCACATGTCCATACCACCTCAGTCTATTCTCCCGTACACTACATTCTATCCCTCTCAGACACAGTTTCTCTCTCAACACATCACATGTCCATACCACCTCAGTCTCCTCTCCCGTACACTACATTCTATCCCTCTCAGACACAGTTTCTCTCTCAACACATCACATGTACATACCACCTCAGTCTCCTCTCCCGTACACTACATTATATCCTTCTCAGACACAGTTTCTCTCTCAACACGTCACATGTCCATACCACCTCAGTCTCCTCTCCCACACACCACAACTTATCCCTCTTATACACAGTTTCTCTCTCAACACATCACATGTTCATACCATCTCAGTCTCCTCTCCCACACACCACAACTTATCCCTCGTATACACAGTTTCTCTCTCAACACGTCACATGTCCATACCATCTCAGTCTTCTCTCCCACACACCACAACTTATCCCTCTTATACACAGTTTCTCTGTCAACACATCACATGTCCATACCATCTCAGTCATCTCTCCTACACAACACAACTTATCCCTCTTATACCCAGTTTCTATCTCAACTCATCACATGCCTATTCCATCTCAGTCTTCTCTCCCACACACCACAACTTATCCCTCTTATACACAGTTTCTCTCTCAACTCATCACATGTCCATATCATCTCAGTCTTCTCTCCCACACACTACAACTTATCCCTCTTATACCCAGTTTCTCTCTCAACTCATCACATGTCCATTCCATCTCAGTCTTCTCTCCCACACACCACAACTTATCCCTCTTATACACAGTTTCTCTCTCAACACATCACATGTCCAAACCATCTCAGTCTTCTCCCCCACACACTACAACTTATCCCTCTTATACACAGTTTCTCTATCAACACATCACATGTCCATACCACCTCAGTCTTCTCTCCTGTACACTACAACTTATCCCTCTTATACACAGTTTCTCTCTCAACACATCACATGTCCATACCATCTCAGTCTTCTCTCCCACACACTATAACTTATCCCTCTGATACACTGTTTCTCTCTCAACACATCACATGTCCATACCATCTCAGTCTTCTCTCCCACACACTACAACTTATCCCTCTTATACACAGTTTCTCTCTCAACACATCACATGTCCATACCACCTCAGTCATCTCTCCCACACACCACAACTTATCCCTCTTATACCTAGTTTCTCTCTCAACTCATCACATGTCCATTCCATCTCAGTCTTCTCTCACACACACCACAACTTATCCCTCTTATACCCAGTTTATTTCTCAACACATCACACGTCCATACCACCTCAGTCATCTCTCCCACACACCACAACTTATCCCTCTTATACCCAGTTTCTCTCTCAACTCATCACATGTCCATACCATCTCAGTCTTCTCTCCCACACACTACAACTTATCCCTCTTATACACAGTTTCTCTCTCAACACATCACATGTCCATACCACCTCAGTCATCTCTCACACACACCACAACTTATCCCTCTTATACCCAGTTTCTTTCTCAACACATCACATGTCCATACCACCTCAGTCATCTCTCCCACACACCACAACTTATCCCTCTTATACCCAGTTTCTCTCTCAACTCATCACATGTCCATACCATCTCAGTCTTCTCTCCCACACACTACAACTTATCCCTCTTATACACAGTTTCTCTCTCAACGCATCACATGTCCATACCAGCTCAGTGATCTCTCCCACACACCACAACTTATCCCTCTTATACACAGTTTCTCTCTCAACACATCACATATCCATACCACCTCAGTCTTCTCTCCCACACACCACAACTTATCCCTCTTATACACAGTTTCTCTCTCAACACAAAATGTCCATACCATCTCAGTCATCTCTCTCACACACTACGACTTATCCCTCTTATACACAGTTTCTCTCTCAACTCATCACATGTCCATTCCATCTCAGTCTTCTCTCCCACACACCACAACTTATCCCTCTTATACCCAGTTTCTCTCTCAACACATCACATGTCCATACCACCTCAGTCATCTCTCCCACACACCACAACTTATCCCTCTTATACACAGTTTCTCTCTCAACACAAAATGTCCATACCATCTCAGTCTTCTCTCCCACACACCACAACTTATCCCTCTTATACACAGTTTCTCTCTCAACTCATCACATGTCCATACCATCTCAGTCTTCTCTCCCACACACCACAACTTATCCCTCTTATACACAGTTTCTCTCTCAACTCATCACATGTCCATATCATCTCAGTCTTCTCTCCCACACACTACAACTTATCCCTCTTATACCCAGTTTCTCTCTCAACTCATCACATGTCCATTCCATCTCAGTCTTCTCTCCCACACACCACAACTTATCCCTCTTATACACAGTTTCTCTCTCAACACATCACATGTCCAAACCATCTCAGTCTTCTCCCCCACACACTACAACTTATCCCTCTTATACACAGTTTCTCTATCAACACATCACATGTCCATACCACCTCAGTCTTCTCTCCTGTACACTACAACTTATCCCTCTTATACACAGTTTCTCTCTCAACACATCACATGTCCATACCATCTCAGTCTTCTCTCCCACACACTATAACTTATCCCTCTGATACACTGTTTCTCTCTCAACACATCACATGTCCATACCATCTCAGTCTTCTCTCCCACACACTACAACTTATCCCTCTTATACACAGTTTCTCTCTCAACACATCACATGTCCATACCACCTCAGTCATCTCTCCCACACACCACAACTTATCCCTCTTATACCTAGTTTCTCTCTCAACTCATCACATGTCCATTCCATCTCAGTCTTCTCTCACACACACCACAACTTATCCCTCTTATACCCAGTTTATTTCTCAACACATCACACGTCCATACCACCTCAGTCATCTCTCCCACACACCACAACTTATCCCTCTTATACCCAGTTTCTCTCTCAACTCATCACATGTCCATACCATCTCAGTCTTCTCTCCCACACACTACAACTTATCCCTCTTATACACAGTTTCTCTCTCAACACATCACATGTCCATACCACCTCAGTCATCTCTCACACACACCACAACTTATCCCTCTTATACCCAGTTTCTTTCTCAACACATCACATGTCCATACCACCTCAGTCATCTCTCCCACACACCACAACTTATCCCTCTTATACCCAGTTTCTCTCTCAACTCATCACATGTCCATACCATCTCAGTCTTCTCTCCCACACACTACAACTTATCCCTCTTATACACAGTTTCTCTCTCAACGCATCACATGTCCATACCAGCTCAGTGATCTCTCCCACACACCACAACTTATCCCTCTTATACACAGTTTCTCTCTCAACACATCACATATCCATACCACCTCAGTCTTCTCTCCCACACACCACAACTTATCCCTCTTATACACAGTTTCTCTCTCAACACAAAATGTCCATACCATCTCAGTCATCTCTCTCACACACTACGACTTATCCCTCTTATACACAGTTTCTCTCTCAACTCATCACATGTCCATTCCATCTCAGTCTTCTCTCCCACACACCACAACTTATCCCTCTTATACCCAGTTTCTCTCTCAACACATCACATGTCCATACCACCTCAGTCATCTCTCCCACACACCACAACTTATCCCTCTTATACACAGTTTCTCTCTCAACACAAAATGTCCATACCATCTCAGTCTTCTCTCCCACACACCACAACTTATCCCTCTTATACACAGTTTCTCTCTCAACTCATCACATGTCCATACCATCTCAGTCTTCTCTCCCACACACTACAACTTATCCCTCTTATACCCAGTTTCTCTCTCAACTCATCACATGTCCATTCCATCTCAGTCTTCTCTCCCACACACCACAACTTATCCCTCTTATACACAGTTTCTCTCTCAACACATCACATGTCCAAACCATCTCAGTCTTCTCCCCCACACACTACAACTTATCCCTCTTATACACAGTTTCTCTATCAACACATCACATGTCCATACCACCTCAGTCTTCTCTCCTGTACACTACAACTTATCCCTCTTATACACAGTTTCTCTCTCAACACATCACATGTCCATTCCATCTCAGTCTTCTCTTCCACACACCACAACTTATCCCTCTGATACACAGTTTCTCTCTCAACTCATCACATGTCCATACCACCTCAGTCTTCTCTCCCACACACCACAACTTATCCCTCTTATACCCAGTTTCTCTCTCAACTCATCACATGTCCATACCATCTCAGTCTTCTCTCCCACACACCACAACTTATCCCTCTTATACCCAGTTTCTCTCTCAACACATCACATGTCCATACCACCTCAGTCGTCTCTCCCACACACCACAACTTATCCCTCTTATACACAGTTTCTCTCTCAACTCATCACATGTCCATACCACCTCAGTCATCTCTCCCACACACCACAACTTATCCCTCTCATACACAGTTTCTCTCTCAACACATCACATGTCCATACCATCTCAATCTTCTCTCCCACACACCACAACTTATCCCTCTTATACACAGTTTCTCTCTCAACACATCACATGTCCATACCACCTCAGTCTTCTCTCCCACACACCACAACTTATCCCTCTTATACACAGTTTCTCTCTGAACACATCACATGTCCATACCACCTCAGTCATCTCTCCCACACACCACAACTTATCCCTCTTATACACAGTTTCTCTCTCAACACATCACATGTCCATACCATCTCAATCTTCTCTCCCACACACCACAACTTATCCCTCTTATACACAGTTAATCTCTCAACACATCACATGACCATACCACCTCAGTCATCTCTCTCACACACCACAACTTATCCCTCTTATACCCAGTTTCTCTCTTAACACATCACATGTCCATACCATCTCAATCTTCTCTCCCACACACCACAACTTATCCCTCTTATACACAGTTTCTCTCTCAACACATCACATGTCCATTCCATCTCAGTCTTCTCTCCCACACACTACAACTTATCCCTCTGATACCCAGTTTCTCTCTCAACACATCACATGTCCATACCATCTCAGTCTTCTCTCCCACACACTACAACTTATCCCTCTTATACACAGTTTCTCTCTCAACACATCACATGTCCATACCATCTCAGTCTTCTCTCCCACACACCACAACTTATCCCTCTGATACAGAGTTTCTCTCTCAACACGTCACATGTCCATACCATCTCAGTCTTCTCTCCCACACACCACAACTTATCCCTCTTATACCCAGTTTCTCCCTCAACACATCACATGTCCATACCATCCCAGTCTTCTCCTCCGCTCACTACAACTTATCCTTCTGATACACAGTTTCTCTCCCACACACCACAACTTATCCCTCTTATACACAGTTTCTCTCTCAACACATCACATGTACATACCATCTTAGTCTTCTCTCGCACAAACCACAATTTATCCCTGTTATACCCAGTTTCTCTCTCAACTCATCACATGTCCATACCATCTCAGTCTTCTCTCCCACACATTACAACTTATGCCTCTTATACGCAGTTTCACACTCAACACATCACATGTCCATACCATCGCAGCCTTCTCTCCCACACACCACAACTTATCCCTCTTATACCCAGTTTCTCTCTCAATACATCACATGTCCATACCATCGCAGCCTTCTCTCCCACACACCACAACTTATCCCTGTTACACACAGTTTCACACTCATCACATCACATGTCCATACCATCGCAGCCTTCTCTCCCACACACCACAACTTATCCCTCTTATACCCAGTTTCTCTCTCAACATATCACATGTCCATACCATCTCAGTCTTCTCTCCCACACACTACAACTTATCAATCTGATACCCAGTTTCTCTCTCAACACATCACATGTCCATACCATCTCAGTCTTCTCTCCCACACACTACAACTTATCCCTCTTATACACAGTTGCTCTCTCAACACATCAAATGTCCATACCATCTCAGTCTTCTCTCCCACACACCACAACTTATCCCTCTTATACACAGTTTCTCCCTCAACACGTCACATGTCCATACCATCTCAGTCTTCTCTCCCACACACCACAACTTATCCCTCTTATACACAATTTCTCTCTCAACTCATCACATGTCCATACCATCTCAGTCTTCTCTCCCACACACCACGACTTATCCCTCTTATACACAGTTTCTCTCTCAACACATCACATGTCTATACCATCTCAATCTTCTCTCCCACACACCACAACTTATCCCTCTTATACACAGTTAATCTCTCAACACATCACATGACCATACCACCTCAGTCATCTCTCTCACATACCACAACTTATCCCTCTTATACCCAGTTTCTCTCTTAACACATCACATGTCCATACCACCTCAGTCTTCTCTCCCACACACCACAACTTATCCCTCTTATACACAGTTTCTCTCTCAACACATCACATGTCCATACCAC
Organism: Eledone cirrhosa; assembly: GCA_964016885.1. Taxonomy (NCBI): domain Eukaryota; kingdom Metazoa; phylum Mollusca; class Cephalopoda; order Octopoda; family Eledonidae; genus Eledone; species Eledone cirrhosa. The sequence continues at coordinate 29,255,687 of OZ024762.1, forward strand.
CTCAGTCATCTCTCCCACACACCACAACTTATCCCTCTTATACACAGTTTCTCTCTCAACACATCACATGTCCATTCCATCTCAGTCTTCTCTCCCACACACTACAACTTATCCCTCTGATACCCAGTTTCTCTCTCAACACATCACATGTCCATACCATCTCAGTCTTCTCTCCCACACACTACAACTTATCCCTCTTATACACAGTTTCTCTCTCAACACATCACATGTCCATACCATCTCAGTCTTCTCTCCCACACACCACAACTTATCCCTCTGATACAGAGTTTCTCTCTCAACACGTCACATGTCCATACCATCTCAGTCTTCTCTCCCACACACCACAACTTATCCCTCTTATACCCAGTTTCTCTCTCAACACATCACATGTACATACCATCCCAGTCTTCTCCTCCGCTCACTACAACTTATCATTCTGATACACAGTTTCTCTCCCACACACCACAACTTATCCCTCTTATACACAGTTTCTCTCTCAACACATCACATGTACATACCATCTTAGTCTTCTCTCGCACAAACCACAATTTATCCCTCTTATACCCAGTTTCTCTCTCAACACATCACATGTCCATACCATCTCAGTCTTCTCTCCCACACATTACAACTTATGCCTCTTATACGCAGTTTCACACTCAACACATCACATGTCCATACCATCGCACCCTTCTCTCCCACACACCACAACTTATCCCTCTTATACCAAGTTTTTCTCTCAATACATCACATGTCCATACCATCGCAGCCTTCTCTCCCACACACCACAACTTATCCCTGTTATACACAGTTTCACACTCATCACATCACATGTCCATACCACCTCAGTCATCTCTCCCACACACCACAACTTATCCCTCTTATACCTAGTTACTCTCTCAACTCATCACATGTCCATACCATCGCAGCCTTCTCTCCCACACACCACAACTTATCCCTCTTATACCTAGTTTCTCTCTCAACTCATCACATATCCATTCCATCTCAGTCTTCTCTCCCACACACCATAACTTATCCCTCTGATACACAGTTTCTCTCTCAACTCATCACATGTCCATACCACCTCAGTCTTCTCTCCCACACACCACAACTTATCCCTCTTATACCCAGTTTCTCTCTCAACTCATCACATGTCCATACCATCTCAGTCTTCTCTCCCACACACCACAACTTATCCCTCTTATACCCAGTTTCTCTCTCAACTCATCACATGTCCATACCATCTCAGTCTTCTCTCCCACACACTACAACTTATCCTTCTTATACACAGTTTCTCTCTCAACACATCACATGTCCATACCACCTCAGTCATCTCTCACACACACCACAACTTATCCCTCTTATACCCAGTTTCTTTCTCAACACATCACATGTCCATACCACCTCAGTCATCTCTCCCACACACCACAACTTATCCCTCTTATACCCAGTTTCTCTCTCAACTCATCACATGTCCATACCATCTCAGTCTTCTCTCCCACACACTACAACTTATCCCTCTTATACACAGTTTCTCTCTCAACGCATCACATGTCCATACCACCTCAGTCATCTCTCACACACACCACAACTTATCCCTCTTATACCCAGTTTCTTTCTCAACACATCACATGTCCATACCACCTCAGTCATCTCTCCCACACACCACAACTTATCCCTCTTATACCCAGTTTCTCTCTCAACTCATCACATGTCCATACCATCTCAGTCTTCTCTCCCACACACTACAACTTATCCCTCTTATACACAGTTTCTCTCTCAACGCATCACATGTCCATACCAGCTCAGTGATCTCTCCCACACACCACAACTTATCCCTCTTATACACAGTTTCTCTCTCAACACATCACATATCCATACCACCTCAGTCTTCTCTCCCACACACCACAGCTTATCCCTCTTATACACAGTTTCTCTCTCAACACAAAATGTCCATACCATCTCAGTCATCTCTCTCACACACTACGACTTATCCCTCTTATACACAGTTTCTCTCTCAACTCATCACATGTCCATTCCATCTCAGTCTTCTCTCCCACACACCACAACTTATCCCTCTTATACCCAGTTTCTCTCTCAACACATCACATGTCCATACCACCTCAGTCATCTCTCCCACACACCACAACTTATCCCTCTTATACACAGTTTCTCTCTCAACACAAAATGTCCATACCATCTCAGTCTTCTCTCCCACACACCACAACTTATCCCTCTTATACACAGTTTCTCTCTCAACTCATCACATGTCCATACCATCTCAGTCTTCTCTCCCACACACTACAACTTATCCCTCTTATACCCAGTTTCTCTCTCAACTCATGACATGTCCATTCCATCTCAGTCTTCTCTCCCACACACCACAACTTATCCCTCTTATACACAGTTTCTCTCTCAACACATCACATGTCCAAACCATCTCAGTCTTCTCCCCCACACACTACAACTTATCCCTCTTATACACAGTTTCTCTATCAACACATCACATGTCCATACCACCTCAGTCTTCTCTCCTGTACACTACAACTTATCCCTCTTATACACAGTTTCTCTCTCAACACATCACATGTCCATTCCATCTCAGTCTTCTCTTCCACACACCACAACTTATCCCTCTGATACACAGTTTCTCTCTCAACTCATCACATGTCCATACCACCTCAGTCTTCTCTCCCACACACCACAACTTATCCCTCTTATACCCAGTTTCTCTCTCAACTCATCACATGTCCATACCATCTCAGTCTTCTCTCCCACACACTACAACTTATCCCTCTTATACACAGTTTCTCTCTCAACGCATCACATGTCCATACCAGCTCAGTGATCTCTCCCACACACCACAACTTATCCCTCTTATACACAGTTTCTCTCTCAACACATCACATATCCATACCACCTCAGTCTTCTCTCCCACACACCACAACTTATCCCTCTTATACACAGTTTCTCTCTCAACACAAAATGTCCATACCATCTCAGTCATCTCTCTCACACACTACGACTTATCCCTCTTATACACAGTTTCTCTCTCAACTCATCACATGTCAATTCCATCTCAGTCTTCTCTCCCACACACCACAACTTATCCCTCTTATACCCAGTTTCTCTCTCAACACATCACATGTCCATACCACCTCAGTCATCTCTCCCACACACCACAACTTATCCCTCTTATACACAGTTTCTCTCTCAACACAAAATGTCCATACCATCTCAGTCTTCTCTCCCACACACCACAACTTATCCCTCTTATACACAGTTTCTCTCTCAACTCATCACATGTCCATACCATCTCAGTCTTCTCTCCCACACACCACAACTTATCCCTCTTATACACAGTTTCTCTCTCAACTCATCACATGTCCATATCATCTCAGTCTTCTCTCCCACACACTACAACTTATCCCTCTTATACCCAGTTTCTCTCTCAACTCATCACATGTCCATTCCATCTCAGTCTTCTCTCCCACACACCACAACTTATCCCTCTTATACACAGTTTCTCTCTCAACACATCACATGTCCAAACCATCTCAGTCTTCTCCCCCACACGCTACAACTTATCCCTGTTATACACAGTTTCTCTATCAACACATCACATGTCCATACCACCTCAGTCTTCTCTCCTGTACACTACAACTTATCCCTCTTATACACAGTTTCTCTCTCAACACATCACATGTCCATACCATCTCAGTCTTCTCTCCCACACACTATAACTTATCCCTCTGATACACTGTTTCTCTCTCAACACATCACATGTCCATACCATCTCAGTCTTCTCTCCCACACACTACAACTTATCCCTCTTATACACAGTTTCTCTCTCAACACATCACATGTCCATACCACCTCAGTCATCTCTCCCACACACCACAACTTATCCCTCTTATACCTAGTTTCTCTCTCAACTCATCACATGTCCATTCCATCTCAGTCTTCTCTCACACACACCACAACTTATCCCTCTTATACCCAGTTTATTTCTCAACACATCACACGTCCATACCACCTCAGTCATCTCTCCCACACACCACAACTTATCCCTCTTATACCCAGTTTCTCTCTCAACTCATCACATGTCCATACCATCTCAGTCTTCTCTCCCACACACTACAACTTATCCCTCTTATACACAGTTTCTCTCTCAACACATCACATGTCCATACCACCTCAGTCATCTCTCACACACACCACAACTTATCCCTCTTATACCCAGTTTCTTTCTCAACACATCACATGTCCATACCACCTCAGTCATCTCTCCCACACACCACAACTTATCCCTCTTATACCCAGTTTCTCTCTCAACTCATCACATGTCCATACCATCTCAGTCTTCTCTCCCACACACTACAACTTATCCCTCTTATACACAGTATCTCTCTCAACGCATCACATGTCCATACCAGCTCAGTGATCTCTCCCACACACCACAACTTATCCCTCTTATACACAGTTTCTCTCTCAACACATCACATATCCATACCACCTCAGTCTTCTCTCCCACACACCACAACTTATCCCTCTTATACACAGTTTCTCTCTCAACACAAAATGTCCATACCATCTCAGTCATCTCTCTCACACACTACGACTTATCCCTCTTATACACAGTTTCTCTCTCAACTCATCACATGTCCATTCCATCTCAGTCTTCTCTCCCACACACCACAACTTATCCCTCTTATACCCAGTTTCTCTCTCAACACATCACATGTCCATACCACCTCAGTCATCTCTCCCACACACCACAACTTATCCCTCTTATACACAGTTTCTCTCTCAACACAAAATGTCCATACCATCTCAGTCTTCTCTCCCACACACCACAACTTATCCCTCTTATACACAGTTTCTCTCTCAACTCATCACATGTCCATACCATCTCAGTCTTCTCTCCCACACACTACAACTTATCCCTCTTATACCCAGTTTCTCTCTCAACTCATCACATGTCCATTCCATCTCAGTCTTCTCTCCCACACACCACAACTTATCCCTCTTATACACAGTTTCTCTCTCAACACATCACATGTCCAAACCATCTCAGTCTTCTCCCCCACACACTACAACTTATCCCTCTTATACACAGTTTCTCTATCAACACATCACATGTCCATACCACCTCAGTCTTCTCTCCTGTACACTACAACTTATCCCTCTTATACACAGTTTCTCTCTCAACACATCACATGTCCATTCCATCTCAGTCTTCTCTTCCACACACCACAACTTATCCCTCTGATACACAGTTTCTCTCTCAACTCATCACATGTCCATACCACCTCAGTCTTCTCTCCCACACACCACAACTTATCCCTCTTATACCCAGTTTCTCTCTCAACTCATCACATGTCCATACCATCTCAGTCTTCTCTCCCACACACCACAACTTATCCCTCTTATACCCAGTTTCTCTCTCAACACATCACATGTCCATACCACCTCAGTCGTCTCTCCCACACACCACAACTTATCCCTCTTATACACAGTTTCTCTCTCAACTCATCACATGTCCATACCACCTCAGTCATCTCTCCCACACACCACAACTTATCCCTCTCATACACAGTTTCTCTCTCAACACATCACATGTCCATACCATCTCAATCTTCTCTCCCACACACCACAACTTATCCCTCTTATACACAGTTTCTCTCTCAACACATCACATGTCCATACCACCTCAGTCTTCTCTCCCACACACCACAACTTATCCCTCTTATACACAGTTTCTCTCTGAACACATCACATGTCCATACCACCTCAGTCATCTCTCCCACACACCACAACTTATCCCTCTTATACACAGTTTCTCTCTCAACACATCACATGTCCATACCATCTCAATCTTCTCTCCCACACACCACAACTTATCCCTCTTATACACAGTTAATCTCTCAACACATCACATGACCATACCACCTCAGTCATCTCTCTCACACACCACAACTTATCCCTCTTATACCCAGTTTCTCTCTTAACACATCACATGTCCATACCATCTCAATCTTCTCTCCCACACACCACAACTTATCCCTCTTATACACAGTTTCTCTCTCAACACATCACATGTCCATTCCATCTCAGTCTTCTCTCCCACACACTACAACTTATCCCTCTGATACCCAGTTTCTCTCTCAACACATCACATGTCCATACCATCTCAGTCTTCTCTCCCACACACTACAACTTATCCCTCTTATACACAGTTTCTCTCTCAACACATCACATGTCCATACCATCTCAGTCTTCTCTCCCACACACCACAACTTATCCCTCTGATACAGAGTTTCTCTCTCAACACGTCACATGTCCATACCATCTCAGTCTTCTCTCCCACACACCACAACTTATCCCTCTTATACCCAGTTTCTCCCTCAACACATCACATGTCCATACCATCCCAGTCTTCTCCTCCGCTCACTACAACTTATCCTTCTGATACACAGTTTCTCTCCCACACACCACAACTTATCCCTCTTATACACAGTTTCTCTCTCAACACATCACATGTACATACCATCTTAGTCTTCTCTCGCACAAACCACAATTTATCCCTGTTATACCCAGTTTCTCTCTCAACTCATCACATGTCCATACCATCTCAGTCTTCTCTCCCACACATTACAACTTATGCCTCTTATACGCAGTTTCACACTCAACACATCACATGTCCATACCATCGCAGCCTTCTCTCCCACACACCACAACTTATCCCTCTTATACCCAGTTTCTCTCTCAATACATCACATGTCCATACCATCGCAGCCTTCTCTCCCACACACCACAACTTATCCCTGTTACACACAGTTTCACACTCATCACATCACATGTCCATACCATCGCAGCCTTCTCTCCCACACACCACAACTTATCCCTCTTATACCCAGTTTCTCTCTCAACATATCACATGTCCATACCATCTCAGTCTTCTCTCCCACACACTACAACTTATCAATCTGATACCCAGTTTCTCTCTCAACACATCACATGTCCATACCATCTCAGTCTTCTCTCCCACACACTACAACTTATCCCTCTTATACACAGTTGCTCTCTCAACACATCAAATGTCCATACCATCTCAGTCTTCTCTCCCACACACCACAACTTATCCCTCTTATACACAGTTTCTCCCTCAACACGTCACATGTCCATACCATCTCAGTCTTCTCTCCCACACACCACAACTTATCCCTCTTATACACAATTTCTCTCTCAACTCATCACATGTCCATACCATCTCAGTCTTCTCTCCCACACACCACGACTTATCCCTCTTATACACAGTTTCTCTCTCAACACATCACATGTCTATACCATCTCAATCTTCTCTCCCACACACCACAACTTATCCCTCTTATACACAGTTAATCTCTCAACACATCACATGACCATACCACCTCAGTCATCTCTCTCACATACCACAACTTATCCCTCTTATACCCAGTTTCTCTCTTAACACATCACATGTCCATACCACCTCAGTCTTCTCTCCCACACACCACAACTTATCCTTCTTATACACAGTTTCTCTCTCAACACATCACATGTCCATACCACCTCAGTCATCTCTCCCACACACCACAACTTATCCCTCTTATACACAGTTTCTCTCTCAACACATCACATGTCCATTCCATCTCAGTCTTCTCTCCCACACACTACAACTTATCCCTCTGATACCCAGTTTCTCTCTCAACACATCACATGTCCATACCATCTCAGTCTTCTCTCCCACACACTACAACTTATCCCTCTTATACACAGTTTCTCTCTCAACACATCACATGTCCATACCATCTCAGTCTTCTCTCCCACACACCACAACTTATCCCTCTGATACAGAGTTTCTCTCTCAACACGTCACATGTCCATACCATCTCAGTCTTCTCTCCCACACACCACAACTTATCCCTCTTATACCCAGTTTCTCTCTCAACACATCACATGTACATACCATCCCAGTCTTCTCCTCCGCTCACTACAACTTATCATTCTGATACACAGTTTCTCTCCCACACACCACAACTTATCCCTCTTATACACAGTTTCTCTCTCAACACATCACATGTACATACCATCTTAGTCTTCTCTCGCACAAACCACAATTTATCCCTCTTATACCCAGTTTCTCTCTCAACACATCACATGTCCATACCATCTCAGTCTTCTCTCCCACACATTACAACTTATGCCTCTTATACGCAGTTTCACACTCAACACATCACATGTCCATACCATCGCACCCTTCTCTCCCACACACCACAACTTATTCCTCTTATACCAAGTTTCTCTCTCAATACATCACATGTCCATACCATCGCAGCCTTCTCTCCCACACACCACAACTTATCCCTGTTATACACAGTTTCACACTCATCACATCACATGTCCATACCACCTCAGTCATCTCTCCCACACACCACAACTTATCCCTCTTATACCTAGTTACTCTCTCAACTCATCACATGTCCATACCATCGCAGCCTTCTCTCCCACACACCACAACTTATCCCTCTTATACCTAGTTTCTCTCTCAACTCATCACATATCCATTCCATCTCAGTCTTCTCTCCCACACACCATAACTTATCCCTCTGATACACAGTTTCTCTCTCAACTCATCACATGTCCATACCACCTCAGTCTTCTCTCCCACACACCACAACTTATCCCTCTTATACCCAGTTTCTCTCTCAACTCATCACATGTCCATACCATCTCAGTCTTCTCTCCCACACACCACAACTTATCCCTCTTATACCCAGTTTCTCTCTCAACTCATCACATGTCCATACCATCTCAGTCTTCTCTCCCACACACTACAACTTATCCTTCTTATACACAGTTTCTCTCTCAACACATCACATGTCCATACCACCTCAGTCATCTCTCACACACACCACAACTTATCCCTCTTATACCCAGTTTCTTTCTCAACACATCACATGTCCATACCACCTCAGTCATCTCTCCCACACACCACAACTTATCCCTCTTATACCCAGTTTCTCTCTCAACTCATCACATGTCCATACCATCTCAGTCTTCTCTCCCACACACTACAACTTATCCCTCTTATACACAGTTTCTCTCTCAACGCATCACATGTCCATACCACCTCAGTCTTCTCTCCCACACACCACAACTTATCCCTCTTATACACAGTTTCTCTCTCAACACAAAATGTCCATACCATCTCAGTCATCTCTCTCACACACTACGACTTATCCCTCTTATACACAGTTTCTCTCTCAACTCATCACATGTCCATTCCATCTCAGTCTTCTCTCCCACACACCACAACTTATCCCTCTTATACCCAGTTTCTCTCTCAACACATCACATGTCCATACCACCTCAGTCATCTCTCCCACACACCACAACTTATCCCTCTTATACACAGTTTCTCTCTCAACACAAAATGTCCATACCATCTCAGTCTTCTCTCCCACACACCACAACTTATCCCTCTTATACACAGTTTCTCTCACAACTCATCACATGTCCATACCATCTCAGTCTTCTCTCCCACACACTACAACTTATCCCTCTTATACCCAGTTTCTCTCTCAACTCATCACATGTCCATTCCATCTCAGTCTTCTCTCCCACACACCACAACTTATCCCTCTTATACACAGTTTCTCTCTCAACACATCACATGTCCAAACCATCTCAGTCTTCTCCCCCACACACTACAACTTATCCCTCTTATACACAGTTTCTCTATCAACACATCACATGTCCATACCACCTCAGTCTTCTCTCCTGTACACTACAACTTATCCCTCTTATACACAGTTTCTCTCTCAACACATCACATGTCCATTCCATCTCAGTCTTCTCTTCCACACACCACAACTTATCCCTCTGATACACAGTTTCTCTCTCAACTCATCACATGTCCATACCACCTCAGTCTTCTCTCCCACACACCACAACTTATCCCTCTTATACCCAGTTTCTCTCTCAACTCATCACATGTCCATACCATCTCAGTCTTCTCTCCCACACACCACAACTTATCCCTCTTATACCCAGTTTCTCTCTCAACTCATCACATGTCCATACCATCTCAGTCTTCTCTCCCACACACTACAACTTATCCCTCTTATACACAGTTTCTCTCTCAACACATCACATGTCCATACCACCTCAGTCATCTCTCACACACACCACAACTTATCCCTCTTATACCCAGTTTATTTCTCAACACATCACACGTCCATACCACCTCAGTCATCTCTCCCACACACCACAACTTATCCCTCTTATACCCAGTTTCTCTTTCAACTCATCACATGTCCATACCATCTCAGTCTTCTCTCCCACACACTACAACTTATCCCTCTTATACACAGTTTCTCTCTCAACGCATCACATGTCCATACCAGCTCAGTGATCTCTCCCACACACCACAACTTATCCCTCTTATACACAGTTTCTCTCTCAACACATCACATATCCATACCACCTCAGTCTTCTCTCCCACACACCACAACTTATCCCTCTTATACACAGTTTCTCTCTCAACACAAAATGTCCATACCATCTCAGTCATCTCTCTCACACACTACGACTTATCCCTCTTATACACAGTTTCTCTCTCAACTCATCACATGTCCATTCCATCTCAGTCTTCTCTCCCACACACCACAACTTATCTCTCTTATACCCAGTTTCTCTCTCAAGACATCACATGTCCATACCACCTCAGTCATCTCTCCCACACACCACAACTTATCCCTCTTATACACAGTATCTCTCTCAACACAAAATGTCCATACCATCTCAGTCATCTCTCTCACACACTACGACTTATCCCTCTTATACACAGTTTCTCTCTCAACTCATCACATGTCCATTCCATCTCAGTCTTCTCTCCCACACACCACAACTTATCCCTCTTATACCCAGTTTCTCTCTCAACACATCACATGTGCATACCATCTCAATCTTCTCTCCCACACACCACAACTTATCCCTCTTATACACAGTTAATCTCTCAACACATCACATGACCATACCACCTCAGTCATCTCTCTCACACACCACAACTTATCCCTCTTATACCCAGTTTCTCTCTCAACACATCACATGTCCATACCACCTCAGTCTTCTCTCCCACACACCACAACTTATCCCTCTTATACACAGTTTCTCTCTCAACACATCACATGTCCATACCACCTCAGTCATCTCTCCCACACACCACGACTTATCCCTCTTATACACAGTTTCTCTCTCAACACATCACATGTCCATACCACCTCAGTCATCTCTCCCACACACCACAACTTATCCCTCTTATACACAGTTTCTCTCTCAACACATCACATGTCCATTCCATCTCAGTCTTCTCTCCCACACACTACAACTTATCCCTCTGATACCCAGTTTCTCTCTCAACACATCACATGTCCATACCATCTCAGTCTTCTCTCCCACACACTACAACTTATCCCTCTTATACACAGTTTCTCTCTCAACACATCACATGTCCATACCATCTCAGTCTTCTCTCCCACACACCACAACTTATCCCTCTGATACAGAGTTTCTCTCTCAACACGTCACATGTCCATACCATCTCAGTCTTCTCTCCCACACACCACAACTTATCCCTCTTATACACAGTTTCTCTCTCAACACATCACATGTACATACCATCCCAGTCTTCTCCTCCGCTCACTACAACTTATCATTCTGATACACAGTTTCTCTCCCACACACCACAACTTATCCCTCTTATACACAGTTTCTCTCTCAACACATCACATGTACATACCATCTTAGTCTTCTCTCGCACAAACCACAATTTATCCCTCTTATACCCAGTTTCTCTCTCAACACATCACATGTCCATACCATCTCAGTCTTCTCTCCCACACATTACAACTTATGCCTCTTATACGCAGTTTCACACTCAACACATCACATGTCCATACCATCGCACCCTTCTCTCCCACACACCACAACTTATCCCTCTTATACCAAGTTTCTCTCTCAATACATCACATGTCCATACCATCGCAGCCTTCTCTCCCACACACCACAACTTATCCCTGTTATACACAGTTTCACACTCATCACATCACATGTCCATACCACCTCAGTCATCTCTCCCACACACCACAACTTATCCCTCTTATACCTAGTTACTCTCTCAACTCATCACATGTCCATACCATCGCAGCCTTCTCTCCCACACACCACAACTTATCCCTCTTATACCTAGTTTCTCTCTCAACTCATCACATATCCATTCCATCTCAGTCTTCTCTCCCACACACCATAACTTATCCCTCTGATACACAGTTTCTCTCTCAACTCATCACATGTCCATACCACCTCAGTCTTCTCTCCCACACACCACAACTTATCCCTCTTATACCCAGTTTCTCTCTCAACTCATCACATGTCCATACCATCTCAGTCTTCTCTCCCACACACCACAACTTATCCCTCTTATACCCAGTTTCTCTCTCAACTCATCACATGTCCATACCATCTCAGTCTTCTCTCCCACACACTACAACTTATCCTTCTTATACACAGTTTCTCTCTCAACACATCACATGTCCATACCACCTCAGTCATCTCTCACACACACCACAACTTATCCCTCTTATACCCAGTTTCTTTCTCAACACATCACATGTCCATACCACCTCAGTCATCTCTCCCACACACCACAACTTATCCCTCTTATACCCAGTTTCTCTCTCAACTCATCACATGTCCATACCATCTCAGTCTTCTCTCCCACACACTACAACTTATCCCTCTTATACACAGTTTCTCTCTCAACGCATCACATGTCCATACCACCTCAGTCTTCTCTCCCACACACCACAACTTATCCCTCTTATACACAGTTTCTCTCTCAACACAAAATGTCCATACCATCTCAGTCATCTCTCTCACACACTACGACTTATCCCTCTTATACACAGTTTCTCTCTCAACTCATCACATGTCCATTCCATCTCAGTCTTCTCTCCCACACACCACAACTTATCCCTCTTATACCCAGTTTCTCTCTCAACACATCACATGTCCATACCACCTCAGTCATCTCTCCCACACACCACAACTTATCCCTCTTATACACAGTTTCTCTCTCAACACAAAATGTCCATACCATCTCAGTCTTCTCTCCCACACACCACAACTTATCCCTCTTATACACAGTTTCTCTCACAACTCATCACATGTCCATACCATCTCAGTCTTCTCTCCCACACACTACAACTTATCCCTCTTATACCCAGATTCTCTCTCAACTCATCACATGTCCATTCCATCTCAGTCTTCTCTCCCACACACCACAACTTATCCCTCTTATACACAGTTTCTCTCTCAACACATCACATGTCCAAACCATCTCAGTCTTCTCCCCCACACACTACAACTTATCCCTCTTATACACAGTTTCTCTATCAACACATCACATGTCCATACCACCTCAGTCTTCTCTCCTGTACACTACAACTTATCCCTCTTATACACAGTTTCTCTCTCAACACATCACATGTCCATTCCATCTCAGTCTTCTCTTCCACACACCACAACTTATCCCTCTGATACACAGTTTCTCTCTCAACTCATCACATGTCCATACCACCTCAGTCTTCTCTCCCACACACCACAACTTATCCCTCTTATACCCAGTTTCTCTCTCAACTCATCACATGTCCATACCATCTCAGTCTTCTCTCCCACACACCACAACTTATCCCTCTTATACCCAGTTTCTCTCTCAACTCATCACATGTCCATACCATCTCAGTCTTCTCTCCCACACACTACAACTTATCCCTCTTATACACAGTTTCTCTCTCAACACATCACATGTCCATACCACCTCAGTCATCTCTCACACACACCACAACTTATCCCTCTTATACCCAGTTTATTTCTCAACACGTCACACGTCCATACCACCTCAGTCATCTCTCCCACACACCACAACTTATCCCTCTTATACCCAGTTTCTCTCTCAACTCATCACATGTCCATACCATCTCAGTCTTCTCTCCCACACACTACAACTTATCCCTCTTATACACAGTTTCTCTCTCAACGCATCACATGTCCATACCAGCTCAGTGATCTCTCCCACACACCACAACTTATCCCTCTTATACACAGTTTCTCTCTCAACACATCACATATCCATACCACCTCAGTCTTCTCTCCCACACACCACAACTTATCCCTCTTATACACAGTTTCTCTCTCAACACAAAATGTCCATACCATCTCAGTCATCTCTCTCACACACTACGACTTATCCCTCTTATACACAGTTTCTCTCTCAACTCATCACATGTCCATTCCATCTCAGTCTTCTCTCCCACACACCACAACTTATCTCTCTTATACCCAGTTTCTCTCTCAACACATCACATGTCCATACCACCTCAGTCATCTCTCCCACACACCACAACTTATCCCTCTTATACACAGTATCTCTCTCAACACAAAATGTCCATACCATCTCAGTCATCTCTCTCACACACTACGACTTATCCCTCTTATACACAGTTTCTCTCTCAACTCATCACATGTCCATTCCATCTCAGTCTTCTCTCCCACACACCACAACTTATCCCTCTTATACCCAGTTTCTCTCTCAACACATCACATGTGCATACCATCTCAATCTTCTCTCCCACACACCACAACTTATCCCTCTTATACACAGTTAATCTCTCAACACATCACATGACCATACCACCTCAGTCATCTCTCTCACACACCACAACTTATCCCTCTTATACCCAGTTTCTCTCTCAACACATCACATGTCCATACCACCTCAGTCTTCTCTCCCACACACCACAACTTATCCCTCTTATACACAGTTTCTCTCTCAACACATCACTTGTCCATACCACCTCAGTCATCTCTCCCACACACCACAACTTATCCCTCTTATACATAGTTTCTCTCTCAACACATCACATGTCCATTCCATCTCAGTCTTCTCTCCCACACACTACAACTTATCCCTCTGATACCCAGTTTCTCTCTCAACACATCACATGTCCATACCATCTCAGTCTTCTCTCCCACACACCACAACTTATCCCTCTTATACAGAGTTTCTCTCTCAACACGTCACATGTCCATACCATCTCAGTCTTCTCTCCCACACACCACAACTTATCCCTCTTATACCCAGTTTCTCCCTCAACACATCACATGTCCATACCATCCCAGTCTTCTCCTCCGCTCACTACAACTTATCCTTCTGATACACAGTTTCTCTCCCACACACCACAACTTATCCCTCTTATACACAGTTTCTCTCTCAACACATCACATGTACATACCATCTTAGTCTTCTCTCGCACAAACCACAATTTATCCCTGTTATACCCAGTTTCTCTCTCAACTCATCACATGTCCATACCATCTCAGTCTTCTCTCCCACACATTACAACTTATGCCTCTTATACGCAGTTTCACACTCAACACATCACATGTCCATACCATCGCAGCCTTCTCTCCCACACACCACAACTTATCCCTCTTATACCCAGTTTCTCTCTCAATACATCACATGTCCATACCATCGCAGCCTTCTCTCCCACACACCACAACTTATCCCTGTTACACACAGTTTCACACTCATCACATCACATGTCCATACCATCGCAGCCTTCTCTCCCACACACCACAACTTATCCCTCTTATAGCCAGTTTCTCTCTCAACATATCACATGTCCATACCATCTCAGTCTTCTCTCCCACACACTACAACTTATCAATCTGATACCCAGTTTCTCTCTCAACACATCACATGTCCATACCATCTCAGTCTTCTCTCCCACACACTACAACTTATCCCTCTTATACACAGTTTCACTCTCAACACATCATATGTCCATACCATCTCAGTCTTCTCTCCCACACACCACAACTTATCCCTCTTATACACAGTTTCTCCCTCAACACGTCACATGTCCATACCATCTCAGTCTTCTCTCCCACACACCACAACTTACCCCTCTTATACCCAGTTTCTCCCTGAACACATCACATGTCCATACCATCTCAGTCTTCTCTCCCACACACTACAACTTATCCCTCTTATACACAGTTTCTCTCTCAACGCATCACCTGTCCATTCCATCTCAGTCTTCTCTCCCACACACCACAACTTATCCCTCTTATACACAATTTCTCTCTCAACTCATCACATGTCCATACCATCTCAGTCTTCTCTCCCACACACCACGACTTATCCCTCTTATACACAGTTTCTCTCTCAACACATCACATGTCCATAGCATCTCAGTCATCTCTCTCACACACTACTACTTATCCCTCTTATACACAGTTTCTCTCTCAACACATCACATGTCCATTCCATCTCAGTCTTCTCTCCCACACACCACAACTTATCCCTCTTATACCCAGTTTCTCTCTCAACACATCACATGTCCATACCACCTCAGTCGTCTCTCCCACACACCACAACTTATCCCTCTTATACACAGTTTCTCTCTCAACTCATCACATGTCCATACCACCTCAGTCATCTCTCCCACACACCACAACTTATCCCTCTCATACACAGTTTCTCTCTCAACACATCACATGTCCATACCATCTCAATCTTCTCTCCCACACACCACAACTTATCCCTCTTATACACAGTTTCTCTCTCAACACATCACATGTCCATACCACCTCAGTCTTCTCTCCCACACACCACAACTTATCCCTCTTATACACAGTTTCTCTCTGAACACATCACATGTCCATACCACCTCAGTCATCTCTCCCACACACCACAACTTATCCCTCTTATACACAGTTTCTCTCTCAACACATCACATGTCCATACCATCTCAATCTTCTCTCCCACACACCACAACTTATCCCTCTTATACACAGTTTCTCTCTCAACACATCACATGTCCATACCACCTCAGTCATCTCTCCCACACACCACAACTTATCCCTCTTATACACAGTTTCTCTCTCAACACATCACATGTCCATTCCATCTCAGTCTTCTCTCCCACACACTACAACTTATCCCTCTGATACCCAGTTTCTCTCTCAACACATCACATGTCCATACCATCTCAGTCTTCTCTCCCACACACTACAACTTATCCCTCTTATACACAGTTTCTCTCTCAACACATCACATGTCCATACCATCTCAGTCTTCTCTCCCACACACCACAACTTATCCCTCTGATACACAGTTTCTCCCTCAACACATCACATGTCCATACCATCCCAGTCTTCTCCTCCGCTCACTACAACTTATCCTTCTGATACACAGTTTCTCTCCCACACACCACAACTTATCCCTCTTATACACAGTTTCTCTCTCAACACATCACATGTATATACCATCTTAGTCTTCTCTCGCACAAACCACAATTTATCCCTCTTATACACAGTTTCTCTCTCAACACATCACATGTCCATACCATCTCAGTCTTCTCTCCCACACATTACAACTTATGCCTCTTATACGCAGTTTCACACTCAACACATCACATGTCCATACCATCGCAGCCTTCTCTCCCACACACCACAACTTATCCCTCTTATACCAAGTTTCTCTCTCAATACATCACATGTCCATACCATCGCAGCCTTCTCTCCCACACACCACAACTTATCCCTGTTATACACTGTTTCACACTCATCACATCACATGTCCATACCACCTCAGTCATCTCTCCCACACACCACAACTTATCCCTCTTATACCTAGTTTCTCTCTCAACTCATCACATGTCCATACCATCGCAGCCTTCTCTCCCACACACCACAACTTATCCCTCTTATACCCAGTTTCTCTCTCAACATATCACATGTCCATACCATCTCAGTCTTCTCTCCCACACACTACAACTTATCAATCTGATACCCAGTTTCTCTCTCAACACATCACATGTCCATACCATCTCAGTCTTCTCTCCCACACACTACAACTTATCCCTCTTATACACAGTTTCTCTTTCAACACATCATATGTCCATACCATCTCAGTCTTCTCTCCCACACACCACAACTTATCCCTCTTATACAGAGTTTCTCCCTCAACACGTCACATGTCCATACCATCTCAGTCTTCTCTCCCACACACCACAACTTACCCCTCTTATACCCAGTTTCTTCCTGAACACATCACATGTCCATACCATCTCAGTCTTCTCTCCCAAACACTACAACTTATCCCTCTTATACACAGTTTCTCTCTCAACTCATCAAATGTCCATACCATCTCAGTCTTCTCTCCCACACACCACAACTTATCACTCTTATACACAGTTTCTCTCTCAACTCATCAAATGTCCATACCATCTCAGTCTTCTCTCCCACACACCACCACTTATCCCTCTTATACACAGTTTCTCTCTCAACACATCACATGTCCGTACCATCTCAGTCTTCTCTCCCACACACCACAACTTATCCCTCTTATACCCAGTTTCTCCCTCAACACATCACATGTCCATACCATCCCTGTCTTCTCCTCCGCTCACTACAACTTATCCTTCTGATACACAGTTTCTCTCCCACACACCACAACTTATCCCTCTTATACACAGTTTCTCTCTCAACACATCACATGTACATACCATCTTAGTCTTCTCTCGCACAAACCACAATTTATCCCTGTTATACCCAGTTTCTCTCTCAACTCATCACATGTCCATACCATCTCAGTCTTCTCTCCCACACATTACAACTTATGCCTCTTATACGCAGTTTCACACTCAACACATCACATGTCCATACCATCGCAGCCTTCTCTCCCACACACCACAACTTATCCCTCTTATACCCAGTTTCTCTCTCAATACATCACATGTCCATACCATCGCAGCCTTCTCTCCCACACACCACAACTTATCCCTGTTACACACAGTTTCACACTCATCACATCACATGTCCATACCATCGCAGCCTTCTCTCCCACACACCACAACTTATCCCTCTTATACCCAGTTTCTCTCTCAATATATCACATGTCCATACCATCTCAGTCTTCTCTCCCACACACTACAACTTATCAATCTGATACCCAGTTTCTCTCTCAACACATCACATGTCCATACCATCTCAGTCTTCTCTCCCACACACTACAACTTATCCCTCTTATACACAGTTTCTCTCTCAACACATCATATGTCCATACCATCTCAGTCTTCTCTCCCACACACCACAACTTATCCCTCTTATACACAGTTTCTCCCTCAACACGTCACATGTCCATACCATCTCAGTCTTCTCTCCCACACACCACAACTTATCCCTCTTATACACAATTTCTCTCTCAACTCATCACATGTCCATACCATCTCGGTCTTCTCTCCCACACAACACGACTTATCCCTCTTATACACAGTTTCTCTCTCAACACATCACATGTCCATAGTATCTCAGTCATCTCTCTCACACACTACGACTTATCCCTCTTATACACAGTTTCTCTCTCAACACATCACATGTCCATACCACCTCAGTCTTCTCTCCCACACACCACAACTTATCCCTCTTATACACAGTTTCTCTCTGAACACATCACATGTCCATACCACCTCAGTCATCTCTCCCACACACCACAACTTATCCCTCTTATACACAGTTTCTCTCTCAACACATCACATGTCCATACCATCTCAATCTTCTCTCCCACACACCACAACTTATCCCTCTTATACACAGTTAATCTCTCAACACATCACATGACCATACCACCTCAGTCATCTCTCTCACACACCACAACTTATCCCTCTTATACCCAGTTTCTCTCTTAACACATCACATGTCCATACCACCTCAGTCTTCTCTCCCACACACCACAACTTATCCCTCTTATACACAGTTTCTCTCTCAACACATCACATGTCCATACCACCTCAGTCATCTCTCCCACACACCACAACTTATCCCTCTTATACACAGTTTCTCTCTCAACACATCACATGTCCATTCCATCTCAGTCTTCTCCTCCGCTCACTACAACTTATCCTTCTGATACACAGTTTCTCTCCCACACACCACAACTTATCCCTCTTATACACAGTTTCTCTCTCAACACATCACATGTACATACCATCGTAGTCTTCTCTCGCACAAACCACAATTTATCCCTCTTATACCCAGTTTCTCTCTCAACACATCACATGTCCATACCATCTCAGTCTTCTCTCCCACACATTACAACTTATGCCTCTTATACGCAGTTTCACACTCAACACATCACATGTCCATACCATCGCAGCCTTCTCTCCCACACACCACAACTTATCCCTCTTATACCAAGTTTCTCTCTCAATACATCACATGTCCATACCATCGCAGCCTTCTCTCCTACAGACCACAACTTATCCCTGTTATACACAGTTTCACACTCATCACATCACATGTCCATACCACCTCAGTCATCTCTCCCACACACCACAACTTATCCCTCTTATACACAGTTTCTCTCTCAACACATCATATGTCCATACCATCTCAGTCTTCTCTCCCACACACCACAACTTATCCCTCTTATACAGAGTTTCTCCCTCAACACGTCACATGTCCATACCATCTCAGTCTTCTCTCCCACACACCACAACTTACCCCTCTTATACCCAGTTTCTCCCTGAACACATCACATGTCCATACCATCTCAGTCTTCTCTCCCAAACACTACAACTTATCCCTCTTATACACAGTTTCTCTCTCAACTCATCAAATGTCCATACCATCTCAGTCTTCTCTCCCACACACCACAACTTATCACTCTTATACACAGTTTCTCTCTCAACTCATCAAATGTCCATACCATCTCAGTCTTCTCTCCCACACACCACCACTTATCCCTCTTATACACAGTTTCTCTCTCAACACATCACATGTCCATACCATCTCAGGCTTCTCTCCCACACACTACAACTTATCCCTCTTATACACAGTTTCTCTCTCAACACATCACATGTCCATACCATCTCAGTCTTCTCTCCCACACACTACAACTTATCCCTCTTATACACAGTTTCTCTCTCAACACATCACATGTCCATACCATCTCAGTGTCTTCTCCCACACACTACAACTTATCCCTCTTATACACAGTTTCTCTCTCAACACATCACATGTCCATACCATCTCAGTCTTCTCTCCCACACACCACAACTTATCCCTCTTATACACAGTTTCTCTCTCAATACATCACATGTCCATACCATCTCAGTCTTCTCTCCCACACACTACAACTTATCCCTCTTATACACAGTTTCTCTCTCAACACATCACATGTCCATACCATCTCAGTCTTCTCTCCCACACACCACAACTTATCCCTCTTATACACAGTTTCTCTCTCAATACATCATATGTCCATACTATCTCAGTTTTCTCTCCCACACACGACAACTTATCCCTCTTATACCCAGTTTCTCTCTCAACACATCACATGTCCATACCATCTCAGTGTCTTCTCCCACACACTACAACTTATCCCTCTTATACACAGTTTCTCTCTCAACACATCACATGTCCATACCATCTCAGTCTTCTCTCCCACACACCACAACTTATCCCTCTTATACACAGTTTCTCTCTCAACACATCACATGTCCATACCATCTCAGTCTTCTCTCCCAATCACTACAACTTATCCCTCTTATACACAGTTAATCTCTCAACACATCACATGTCCATGCCATCTCAGTCTTCTCTCCCACTCACTACAACTGATCCCTCTTATACACAGTTAATCTCTCAACACATCACATGTCCATACCATCTCAGTTTTCTCTCCCACTCACTACAACTTATCCCTCTTATACACAGTTTCTCTCTCAACACATCACATGACCATACCATCTCAGTCTTCTCTCCCACACACAACAACTTATCCCTCTTATACCCAGTTTCTCCCTCAACACATCACATGTCCATACCATCTCAGTCTTCTCTCCCACATACTACAACTTATCCCTCTTATACACAGTTTCTCTCTCAACGCATCACATGTCCATTCCATCTCAGTCTTCTCTCCCACACACTACAACTGATCCCTCTTATACACAGTTTCTCTCTCAACACATCACATGTCCATTCCATCTCAGTCTTCTCTCCCACACACCACAAATTATCCCTCTTATACACAGTTAATCTCTTAACACATCACATGTCCATACCATCTCAGTCTTCTCTCCCACAGACCACAATTTATCCCTCTTATACACAGTTAATCTCTTAACTCATCACATATCCATACCATCTCAGTCTTCTCTACCACACACCACAACTTATCCCTCTTATACACAGTTTCTCTCTCAACACATCACATGTCCATACCATCACAGTCTTCTCTCCCACACACTACAACTGACCCCTCTTATACACAGTTTCTCTCTCAACACATCACATGTCCATACCATCTCAGTCTTCTCTCCCACACACTACAACTGATCCCCCTTATACACAGTTTCTCTCTCAACACATCACATGTCCATACCATCTCAGTCTTCTCTCCCACACATTACAACTTATGCCTCTTATACGCAGTTTCACACTCAACACATCACATGTCCATACCATCGCAGCCTTCTCTCCCACACACCACAACTTATCCCTCTTATACCCAGTTTCTCTCTCAATACATCACATGTCCATACCATCGCAGCCTTCTCTCCCACACACCACAACTTATCCCTGTTATACAGTTTCACACTCATCACATCACATGTCCATACCATCGCAGCCTTCTCTCCCACACACCACAACTTATCCCTCTTATACCCAGTTTCTCTCTCAACATATCACATGTCCATACCATCTCAGTCTTCTCTCCCACACACTACAACTTATCAATCTGATACCCAGTTTCTCTCTCAACACATCACATGTCCATACCATCTCAGTCTTCTCTCCCACACACTACAACTTATCCCTCTTATACACAGTTTCTCTCTCAACACATCATATGTCCATACCATGTCAGATGTCAGGTTAGGGTGGTGGGTTGGCAGTAAGGGTAGAGGGTCAGACACCATGTTAGGGTGGTGGGTTGGCAGTAAGGGTAGAGGATCAGATGTCAGGTTAGGGTGGTGGGTTGGCAGTAAGGGTAGAGAGTCAGATGTCATGTTAGGGTGGTGGGTTGGCAGTAAGGGTAGAGGGTGAGACACCATGTTAGGGTGGTGGGTTGGCAGTAAGGTTAGAGGGTCAGACACCATGTTAGGGTGGTGGGTTGGCAGTATTGGTAGAGGGTCAGATGTCAGGTTAGGGTGGTGGGTTGGCAGTAAGGGTAGAGGGTCAGATGTCAGGTTAGGGTGGTGGGTTGGCAGTATTGGTAGAGGGTCATATGTCAGGTTAGGGTGGTGGGTTGGCAGTAAGGGTAGAGGGTCAGACACCATGTTAGGGTGGTGGGTTGGCAGTAAGGGTAGAGGGTCAGATGTCAGGTTAGGGTGGTGGGTTGGCAGTAAGGGTAGAGGGTCAGATGTCAGGTTAGGGTGGTGGGTTGGCAGTAAGGGTAGAGGGTCAGATGTCAGGTTAGGGTGGTGGGTTGGCAGTATTGGTAAAGGGTCAGATGTCAGGTTAGGGTGGTGGGTTGGCAGTAAGGGTAGAGGGTCAGATGTCATGTTAGGGTGGTGGGTTGGCAGTATTGGTAGAGGGTCAGATGTCAGGTTAGGGTGGTGGGTTGGCAGTAAGGGTAGAGGGTCAGATGTCATGTTAGGGTGGTGGGTTGGCAGTATTGGTAGAGGGTCAGATGTCAGGTTAGGGTGGTGGGTTGGCAGTAAGGGTAGAGGGTCAGATGTCAGGTTAGGGTGGTGGGTTGGCAGTATTGGTAGAGGGTAGGATGTCATGTTAGGGTGGTGGGTTGGCAGTATTGGTAGAGGGTCAGATGTCAGGTTAGGGTGGTGGGTTGGCAGTAAGGGTAGAGGGTCAGATGTCAGGTTAGGGTGGTGGGTTGGCAGTAAGGGTAGAGGGTCAGATGTCAGGTTAGGGTGGTGGGTTGGCAGTAAGGGTAGAGAGTCAGATGTCAGATTAGGGTGGTGGGTTGGCAGTATTGGTAGAGGGTCAGATGTCAGGTTAGGGTGGTGGGTTGGCAGTAAGGGTAGAGGGTCAGATGTCAGGTTAGGGTGGTGGGTTGGCAGTATTGGTAGAGGGTCAGATGTCATGTTAGGGTGGTGGGTTGGCAGTATTGGTAGAGGGTCAGATGTCAGGTTAGGGTGGTGGGTTGGCAGTAAGGGTAGAGGGTCAGACACCATGTTAGGGTGGTGGGTTGGCAGTAAGGGTAGAGGATCAGATGTCAGGTTAGGGTGGTGGGTTGGCAGTAAGGGTAGAGGGTCAGACACCATGTAGGATGGTGGGTTGGCAGTAAGGGTAGAGGATCAGATGTCAGGTTAGGGTGGTGGGTTGGCAGTAAGGGTAGAGGGTCAGATGTCAGGTTAGGGTGGTGGGTTGGCAGTAAGGGTAGAGGGTCAGACACCATGTTAGGGTGGTGGGTTGGCCGTAAGGGTAGAGGGTCAGATGTCATGTTAGGGTGGTGGGTTGGCAGTAAGGGTAGAGGGTCAGATGTCATGTTAGGGTGGTGGTTTGGCAGTAAGGGTAGAGGATCAGATGTCAGGTTAGGGTGGTGGTTTGGCAGTATTGGTAGAGGGTCAGATGTCATTTTAGGGTGGTGGGTTGGCAGTAAGGGTAGAGGGTCAGATGTCAGGTTAGGGTGGTGGGTTGGCAGTAAGGGTAGAGGTCAGATGTTAGGTTAGAGTGGTGGGTTGGCAGTATTGGTAGAGGGTCAGATGTCAGGTTAGGGTGGTGGGTTGGCAGTAAGGGTAGAGGGTCAGACACCATGTTAGGGTGGTGGGTTGGCAGTAAGGGTAGAGGGTCAGATGTCAGGTTAGGGTGGTGGGTTGGCAGTAAGGGTAGAGGGTCAGATGTCAGGTTAGGGTGGTGGGTTGGCAGTAAGGGTAGAGGGTCAGATGTCAGGTTAGGGTGGTGGGTTGGCAGTATTGGTAGAGGGTCAGATGTCAGGTTAGGGTGGTGGGTTGGCAGTAAGGGTAGAGGGTCAGATGTCATGTTAGGGTGGTGGGTTGGCAGTATTGGTAGAGGGTCAGATGTCAGGTTAGGGTGGTGGGTTGGCAGTAAGGGTAGAGGGTCAGATGTCAGGTTAGGGTGGTGGGTTGGCAGTATTGGTAGAGGGTCAGATGTCAGGTTAGGGTGGTGGGTTGGCAGTAAGGGTAGAGGGTCAGATGTCAGGTTAGGGTGGTGGGTTGGCAGTATTGTTAGAGGGTCAGATGTCATGTTAGGGTGGTGGGTTGGCAGTATTGGTAGAGGGTCAGATGTCAGGTTAGGGTGGTGGGTTGGCAGTAAGGGTAGAGGGTCAGATGTCATGTTAGGGTGGTGGGTTGGCAGTATTGGTAGAGGGTCAGATGTCAGGTTAGGGTGGTGGGTTGGCAGTATTGGTAGAGGGTCAGATGTCAGGTTAGGGTGGTGGGTTGGCAGTATTGGTAGAGGGTCAGCTGTCAGGTTAGGGTGGTGGGTTGGCAGTATTGGTAGAGTGTCAGATGTCAGGTTAGGGTGGTGGATTGGCAGTAAGGGTAGAGGGTCAGATGTCATATTAGGTTGGTGGGTTGGCAGTAAGGGTAGAGGGTCAGATGTCATGTTAGGGTGGTGGGTTGGCAGTATTGGTAGAGGGTCAGATGTCAGGTTAGGGTGGTGGGTTGGCAGTAAGGGTAGAGGGTCAGATGTCATGTTAGGGTGGTGGGTTGGCAGTAAGGGTAGAGGGTCAGATGTCATGTTAGGGTTGTGGGTTGGCAGTATTGGTAGAGGGTCAGATGTCAGGTTAGGGTGGTGGGTTGGCACTAAGGGTAGAGGGTCAGATGTCAGGTTAGGGTGGTGGGTTGGCAGTAAGGGTAGAGGGTCAGATGTCATGTTAGGGTGGTGGGTTGGCAGTAATGGTAGAGGGTCAGATGTCAGGTTAGGGTGGTGGGTTGGTAGTAAGGGTAGAGGGTCAGATGTCATGTTAGGGTGGTGTGTTGGCAGTAAGGGTAGAGGGTCAGATGTCAGGTTAGGGTGGTGTGTTGGCAGTATTGGTAGAGGGTCAGATGTCAGGTTAGGGTGGTGGGTTGGCAGTACGGGTAGAGGGTCAGATGTCAGGTTAGGGTGGTGGGTTGGCAGTATTGGTAGAGGGTCACATGTCAGGTTAGGGTGGTGGTTTGGCAGTAAGGGTAGAGGGTCAGATGTCATGTTAGGGTGGTGGGTTGGCAGTATTGGTAGAGGGTCAGATGTCAAGTTAGGGTGGTGGGTTGGCAGTAAGGGTAGAGGGTCAGATGTCAGGTTAGGGTGGTGGGTTGGCAGTAAGGGTAGAGGGTCAGATGTCATGTTAGGGTGGTGGGTTGGCAGTAAGGGTAGAGGGTCAGACACCATGTTAGGGTGGTGGGTTGGCAGTAAGGGTAGAGGATCAGATGTCAGGTTAGGGTGGTGGGTTGGCAGTAAGGGTAGAGAGTCAGATGTCATGTTAGGGTGGTGGGTTGGCAGTAAGGGTAGAGGGTGAGACACCATGTTAGGGTGGTGGGTTGGCAGTAAGGTTAGAGGGTCAGACACCATGTTAGGGTGGTGGGTTGGCAGTATTGGTAGAGGGTCAGATGTCAGGTTAGGGTGGTGGGTTGGCAGTAAGGGTAGAGGGTCAGATGTCAGGTTAGGGTGGTGGGTTGGCAGTATTGGTAGAGGGTCATATGTCAGGTTAGGGTGGTGGGTTGGCAGTAAGGGTAGAGGGTCAGACACCATGTTAGGGTGGTGGGTTGGCAGTAAGGGTAGAGGGTCAGATGTCAGGTTAGGGTGGTGGGTTGGCAGTAAGGGTAGAGGGTCAGATGTCAGGTTAGGGTGGTGGGTTGGCAGTAAGGGTAGAGGGTCAGATGTCAGGTTAGGGTGGTGGGTTGGCAGTATTGGTAAAGGGTCAGATGTCAGGTTAGGGTGGTGGGTTGGCAGTAAGGGTAGAGGGTCAGATGTCATGTTAGGGTGGTGGGTTGGCAGTATTGGTAGAGGGTCAGATGTCAGGTTAGGGTGGTGGGTTGGCAGTAAGGGTAGAGGGTCAGATGTCATGTTAGGGTGGTGGGTTGGCAGTATTGGTAGAGGGTCAGATGTCAGGTTAGGGTGGTGGGTTGGCAGTAAGGGTAGAGGGTCAGATGTCAGGTTAGGGTGGTGGGTTGGCAGTATTGGTAGAGGGTAGGATGTCATGTTAGGGTGGTGGGTTGGCAGTATTGGTAGAGGGTCAGATGTCAGGTTAGGGTGGTGGGTTGGCAGTAAGGGTAGAGGGTCAGATGTCAGGTTAGGGTGGTGGGTTGGCAGTAAGGGTAGAGGTTCAGATGTCAGGTTAGGGTGATGGGTTGGCAGTAAGGGTAGAGAGTCAGATGTCAGATTAGGGTGGTGGGTTGGCAGTATTGGTAGAGGGTCAGATGTCAGGTTAGGGTGTTGGGTTGGCAGTAAGGGTAGAGGGTCAGATGTCAGGTTAGGGTGGTGGGTTGGCAGTATTGGTAGAGGGTCAGATGTCATGTTAGGGTGGTGGGTTGGCAGTATTGGTAGAGGTTCAGATGTCAGGTTAGGGTGGTGGGTTGGAGGTAAGGGTAGAGGGTCAGACACCATGTTAGGGTGGTGGGTTGGCAGTAAGGGTAGAGGATCAGATGTCAGGTTAGGGTGGTGGGTTGGCAGTAAGGGTAGAGAGTCAGATGTCATGTTAGGGTGGTGGGTTGGCAGTAAGGGTAGAGGGTCAGACACCATGTTAGGATGGTGGGTTGGCAGTAAGGGTAGAGGATCAGATGTCAGGTTAGGGTGGTGGGTTGGCAGTAAGGGTAGAGGGTCAGATGTCAGGTTAGGGTGGTGGGGTGGCAGTAAGCGTAGAGGGTCAGACACCATGTTAGGGTGGTGGGTTGGCCGTAAGGGTAGAGGGTCAGATGTCATGTTAGGGTGGTGGGTTGGCAGTAAGGGTAGAGGGTCAGATGTCATGTTAGGGTGGTGGTTTGGCAGTAAGGGTAGAGGATCAGATGTCAGGTTAGGGTGGTGGTTTGGCAGTATTGGTAGAGGGTCAGATGTCATTTTAGGGTGGTGGGTTGGCAGTAAGGGTAGAGGGTCAGATTTCAGGTTAGGGTGGTGGGTTGGCAGTAAGGGTAGAGGGTCAGACACCATGTTAGGGTGGTGGGTTGGCAGTAAGGGTAGAGGGTCAGATGTCAGGTTAGGGTGGTGGGTTGGCAGTAAGGGTAGAGGGTCAGATGTCAGGTTAGGGTGGTGGGTTGGCAGTAAGGGTAGAGGGTCAGATGTCAGGTTAGGGTGGTGGGTTGGCAGTATTGGTAGAGGGTCAGATGTCAGGTTAGGGTGGTGGGTTGGCAGTAAGGGTAGAGGGTCAGATGTCAGGTTAGGGTGGTGGGTTGGCAGTATTGGTAGAGGGTCAGATGTCAGGTTAGGGTGGTGGGTTGGCAGTAAGGGTAGAGGGTCAGATGTCAGGTTAGGGTGGTGGGTTGGCAGTATTGTTAGAGGGTCAGATGTCATGTTAGGGTGGTGGGTTGGCAGTATTGGTAGAGGGTCAGATGTCAGGTTAGGGTGGTGGGTTGGCAGTATTTGTAGAGGGTCAGATGTCAGGTTAGGGTGGTGGGTTGGCAGTATTGGTAGAGGGTCAGATGTCAGGTTAGGGTGGTGGGTTGGCAGTATTGGTAGAGGGTCAGACACCATGTTAGGGTGGTGGGTTGGCAGTAAGGGTAGAGTGTCAGAAGTCAGGTTAGGGTGCTGGATTGGCAGTAAGGGTAGAGGGTCAGATGTCATATTAGGTTGGTGGGTTGGCAGTAAGGGTAGAGGGTCAGATGTCATGTTAGGGTGGTGGGTTGGCAGTATTGGTAGAGGGTCAGATGTCAGGTTAGGGTGGTGGGTTGGCAGTAAGGGTAGAGGGTCAGATGTCATGTTAGGGTGGTGGGTTGGCAGTAAGGGTAGAGGGTCAGATGTCATGTTAGGGTGGTGGGTTGGCAGTATTGGTAGAGGGTCAGATGTCAGGTTAGGGTGGTGGGTTGGCAGTAAGGGTAGAGGGTCAGATGTCAGGTTAGGGTGGTGGGTTGGCAGTAAGGGTAGAGGGTCAGATGTCATGTTAGGGTGGTGGGTTGGCAGTAATGGTAGAGGGTCAGATGTCAGGTTAGGGTGGTGGGTTGGTAGTAAGGGTAGAGGGTCAGATGTCATGTTAGGGTGGTGGGTTGGCAGTAAGGGTAGAGGGTCAGATGTCAGGTTAGGGTGGTGTGTTGGCAGTATTGGTAGAGGGTCAGATGTCAGGTTAGGGTGGTGGGTTGGCAGTACGGGTAGAGGGTCAGATGTCAGGTTAGGGTGGTGGGTTGGCAGTATTGGTAGAGGGTCACATGTCAGGTTAGGGTGGTGGTTTGGCAGTAAGGGTAGAGGGTCAGATGTCAGGTTAGGGTGGTGGGTTGGCAGTATTGGTAGAGGGTCAGATGTCAAGTTAGGGTGGTGGGTTGGCAGTAAGGGTAGAGGGTCAGATGTCAGGTTAGGGTGGTGGGTTGGCAGTAAGGGTAGAGGGTCAGATGTCATGTTAGGGTGGTGGGTTGGCAGTAAGGGTAGAGGGTCAGATGTCAGGTTAGGGTGGTGGTTTGGCAGTAAGGGTAGAGGATCAGATGTCATGTTAGGGTGGTGGGTTGGCAGTAAGGGTAGAGGATCAGATGTCAGGTTAGGGTGGTGGTTTGGAAGTATTGGTAGAGGGTCAGATGTCATGTTAGGGTGGTGGGTTGGCAGTAAGGGTAGAGGATCAGATGTCAGTTTTGGGTGGTGGTTTGGCAGTATTGGTAGAGGGTCAGACACCATGTTAGGGTGGTGGGTTGGCAGTAAGTGTAGAGGGTCAGATGTCATGTTAGGGTGGTGGGTTGGCAGTAAGGGTAGAGGATCAGATGTCAGGTTAGGGTGGTGGTTTGGCAGTATTGGTAGAGGGTCAGATGTCATGTTAGGGTGGTGGGTTGGCAGTAAGGGTAGAGGATCAGATGTCAGGTTAGGGTGGTGGTTTGGCAGTATTGGTAGAGGGTCAGACACCATGTTAGGGTGGTGGGTTGGCAGTAAGGGTAGAGGGTCAGATGTCATGTTAGGGTGGTGGGTTGGCAGTATTGGTAGAGGGTCAGATGTCAGGTTAGGGTGGTGGGTTGGTAGTAAGGGTAGAGGGTCAGATGTCAGGTTAGGGTGGTGGGTTGGCAGTATTGGTAGAGGGTCGGACACCATGTTAGGGTGGTGGTTTGGCAGTATTGGTAGAGGGTCAGATGTCAGGTTAGGGTGGTGGGTTGGCAGTAAGGGTAGAGGGTCAGACACCATGTTAGGGTGGTGGGTTGGCAGTAAGGGTAGAGGGTCAGACACCATGTTAGGGTGGTGTGTTGGCAGTAAGGGTAGAGGATCAGATGTCAGGTTAGGGTGGTGGGTTGGCAGTAAGGGTAGAGGGTGAGACACCATGTTAGGGTGTTGGGTTGGCAGTAAGGGTAGAGGGTCAGACACCATGTTAGGGTGGTGGGTTGGCAGTATTGGTAGAGGGTCAGATGTCAGGTTAGGGTGGTGGGTTGGCAGTAAGGGTAGAGGGTCAGATGTCAGGTTAGGGTGGTGGGTTGGCAGTATTGGTAGAGGGTCAGATGTCAGGTTAGGGTGGTGGGTTGGCAGTAAGGGTAGAGGGTCAGACACCATGTTAGGGTGGTGGGTTGGCAGTAAGGGTAGAGGGTCAGATGTCAGGTTAGGGTGGTGGGTTGGCAGTAAGGGTAGAGGGTCAGATGTCAGGTTAGGGTGGTGGGTTGGCAGTAAGGGTAGAGGGTCAGATGTCAGGTTAGGGTGGTGGGTTGGCAGTATTGGTAAAGGGTCAGATGTCAGGTTAGGGTGGTGGGTTGGCAGTAAGGGTAGAGGGTCAGATGTCAGGTTAGGGTGGTGGATTGGCAGTATTGGTAGAGGGTCAGATGTCAGGTTAGGGTGGTGGGTTGGCAGTAAGGGTAGAGGGTCAGATGTCATGTTAGGGTGGTGGGTTGGCAGTATTGGTAGAGGGTCAGATGTCAGGTTAGGGTGGTGGGTTGGCAGTAAGGGTAGAGGGTCAGATGTCAGGTTAGGGTGGTGGGTTGGCAGTATTGGTAGAGGGTAGGAAGTCATGTTAGGGTGGTGGGTTGGCAGTATTGGTAGAGGGTCAGATGTCAGGTTAGGGTGGTGGGTTGGCAGTAAGGGTAGAGGGTCAGATGTCAGGTTAGGGTGGTGGGTTGGCAGTAAGGGTAGAGGGTCAGATGTCAGGTTAGGGTGGTGGGTTGGCAGTAAGGGTAGAGGGTCAGATGTCAGATTAGGGTGGTGGGTTGGCAGTATTGGTAGAGGGTCACATGTCAGGTTAGGGTGGTGGGTTGGCAGTAAGGGTAGAGGGTCAGATGTCAGGTTAGGGTGGTGGGTTGGCAGTATTGGTAGAGGGTCAGATGTCATGTTAGGGTGGTGGGTTGGCAGTATTGGTAGAGGGTCAGATGTCAGGTTAGGGTGGTGGGTTGGCAGTAAGGGTAGAGGGTCAGACACCATGTTAGGGTGGTGGGTTGGCAGTAAGGGTAGAGGATCAGATGTCAGGTTAGGGTGGTGGGTTGGCAGTAAGGGTAGAGAGTCAGATGTCATGTTAGGGTGGTGGTTTGGCAGTAAGGGTAGAGGGTCAGATGTCATGTTAGGGTGGTGGGTTGGCAGTAAGGGTAGAGGGTCAGACACCATGTTAGGATGGTGGGTTGGCAGTAAGGGTAGAGGATCAGATGTCAGGTTAGGGTGGTGGGTTGGCAGTAAGGGTAGAGGGTCAGATGTCAGGTTAGGGTGGTGGGTTGGCAGTAAGGGTAGAGGGTCAGACACCATGTTAGGGTGGTGGGTTGGCCGTAAGGGTAGAGGGTCAGTTGTCATGTTAGGGTGGTGGGTTGGCAGTAAGGGTAGAGGGTCAGATGTCATGTTAGGGTGGTGGTTTGGCAGTAAGGGTAGAGGATCAGATGTCAGGTTAGGGTGGTGGTTTGGCAGTATTGGTAGAGGGTCAGATGTCATTTTAGGGTGGTGGGTTGGCAGTAAGGGTAGAGGGTCAGATGTCATGTTAGGGTGGTGGGTTGGCAGTAAGGGTAGAGGTCAGATGTCAGGTTAGGGTGGTGGGTTGGCAGTATTGGTAGAGGGTCAGATGTCAGGTTAGGGTGGTGGGTTGGCAGTAAGGGTAGAGGGTCAGACACCATGTTAGGGTGGTGGGTTGGCAGTAAGGGTAGAGGGTCAGATGTCAGGTTAGGGTGGTGGGTTGGCAGTAAGGGTAGAGGGTCAGATGTCAGGTTAGGGTGGTGGGTTGGCAGTAATGGTAGAGGGTCAGATATCAGGTTAGGGTGGTGGGTTGGTAGTATTGGTAGAGGGTCAGATGTCAGGTTAGGGTGGTGGGTTGGCAGTAAGGGTAGAGGGTCAGATGTCATGTTAGGGTGGTGGGTTGGCAGTATTGGTAGAGGGTCAGATGTCAGGTTAGGGTGGTGGGTTGGCAGTAAGGGTAGAGGGTCAGATGTCAGGTTAGGGTGGTGGGTTGGCAGTATTGGTAGAGGGTCAGATGTCAGGTTAGGGTGGTGGGTTGGCAGTAAGGGTAGAGGGTCAGATGTCAGGTTAGGGTGGTGGGTTGGCAGTATTGTTAGAGGGTCAGATGTCATGTTAGGGTGGTGGGTTGGCAGTATTGGTAGAGGGTCAGATGTCAGGTTAGGGTGGTGGGTTGGCAGTATTGGTAGAGGGTCAGATGTCAGGTTAGGGTGGTGGGTTGGCAGTATTGGTAGAGGGTCAGATGTCAGGTTAGGGTGGTGGGTTGGCAGTATTGGTAGAGGGTCAGATGTCATGTTAGGGTGGTGGGTTGGCAGTATTGGTAGAGGTTCAGATGTCAGGTTAGGGTGGTGGGTTGGCAGTAAGGGTAGAGGGTCAGATGTCATGTTAGGGTGGTGGGTTGGCAGTATTGCTAGAGGGTCAGATGTCATGTTAGGGTGGTGGGTTGGCAGTATTGGTAGAGGGTCAGATGTCAGGTTAGGGTGGTGGGTTGGCAGTAAGGGTAGAGGGTCAGATGTCATTTTAGTGTGGTGGGTTGGCAGTATTGGTAGAGGGTCAGATGTCATGTTAGGGTGGTGGGTTGGCAGTATTGGTAGAGGGTCAGATGTCAGGTTAGGGTGGTGGGTTGGCAGTAAGGGTAGAGGGTCAGATGTCATGTTAGGGTGGTGGGTTGGCAGTATTGGTAGAGGGTCAGATGTCATGTTAGGGTGGTGGGTTGGCAGTATTGGTAGAGGGTCAGATGTTAGGTTAGGGTGGTGGGTTGGCAGTATTGGTAGAGGGTCAGATGTCAGGTTAGGGTGGTGGGTTGGCAGTAAGGGTAGAGGGTCAGATGTCATGTTAGGGTGGTGGGTTGGCAGTAAGTGTAGAGGGTCAGATGTCAAGTTAGGGTGGTGGGTTGGCAGTATTGGTAGAGGGTCAGGTTAGGGTGGTGGGTTGGCGGTAAGGGTAGAGGGTCAGATGTCAGGTTAGGGTGGTGGGTTGGCAGTATTGGTAGAGGTTCAGGTTAGGGTCGTGGGTTGGCGGTAAGGGTAGAGGGTCAGATGTCAGGTTAGGGTGGTGGGTTGGCAGTATTGATAGAGGGTCAGGTTAGGGTGGTGAGTTGGCAGTAAGGGTAGAGGGTCAGATGTCAGGTTAGGGTGGTGGGTTGGCAGTAAGGGTAGAGGGTCAGATGTCAGGTTAGGGTGGTGGGTTAGCAGTAAGGGTAGAGGGTCAGATGTCAGGTTAGGGTGGTGGGTTGGCAGTATTGGTAGAGGGTCAGATTGCAGGTTAGGGTGGTGGGTTGGCAGTAAGGGTAGATGGTCAGATGTCGGGTTAGGGTGGTGGGTTGGCAGTATTGGTAGAGGGTCAGATGTCAGGTTAGGGTGGTGGATTGGCAGTAAGGGTAGAGGCTCAGATGTCAGGTTAGGGTGGTGGGTTGGCAGTATTGGTAGAGGGTCAGATGTCAGGTTAGGGTGGTGGATTGGCAGTAAGGGTAGAGGGTCAGATGTCAGGTTAGTGTGGTGGGTTGGCAGTATTGGTAGAGGGTCAGATGTCAGGTTAGGGTGGTGGATTGGCAGTAAGGGTAGAGGGTCAGATGTCAGGTTAGGGTGGTGGGTTGGCAGTAAGGGTAGAGGGTCAGACACCATGTTAGGGTTGTGGGTTGGCAGTAAGGGTAGAGGGTCAGATGTCAGGTTAGGGTGGTGGATTGGCAGTAAGGGTAGAGGGTCAGATGTCAGGTTAGGGTGGTGGGTTTGCAGTATTGGTAGAGGGTCAGATGTCATGTTAGGGTGGTGGATTGGCAGTAAGGGTAGAGGGTCAGATGTCAGGTTAGGGTGGTGGGTTGGCAGTATTGGTAGAGGGTCAGATGTCAGGTTAGGGTGGTGGGTTGGCAGTATTGGTAGAGGGTCAGATGTCAGGTTAGGGTGGTGGGTTGGCAGTATTGGTAGAGGGTCAGATGTCAGGTTAAGGTGGTAGATTGGTAGTAAGGGTAGAGGTTCAGATGTCATGTTAGGGTGGTAGATTTGCAGTATTGGTAGAGGGTCAGATGTCATGTTAGGGTGGTGGGTTGTTAGTAAGGGTAGAGGGTCAGATGTCAGGTTAGGGTGGTGGATGGCAGTAAGGCTAGAGGGTCAGATGCCATGTTAGGGTGGTAGATTTGCAGTATTGGTAGAGGGTCAGATATCATGTTAGGGTGGTGGGTTGGCAGTAAGGGTAGAGGGTCAGACACCATGTTAGGGTTGTGGGTTGGCAGTATTGGTAGAGGGTCAGATGTCAGGTTACGGTGGTGGGTTGTCAGTATTGGTAGAGGGTCAGATGTCAGGTTAGGGTGGTGGGTTGGCAGTATTGGTAGAGGGTCAGATGTCATGTTAGGGTGGTGGATTGGCAGTAAGGGTAGAGGGTCAGATGTCATGTTAGAGTGGTGGGTTGGCATTATTGGTAGAGGGTCAGATGTCAGGTTAGGGTGGTTGGTTGGCAGTATTGGTAGAGGGTCACATGTCATGTTAGGGTGGTGGGTTGGCAGTATTGGTAGAGGGTCAGACGTCAGGTTAGGGTGGTGGGTTGGCAGTATTGGTAGAGGGTCAGATGTCAGGTTAGGGTGGTGGGTTGGCAGTATTGGTAGAGGGTCAGATGTCATGTTAGTGTGGTAGATTGGTAGTAAGGGTAGAGGGTCAGATGTCATGTTAGGGTGGTGGGTTGGCAGTATTGGTAGAGGGTCAGATATCAGGTTAGGGTGGTGGGTTGGCAGTAAGGGTAGAGGGTCAGATGTCAGGTTAGGGTGGTGGGTTGGCAGTAAGGGTAGAGGGTCAGATGTCATGTTAGGGTGGTGGGTTGGCAGTAAGGGTAGAGTGTCAGATGTCAGGTTAGGGTGGTGGGTTGGCAGTATTGGTAGAGGGTCAGATGTCAGGTTAGGGTGGTTGGTTGGCAGTATTGGTAGAGGGTCAGATGTCAGGTTAGGGTGGTGGGTTGGCAGTATTGGTAGAGGGTCAGATGTAATGTTAGGGTGGTGGGTTGGCAGTATTGGTAGAGGGTCAGATGTCAGGTTAGGGTGGTGGGTTGGCAGTAAGGGTAGAGGGTGAGACACCATGTTAGGGTGGTGGGTTGGCAGTAAGGTTAGAGGGTCAGACACCATGTTAGGGTGGTGGGTTGGCAGTATTGGTAGAGGGTCAGATGTCAGGTTAGGGTGGTGGGTTGGCAATAAGGGTAGAGGGTCAGATGTCAGGTTAGGGTGGTGGGTTGGCAGTATTGGTAGAGGGTCATATGTCAGGTTAGGGTGGTGGGTTGGCAGTAAGGGTAGAGGGTCAGACACCATGTTAGGGTGGTGGGTTGGCAGTAAGGGTAGAGGGTCAGATGTCAGGTTAGGGTGGTGGGTTGGCAGTAAGGGTAGAGGGTCAGATGTCAGGTTAGGGTGGTGGGTTGGCAGTATGGGTAGAGGGTCAGATGTCAGGTTAGGGTGGTGGGTTGGCAGTATTGGTAAAGGGTCAGATGTCAGGTTAGGGTGGTGGGTTAGCAGTAAGGGTAGAGGGTCAGATGTCATGTTAGGGTGGTGGGTTGGCAGTATTGGTAGAGGGTCAGATGTCAGGTTAGGGTGGTGGGTTGGCAGTAAGGGTAGAGGGTCAGATGTCAGGTTACGGTGGTGGGTTGGCAGTATTGGTAGAGGGTCAGATGTCAGGTTAGGGTGGTGGGTTGGCAGTAAGGGTAGAGGGTCAGATGTCAGGTTAGGGTGGTGGGTTGGCAGTATTGGTAGAGGGTAGGATGTCATGTTAGGGTGGTGGGTTGGCAGTATTGGTAGAGGGTCAGATGTCAGGTTAGGGTGGTGGGTTGGCAGTAAGGGTAGAGGGTCAGATGTCAGGTTAGGGTGGTGGGTTGGCAGTAAGGGTAGAGGGTCAGATGTCAGGTTAGTGTGGTGGGTTGGCAGTATTGGTAGAGGGTCAGATGTCAGGTTAGGGTGGTGGATTGGCAGTAAGGGTAGAGGGTCAGATGTCAGGTTAGGGTGGTGGGTTGGCAGTAAGGGTAGAGGGTCAGACACCATGTTAGGGTGGTGGGTTGGCAGTAAGGGTAGAGGGTCAGATGTCAGGTTAGGGTGGTGGATTGGCAGTAAGGGTAGAGGGTCAGATGTCAGGTTAGGGTGGTGGGTTGGCAGTATTGGTAGAGGGTCAGATGTCAGGTTAGGGTGGTGGATTGGCAGTAAGGATAGAGGGTCAGATGTCAGGTTAGGGTGGTGGGTTGGCAGTAAGGGTAGAGGGTCAGATGTCAGGTTAGGGTGGTGGGTTGGCAGTAAGGGTAGAGGGTCAGATGTCAGGTTAGGGTGGTGGGTTGGCAGTAATGGTAGAGGGTCAGATATCAGGTTAGGGTGGTGGGTTGGTAGTATTGGTTTAAGGGTCAGATGTCAGGTTAGGGTGGTGGGTTGGCAGTAAGGGTAGAGGGTCAGATGTCATGTTAGGGTGGTGGGTTGGCATTATTGGTAGAGGGTCAGATGTCAGGTTAGGGTGGTGGGTTGGCAGTAAGGGTAGAGGGTCAGATGTCAGGTTAGGGTGGTGGGTTGGCAGTATTGGTAGAGGGTCAGATGTCAGGTTAGGGTGGTGGGTTGGCAGTAAGGGTAGAGGGTCAGATGTCAGGTTAGGGTGGTGGGTTGGCAGTATTGTTAGAGGGTCAGATGTCATGTTAGGGTGGTGGGTTGGCAGTATTGGTAGAGGGTCAGATGTCAGGTTAGGGTGGTGGGTTGGCAGTATTGGTAGAGGGTCAGATGTCAGGTTAGGGTGGTGGGTTGGCAGTATTGGTAGAGGGTCAGATGTCAGGTTAGGGTGGTGGGTTGGCAGTATTGGTAGAGGTTCAGATGTCAGGTTAGGGTGGTGGGTTGGCAGTAAGGGTAGAGGGTCAGATGTCATGTTAGGGTGGTGGGTTGGCAGTATTGCTAGAGGGTCAGATGTCATGTTAGGGTGGTGGGTTGGCAGTATTGGTAGAGGGTCAGATGTCAGGTTAGGGTGGTGGGTTGGCAGTAAGGGTAGAGGGTCAGATGTCATTTTAGTGTGGTGGGTTGGCAGTATTGGTAGAGGGTCAGATGTCATGTTAGGGTGGTGGGTTGGCAGTATTGGTAGAGGGTCAGATGTCAGGTTAGGGTGGTGGGTTGGCAGTAAGGGTAGAGGGTCAGATGTCATGTTAGGGTGGTGGGTTGGCAGTATTGGTAGAGGGTCAGATGTCATGTTAGGGTGGTGGGTTGGCAGTATTGGTAGAGGGTCAGATGTTAGGTTAGGGTGGTGGGTTGGCAGTATTGGTAGAGGGTCAGATGTCAGGTTAGGGTGGTGGGTTGGCAGTAAGGGTAGAGGGTCAGATGTCATGTTAGGGTGGTGGGTTGGCAGTAAGTGTAGAGGGTCAGATGTCAAGTTAGGGTGGTGGGTTGGCAGTATTGGTAGAGGGTCAGGTTAGGGTGGTGGGTTGGCGGTAAGGGTAGAGGGTCAGATGTCAGGTTAGGGTGGTGGGTTGGCAGTATTGGTAGAGGTTCAGGTTAGGGTCGTGGGTTGGCGGTAAGGGTAGAGGGTCAGATGTCAGGTTAGGGTGGTGGGTTGGCAGTATTGATAGAGGGTCAGGTTAGGGTGGTGAGTTGGCAGTAAGGGTAGAGGGTCAGATGTCAGGTTAGGGTGGTGGGTTGGCAGTAAGGGTAGAGGGTCAGATGTCAGGTTAGGGTGGTGGGTTAGCAGTAAGGGTAGAGGGTCAGATGTCAGGTTAGGGTGGTGGGTTGGCAGTATTGGTAGAGGGTCAGATTGCAGGTTAGGGTGGTGGGTTGGCAGTAAGGGTAGATGGTCAGATGTCGGGTTAGGGTGGTGGATTGGCAGTAAGGGTAGAGGCTCAGATGTCAGGTTAGGGTGGTGGGTTGGCAGTATTGGTAGAGGGTCAGATGTCAGGTTAGGGTGGTGGATTGGCAGTAAGGGTAGAGGGTCAGATGTCAGGTTAGTGTGGTGGGTTGGCAGTATTGGTAGAGGGTCAGATGTCAGGTTAGGGTGGTGGATTGGCAGTAAGGGTAGAGGGTCAGATGTCAGGTTAGGGTGGTGGGTTGGCAGTAAGGGTAGAGGGTCAGACACCATGTTAGGGTGGTGGGTTGGCAGTAAGGGTAGAGGGTCAGATGTCAGGTTAGGGTGGTGGATTGGCAGTAAGGGTAGAGGGTCAGATGTCAGGTTAGGGTGGTGGGTTGGCAGTATTGGTAGAGGGTCAGATGTCATGTTAGGGTGGTGGATTGGCAGTAAGGGTAGAGGGTCAGATGTCAGGTTAGGGTGGTGGGTTGGCAGTATTGGTAGAGGGTCAGATGTCAGGTTAGGGTGGTGGGTTGGCAGTATTGGTAGAGGGTCAGATGTCATGTTAGGGTGGTGGGTTGTTAGTAAGGGTAGAGGGTCAGATGTCAGGTTAGGGTGGTGGATGGCAGTAAGGCTAGAGGGTCAGATGCCATGTTAGGGTGGTAGATTTGCAGTATTGGTAGAGGGTCAGATATCATGTTAGGGTGGTGGGTTGGCAGTAAGGGTAGAGGGTCAGACACCATGTTAGGGTGGTGGGTTGGCAGTATTGGTAGAGGGTCAGATGTCAGGTTACGGTGGTGGGTTGTCAGTATTGGTAGAGGGTCAGATGTCAGGTTAGGGTGGTGGGTTGGCAGTATTGGTAGAGGGTCAGATGTCATGTTAGGGTGGTGGATTGGCAGTAAGGGTAGAGGGTCAGATGTCATGTTAGGGTGGTAGATTTGCAGTATTGGTAGAGGGTCAGATGTCATGTTAGGGTGGTGGGTTGTTAGTAAGGGTAGAGGGTCAGATGTCAGGTTAGGGTGGTGGATGGCAGTAAGGCTAGAGGGTCAGATGCCATGTTAGGGTGGTAGATTTGCAGTATTGGTAGAGGGTCAGATATCATGTTAGGGTGGTGGGTTGGCAGTAAGGGTAGAGGGTCAGACACCATGTTAGGGTGGTGGGTTGGCAGTATTGGTAGAGGGTCAGATGTCAGGTTACGGTGGTGGGTTGTCAGTATTGGTAGAGGGTCAGATGTCAGGTTAGGGTGGTGGGTTGGCAGTATTGGTAGAGGGTCAGATGTCATGTTAGAGTGGTGGGTTGGCATTATTGGTAGAGGGTCAGATGTCAGGTTAGGGTGGTTGGTTGGCAGTATTGGTAGAGGGTCACATGTCATGTTAGGGTGGTGGGTTGGCAGTATTGGTAGAGGGTCAGACGTCAGGTTAGGGTGGTGGGTTGGCAGTATTGGTAGAGGGTCAGATGTCAGGTTAGGGTGGTGGGTTGGCAGTATTGGTAGAGGGTCAGATGTCATGTTAGTGTGGTAGATTGGTAGTAAGGGTAGAGGGTCAGATGTCATGTTAGGGTGGTGGGTTGGCAGTATTGGTAGAGGGTCAGATGTCAGGTTAGGGTGGTTGGTTGGCAGTATTGGTAGAGGGTCAGATGTCAGGTTAGGGTGGTGGGTTGGCAGTAAGGGTAGAGGGTCAGATGTCAGGTTAGGGTGGTGGGTTGGCAGTAAGGGTAGAGGGTCAGATGTCATGTTAGGGTGGTGGGTTGGCAGTAAGGGTAGAGGGTCAGATGTCAGGTTAGGGTGGTGGGTTGGCAGTATTGGTAGAGGGTCAGATGTCAGGTTAGGGTGGTTGGTTGGCAGTATTGGTAGAGGGTCAGATGTCAGGTTAGGGTGGTGGGTTGGCAGTATTGGTAGAGGGTCAGATGTAATGTTAGGGTGGTGGGTTGGCAGTATTGGTAGAGGGTCAGATGTCAGGTTAGGGTGGTGGGTTGGCAGTAAGGGTAGAGGGTGAGACACCATGTTAGGGTGGTGGGTTGGCAGTAAGGTTAGAGGGTCAGACACCATGTTAGGGTGGTGGGTTGGCAGTATTGGTAGAGGGTCAGATGTCAGGTTAGGGTGGTGGGTTGGCAATAAGGGTAGAGGGTCAGATGTCAGGTTAGGGTGGTGGGTTGGCAGTATTGGTAGAGGGTCATATGTCAGGTTAGGGTGGTGGGTTGGCAGTAAGGGTAGAGGGTCAGACACCATGTTAGGGTGGTGGGTTGGCAGTAAGGGTAGAGGGTCAGATGTCAGGTTAGGGTGGTGGGTTGGCAGTAAGGGTAGAGGGTCAGATGTCAGGTTAGGGTGGTGGGTTGGCAGTATGGGTAGAGGGTCAGATGTCAGGTTAGGGTGGTGGGTTGGCAGTATTGGTAAAGGGTCAGATGTCAGGTTAGGGTGGTGGGTTGGCAGTAAGGGTAGAGGGTCAGATGTCATGTTAGGGTGGTGGGTTGGCAGTATTGGTAGAGGGTCAGATGTCAGGTTAGGGTGGTGGGTTGGCAGTAAGGGTAGAGGGTCAGATGTCAGGTTAGGGTGGTGGGTTGGCAGTATTGGTAGAGGGTCAGATGTCAGGTTAGGGTGGTGGGTTGGCAGTAAGGGTAGAGGGTCAGATGTCAGGTTAGGGTGGTGGGTTGGCAGTATTGGTAGAGGGTAGGATGTCATGTTAGGGTGGTGGGTTGGCAGTATTGGTAGAGGGTCAGATGTCAGGTTAGGGTGGTGGGTTGGCAGTAAGGGTAGAGGGTCAGATGTCAGGTTAGGGTGGTGGGTTGGCAGTAAGGGTAGAGGGTCAGATGTCAGGTTAGTGTGGTGGGTTGGCAGTATTGGTAGAGGGTCAGATGTCAGGTTAGGGTGGTGGATTGGCAGTAAGGGTAGAGGGTCAGATGTCAGGTTAGGGTGGTGGGTTGGCAGTAAGGGTAGAGGGTCAGACACCATGTTAGGGTGGTGGGTTGGCAGTAAGGGTAGAGGGTCAGATGTCAGGTTAGGGTGGTGGATTGGCAGTAAGGGTAGAGGGTCAGATGTCAGGTTAGGGTGGTGGGTTGGCAGTATTGGTAGAGGGTCAGATGTCAGGTTAGGGTGGTGGATTGGCAGTAAGGATAGAGGGTCAGATGTCAGGTTAGGGTGGTGGGTTGGCAGTAAGGGTAGAGGGTCAGACACCATGTTAGGGTGGTGGGTTGGCAGTAAGGGTAGAGGGTCAGATGTCAGGTTAGGGTGGTGGATTGGCAGTAAGGGTAGAGGGTCAGATGTCAGGTTAGGGTGGTGGGTTGGCAGTATTGGTAGAGGGTCAGATGTCATGTTAGGGTGGTGGATTGGCAGTAAGGGTAGAGGGTCAGATGTCAGGTTAGGGTGGTGGGTTGGCAGTATTGGTAGAGGGTCAGATGTCAGGTTAGGGTGGTGGGTTGGCAGTATTGGTAGAGGGTCAGATGTCAGGTTAGGGTGGTGGGTTGGCAGTATTGGTAGAGGGTCAGATGTCAGGTTAGGGTGGTAGATTGGTAGTAAGGGTAGAGGGTCAGATGTCATGTTAGGGTGGTAGATTTGCAGTATTGGTAGAGGGTCAGATGTCATGTTAGGGTGGTGGGTTGTTAGTAAGGGTAGAGGGTCAGATGTCAGGTTAGGGTGGTGGGTTGGCAGTAAGGCTAGAGGGTCAGATGCCATGTTAGGGTGGTAGATTTGCAGTATTGGTAGAGGGTCAGATATCATGTTAGGGTGGTGGGTTGGCAGTAAGGGTAGAGGGTCAGACACCATGTTAGGGTGGTGGGTTGGCAGTATTGGTAGAGGGTCAGATGTCAGGTTACGGTGGTGGGTTGTCAGTATTGGTAGAGGGTCAGATGTCAGGTTAGGGTGGTGGGTTGGCAGTATTGGTAGAGGGTCAGATGTCATGTTAGGGTGGTGGATTGGCAGTAAGGGTAGAGGGTCAGATGTCATGTTAGGGTGGTGGGTTGGCATTATTGGTAGAGGGTCAGATGTCAGGTTAGGGTGGTTGGTTGGCAGTATTGGTAGAGGGTCACATGTCATGTTAGGGTGGTGGGTTGGCAGTATTGGTAGAGGGTCAGACGTCAGGTTAGGGTGGTGGGTTGGCAGTATTGGTAGAGGGTCAGATGTCAGGTTAGGGTGGTGGGTTGGCAGTATTGGTAGAGGGTCAGATGTCATGTTAGTGTGGTAGATTGGTAGTAAGGGTAGAGGGTCAGATGTCATGTTAGGGTGGTGGGTTGGCAGTATTGGTAGAGGGTCAGATATCAGGTTAGGGTGGTGGGTTGGCAGTAAGGGTAGAGGGTCAGATGTCAGGTTAGGGTGGTGGGTTGGCAGTAAGGGTAGAGGGTCAGATGTCATGTTAGGGTGGTGGGTTGGCAGTAAGGGTAGAGGGTCAGATGTCAGGTTAGGGTGGTGGGTTGGCAGTATTGGTAGAGGGTCAGATGTCAGGTTAGGGTGGTGGGTTGGCAGTATTGGTAGAGGGTCAGATGTCAGGTTAGGGTGGTGGGTTGGCAGTATTGGTAGAGGGTCAGATGTCATGTTAGGGTGGTGGGTTGGCAGTATTGGTAGAGGGTCAGATGTCATGTTAGGGTGGTGGGTTGTTAGTAAGGGTAGAGGGTCAGATGTCAGGTTAGGGTGGTGGGTTGGCAGTAAGGCTAGAGGGTCAGATGCCATGTTAGGGTGGTAGATTTGCAGTATTGGTAGAGGGTCAGATATCATGTTAGGGTGGTGGGTTGGCAGTAAGGGTAGAGGGTCAGACACCATGTTAGGGTGGTGGGTTGGGAGTATTGGTAGAGGGTCAGATGTCAGGTTACGGTGGTGGGTTGTCAGTATTGGTAGAGGGTCAGATGTCAGGTTAGGGTGGTGGGTTGGCAGTATTGGTAGAGGGTCAGATGTCATGTTAGGGTGGTGGATTGGCAGTAAGGGTAGAGGGTCAGATGTCATGTTAGGGTGGTGGGTTGGCATTATTGGTAGAGGGTCAGATGTCAGGTTAGGGTGGTTGGTTGGCAGTATTGGTAGAGGGTCACATGTCATGTTAGGGTGGTGGGTTGGCAGTATTGTTAGAGGGTCAGACGTCAGGTTAGGGTGGTGGGTTGGCAGTATTGGTAGAGGGTCAGATGTCAGGTTAGCGTGGTGGGTTGGCAGTATTGGTAGAGGGTCAGATGTCATGTTAGTGTGGTAGATTGGTAGTAAGGGTAGAGGGTCAGATGTCATGTTAGGGTGGTGGGTTGGCAGTATTGGTAGAGGGTCAGATATCAGGTTAGGGTGGTGGGTTGGCAGTAAGGGTAGAGGGTCAGATGTCAGGTTAGGGTGGTGGGTTGGCAGTAAGGGTAGAGGGTCAGATGTCATGTTAAGGTGGTGGGTTGGCAGTAAGGGTAGAGGGTCAGATGTCAGGTTAGGGTGGTGGGTTGGCAGTATTGGTAGAGGGTCAGATGTCAGGTTAGGGTGGTGGGTTGGCAGTATTGGTAGAGGGTCAGATGTCATGTTAGGGTGGTGGGTTGGCGGTATTGGTAGAGGGTCAGATGTCATGTTAGGGTGGTGGGTTGGCAGTAAGGGTAGAGGGTGAGACACCATGTTAGGGTGGTGGGTTGGCAGTAAGGTTAG
Source organism: Eledone cirrhosa (assembly GCA_964016885.1). Lineage (NCBI taxonomy): Eukaryota > Metazoa > Mollusca > Cephalopoda > Octopoda > Eledonidae > Eledone > Eledone cirrhosa. Next base: position 29,299,625 of record OZ024762.1, read on the forward strand.
AGGGTCAGACACCATGTTAGGGTGGTGGGTTGGCAGTATTGGTAGAGGGTCAGATGTCAGGTTAGGGTGGTGGGTTGGCAGTAAGGGTAGAGGGTCAGATGTCAGGTTAGGGTGGTGGGTTGGCAGTAAGGGTAGAGGGTCAGATGTCAGGTTAGGGTGGTGGGTTGGCAGTAAGGGTAGAGGGTCAGATGTCAGGTTAGGGTGGTGGGTTGGCAGTATTGGTAAAGGGTCAGATGTCAGGTTAGGGTGGTGGGTTGGCAGTAAGGGTAGAGGGTCAGATGTCATGTTAGGGTGGTGGGTTGGCAGTATTGGTAGAGGGTCAGATGTCAGGTTAGGGTGGTGGGTTGGCAGTAAGGGTAGAGGGTCAGATGTCAGGTTAGGGTGGTGGGTTGCCAGTATTGGTAGAGGGTCAGATGTCAGGCTAGGGTGGTGGGTTGGCTGTATTGGTAGAGGGTCAGATGTCAGGTTAGGGTGGTGGGTTGGCAGTATTGGTAGAGGGTCAGATGTCAGGTTAGGGTGGTGGGTTGGCAGTAAGGGTAGAGGGTCAGATGTCATGTTAGGTTGGTGGGTTGGCAGTATTGGTAGAGGGTCAGATGTCAGGTTAGGGTGGTAGATTGGTAGTAAGGGTAGAGGGTCAGATGTCATGTTAGGGTGGTAGATTTGCAGTATTGGTAGAGGGTCAGATGTCATGTTAGGGTGGTGGGTTGTTAGTAAGGGTAGAGGGTCAGATGTCAGGTTAGGGTGGTGGGTTGGCAGTAAGGGTAGAGGGTCAGATGCCATGTTAGGGTGGTAGATTTGCAGTATTGGTAGAGGGTCAGATGTCATGTTAGGGTGGTGGGTTGGCAGTAAGGGTAGAGGGTCAGACACCATGTTAGGGTGGTTGGTTGGCAGTATTGGTAGAGGGTCAGATGTCAGGTTAGGGTGGTGGGTTGGCAGTATTGGTAGAGGGTCAGATGTCAGGTTAGGGTGGTGGGTTGGCAGTATTGGTAGAGGGTCAGATGTCATGTTACGGTGGTGGATTGGCAGTAAGGGTAGAGGGTCAGATGTCATGTTAGGGTGGTGGGTTGGCAGTATTGGTAAAGGGTCAGATGTCAGGTTAGGGTGGTGGGTTGGCAGTATTGGTAGAGGGTCAGATGTCATGTTAGGGTGGTGGGTTGGCAGTATTGGTAGAGGGTCAGACGTCACGTTAGGGTGGTGGGTTGGCAGTATTGGTAGAGGGTCAGATGTCAGGTTAGGGTGGTGGGTTGGCAGTATTGGTAGAGGGTCAGATGTCATGTTAGGGTGGTAGATTGGTAGTAAGGGTAGAGGGTCAGATGTCATGTTAGGGTGGTGGGTTGGCAGTATTGGTAGAGGGTCAGATGTCAGGTTAGGGTGGTAGATTGGCAGTATTGGTAGAGGGATGGATGTCAGGTTAGGGTGGTGGTTTGGCAGTAAGGGTAGAGGGTCAGATGTCAGGTTAGGGTGGTGGGTTGGCAGTAAGGGTAGAGGGTCAGATGTCATGTTAGGGTGGTGGGTTTGCAGTATTGGTAGAGGGTCAGATGTCAGGTTAGGGTGGTGGGTTGGCAGTATTGGTAGAGGGTCACATGTCAGGTTAGGGTGGTGGTTTGGCAGTATTGGTAGAGGGTCAGATGTCATGTTAGGGTGGTGGTTTGGCAGTATTGGTAGAGGGTCAGATGTCATGTTAGGGTGGTGGTTTGGCAGTAAGGGTAGAGGGTCAGATGTCATGTTAGGGTGGTGGGTTGGCAGTAAGGGTAGAGGGTCAGATGTCATGTTAGGGTGGTGGGTTGGCAGTATTGGTAGAGGGTCAGACGCCATGTTAGGGTGGTGGGTTGGCAGTATTGGTAGAGGGTCAGATGTCATGTTAGGGTGGTGGGTTGGCAGTATTGGTAGAGGGTCAGATGTCAGGTTAGGGTGGTGGGTTGGCAGTAAGGGTAGAGGGTCAGATGTCGGGTTAGGGTGGTGGGTTGCCAGTATTGGTAGAGGGTCAGATGTCAGGTTAGGGTGGTGGGTTGGCAGTATTGGTAGAGGGTCAGATGTCAGGTTAGGGTGGTGGGTTGGCAGTATTGGTAGAGGGTCAGATGTCAGGTTAGGGTGGTGGGGTGGCAGTAAGGGTAGAGGGTCAGATGTCAGGTTAGGGTGGTGGGTTGGCAGTATTGGTAGAGGGTCAGATGTCATGTTAGTGTGGTGGGTTGGCAGTATTGGTAGAGGGTCAGATATCATGTTAGGGTGGTGGGTTGGCAGTATTGGTAGAGGATCAGATGTCATGTTAGGGTGGTGGGTTGGCAGTATTGGTAGAGGGTCAGATGTCAGGTTAGGGTGGTGGGTTGGCAGTAAGGGTAGAGGGTCAGATGTCAGCTTAGGGTGGTGGGTTGGCAGTATTGGTAGAGGGTCAGATGTCAGGTTAGGGTGGTGGGTTGGCAGTAAGGGTAGAGGGTCAGATGTCAGGTTAGGGTGGTGGGTTGGCAGTAAGGGTAGAGGGTCAGATGTCAGGTTATGGTGGTGGTTTGGCAGTATTGGTAGAGGGCCAGATGTCAGGTTAGGGTGGTGGGTTGGCAGTATTGGTAGAGGGTCAGATGTCAGGTTAGGGTGGTGGGTTGGCAGTATTGGTAGAGGGTCCGATGTCAGGTTAGGGTGGTGGGTTGGCAGTAAGGGTAGAGTGTCAGACACCATGTTAGGGTGGTGGGTTGGCAGTAAGGGTAGAGGGTCAGACACCATGTTAGGGTGATGGGTTGGCATTAAGGGTAGAGGGTCAGATGCCATGTTAGGGTGGTGGGTTGGCAGTAAGGGTAGAGGGTCAGATGCCATGTTATGGTGGTGGGTTGGCAGTAAGGGTAGAGGGTCAGATGTCATGTTAGGGTGGTGGTTTGGCAGTAAGGGTAGAGGGTCAGATGTCAGGTTAGGGTGGTGGGTTGTCAGTAAGGGTAGAGGGTCAGATGTCAGGTTAGGGTGTTGGGTTGGCAGTAAGGGTAGAGGGTCAGATGTCAGGTTAGGGTGGTGGGTTGTCAGTAAGGGTAGAGGGTCAGATGTCAGGTTAGGGTGGTGGGTTGTCAGTAAGGGTAGAGGGTCAGATGTCATGTTAGGGTGGTGGGTTGGCAGTATTGGTAGAGGGTCAGATGTCAGGTTAGGGTGGTGGGTTGGCAGTAAGGGTAGAGGGTCAGATGTCAGGTTAGGGTGGTGGGTTGGCAGTATTGGTAGAGGGTCAGATGTCAGGTTAGGGTGGTGGGTTGGCAGTAAGGGTAGAGGGTCAGATGTCAGGTTAGGGTGGTGGGTTGCCAGTATTGGTAGAGGGTCAGATGTCAGGTTAGGGTGGTGGGTTGGCAGTATTGGTAGAGGGTCAGATGTCAGGTTAGGTTGGTGGGTTGGCAGTATTGGTAGAGGGTCAGATGTCAGGTTAGGGTGGTGGGTTGGCAGTAAGGGTAGAGGGTCAGATGTCATGTTAGGTTGGTGGGTTGGCAGTATTGGTAGAGGGTCAGATGTCAGGTTAGGGTGGTAGATTGGTAGTAAGGGTAGAGGGTCAGATGTCATGTTAGGGTGGTAGATTTGCAGTATTGGTAGAGGGTCAGATGTCATGTTAGGGTGGTCGGTTGTTAGTAAGGGTAGAGGGTCAGATGTCAGGTTAGGGTGGTGGGTTGGCAGTAAGGGTAGAGGGTGAGACACCATGTTAGGGTGGTGGGTTGGCAGTAAGGTTAGAGGGTCAGACACCATGTTAGGGTGGTGGGTTGGCAGTATTGGTAGAGGGTCAGATGTCAGGTTAGGGTGGTGGGTTGGCAGTAAGGGTAGAGGGTCAGATGTCAGGTTAGGGTGGTGGGTTGGCAGTAAGGGTAGAGGGTCAGACACCATGTTAGGGTGGTGGGTTGGCAGTAAGGGTAGAGGGTCAGATGTCAGGTTAGGGTGGTGGGTTGGCAGTAAGGGTAGAGGGTCAGATGTCAGGTTAGGGTGGTGGGTTGGCAGTAAGGGTAGAGGGTCAGATGTCAGGTTAGGGTGGTGGGTTGGCAGTATTGGTAAAGGGTCAGATGTCAGGTTAGGGTGGTGGGTTGGCAGTAAGGGTAGAGGGTCAGATGTCATGTTAGGGTGGTGGGTTGGCAGTATTGGTAGAGGGTCAGATGTCAGGTTAGGGTGGTGGGTTGGCAGTAAGGGTAGAGGGTCAGATGTCAGGTTAGGGTGGTGGGTTGCCAGTATTGGTAGAGGGTCAGATGTCAGGCTAGGGTGGTGGGTTGGCTGTATTGGTAGAGGGTCAGATGTCAGGTTAGGGTGGTGGGTTGGCAGTATTGGTAGAGGGTCAGATGTCAGGTTAGGGTGGTGGGTTGGCAGTAAGGGTAGAGGGTCAGATGTCATGTTAGGTTGGTGGGTTGGCAGTATTGGTAGAGGGTCAGATGTCAGGTTAGGGTGGTAGATTGGTAGTAAGGGTAGAGGGTCAGATGTCATGTTAGGGTGGTAGATTTGCAGTATTGGTAGAGGGTCAGATGTCATGTTAGGGTGGTGGGTTGTTAGTAAGGGTAGAGGGTCAGATGTCAGGTTAGGGTGGTGGGTTGGCAGTAAGGGTAGAGGGTCAGATGCCATGTTAGGGTGGTAGATTTGCAGTATTGGTAGAGGGTCAGATGTCATGTTAGGGTGGTGGGTTGGCAGTAAGGGTAGAGGGTCAGACACCATGTTAGGGTGGTTGGTTGGCAGTATTGGTAGAGGGTCAGATGTCAGGTTAGGGTGGTGGGTTGGCAGTATTGGTAGAGGGTCAGATGTCAGGTTAGGGTGGTGGGTTGGCAGTATTGGTAGAGGGTCAGATGTCATGTTACGGTGGTGGATTGGCAGTAAGGGTAGAGGGTCAGATGTCATGTTAGGGTGGTGGGTTGGCAGTATTGGTAAAGGGTCAGATGTCAGGTTAGGGTGGTGGGTTGGCAGTATTGGTAGAGGGTCAGATGTCATGTTAGGGTGGTGGGTTGGCAGTATTGGTAGAGGGTCAGACGTCACGTTAGGGTGGTGGGTTGGCAGTATTGGTAGAGGGTCAGATGTCAGGTTAGGGTGGTGGGTTGGCAGTATTGGTAGAGGGTCAGATGTCATGTTAGGGTGGTAGATTGGTAGTAAGGGTAGAGGGTCAGATGTCATGTTAGGGTGGTGGGTTGGCAGTATTGGTAGAGGGTCAGATGTCAGGTTAGGGTGGTAGATTGGCAGTATTGGTAGAGGGATGGATGTCAGGTTAGGGTGGTGGTTTGGCAGTAAGGGTAGAGGGTCAGATGTCAGGTTAGGGTGGTGGGTTGGCAGTAAGGGTAGAGGGTCAGATGTCATGTTAGGGTGGTGGGTTTGCAGTATTGGTAGAGGGTCAGATGTCAGGTTAGGGTGGTGGGTTGGCAGTATTGGTAGAGGGTCACATGTCAGGTTAGGGTGGTGGTTTGGCAGTATTGGTAGAGGGTCAGATGTCATGTTAGGGTGGTGGTTTGGCAGTATTGGTAGAGGGTCAGATGTCATGTTAGGGTGGTGGTTTGGCAGTAAGGGTAGAGGGTCAGATGTCATGTTAGGGTGGTGGGTTGGCAGTAAGGGTAGAGGGTCAGATGTCATGTTAGGGTGGTGGGTTGGCAGTATTGGTAGAGGGTCAGACGCCATGTTAGGGTGGTGGGTTGGCAGTATTGGTAGAGGGTCAGATGTCATGTTAGGGTGGTGGGTTGGCAGTATTGGTAGAGGGTCAGATGTCAGGTTAGGGTGGTGGGTTGGCAGTAAGGGTAGAGGGTCAGATGTCGGGTTAGGGTGGTGGGTTGCCAGTATTGGTAGAGGGTCAGATGTCAGGTTAGGGTGGTGGGTTGGCAGTATTGGTAGAGGGTCAGATGTCAGGTTAGGGTGGTGGGTTGGCAGTATTGGTAGAGGGTCAGATGTCAGGTTAGGGTGGTGGGGTGGCAGTAAGGGTAGAGGGTCAGATGTCAGGTTAGGGTGGTGGGTTGGCAGTATTGGTAGAGGGTCAGATGTCATGTTAGTGTGGTGGGTTGGCAGTATTGGTAGAGGGTCAGATATCATGTTAGGGTGGTGGGTTGGCAGTATTGGTAGAGGATCAGATGTCATGTTAGGGTGGTGGGTTGGCAGTATTGGTAGAGGGTCAGATGTCAGGTTAGGGTGGTGGGTTGGCAGTAAGGGTAGAGGGTCAGATGTCAGCTTAGGGTGGTGGGTTGGCAGTATTGGTAGAGGGTCAGATGTCAGGTTAGGGTGGTGGGTTGGCAGTAAGGGTAGAGGGTCAGATGTCAGGTTAGGGTGGTGGGTTGGCAGTAAGGGTAGAGGGTCAGATGTCAGGTTATGGTGGTGGTTTGGCAGTATTGGTAGAGGGCCAGATGTCAGGTTAGGGTGGTGGGTTGGCAGTATTGGTAGAGGGTCAGATGTCAGGTTAGGGTGGTGGGTTGGCAGTATTGGTAGAGGGTCCGATGTCAGGTTAGGGTGGTGGGTTGGCAGTAAGGGTAGAGTGTCAGACACCATGTTAGGGTGGTGGGTTGGCAGTAAGGGTAGAGAGTCAGACACCATGTTAGGGTGATGGGTTGGCATTAAGGGTAGAGGGTCAGATGCCATGTTAGGGTGGTGGGTTGGCAGTAAGGGTAGAGGGTCAGATGCCATGTTATGGTGGTGGGTTGGCAGTAAGGGTAGAGGGTCAGATGTCATGTTAGGGTGGTGGTTTGGCAGTAAGGGTAGAGGGTCAGATGTCAGGTTAGGGTGGTGGGTTGTCAGTAAGGGTAGAGGGTCAGATGTCAGGTTAGGGTGTTGGGTTGGCAGTAAGGGTAGAGGGTCAGATGTCAGGTTAGGGTGGTGGGTTGTCAGTAAGGGTAGAGGGTCAGATGTCAGGTTAGGGTGGTGGGTTGTCAGTAAGGGTAGAGGGTCAGATGTCATGTTAGGGTGGTGGGTTGGCAGTATTGGTAGAGGGTCAGATGTCAGGTTAGGGTGGTGGGTTGGCAGTAAGGGTAGAGGGTCAGATGTCAGGTTAGGGTGGTGGGTTGGCAGTATTGGTAGAGGGTCAGATGTCAGGTTAGGGTGGTGGGTTGGCAGTAAGGGTAGAGGGTCAGATGTCAGGTTAGGGTGGTGGGTTGCCAGTATTGGTAGAGGGTCAGATGTCAGGTTAGGGTGGTGGGTTGGCAGTATTGGTAGAGGGTCAGATGTCAGGTTAGGTTGGTGGGTTGGCAGTATTGGTAGAGGGTCAGATGTCAGGTTAGGGTGGTGGGTTGGCAGTAAGGGTAGAGGGTCAGATGTCATGTTAGGTTGGTGGGTTGGCAGTATTGGTAGAGGGTCAGATGTCAGGTTAGCGTGGTAGATTGGTAGTAAGGGTAGAGGGTCAGATGTCATGTTAGGGTGGTAGATTTGCAGTATTGGTAGAGGGTCAGATGTCATGTTAGGGTGGTCGGTTGTTAGTAAGGGTAGAGGGTCAGATGTCAGGTTAGGGTGGTGGGTTGGCAGTAAGGGTAGAGTGTCAGATGCCATGTTAGGGTGGTAGATTTGCAGTATTGGTAGAGGGTCAGATGTCATGTTAGGGTGGTGGGTTGGCAGTAAGGGTAGAGGGTCAGACACCATGTTAGGGTGGTTGGTTGGCAGTATTGGTAGAGGGTCAGATGTCAGGTTAGGGTGGTGGGTTGGCAGTATTGGTAGAGGGTCAGATGTCAGGTTAGGGTGGTGGGTTGGCAGTATTGGTAGAGGGTCAGATGTCATGTTACGGTGGTGGATTGGCAGTAAGGGTAGAGGGTCAGATGTCATGTTAGGGTGGTGGGTTGGCAGTATTGATAAAGGGTCAGATGTCAGGTTAGGGTGGTGGGTTGGCAGTATTGGTAGAGGGTCAGATGTCATGTTAGGGTGGTGGGTTGGCAGTATTGGTAGAGGGTCAGACGTCAGGTTAGGGTGGTGGGTTGGCAGTATTGGTAGAGGGTCAGATGTCAGGTTAGGGTGGTGGGTTGGCAGTATTGGTAGAGGGTCAGATGTCATGTTAGGGTGGTAGATTGGTAGTAAGGGTAGAGGGTCAGATGTCATGTTAGGGTGGTGGGTTGGCAGTATTGGTAGAGGGTCAGATGTCAGGTTAGGGTGGTAGATTGGCAGTATTGGTAGAGGGATGGATGTCAGGTTAGGGTGGTGGTTTGGCAGTAAGGGTAGAGGGTCAAATGTCAGGTTAGGGTGGTGGGTTGGCAGTAAGGGTAGAGGGTCAGATGTCATGTTAGGGTGGTGGGTTTGCAGTATTGGTAGAGGGTCAGATGTCAGGTTAGGGTGGTGGGTTGGCAGTATTGGTAGAGGGTCACATGTCAGGTTAGGGTGGTGGTTTGGCAGTATTGGTAGAGGGTCAGATGTCATGTTAGGGTGGTGGTTTGGCAGTATTGGTAGAGGGTCAGATGTCATGTTAGGGTGGTGGTTTGGCAGTAAGGGTAGAGGGTCAGATGTCATGTTAGGGTGGTGGGTTGGCAGTAATGGTAGAGGGTCAGATGTCATGTTAGGGTGGTGGGTTGGCAGTATTGGTAGAGGGTCAGACGCCATGTTAGGGTGGTGGGTTGGCAGTATTGGTAGAGGGTCAGATGTCATGTTAGGGTGGTGGGTTGGCAGTATTGGTAGAGGGTCAGATGTCAGGTTAGGGTGGTGGGTTGGCAGTAAGGGTAGAGGGTCAGATGTCGGGTTAGGGTGGTGGGTTGCCAGTATTGGTAGAGGGTCAGATGTCAGGTTAGGGTGGTGGGTTGGCAGTATTGGTAGAGGGTCAGATGTCAGGTTAGGGTGGTGGGTTGGCAGTATTGGTAGAGGGTCAGATGTCAGGTTAGGGTGGTGGGTTGGCAGTAAGGGTAGAGGGTGAGATGTCAGGTTAGGGTGGTGGGTTGGCAGTATTGGTAGAGGGTCAGATGTCATGTTAGTGTGGTGGGTTGGCAGTATTGGTAGAGGGTCAGATATCATGTTAGGGTGGTGGGTTGGCAGTATTGGTAGAGGATCAGATGTCATGTTAGGGTGGTGGGTTGGCAGTATTGGTAGAGGGTCAGATGTCAGGTTAGGGTGGTGGGTTGGCAGTAAGGGTAGAGGGTCAGATGTCAGGTTAGGGTGGTGGGTTGGCAGTATTGGTAGAGGGTCAGATGTCAGGTTAGGGTGGTGGGTTGGCAGTAAGGGTAGAGGGTCAGATGTCAGGTTAGGGTGGTGGGTTGGCAGTAAGGGTAGAGGGTCAGATGTCAGGTTATGGTGGTGGTTTGGCAGTATTGGTAGAGGGCCAGATGTCAGGTTAGGGTGGTGGGTTGGCAGTATTGGTAGAGGGTCAGATGTCAGGTTAGGGTGGTGGGTTGGCAGTATTGGTAGAGGGTCCGATGTCAGGTTAGGGTGGTGGGTTGGCAGTAAGGGTAGAGTGTCAGACACCATGTTAGGGTGGTGGGTTGGCAGTAAGGGTAGAGGGTCAGACACCATGTTAGGGTGATGGGTTGGCATTAAGGGTAGAGGGTCAGATGCCATGTTAGGGTGGTGGGTTGGCAGTAAGGGTAGAGGGTCAGATGCCATGTTATGGTGGTGCGTTGGCAGTAAGGGTAGAGGGTCAGATGTCATGTTAGGGTGGTGGTTTGGCAGTAAGGGTAGAGGGTCAGATGTCAGGTTAGGGTGGTGGGTTGTCAGTAAGGGTAGAGGGTCAGATGTCAGGTTAGGGTGGTGGGTTGGCAGTAAGGGTAGAGGGTCAGATGTCAGGTTAGGGTGGTGGGTTGTCAGTAAGGGTAGAGGGTCAGATGTCAGGTTAGGGTGGTGGGTTGGCAGTAAGGGTAGAGGGTCAGATGTCAGGTTAGGGTGGTGGGTTGGCAGTAAGGGTAGAGGGTCAGATGTCAGGTTAGGATGGTGGGTTGGCAGTAAGGGTAGAGGGTCAGATGTCATGTTAGGGTGGTGGGTTGGCAGTAAGGGTAGAGGGTCAGATGTCATGTTAGGGTGGTGGGTTGGCAGTAAGGGTAGAGGGTCAGACACCATGTTAGGGTGGTGGGTTGGCAGTAAGGGTAGAGGGTCAGATGTCATGTTAGGGTGGTGGGTTGGCAGTAAGGGTAGAGGGTCAGATGTCAGGTTAGGATGGTGGGTTGTCAGTAAGGGTAGAGGGTCAGATGTCAGGTTAGGGTGGTGGGTTGGCAGTAAGGGTAGAGGGTCAGATGTCATGTTAGGGTGGTGGGTTTGCAGTATTGGTAGAGGGTCAGATGTCAGGTTAGGGTGGTGGGTTGGCAGTATTGGTAGAGAGTCACATGTCAGGTTAGGCTGGTGGTTTGGCAGTATTGGTAGAGGGTCAGATGTCAGGTTAGGGTGGTGGTTTGGCAATATTGGTAGAGGGTCAGATGTCATGTTAGGGTGGTGGGTTGGCAGGAAGGGTAGAGGGTCAGATGTCATGTTAGGGTGGTGGGTTGGCAGTATTGGTAGAGGGTCAGGCGCCATGTTAGGGTGGTGGGTTGGCAGTATTGGTAGAGGGTCAGATGTCATGTTAGGGTGGTGGGTTGGCAGAATTGGTAGAGGGTCAGATGTCATGTTAGGGTGGTGGGTTGGCAGTATTGGTAGAGGGTCAGATGTCAGGTTAGGGTGGTGGGTTGGCAGTATTGGTAGAGGGTCAGATGGCAGGTTAGGGTGGTGGGTTGGCAGTATTGGTAGAGGGTCAGACGCCATGTTAGGGTGGTGGGTTGGCAGTATTGGTAGAGGGTCAGATGTCATGTTAGGGTGGTGGGTTGGCAGTATTGGTAGAGGGTCAGATGTCATGTTAGGGTGGTGGGTTGGCACTATTGGTAGAGGGTCAGATGTCAGGTTAGGGTGGTGGGTTGGCAGTAAGGGTAGAGGGTCAGATGTCAGGTTAGGGTGGTGGGTTGCCAGTATTGGTAGAGGGTCAGATGTCAGGTTAGGGTGGTGGGTTGGCAGTATTGGTAGAGGGTCCGATGTCAGGTTAGGGTGGTGGGTTGGCAGTAAGGGTAGAGTGTCAGACACCATGTTAGGGTGGTGGGTTGGCATAAAGGGTAGAGGGTCAGACACCATGTTAGGGTGATGGGTTGGCAGTAAGGGTAGAGGGTCAGATGCCATGTTAGGGTGGTGGGTTGGCAGTAAGGGTAGAGGGTCAGATGCCATGTTATGGTGGTGGGTTGGCAGTAAGGGTAGAGGGTCAGATGTCATGTTAGGGTGGTGGTTTGGCAGTAAGGGTAGAGGGTCAGATGTCATGTTAGGGTGGTGGGTTGGCAGTATTGGTAGAGGGTCAGATGTCAGGTTAGGGTGGTGGGTTGGCAGTAAGGGTAGAGGGTCAGATGTCAGGTTAGGGTGGTGGGTTGCCAGTATTGGTAGAGGGTCAGATGTCAGGTTAGGGTGGTGGGTTGGCAGTATTGGTAGAGGGTCAGATGTCAGGTTAGGGTGGTGGGTTGGCAGTATTGGTAGAGGGTCAGATGTCAGGTTAGGGTGGTGGGGTGGCAGTAAGGGTAGAGGGTCAGATGTCATGTTAGGTTGGTGGGTTGGCAGTATTGGTAGAGGGTCAGATGTCAGGTTAGGGTGGTAGATTGGTAGTAAGGGTAGAGGGTCAGATGTCATGTTAGGGTGGTAGATTTGCAGTATTGGTAGAGGGTCAGATGTCATGTTAGGGTGGTGGGTTGTTAGTAAGGGTAGAGGGTCAGATGTCAGGTTAGGGTGGTGGGTTGGCAGTAAGGGTAGAGGGTCAGATGCCATGTTAGGGTGGTAGATTTGCAGTATTGGTAGAGGGTCAGATGTCATGTTAGGGTGGTTGGTTGGCAGTAAGGGTAGAGGGTCAGACACCATGTTAGGGTGGTTGGTTGGCAGTATTGGTAGAGGGTCAGATGTCAGGTTAGGGTGGTGGGTTGGCAGTATTGGTAGAGGGTCAGATGTCAGGTTAGGGTGGTGGGTTGGCAGTATTGGTAGAGGGTCAGATGTCATGTTACGGTGGTGGATTGGCAGTAAGGGTAGAGGGTCAGATGTCATGTTAGGGTGGTGGGTTGGCAGTATTGGTAAAGGGTCAGATGTCAGGTTAGGGTGGTGGGTTGGCAGTATTGGTAGAGGGTCAGATGTCATGTTAGGGTGGTGGGTTGGCAGTATTGGTAGAGGGTCAGATGTCAGGTTAGGGTGGTGGGTTGGCAGTATTGGTAGAGGGTCAGATGTCATGTTAGGGTGGTAGATTGGTAGTAAGGGTAGAGGGTCAGATGTCATGTTAGGGTGGTGGGTTGGCAGTATTGGTAGAGGGTCAGATGTCAGGTTAGGGTGGTAGATTGGCAGTATTGGTAGAGGGATGGATGTCAGGTTAGGGTGGTGGTTTGGCAGTAAGGGTAGAGGGTCAGATGTCAGGTTAGGGTGGTGGGTTGGCAGTAAGGGTAGAGGGTCAGATGTCATGTTAGGGTGGTGGGTTTGCAGTATTGGTAGAGGGTCAGATGTCAGGTTAGGGTGGTGGGTTGGCAGTATTGGTAGAGGGTCACATGTCAGGTTAGGGTGGTGGTTTGGCAGTATTGGTAGAGGGTCAGATGTCATGTTAGGGTGGTGGTTTGGCAGTATTGGTAGAGGGTCAGATGTCATGTTAGGGTGGTGGTTTGGCAGTAAGGGTAGAGGGTCAGATGTCATGTTAGGGTGGTGGGTTGGCAGTAAGGGTAGAGGGTCAGATGTCATGTTAGGGTGGTGGGTTGGCAGTATTGGTAGAGGGTCAGACGCCATGTTAGGGTGGTGGGTTGGCAGTATTGGTAGAGGGTCAGATGTCATGTTAGGGTGGTGGGTTGGCAGTATTGGTAGAGGGTCAGATGTCAGGTTAGGGTGGTGGGTTGGCAGTAAGGGTAGAGGGTCAGATGTCGGGTTAGGGTGGTGGGTTGCCAGTATTGGTAGAGGGTCAGATGTCAGGTTAGGGTGGTGGGTTGGCAGTATTGGTAGAGGGTCAGATGTCAGGTTAGGGTGGTGGGTTGGCAGTATTGGTAGAGGGTCAGATGTCAGGTTAGGGTGGTGGGTTGGCAGTAAGGGTAGAGGGTCAGATGTCAGGTTAGGGTGGTGGGTTGGCAGTATTGGTAGAGGGTCAGATGTCATGTTAGTGTGGTGGGTTGGCAGTATTGGTAGAGGGTCAGATATCATGTTAGGGTGGTGGGTTGGCAGTATTGGTAGAGGATCAGATGTCATGTTAGGGTGGTGGGTTGGCAGTATTGGTAGAGGGTCAGATGTCAGGTTAGGGTGGTGGGTTGGCAGTAAGGGTAGAGGGTCAGATGTCAGGTTAGGGTGGTGGGTTGGCAGTATTGGTAGAGGGTCAGATGTCAGGTTAGGGTGGTGGGTTGGCAGTAAGGGTAGAGGGTCAGATGTCAGGTTAGGGTGGTGGGTTGGCAGTAAGGGTAGAGGGTCAGATGTCAGGTTATGGTGGTGGTTTGGCAGTATTGGTAGAGGGCCAGATGTCAGGTTAGGGTGGTGGGTTGGCAGTATTGGTAGAGGGTCAGATGTCAGGTTATGGTGGTGGGTTGGCAGTAAGGGTAGAGGGTCAGATGTCAGGTTAGGCTGGTGGGTTGCCAGTATTGGTAGAGGGTCAGATGTCAGGTTAGGGTGGTGGGTTGGCAGTAAGGGTAGAGTGTCAGACACCATGTTAGGGTGGTGGGTTGGCAGTAAGGGTAGAGGGTCAGACACCATGTTAGGGTGATGGGTTGGCATTAAGGGTAGAGGGTCAGATGCCATGTTAGGGTGGTGGGTTGGCAGTAAGGGTAGAGGGTCAGATGCCATGTTATGGTGGTGGGTTGGCAGTAAGGGTAGAGGGTCAGATGTCATGTTAGGGTGGTGGTTTGGCAGTAAGGGTAGAGGGTCAGATGTCAGGTTAGGGTGGTGGGTTGTCAGTAAGGGTAGAGGATCAGATGTCAGGTTAGGGTGGTGGGTTGGCAGTAAGGGTAGAGGGTCACATGTCAGGTTAGGGTGGTGGGTTGTCAGTAAGGGTAGAGGGTCAGATGTCAGGTTAGGGTGGTGGGTTGTCAGTAAGGGTAGAGGGTCAGATGTCAGGTTAGGGTGGTTGGTTGGCAGTAAGGGTAGAGGGTCAGATGTCAGGTTAGGGTGGTGGGTTGGCAGTAAGGGTAGAGGGTCAGATGTCAGGTTAGGATGGTGGGTTGGCAGTAAGGGTAGAGGGTCAGATGTCATGTTAGGGTGGTGGGTTGGCAGTAAGGGTAGAGGGTCAGATGTCATGTTAGGGTGGTGGGTTGGCAGTAAGGGTAGAGGGTCAGACACCATGTTAGGGTGGTGGGTTGGCAGTAAGGGTAGAGGGTCAGATGTCATGTTAGGGTGGTGGGTTGGCAGTAAGGGTAGAGGGTCAGATGTCAGGTTAGGGTGGTGGGTTGTCAGTAAGGGTAGAGGGTCAGATGTCAGGTTAGGGTGGTGGGTTGGCAGTAAGGGTAGAGGGTCAGATGTCATGTTAGGGTGGTGGGTTTGCAGTATTGGTAGAGGGTCAGATGTCAGGTTAGGGTGGTGGGTTGGCAGTATTGGTAGAGAGTCACATGTCAGGTTAGGGTGGTGGTTTGGCAGTATTGGTAGAGGGTCAGATGTCAGGTTAGGGTGGTGGTTTGGCAGTATTGGTAGAGGGTCAGATGTCATGTTAGGGTGGTGGTTTGGCAGTAAGGGTAGAGGGTCAGATGTCATGTTAGGGTGGTGGGTTGGCAGGAAGGGTAGAGGGTCAGATGTCATGTTAGGGTGGTGGGTTGGCAGTATTGGTAGAGGGTCAGACGCCATGTTAGGGTGGTGGGTTGGCAGTATTGGTAGAGGGTCAGATGTCATGTTAGGGTGGTGGGTTGGCAGTATTGGTAGAGGGTCAGATGTCATGTTAGGGTGGTGGGTTGGCAGTATTGGTAGAGGGTCAGATGTCAGGTTAGGGTGGTGGGTTGGCAGTATTGGTAGAGGGTCAGATGGCAGGTTAGGGTGGTGGGTTGGCAGTATTGGTAGAGGGTCAGACGCCATGTTAGGGTGGTGGGTTGGCAGTATTGGTAGAGGGTCAGATGTCATGTTAGGGTGGTGGGTTGGCAGTATTGGTAGAGGGTCAGATGTCATGTTAGGGTGGTGGGTTGGCACTATTGGTAGAGGGTCAGATGTCAGGTTAGGGTGGTGGGTTGGCAGTAAGGGTAGAGGGTCAGATGTCAGGTTAGGGTGGTGGGTTGCCAGTATTGGTAGAGGGTCAGATGTCAGGTTAGGGTGGTGGGTTGGCAGTATTGGTAGAGGGTCAGATGGCAGGTTAGGGTGGTGGGTTGGCAGTATTGGTAGAGGGTCAGACGCCATGTTAGGGTGGTGTGTTGGCAGTATTGGTCGAGGGTCAGATGTCATGTTAGGGTGGTGGGTTGGCAGTATTGGTAGAGGGTCAGATGTCATGTTAGGGTGGTGGATTGGCAGTATTGGTAGAGGGTCAGATGTCAGGTTAGGGTGGTGGGTTGGCAGTATTGGTAGAGGGTCAGATGTCAGGTTATGGTGGTGGGTTGGCAGTAAGGGTAGAGGGTCAGATGTCAGGTTAGGCTGGTGGGTTGCCAGTATTGGTAGAGGGTCAGATGTCAGGTTAGGGTGGTGGGTTGGCAGTAAGGGTAGAGTGTCAGACACCATGTTAGGGTGGTGGGTTGGCAGTAAGGGTAGAGGGTCAGACACCATGTTAGGGTGATGGGTTGGCATTAAGGGTAGAGGGTCAGATGCCATGTTAGGGTGGTGGGTTGGCAGTAAGGGTAGAGGGTCAGATGCCATGTTATGGTGGTGGGTTGGCAGTAAGGGTAGAGGGTCAGATGTCATGTTAGGGTGGTGGTTTGGCAGTAAGGGTAGAGGGTCAGATGTCAGGTTAGGGTGGTGGGTTGTCAGTAAGGGTAGAGGATCAGATGTCAGGTTAGGGTGGTGGGTTGGCAGTAAGGGTAGAGGGTCACATGTCAGGTTAGGGTGGTGGGTTGTCAGTAAGGGTAGAGGGTCAGATGTCAGGTTAGTGTGGTGGGTTGTCAGTAAGGGTAGAGGGTCAGATGTCAGGTTAGGGTGGTTGGTTGGCAGTAAGGGTAGAGGGTCAGATGTCAGGTTAGGGTGGTGGGTTGGCAGTAAGGGTAGAGGGTCAGATGTCAGGTTAGGATGGTGGGTTGGCAGTAAGGGTAGAGGGTCAGATGTCATGTTAGGGTGGTGGGTTGGCAGTAAGGGTAGAGGGTCAGATGTCATGTTAGGGTGGTGGGTTGGCAGTAAGGGTAGAGGGTCAGACACCATGTTAGGGTGGTGGGTTGGCAGTAAGGGTAGAGGGTCAGATGTCATGTTAGGGTGGTGGGTTGGCAGTAAGGGTAGAGGGTCAGATGTCAGGTTAGGGTGGTGGGTTGTCAGTAAGGGTAGAGGGTCAGATGTCAGGTTAGGGTGGTGGGTTGGCAGTAAGGGTAGAGGGTCAGATGTCATGTTAGGGTGGTGGGTTTGCAGTATTGGTAGAGGGTCAGATGTCAGGTTAGGGTGGTGGGTTGGCAGTATTGGTAGAGAGTCACATGTCAGGTTAGGGTGGTGGTTTGGCAGTATTGGTAGAGGGTCAGATGTCAGGTTAGGGTGGTGGTTTGGCAGTATTGGTAGAGGGTCAGATGTCATGTTAGGGTGGTGGTTTGGCAGTAAGGGTAGAGGGTCAGATGTCATGTTAGGGTGGTGGGTTGGCAGGAAGGGTAGAGGGTCAGATGTCATGTTAGGGTGGTGGGTTGGCAGTATTGGTAGAGGGTCAGACGCCATGTTAGGGTGGTGGGTTGGCAGTATTGGTAGAGGGTCAGATGTCATGTTAGGGTGGTGGGTTGGCAGTATTGGTAGAGGGTCAGATGTCATGTTAGGGTGGTGGGTTGGCAGTATTGGTAGAGGGTCAGATGTCAGGTTAGGGTGGTGGGTTGGCAGTATTGGTAGAGGGTCAGATGGCAGGTTAGGGTGGTGGGTTGGCAGTATTGGTAGAGGGTCAGACGCCATGTTAGGGTGGTGGGTTGGCAGTATTGGTAGAGGGTCAGATGTCATGTTAGGGTGGTGGGTTGGCAGTATTGGTAGAGGGTCAGATGTCATGTTAGGGTGGTGGGTTGGCACTATTGGTAGAGGGTCAGATGTCAGGTTAGGGTGGTGGGTTGGCAGTAAGGGTAGAGGGTCAGATGTCAGGTTAGGGTGGTGGGTTGCCAGTATTGGTAGAGGGTCAGATGTCAGGTTAGGGTGGTGGGTTGGCAGTATTGGTAGAGGGTCAGATGGCAGGTTAGGGTGGTGGGTTGGCAGTATTGGTAGAGGGTCAGACGCCATGTTAGGGTGGTGTGTTGGCAGTATTGGTCGAGGGTCAGATGTCATGTTAGGGTGGTGGGTTGGCAGTATTGGTAGAGGGTCAGATGTCATGTTAGGGTGGTGGATTGGCAGTATTGGTAGAGGGTCAGATGTCAGGTTAGGGTGGTGGGTTGGCAGTAAGGGTAGAGGGTCAGATGTCAGGTTAGGGTGGTGGGTTGCCAGTATTGGTAGAGGGTCAGATGTCAGGTTAGGGTGGTGGGTTGGCAGTATTGGTAGAGGGTCAGATGTCTGGTTAGGGTGGTGGGTTGGCAGTATTGGTAGAGGGTCAGATGTCATGTTAGGGTGGTGGGTTGGCAGTATTGGTAGAGGGTCAGATGTCAGGTTATGGTGGTGGGTTGGCAGTAAGGGTAGAGGGTCAGATGTCAGGTTAGGGTGGTGGGTTGCCAGTATTGGTAGAGGGTCAGATGTCAGGTTAGGGTGGTGGGTTGGCAGTATTGTTAGAGGGTCCGATGTCAGGTTAGGGTGGTGGGTTGGCAGTAAGGGTAGAGTGTCAGACACCATGTTAGGGTGGTGGGTTGGCATAAAGGGTAGAGGGTCAGACACCATGTTAGGGTGATGGGTTGGCAGTAAGGGTAGAGGGTCAGATGCCATGTTAGGGTGGTGGGTTGGCAGTAAGGGTAGAGGGTCAGATGCCATGTTATGGTGGTGGGTTGGCAGTAAGGGTAGAGGGTCAGATGTCATGTTAGGGTGGTGGTTTGGCAGTAAGGGTAGAGGGTCAGATGTCAGGTTAGGGTGGTGGGTTGTCAATAAGGGTAGAGGGTCAGATGTCAGGTTAGGGTGGTGGGTTGGCAGTAAGGGTAGAGGGTCAGATGTCAGGTTAGGGTGGTGGGTTGTCAGTAAGGGTAGAGGGTCAGATGTCAGGTTAGGGTGGTAGGTTGTCAGTAAGGGTAGAGGGTCAGATGTCAGGTTAGGGTGGTGGGTTGGCAGTAAGGGTAGAGGGTCAGATGTCAGGTTAGGGTGGTGGGTTGGCAGTAAGGGTAGAGGGCCAGATGTCAGGTTAGGGTGGTGGGTTGGCAGTAAGGGTAGAGGGTCAGATGTCATGTTAGGGTGGTGGGTTGGCAGTAAGGGTAGAGGGTCAGATGTCATGTTAGGGTGGTGGTTTGGCAGTAAGGGTAGAGGGTCAGACACCATGTTAGGGTGGTGGGTTGGCAGTTAGGGTAGAGGGTCAGATGTCATGTTATGGTGGTGGGTTGGCAGTAAGGGTAGAGTGTCAGATGTCAGGTTAGGGTGGTGGATTGTCAGTAAGGGTAGAGGGTCAGATGTCAGGTTAGGGTGGTGGGTTGGCAGTAAGGGTAGAGGGTCAGATGTCATGTTAGGGTGGTGGGTTTGCAGTATTGGTAGAGGGTCAGATGTCAGGTTAGGGTGGTGGGTTGGCAGTATTGGTAGAGGGTCACATGTCAGGTTAGGGTGGTGGTTTGGCAGTATTGGTAGAGGGTCAGATGTCAGGTTAGGGTGGTGGTTTGGCAGTATTGGTAGAGGGTCAGATGTCATGTTAGGGTGGTGGTTTGGCAGTAAGGGTAGAGGGTCAGATGTCATGTTAGGGTGGTGGGTTGGCAGGAAGGGTAGAGGGTCAGATGTCATGTTAGGGTGGTGGGTTGGCAGTATTGCTAGAGGGCCAGACGCCATGTTAGGGTGGTGGGTTGGCAGTATTGGTAGAGGGTCAGATGTCATGTTAGGGTGGTGGGTTGGCAGTATTGGTAGAGGGTCAGATGTCATGTTAGGGTGGTGGGTTGGCAGTATTGGTAGAGGGTCAGATGTCAGGTTAGGGTGGTGGGTTGGCAGTAAGGGTAGAGGGTCAGATGTCAGGTTAGGGTTGTGGGTTGCCAGTATTGGTAGAGGGTCAGATGTCAGGTTAGGGTGGTGGGTTGGCAGTATTGGTAGAGGGTCAGATGTCAGGTTAGGGTGGTGGGTTGGCAGTATTGGTAGAGGGTCAGACGCCATGTTAGGGTGGTGGGTTGGCAGTATTGGTAGAGGGTCAGATGTCATGTTAGGGTGGTGGGTTGGCAGTATTGGTAGAGGGTCAGATGTCATGTTAGGGTGGTGGGTTGGCAGTATTGGTAGAGGGTCAGATGTCAGGTTAGGGTGGTGGGTTGGCAGTAAGGGTAGAGGGTCAGATGTCAGGTTAGGGTGGTGGGTTGCCAGTATTGGTAGAGGGTCAGATGTCAGGTTAGGGTGGTGGGTTGGCAGTATTGGTAGAGGGTCAGATGTCAGGTTAGGGTGGTGGGTTGGCAGTATTGGTAGAGGGTCAGACGCCATGTTAGGGTGGTGGGTTGGCAGTATTGGTAGAGGGTCAGATGTCATGTTAGGGTGGTGGGTTGGCAGTATTGGTAGAGGGTCAGACGTCATGTTAGGGTGGTGGGTTGGCAGTATTGGTAGAGGGTCAGATGTCAGGTTAGGGTGGTGGGTTGGCAGTAAGGGTAGAGGGTCAGATGTCAGGTTAGGGTGGTGGGTTGCCAGTATTGGTAGAGGGTCAGATGTCAGGTTAGGGTGGTGGGTTGGCAGTATTGGTAGAGGGTCAGATGTCAGGTTAGGGTGGTGGGTTGGCAGTATTGGTAGAGGGTCAGATGTCATGTTAGGGTGGTGGGTTGGCGGTAAGGGTAGAGGGTCAGATGTCAGGTTAGGGTGGTGGGTTGGCAGTATTGGTAGAGGGTCAGATGTCATGTTAGGGTGGTGGGTTGGCAGTATTGGTAGAGGGTCAGATGTCATGTTAGGGTGGTGGGTTGGCAGTATTGGTAGAGGGTCAGATGTCAGGTTAGGGTGGTGGGTTGGCAGTAAGGGTAGAGGGTCAGATGTCCTGTTAGGGTGGTGGGTTTGCAGTATTGGTAGAGGGTCAGATGTCAGGTTAGGGTGGTGGGTTGGCAGTATTGGTAGAGGGTCACATGTCAGGTTAGGGTGGTGGTTTGGCAGTATTGGTAGAGGGTCAGATGTCAGGTTAGGGTGGTGGTTTGGCAGTATTGGTAGAGGGTCAGATGTCATGTTAGGGTGGTGGTTTGGCAGTAAGGGTAGAGGGTCAGATGTCATGTTAGGGTGGTGGGTTGGCAGTATTGGTAGAGGGTCAGACGCCATGTTAGGGTGGTGGGTTGGCAGTATTGGTAGAGGGTCAGATGTCATGTTAGGGTGGTGGGTTGGCAGTATTGGTAGAGGGTCAGATGTCATGTTAGGGTGGTGGGTTGGCAGTATTGGTAGAGGGTCAGATGTCAGGTTAGGGTGGTGGGTTGGCAGTAAGGGTAGAGGGTCAGATGTCAGGTTAGGGTGGTGGGTTGCCAGTATTGGTAGA
Organism: Eledone cirrhosa; assembly: GCA_964016885.1. NCBI lineage: Eukaryota > Metazoa > Mollusca > Cephalopoda > Octopoda > Eledonidae > Eledone > Eledone cirrhosa. The sequence goes on from OZ024762.1 coordinate 29,320,101, forward strand.
GGGTCAGATGTCAGGTTAGGGTGGTGGGTTGGCAGTAAGGGTAGAGGGTCAGGTTAGGGTTGTGGGTTGCCAGTATTGGTAGAGGGTCAGATGTCAGGTTAGGGTGGTGGGTTGGCAGTATTGGTAGAGGGTCAGATGTCAGGTTAGGGTGGTGGGTTGGCAGTATTGGTAGAGGGTCAGACGCCATGTTAGGGTGGTGGGTTGGCAGTATTGGTAGAGGGTCAGATGTCATGTTAGGGTGGTGGGTTGGCAGTATTGGTAGAGGGTCAGATGTCATGTTAGGGTGGTGGGTTGGCAGTATTGGTAGAGGGTCAGATGTCAGGTTAGGGTGGTGGGTTGGCAGTAAGGGTAGAGGGTCAGATGTCAGGTTAGGGTGGTGGGTTGCCAGTATTGGTAGAGGGTCAGATGTCAGGTTAGGGTGGTGGGTTGGCAGTATTGGTAGAGGGTCAGATGTCAGGTTAGGGTGGTGGGTTGGCAGTATTGGTAGAGGGTCAGACGCCATGTTAGGGTGGTGGGTTGGCAGTATTGGTAGAGGGTCAGATGTCATGTTAGGGTGGTGGGTTGGCAGTATTGGTAGAGGGTCAGACGTCATGTTAGGGTGGTGGGTTGGCAGTATTGGTAGAGGGTCAGATGTCAGGTTAGGGTGGTGGGTTGGCAGTAAGGGTAGAGGGTCAGATGTCAGGTTAGGGTGGTGGGTTGCCAGTATTGGTAGAGGGTCAGATGTCAGGTTAGGGTGGTGGGTTGGCAGTATTGGTAGAGGGTCAGATGTCAGGTTAGGGTGGTGGTTTGGCAGTATTGGTAGAGGGTCAGATGTCATGTTAGGGTGGTGGGTTGGCAGTATTGGTAGAGGGTCAGACGCCATGTTAGGGTGGTGGGTTGGCAGTATTGGTAGAGGGTCAGATGTCATGTTAGGGTGGTGGGTTGGCAGTATTGGTAGAGGGTCAGATGTCATGTTAGGGTGGTGGGTTGGCAGTATTGGTAGAGGGTCAGATGTCAGGTTAGGGTGGTGGGTTGGCAGTAAGGGTAGAGGGTCAGATGTCAGGTTAGGGTGGTGGGTTGCCAGTATTGGTAGAGGGTCAGATGTCAGGTTAGGGTGGTGGGTTGGCAGTAAGGGTAGAGGGTCAGGTTAGGGTTGTGGGTTGCCAGTATTGGTAGAGGGTCAGATGTCAGGTTAGGGTGGTGGGTTGGCAGTATTGGTAGAGGGTCAGATGTCAGGTTAGGGTGGTGGGTTGGCAGTATTGGTAGAGGGTCAGACGCCATGTTAGGGTGGTGGGTTGGCAGTATTGGTAGAGGGTCAGATGTCATGTTAGGGTGGTGGGTTGGCAGTATTGGTAGAGGGTCAGATGTCATGTTAGGGTGGTGGGTTGGCAGTATTGGTAGAGGGTCAGATGTCAGGTTAGGGTGGTGGGTTGGCAGTAAGGGTAGAGGGTCAGATGTCAGGTTAGGGTGGTGGGTTGCCAGTATTGGTAGAGGGTCAGATGTCAGGTTAGGGTGGTGGGTTGGCAGTATTGGTAGAGGGTCAGATGTCAGGTTAGGGTGGTGGGTTGGCAGTATTGGTAGAGGGTCAGACGCCATGTTAGGGTGGTGGGTTGGCAGTATTGGTAGAGGGTCAGATGTCATGTTAGGGTGGTGGGTTGGCAGTATTGGTAGAGGGTCAGACGTCATGTTAGGGTGGTGGGTTGGCAGTATTGGTAGAGGGTCAGATGTCAGGTTAGGGTGGTGGGTTGGCAGTAAGGGTAGAGGGTCAGATGTCAGGTTAGGGTGGTGGGTTGCCAGTATTGGTAGAGGGTCAGATGTCAGGTTAGGGTGGTGGGTTGGCAGTATTGGTAGAGGGTCAGATGTCAGGTTAGGGTGGTGGGTTGGCAGTATTGGTAGAGGGTCAGATGTCAGGTTAGGGTGGTGGGTTGGCGGTAAGGGTAGAGGGTCAGATGTCAGGTTAGGGTGGTGGGTTGGCAGTATTGGTAGAGGGTCAGATGTCATGTTAGGGTGGTGGGTTGGCAGTATTGGTAGAGGGTCAGATGTCATGTTAGGGTGGTGGGTTGGCAGTATTGGTAGAGGGTCAGATGTCAGGTTAGGGTGGTGGGTTGGCAGTAAGGGTAGAGGGTCAGATGTCATGTTAGGGTGGTGGGTTTGCAGTATTGGTAGAGGGTCAGATGTCAGGTTAGGGTGGTGGGTTGGCAGTATTGGTAGAGGGTCACATGTCAGGTTAGGGTGGTGGTTTGGCAGTATTGGTAGAGGGTCAGATGTCAGGTTAGGGTGGTGGTTTGGCAGTATTGGTAGAGGGTCAGATGTCATGTTAGGGTGGTGGTTTGGCAGTAAGGGTAGAGGGTCAGATGTCATGTTAGGGTGGTGGGTTGGCAGTATTGATAGAGGGTCAGACGCCATGTTAGGGTGGTGGGTTGGCAGTATTGGTAGAGGGTCAGATGTCATGTTAGGGTGGTGGGTTGGCAGTATTGGTACAGGGTCAGATGTCATGTTAGGGTGGTGGGTTGGCAGTATTGGTAGAGGGTCAGATGTCAGGTTAGGGTGGTGGGTTGGCAGTAAGGGTAGAGGGTCAGATGTCAGGTTAGGGTGGTGGGTTGCCAGTATTGGTAGAGGGTCAGATGTCAGGTTAGGGTGGTGGGTTGGCAGTATTGGTAGAGGGTCAGATGGCAGGTTAGGGTGGTGGGTTGGCAGTATTGGTAGAGGGTCAGACGCCATGTTAGGGTGGTGGGTTGGCAGTATTGGTAGAGGGTCAGATGTCATGTTAGGGTGGTGGGTTGGCAGTATTGGTAGAGGGTCAGATGTCATGTTAGGGTGGTGGGTTGGCAGTATTGTTAGAGGGTCAGATGTCAGGTTAGGGTGGTGGGTTGGCAGTAAGGGTAGAGGGTCAGATGTCAGGTTAGGGTGGTGGGTTGCCAGTATTGGTAGAGGGTCAGATGTCAGGTTAGGGTGGTGGGTTGGCAGTATTGGTAGAGGGTCAGATGTCAGGTTAGGGTGGTGGGTTGGCAGTATTGGTAGAGGGTCAGATGTCATGTTAGGGTGGTGGGTTGGCAGTATTGGTAGAGGGTCAGATGTCAGGTTATGGTGGTGGGTTGGCAGTAAGGGTAGAGGGTCAGATGTCAGGTTAGGGTGGTGGGTTGCCAGTATTGGTAGAGGGTCAGATGTCAGGTTAGGGTGGTGGGTTGGCAGTATTGGTAGAGGGGCCGATGTCAGGTTAGGGTGGTGGGTTGGCAGTAAGGGTAGAGTGTCAGACACCATGTTAGGGTGGTGGGTTGGCATAAAGGGTAGAGGGTCAGACACCATGTTAGGGTGATGGGTTGGCAGTAAGGGTAGAGGGTCAGATGCCATGTTAGGGTGGTGGCTTGGCAGTAAGGGTAGAGGGTCAGACACCATGTTAGGGTGATGGGTTGGCAGTAAGGGTAGAGGGTCAGATGCCATGTTAGGGTGGTGGGTTGGCAGTATTGGTAGAGGGCCAGACGCCATGTTAGGGTGGTGGGTTGGCAGTATTGGTAGAGGGTCAGATGTCATGTTAGGGTGGTGGGTTGGCAGTATTGGTAGAGGGTCAGATGTCATGTTAGGGTGGTGGGTTGGCAGTATTGGTAGAGGGTCAGATGTCAGGTTAGGGTGGTGGGTTGGCAGTAAGGGTAGAGGGTCAGATGTCAGGTTAGGGTTGTGGGTTGCCAGTATTGGTAGAGGGTCAGATGTCAGGTTAGGGTGGTGGGTTGGCAGTATTGGTAGAGGGTCAGATGTCAGGTTAGGGTGGTGGGTTGGCAGTATTGGTAGAGGGTCAGACGCCATGTTAGGGTGGTGGGTTGGCAGTATTGGTAGAGGGTCAGATGTCATGTTAGGGTGGTGGGTTGGCAGTATTGGTAGAGGGTCAGATGTCATGTTAGGGTGGTGGGTTGGCAGTATTGGTAGAGGGTCAGATGTCAGGTTAGGGTGGTGGGTTGGCAGTAAGGGTAGAGGGTCAGATGTCAGGTTAGGGTGGTGGGTTGCCAGTATTGGTAGAGGGTCAGATGTCAGGTTAGGGTGGTGGGTTGGCAGTATTGGTAGAGGGTCAGATGTCAGGTTAGGGTGGTGGGTTGGCAGTATTGGTAGAGGGTCAGACGCCATGTTAGGGTGGTGGGTTGGCAGTATTGGTAGAGGGTCAGATGTCATGTTAGGGTGGTGGGTTGGCAGTATTGGTAGAGGGTCAGACGTCATGTTAGGGTGGTGGGTTGGCAGTATTGGTAGAGGGTCAGATGTCAGGTTAGGGTGGTGGGTTGGCAGTAAGGGTAGAGGGTCAGATGTCAGGTTAGGGTGGTGGGTTGCCAGTATTGGTAGAGGGTCAGATGTCAGGTTAGGGTGGTGGGTTGGCAGTATTGGTAGAGGGTCAGATGTCAGGTTAGGGTGGTGGGTTGGCAGTATTGGTAGAGGGTCAGATGTCAGGTTAGGGTGGTGGGTTGGCGGTAAGGGTAGAGGGTCAGATGTCAGGTTAGGGTGGTGGGTTGGCAGTATTGGTAGAGGGTCAGATGTCATGTTAGGGTGGTGGGTTGGCAGTATTGGTAGAGGGTCAGATGTCATGTTAGGGTGGTGGGTTGGCAGTATTGGTAGAGGGTCAGATGTCAGGTTAGGGTGGTGGGTTGGCAGTAAGGGTAGAGGGTCAGATGTCATGTTAGGGTGGTGGGTTTGCAGTATTGGTAGAGGGTCAGATGTCAGGTTAGGGTGGTGGGTTGGCAGTATTGGTAGAGGGTCACATGTCAGGTTAGGGTGGTGGTTTGGCAGTATTGGTAGAGGGTCAGATGTCAGGTTAGGGTGGTGGTTTGGCAGTATTGGTAGAGGGTCAGATGTCATGTTAGGGTGGTGGTTTGGCAGTAAGGGTAGAGGGTCAGATGTCATGTTAGGGTGGTGGGTTGGCAGTATTGGTAGAGGGTCAGACGCCATGTTAGGGTGGTGGGTTGGCAGTATTGGTAGAGGGTCAGATGTCATGTTAGGGTGGTGGGTTGGCAGTATTGGTAGAGGGTCAGATGTCATGTTAGGGTGGTGGGTTGGCAGTATTGGTAGAGGGTCAGATGTCAGGTTAGGGTGGTGGGTTGGCAGTAAGGGTAGAGGGTCAGATGTCAGGTTAGGGTGGTGGGTTGCCAGTATTGGTAGAGGGTCAGATGTCAGGTTAGGGTGGTGGGTTGGCAGTAAGGGTAGAGGGTCAGATGTCAGGTTAGGGTTGTGGGTTGCCAGTATTGGTAGAGGGTCAGATGTCAGGTTAGGGTGGTGGGTTGGCAGTATTGGTAGAGGGTCAGATGTCAGGTTAGGGTGGTGGGTTGGCAGTATTGGTAGAGGGTCAGACGCCATGTTAGGGTGGTGGGTTGGCAGTATTGGTAGAGGGTCAGATGTCATGTTAGGGTGGTGGGTTGGCAGTATTGGTAGAGGGTCAGATGTCATGTTAGGGTGGTGGGTTGGCAGTATTGGTAGAGGGTCAGATGTCAGGTTAGGGTGGTGGGTTGGCAGTAAGGGTAGAGGGTCAGATGCCAGGTTAGGGTGGTGGGTTGCCAGTATTGGTAGAGGGTCAGATGTCAGGTTAGGGTGGTGGGTTGGCAGTATTGGTAGAGGGTCAGATGTCAGGTTAGGGTGGTGGGTTGGCAGTATTGGTAGAGGGTCAGACGCCATGTTAGGGTGGTGGGTTGGCAGTATTGGTAGAGGGTCAGATGTCATGTTAGGGTGGTGGGTTGGCAGTATTGGTAGAGGGTCAGACGTCATGTTAGGGTGGTGGGTTGGCAGTATTGGTAGAGGGTCAGATGTCAGGTTAGGGTGGTGGGTTGGCAGTAAGGGTAGAGGGTCAGATGTCAGGTTAGGGTGGTGGGTTGCCAGTATTGGTAGAGGGTCAGATGTCAGGTTAGGGTGGTGGGTTGGCAGTATTGGTAGAGGGTCAGATGTCAGGTTAGGGTGGTGGGTTGGCAGTATTGGTAGAGGGTCAGATGTCAGGTTAGGGTGGTGGGTTGGCGGTAAGGGTAGAGGGTCAGACGCCATGTTAGGGTGGTGGGTTGGCAGTATTGGTAGAGGGTCAGATGTCATGTTAGGGTGGTGGGTTGGCAGTATTGGTAGAGGGTCAGACGTCATGTTAGGGTGGTGGGTTGGCAGTATTGGTAGAGGGTCAGATGTCAGGTTAGGGTGGTGGGTTGGCAGTAAGGGTAGAGGGTCAGATGTCAGGTTAGGGTGGTGGGTTGCCAGTATTGGTAGAGGGTCAGATGTCAGGTTAGGGTGGTGGGTTGGCAGTAAGGGTAGAGGGTCAGATGTCATGTTAGGGTGGTGGGTTTGCAGTATTGGTAGAGGGTCAGATGTCAGGTTAGGGTGGTGGGTTGGCAGTATTGGTAGAGGGTCACATGTCAGGTTAGGGTGGTGGTTTGGCAGTATTGGTAGAGGGTCAGATGTCAGGTTAGGGTGGTGGTTTGGCAGTATTGGTAGAGGGTCAGATGTCATGTTAGGGTGGTGGTTTGGCAGTAAGGGTAGAGGGTCAGATGTCATGTTAGGGTGGTGGGTTGGCAGTATTGGTAGAGGGTCAGACGCCATGTTAGGGTGGTGGGTTGGCAGTATTGGTAGAGGGTCAGATGTCATGTTAGGGTGGTGGGTTGGCAGTATTGGTAGAGGGTCAGATGTCATGTTAGGGTGGTGGGTTGGCAGTATTGGTAGAGGGTCAGATGTCAGGTTAGGGTGGTGGGTTGGCAGTAAGGGTAGAGGGTCAGATGTCAGGTTAGGGTGGTGGGTTGCCAGTATTGGTAGAGGGTCAGATGTCAGGTTAGGGTGGTGGGTTGGCAGTAAGGGTAGAGGGTCAGATGTCAGGTTAGGGTTGTGGGTTGCCAGTATTGGTAGAGGGTCAGATGTCAGGTTAGGGTGGTGGGTTGGCAGTATTGGTAGAGGGTCAGATGTCAGGTTAGGGTGGTGGGTTGGCAGTATTGGTAGAGGGTCAGACGCCATGTTAGGGTGGTGGGTTGGCAGTATTGGTAGAGGGTCAGATGTCATGTTAGGGTGGTGGGTTGGCAGTATTGGTAGAGGGTCAGATGTCATGTTAGGGTGGTGGGTTGGCAGTATTGGTAGAGGGTCAGATGTCAGGTTAGGGTGGTGGGTTGGCAGTAAGGGTAGAGGGTCAGATGCCAGGTTAGGGTGGTGGGTTGCCAGTATTGGTAGAGGGTCAGATGTCAGGTTAGGGTGGTGGGTTGGCAGTATTGGTAGAGGGTCAGATGTCAGGTTAGGGTGGTGGGTTGGCAGTATTGGTAGAGGGTCAGACGCCATGTTAGGGTGGTGGGTTGGCAGTATTGGTAGAGGGTCAGATGTCATGTTAGGGTGGTGGGTTGGCAGTATTGGTAGAGGGTCAGACGTCATGTTAGGGTGGTGGGTTGGCAGTATTGGTAGAGGGTCAGATGTCAGGTTAGGGTGGTGGGTTGGCAGTAAGGGTAGAGGGTCAGATGTCAGGTTAGGGTGGTGGGTTGCCAGTATTGGTAGAGGGTCAGATGTCAGGTTAGGGTGGTGGGTTGGCAGTATTGGTAGAGGGTCAGATGTCAGGTTAGGGTGGTGGGTTGGCAGTATTGGTAGAGGGTCAGATGTCAGGTTAGGGTGGTGGGTTGGCGGTAAGGGTAGAGGGTCAGATGTCAGGTTAGGGTGGTGGGTTGGCAGTATTGGTAGAGGGTCAGATGTCATGTTAGGGTGGTGGGTTGGCAGTATTGGTAGAGGGTCAGATGTCATGTTAGGGTGGTGGGTTGGCAGTATTGGTAGAGGGTCAGATGTCAGGTTAGGGTGGTGGGTTGGCAGTAAGGGTAGAGGGTCAGATGTCATGTTAGGGTGGTGGGTTTGCAGTATTGGTAGAGGGTCAGATGTCAGGTTAGGGTGGTGGGTTGGCAGTATTGGTAGAGGGTCACATGTCAGGTTAGGGTGGTGGTTTGGCAGTATTGGTAGAGGGTCAGATGTCAGGTTAGGGTGGTGGTTTGGCAGTATTGGTAGAGGGTCAGATGTCATGTTAGGGTGGTGGTTTGGCAGTAAGGGTAGAGGGTCAGATGTCATGTTAGGGTGGTGGGTTGGCAGTATTGGTAGAGGGTCAGACGCCATGTTAGGGTGGTGGGTTGGCAGTATTGGTAGAGGGTCAGATGTCATGTTAGGGTGGTGGGTTGGCAGTATTGGTAGAGGGTCAGATGTCATGTTAGGGTGGTGGGTTGGCAGTATTGGTAGAGGGTCAGATGTCAGGTTAGGGTGGTGGGTTGGCAGTAAGGGTAGAGGGTCAGATGTCAGGTTAGGGTGGTGGGTTGCCAGTATTGGTAGAGGGTCAGATGTCAGGTTAGGGTGGTGGGTTGGCAGTATTGGTAGAGGGTCAGATGGCAGGTTAGGGTGGTGGGTTGGCAGTATTGGTAGAGGGTCAGACGCCATGTTAGGGTGGTGGGTTGGCAGTATTGGTAGAGGGTCAGATGTCATGTTAGGGTGGTGGGTTGGCAGTATTGGTAGAGGGTCAGATGTCATGTTAGGGTGGTGGGTTGGCAGTATTGGTAGAGGGTCAGATGTCAGGTTAGGGTGGTGGGTTGGCAGTAAGGGTAGAGGGTCAGATGTCAGGTTAGGGTGGTGGGTTGCCAGTATTGGTAGAGGGTCAGATTTCAGGTTAGGGTGGTGGGTTGGCAGTATTGGTAGAGGGTCAGATGTCAGGTTAGGGTGGTGGGTTGGCAGTATTGGTAGAGGGTCAGATGTCATGTTAGGGTGGTTTGTTGGCAGTATTGGTAGAGGGTCAGATGTCAGGTTATGGTGGTGGGTTGGCAGTAAGGGTAGAGGGTCAGATGTCAGGTTAGGGTGGTGGGTTGCCAGTATTGGTAGAGGGTCAGATGTCAGGTTAGGGTGGTGGGTTGGCAGTATTGGTAGAGGGTCCGATGTCAGGTTAGGGTGGTGGGTTGGCAGTAAGGGTAGAGTGTCAGACACCATGTTAGGGTGGTGGGTTGGCATAAAGGGTAGAGGGTCAGACACCATGTTAGGGTGATGGGTTGGCAGTAAGGGTAGAGGGTCAGATGCCATGTTAGGGTGGTGGCTTGGCAGTAAGGGTAGAGGGTCAGATGCCATGTTATGGTGGTGGGTTGGCAGTACGGGTAGAGGGTCAGATGTCATGTTAGGGTGGTGGTTTGGCAGTAAGGGTAGAGGGTCAGATGTCAGGTTAGGGTGGTGGGTTGTCAATAAGGGTAGAGGGTCAGATGTCAGGTTAGGGTGGTGGGTTGGCAGTAAGGGTAGAGGGTCAGATGTCAGGTTAGGGTGGTGGGTTGTCAGTAAGGGTAGAGGGTCAGATGTCAGGTTTGGGTGGTGGGTTGTCAGTAAGGGTAGAGGGTCAGATGTCAGGTTAGGGTGGTGGGTTGGCAGTAAGGGTAGAGGGTCAGATGTCAGGTTAGGGTGGTGGGTTGGCAGTAAGGGTAGAGGGTCAGATGTCAGGTTAGGGTGGTGGGTTGGCAGTAAGGGTAGAGGGTCAGATGTCATGTTAGGGTGGTGGGTTGGCAGTAAGGGTAGAGGGTCAGATGTCATGTTAGGGTGGTGGTTTGGCAGTAAGGGTAGAGGGTCAGACACCATGTTAGGGTGGTGGGTTGGCAGTATTGGTAGAGGGTCAGATGTCATGTTAGGGTGGTGGGTTGGCAGTATTGGTAGAGGGTCAGATGTCGGGTTAGGGTGGTGGGTTGGCAGTAAGGGTAGAGGGTCAGAAGTCAGGTTAGGGTGGTGGGTTGCCAGTATTGGTAGAGAGCCAGATGTCAGGTTAGGGTGGTGGGTTGGCAGTATTGGTAGAGGGTCAGATGTCAGGTTAGGGTGGTGGGTTGGCAGTATTGGTAGAGGGTCAGACGCCATGTTAGGGTGGTGGGTTGGCAGTATTGGTAGAGGGTCAGATGTCATGTTAGGGTGGTGGGTTGGCAGTATTGGTAGAGGGTCAGATGTCATGTTAGGGTGGTGGGTTGGCAGTATTGGTAGAGGGTCAGATGTCAGGTTAGGGTGGTGGGTTGGCAGTAAGGGTAGAGGGTCAGATGTCAGGTTAGGGTGGTGGTTTGGCAGTAAGGGTAGAGGGTCAGATGTCATGTTAGGGTGGTGGGTTGGCAGTATTGGTAGAGGGTCAGACGCCATGTTAGGGTGGTGGGTTGGCAGTATTGGTAGAGGGTCAGATGTCATGTTAGGGTGGTGGGTTGGCAGTATTGGTAGAGGGTCAGATGTCATGTTAGGGTGGTGGGTTGGCAGTATTGGTAGAGGGTCAGATGTCAGGTTAGGGTGGTGGGTTGGCAGTAAGGGTAGAGGGTCAGATGTCAGGTTAGGGTGGTGGGTTGCCAGTATTGGTAGAGGGTCAGATGTCAGGTTAGGGTGGTGGGTTGGCAGTAAGGGTAGAGGGTCAGATGTCAGGTTAGGGTTGTGGGTTGCCAGTATTGGTAGAGGGTCAGATGTCAGGTTAGGGTGGTGGGTTGGCAGTATTGGTAGAGGGTCAGATGTCAGGTTAGGGTGGTGGGTTGGCAGTATTGGTAGAGGGTCAGATGTCATGTTAGGGTGGTGGGTTGCCAGTATTGGTAGAGGGTCAGATGTCAGGTTAGGGTGATGGGTTGGCAGTATTGGTAGAGGGTCAGATGTCAGGTTAGGGTGGTGGGTTGGCAGTATTGGTAGAGGGTCAGATGTCAGGTTAGGGTGGTGGGTTGGCGGTAAGGGTAGAGGGTCAGATGTCAGGTTAGGGTGGTGGGTTGGCAGTATTGGTAGAGGGTCAGATGTCATGTTAGGGTGGTGGGTTGGCAGTATTGGTAGAGGGTCAGATGTCATGTTAGGGTGGTGGGTTGGCAGTATTGGTAGAGGGTCAGATGTCAGGTTAGGGTGGTGGGTTGGCAGTAAGGGTAGAGGGTCAGATGTCATGTTAGGGTGGTGGGTTTGCAGTATTGGTAGAGGGTCAGATGTCAGGTTAGGGTGGTGGGTTGGCAGTATTGGTAGAGGGTCACATGTCAGGTTAGGGTGGTGATTTGGCAGTATTGGTAGAGGGTCAGATGTCAGGTTAGGGTGGTGGTTTGGCAGTATTGGTAGAGGGTCAGATGTCATGTTAGGGTGGTGGTTTGGCAGTAAGGGTAGAGGGTCAGATGTCATGTTAGGGTGGTGGGTTGGCAGGAAGGGTAGAGGGTCAGATGTCATGTTAGGGTGGTGGGTTGGCAGTATTGGTAGAGGGTCAGACGCCATGTTAGGGTGGTGGGTTGGCAGTATTGGTAGAGGGTCAGATGTCATGTTAGGGTGGTGGGTTGGCAGTATTGGTAGAGGGTCAGATGTCATGTTAGGGTGGTGGGTTGGCAGTATTGGTAGAGGGTCAGATGTCAGGTTAGGGTGGTGGGTTGGCAGTAAGGGTAGAGGGTCAGATGTCAGGTTAGGGTGGTGGGTTGCCAGTATTGGTAGAGGGTCAGATGTCAGGTTAGGGTGGTGGGTTGGCAGTATTGGTAGAGGGTCAGATGGCAGGTTAGGGTGGTGGGTTGGCAGTATTGGTAGAGGGTCAGACGCCATGTTAGGGTGGTGGGTTGGCAGTATTGGTAGAGGGTCAGATGTCATGTTAGGGTGGTGGGTTGGCAGTATTGGTAGAGGGTCAGATGTCATGTTAGGGTGGTGGGTTGGCAGTATTGGTAGAGGGTCAGATGTCAGGTTAGGGTGGTGGGTTGGCAGTAAGGGTAGAGGGTCAGATGTCAGGTTAGGGTGGTGGGTTGCCAGTATTGGTAGAGGGTCAGATGTCAGGTTAGGGTGGTGGGTTGGCAGTATTGGTAGAGGGTCAGATGTCAGGTTAGGGTGGTGGGTTGGCAGTATTGGTAGAGGGTCAGATGTCATGTTAGGGTGGTGGGTTGGCAGTATTGGTAGAGGGTCAGATGTCAGGTTATGGTGGTGGGTTGGCAGTAAGGGTAGAGGGTCAGATGTCAGGTTAGGGTGGTGGGTTGCCAGTATTGGTAGAGGGTCAGATGTCAGGTTAGGGTGGTGGGTTGGCAGTATTGGTAGAGGGTCCGATGTCAGGTTAGGGTGGTGGGTTGGCAGTAAGGGTAGAGTGTCAGACACCATGTTAGGGTGGTGGGTTGGCATAAAGGGTAGAGGGTCAGACACCATGTTAGGGTGATGGGTTGGCAGTAAGGGTAGAGGGTCAGATGCCATGTTAGGGTGGTGTGTTTGCAGTAAGGGTAGAGGGTCAGATGCCATGTTATGGTGGTGGGTTGGCAGTAAGGGTAGAGGGTCAGATGTCATGTTAGGGTGGTGGTTTGGCAGTAAGGGTAGAGGGTCAGATGTCAGGTTAGGGTGGTGGGTTGTCAATAAGGGTAGAGGGTCAGATGCCAGGTTAGGGTGGTGGGTTGGCAGTAAGGGTAGAGGGTCAGATGTCAGGTTAGGGTGGTGGGTTGTCAGTAAGGGTAGAGGGTCAGATGTCAGGTTAGGGTGGTGGGTTGTCAGTAAGGGTAGAGGGTCAGATGTCAGGTTAGGGTGGTGGGTTGGCAGTAAGGGTAGAGGGTCAGATGTCAGGTTAGGGTGGTGGGTTGGCAGTAAGGGTAGAGGGTCAGATGTCAGGTTAGGGTGGTGGGTTGGCAGTAAGGGTAGAGGGTCAGATGTCATGTTAGGGTGGTGGGTTGGCAGTAAGGGTAGAGGGTCAGATGTCATGTTAGGGTGGTGGTTTGGCAGTAAGGGTAGAGGGTCAGACACCATGTTAGGGTGGTGGGTTGGCAGTTAGGGTAGAGGGTCAGATGTCATGTTATGGTGGTGGGTTGGCAGTAAGGGTAGAGGGTCAGATGTCAGGTTAGGGTGGTGGGTTGTCAGTAAGGGTAGAGGGTCAGATGTCAGGTTAGGGTGGTGGGTTGGCAGTAAGGGTAGAGGGTCAGATGTCATGTTAGGGTGGTGGGTTTGCAGTATTGGTAGAGGGTCAGATGTCAGGTTAGGGTGGTGGGTTGGCAGTATTGGTAGAGGGTCACATGTCAGGTTAGGGTGGTGGTTTGGCAGTATTGGTAGAGGGTCAGATGTCAGGTTAGGGTGGTGGTTTGGCAGTATTGGTAGAGGGTCAGATGTCATGTTAGGGTGGTGGTTTGGCAGTAAGGGTAGAGGGTCAGATGTCATGTTAGGGTGGTGGGTTGGCAGTATTGGTAGAGGGCCAGACGCCATGTTAGGGTGGTGGGTTGGCAGTATTGGTAGAGGGTCAGATGTCATGTTAGGGTGGTGGGTTGGCAGTATTGGTAGAGGGTCAGATGTCATGTTAGGGTGGTGGGTTGGCAGTATTGGTAGAGGGTCAGATGTCAGGTTAGGGTGGTGGGTTGGCAGTAAGGGTAGAGGGTCAGATGTCAGGTTAGGGTTGTGGGTTGCCAGTATTGGTAGAGGGTCAGATGTCAGGTTAGGGTGGTGGGTTGGCAGTATTGGTAGAGGGTCAGATGTCAGGTTAGGGTGGTGGGTTGGCAGTAAGGGTAGAGGGTCAGATGTCAGGTTAGGGTGGTGGGTTGCCAGTATTGGTAGAGGGTCAGATGTCAGGTTAGGGTGATGGGTTGGCAGTATTGGTAGAGGGTCAGATGTCAGGTTAGGGTGGTGGGTTGGCAGTATTGGTAGAGGGTCAGATGTCAGGTTAGGGTGGTGGGTTGGCGGTAAGGGTAGAGGGTCAGATGTCAGGTTAGGGTGGTGGGTTGGCAGTATTGGTAGAGGGTCAGATGTCATGTTAGGGTGGTGGGTTGGCAGTATTGGTAGAGGGTCAGATGTCATGTTAGGGTGGTGGGTTGGCAGTATTGGTAGAGGGTCAGATGTCAGGTTAGGGTGGTGGGTTGGCAGTAAGGGTAGAGGGTCAGATGTCATGTTAGGGTGGTGGGTTGGCAGTAAGGGTAGAGGGTCAGATGTCAGGTTAGGGTTGTGGGTTGCCAGTATTGGTAGAGGGTCAGATGTCAGGTTAGGGTGGTGGGTTGGCAGTATTGGTAGAGGGTCAGATGTCAGGTTAGGGTGGTGGGTTGGCAGTATTGGTAGAGGGTCAGATGTCATGTTAGGGTGGTGGGTTGGCAGTATTGGTAGAGTGTCAGATGTCATGTTAGGGTGGTGGGTTGGCAGTATTGGTAGAGGGTCAGATGTCAGGTTAGGGTGGTGGGTTGGCAGTAAGGGTAGAGGGTCAGATGTCAGGTTAGGGTGGTGGGTTGCCAGTATTGGTAGAGGGTCAGATGTCAGGTTAGGGTGGTGGGTTGGCAGTATTGGTAGAGGGTCAGATGTCAGGTTAGGGTGGTGGGTTGGCAGTATTGGTAGAGGGTCAGACGCCATGTTAGGGTGGTGGGTTGGCAGTATTGGTAGAGGGTCAGATGTCATGTTAGGGTGGTGGGTTGGCAGTATTGGTAGAGGGTCAGATGTCATGTTAGGGTGGTGGGTTGGCAGTATTGGTAGAGGGTAAGATGTCAGGTTAGGGTGGTGGGTTGGCAGTAAGGGTAGAGGGTCAGATGTCAGGTTAGGGTGGTGGGTTGCCAGTATTGGTAGAGGGTCAGATGTCAGGTTAGGGTGGTGGGTTGGCAGTATTGGTAGAGGGTCAGATGTCAGGTTAGGGTGGTGGGTTGGCAGTATTGGTAGAGGGTCAGATGTCAGGTTAGGGTGGTGGGTTGGCGGTAAGGGTAGAGGGTCAGATGTCAGGTTAGGGTTGTGGGTTGGCAGTATTGGTAGAGGGTCAGATGTCATGTTAGGGTGTTGGGTTGGCAGTATTGGTAGAGGGTCAGATGTCATGTTAGGGTGGTGGGTTGGCAGTATTGATAGAGGATCAGAAGTCATGTTAGGGTGGTGGGTTGGCAGTATTGGTAGAGGGTCAGATGTCAGGTTAGGGTGGTGGTTTGGCAGTATTGGTAGAGGGTCAGATGTCATGTTAGGGTGGTCGGTTTGCAGTATTGGTAGAGGGTCAGATGTCAGGTTAGGGTGGTGGGTTGGCAGTATTGGTAGAGGGTCACATGTCAGGTTAGGGTGGTGGTTTGGCAGTATTGGTAGAGGGTCAGATGTCAGGTTAGGGTGGTGGTTTGGCAGTATTGGTAGAGGGTCAGATGTCATGTTAGGGTGGTGGTTTGTCACTAAGGGTAGAGGGTCAGATGTCATGTTAGGGTGGTGGGTTGGCAGTATTGGTAGAGGGTCAGACGCCATGTTAGGGTGGTGGGTTGGCAGTATTGGTAGAGGGTCAGATGTCATGTTAGGGTGGTGGGTTGGCAGTATTGGTAGAGGGTCAGATGTCATGTTAGGGTGGTGGGTTGGCAGTATTGGTAGAGGGTCAGATGTCAGGTTAGTGTGGTGGGTTGGCAGTAAGGGTAGAGGGTCAGATATCAGGTTAGGGTGGTGGGTTGCCAGTATTGGTAGAGGGTCAGATGTCAGGTTAGGGTGGTGGGTTGGCAGTATTGGTAGAGGGTCAGATGTCAGGTTAGGGTGGTGGGTTGGCAGTATTGGTAGAGGGTCAGACGCCATGTTAGGGTGGTGGGTTGGCAGTATTGGTAGAGGGTCAGATGTCATGTTAGGGTGGTGTGTTTGCAGTAAGGGTAGAGGGTCAGATGCCATGTTATGGTGGTGGGTTGGCAGTAAGGGTAGAGGGTCAGATGTCATGTTAGGGTGGTGGTTTGGCAGTAAGGGTAGAGGGTCAGATGTCAGGTTAGGGTGGTGGGTTGTCAATAAGGGTAGAGGGTCAGATGCCAGGTTAGGGTGGTGGGTTGGCAGTAAGGGTAGAGGGTCAGATGTCAGGTTAGGGTGGTGGGTTGTCAGTAAGGGTAGAGGGTCAGATGTCAGGTTAGGGTGGTGGGTTGTCAGTAAGGGTAGAGGGTCAGATGTCAGGTTAGGGTGGTGGGTTGGCAGTAAGGGTAGAGGGTCAGATGTCAGGTTAGGGTGGTGGGTTGGCAGTAAGGGTAGAGGGTCAGATGTCAGGTTAGGGTGGTGGGTTGGCAGTAAGGGTAGAGGGTCAGATGTCATGTTAGGGTGGTGGGTTGGCAGTAAGGGTAGAGGGTCAGATGTCATGTTAGGGTGGTGGTTTGGCAGTAAGGGTAGAGGGTCAGACACCATGTTAGGGTGGTGGGTTGGCAGTTAGGGTAGAGGGTCAGATGTCATGTTATGGTGGTGGGTTGGCAGTAAGGGTAGAGGGTCAGATGTCAGGTTAGGGTGGTGGGTTGTCAGTAAGGGTAGAGGGTCAGATGTCAGGTTAGGGTGGTGGGTTGGCAGTAAGGGTAGAGGGTCAGATGTCATGTTAGGGTGGTGGGTTTGCAGTATTGGTAGAGGGTCAGATGTCAGGTTAGGGTGGTGGGTTGGCAGTATTGGTAGAGGGTCACATGTCAGGTTAGGGTGGTGGTTTGGCAGTATTGGTAGAGGGTCAGATGTCAGGTTAGGGTGGTGGTTTGGCAGTATTGGTAGAGGGTCAGATGTCATGTTAGGGTGGTGGTTTGGCAGTAAGGGTAGAGGGTCAGATGTCATGTTAGGGTGGTGGGTTGGCAGGAAGGGTAGAGGGTCAGATGTCATGTTAGGGTGGTGGGTTGGCAGTATTGGTAGAGGGCCAGACGCCATGTTAGGGTGGTGGGTTGGCAGTATTGGTAGAGGGTCAGATGTCATGTTAGGGTGGTGGGTTGGCAGTATTGGTAGAGGGTCAGATGTCATGTTAGGGTGGTGGGTTGGCAGTATTGGTAGAGGGTCAGATGTCAGGTTAGGGTGGTGGGTTGGCAGTAAGGGTAGAGGGTCAGATGTCAGGTTAGGGTTGTGGGTTGCCAGTATTGGTAGAGGGTCAGATGTCAGGTTAGGGTGGTGGGTTGGCAGTATTGGTAGAGGGTCAGATGTCAGGTTAGGGTGGTGGGTTGGCAGTAAGGGTAGAGGGTCAGATGTCAGGTTAGGGTGGTGGGTTGCCAGTATTGGTAGAGGGTCAGATGTCAGGTTAGGGTGATGGGTTGGCAGTATTGGTAGAGGGTCAGATGTCAGGTTAGGGTGGTGGGTTGGCAGTATTGGTAGAGGGTCAGATGTCAGGTTAGGGTGGTGGGTTGGCGGTAAGGGTAGAGGGTCAGATGTCAGGTTAGGGTGGTGGGTTGGCAGTATTGGTAGAGGGTCAGATGTCATGTTAGGGTGGTGGGTTGGCAGTATTGGTAGAGGGTCAGATGTCATGTTAGGGTGGTGGGTTGGCAGTATTGGTAGAGGGTCAGATGTCAGGTTAGGGTGGTGGGTTGGCAGTAAGGGTAGAGGGTCAGATGTCATGTTAGGGTGGTGGGTTGGCAGTAAGTGTAGAGGGTCAGATGTCAGGTTAGGGTTGTGGGTTGCCAGTATTGGTAGAGGGTCAGATGTCAGGTTAGGGTGGTGGGTTGGCAGTATTGGTAGAGGGTCAGATGTCAGGTTAGGGTGGTGGGTTGGCAGTATTGGTAGAGGGTCAGATGTCATGTTAGGGTGGTGGGTTGGCAGTATTGGTAGAGTGTCAGATGTCATGTTAGGGTGGTGGGTTTGCAGTATTGGTAGAGGGTCAGATGTCAGGTTAGGGTGGTGGGTTGGCAGTATTGGTAGAGGGTCCGATGTCAGGTTAGGGTGGTGGGTTGGCAGTAAGGGTAGAGTGTCAGACACCATGTTAGGGTGGTGGGTTGGCATAAAGGGTAGAGGGTCAGACACCATGTTAGGGTGATGGGTTGGCAGTAAGGGTAGAGGGTCAGATGCCATGTTAGGGTGGTGTGTTTGCAGTAAGGGTAGAGGGTCAGATGCCATGTTATGGTGGTGGGTTGGCAGTAAGGGTAGAGGGTCAGATGTCATGTTAGGGTGGTGGTTTGGCAGTAAGGGTAGAGGGTCAGATGTCAGGTTAGGGTGGTGGGTTGTCAATAAGGGTAGAGGGTCAGATGCCAGGTTAGGGTGGTGGGTTGGCAGTAAGGGTAGAGGGTCAGATGTCAGGTTAGGGTGGTGGGTTGTCAGTAAGGGTAGAGGGTCAGATGTCAGGTTAGGGTGGTGGGTTGTCAGTAAGGGTAGAGGGTCAGATGTCAGGTTAGGGTGGTGGGTTGGCAGTAAGGGTAGAGGGTCAGATGTCAGGTTAGGGTGGTGGGTTGGCAGTAAGGGTAGAGGGTCAGATGTCAGGTTAGGGTGGTGGGTTGGCAGTAAGGGTAGAGGGTCAGATGTCATGTTAGGGTGGTGGGTTGGCAGTAAGGGTAGAGGGTCAGATGTCATGTTAGGGTGGTGGTTTGGCAGTAAGGGTAGAGGGTCAGACACCATGTTAGGGTGGTGGGTTGGCAGTTAGGGTAGAGGGTCAGATGTCATGTTATGGTGGTGGGTTGGCAGTAAGGGTAGAGGGTCAGATGTCAGGTTAGGGTGGTGGGTTGTCAGTAAGGGTAGAGGGTCAGATGTCAGGTTAGGGTGGTGGGTTGGCAGTAAGGGTAGAGGGTCAGATGTCATGTTAGGGTGGTGGGTTTGCAGTATTGGTAGAGGGTCAGATGTCAGGTTAGGGTGGTGGGTTGGCAGTATTGGTAGAGGGTCACATGTCAGGTTAGGGTGGTGGTTTGGCAGTATTGGTAGAGGGTCAGATGTCAGGTTAGGGTGGTGGTTTGGCAGTATTGGTAGAGGGTCAGATGTCATGTTAGGGTGGTGGTTTGGCAGTAAGGGTAGAGGGTCAGATGTCATGTTAGGGTGGTGGGTTGGCAGTATTGGTAGAGGGCCAGACGCCATGTTAGGGTGGTGGGTTGGCAGTATTGGTAGAGGGTCAGATGTCATGTTAGGGTGGTGGGTTGGCAGTATTGGTAGAGGGTCAGATGTCATGTTAGGGTGGTGGGTTGGCAGTATTGGTAGAGGGTCAGATGTCAGGTTAGGGTGGTGGGTTGGCAGTAAGGGTAGAGGGTCAGATGTCAGGTTAGGGTTGTGGGTTGCCAGTATTGGTAGAGGGTCAGATGTCAGGTTAGGGTGGTGGGTTGGCAGTATTGGTAGAGGGTCAGATGTCAGGTTAGGGTGGTGGGTTGGCAGTAAGGGTAGAGGGTCAGATGTCAGGTTAGGGTGGTGGGTTGCCAGTATTGGTAGAGGGTCAGATGTCAGGTTAGGGTGATGGGTTGGCAGTATTGGTAGAGGGTCAGATGTCAGGTTAGGGTGGTGGGTTGGCAGTATTGGTAGAGGGTCAGATGTCAGGTTAGGGTGGTGGGTTGGCGGTAAGGGTAGAGGGTCAGATGTCAGGTTAGGGTGGTGGGTTGGCAGTATTGGTAGAGGGTCAGATGTCATGTTAGGGTGGTGGGTTGGCAGTATTGGTAGAGGGTCAGATGTCATGTTAGGGTGGTGGGTTGGCAGTATTGGTAGAGGGTCAGATGTCAGGTTAGGGTGGTGGGTTGGCAGTAAGGGTAGAGGGTCAGATGTCATGTTAGGGTGGTGGGTTGGCAGTAAGGGTAGAGGGTCAGATGTCAGGTTAGGGTTGTGGGTTGCCAGTATTGGTAGAGGGTCAGATGTCAGGTTAGGGTGGTGGGTTGGCAGTATTGGTAGAGGGTCAGATGTCAGGTTAGGGTGGTGGGTTGGCAGTATTGGTAGAGGGTCAGATGTCATGTTAGGGTGGTGGGTTGGCAGTATTGGTAGAGTGTCAGATGTCATGTTAGGGTGGTGGGTTGGCAGTATTGGTAGAGGGTCAGATGTCAGGTTAGGGTGGTGGGTTGGCAGTAAGGGTAGAGGGTCAGATGTCAGGTTAGGGTGGTGGGTTGCCAGTATTGGTAGAGGGTCAGATGTCAGGTTAGGGTGGTGGGTTGGCAGTATTGGTAGAGGGTCAGATGTCAGGTTAGGGTGGTGGGTTGGCAGTATTGGTAGAGGGTCAGACGCCATGTTAGGGTGGTGGGTTGGCAGTATTGGTAGAGGGTCAGATGTCATGTTAGGGTGGTGGGTTGGCAGTATTGGTAGAGGGTCAGATGTCATGTTAGGGTGGTGGGTTGGCAGTATTGGTAGAGGGTAAGATGTCAGGTTAGGGTGGTGGGTTGGCAGTAAGGGTAGAGGGTCAGATGTCAGGTTAGGGTGGTGGGTTGCCAGTATTGGTAGAGGGTCAGATGTCAGGTTAGGGTGGTGGGTTGGCAGTATTGGTAGAGGGTCAGATGTCAGGTTAGGGTGGTGGGTTGGCAGTATTGGTAGAGGGTCAGATGTCAGGTTAGGGTGGTGGGTTGGCGGTAAGGGTAGAGGGTCAGATGTCAGGTTAGGGTGGTGGGTTGGCAGTATTGGTAGAGGGTCAGATGTCATGTTAGGGTGTTGGGTTGGCAGTATTGGTAGAGGGTCAGATGTCATGTTAGGGTGGTGGGTTGGCAGTATTGATAGAGGATCAGAAGTCATGTTAGGGTGGTGGGTTGGCAGTATTGGTAGAGGGTCAGATGTCAGGTTAGGGTGGTGGTTTGGCAGTATTGGTAGAGGGTCAGATGTCATGTTAGGGTGGTCGGTTTGCAGTATTGGTAGAGGGTCAGATGTCAGGTTAGGGTGGTGGGTTGGCAGTATTGGTAGAGGGTCACATGTCAGGTTAGGGTGGTGGTTTGGCAGTATTGGTAGAGGGTCAGATGTCAGGTTAGGGTGGTGGTTTGGCAGTATTGGTAGAGGGTCAGATGTCATGTTAGGGTGGTGGTTTGTCACTAAGGGTAGAGGGTCAGATGTCATGTTAGGGTGGTGGGTTGGCAGTATTGGTAGAGGGTCAGACGCCATGTTAGGGTGGTGGGTTGGCAGTATTGGTAGAGGGTCAGATGTCATGTTAGGGTGGTGGGTTGGCAGTATTGGTAGAGGGTCAGATGTCATGTTAGGGTGGTGGGTTGGCAGTATTGGTAGAGGGTCAGATGTCAGGTTAGTGTGGTGGGTTGGCAGTAAGGGTAGAGGGTCAGATATCAGGTTAGGGTGGTGGGTTGCCAGTATTGGTAGAGGGTCAGATGTCAGGTTAGGGTGGTGGGTTGGCAGTATTGGTAGAGGGTCAGATGTCAGGTTAGGGTGGTGGGTTGGCAGTATTGGTAGAGGGTCAGACGCCATGTTAGGGTGGTGGGTTGGCAGTATTGGTAGAGGGTCAGATGTCATGTTAGGGTGGTGTGTTTGCAGTAAGGGTAGAGGGTCAGATGCCATGTTATGGTGGTGGGTTGGCAGTAAGGGTAGAGGGTCAGATGTCATGTTAGGGTGGTGGTTTGGCAGTAAGGGTAGAGGGTCAGATGTCAGGTTAGGGTGGTGGGTTGTCAATAAGGGTAGAGGGTCAGATGCCAGGTTAGGGTGGTGGGTTGGCAGTAAGGGTAGAGGGTCAGATGTCAGGTTAGGGTGGTGGGTTGTCAGTAAGGGTAGAGGGTCAGATGTCAGGTTAGGGTGGTGGGTTGTCAGTAAGGGTAGAGGGTCAGATGTCAGGTTAGGGTGGTGGGTTGGCAGTAAGGGTAGAGGGTCAGATGTCAGGTTAGGGTGGTGGGTTGGCAGTAAGGGTAGAGGGTCAGATGTCAGGTTAGGGTGGTGGGTTGGCAGTAAGGGTAGAGGGTCAGATGTCATGTTAGGGTGGTGGGTTGGCAGTAAGGGTAGAGGGTCAGATGTCATGTTAGGGTGGTGGTTTGGCAGTAAGGGTAGAGGGTCAGACACCATGTTAGGGTGGTGGGTTGGCAGTTAGGGTAGAGGGTCAGATGTCATGTTATGGTGGTGGGTTGGCAGTAAGGGTAGAGGGTCAGATGTCAGGTTAGGGTGGTGGGTTGTCAGTAAGGGTAGAGGGTCAGATGTCAGGTTAGGGTGGTGGGTTGGCAGTAAGGGTAGAGGGTCAGATGTCATGTTAGGGTGGTGGGTTTGCAGTATTGGTAGAGGGTCAGATGTCAGGTTAGGGTGGTGGGTTGGCAGTATTGGTAGAGGGTCACATGTCAGGTTAGGGTGGTGGTTTGGCAGTATTGGTAGAGGGTCAGATGTCAGGTTAGGGTGGTGGTTTGGCAGTATTGGTAGAGGGTCAGATGTCATGTTAGGGTGGTGGTTTGGCAGTAAGGGTAGAGGGTCAGATGTCATGTTAGGGTGGTGGGTTGGCAGGAAGGGTAGAGGGTCAGATGTCATGTTAGGGTGGTGGGTTGGCAGTATTGGTAGAGGGCCAGACGCCATGTTAGGGTGGTGGGTTGGCAGTATTGGTAGAGGGTCAGATGTCATGTTAGGGTGGTGGGTTGGCAGTATTGGTAGAGGGTCAGATGTCATGTTAGGGTGGTGGGTTGGCAGTATTGGTAGAGGGTCAGATGTCAGGTTAGGGTGGTGGGTTGGCAGTAAGGGTAGAGGGTCAGATGTCAGGTTAGGGTTGTGGGTTGCCAGTATTGGTAGAGGGTCAGATGTCAGGTTAGGGTGGTGGGTTGGCAGTATTGGTAGAGGGTCAGATGTCAGGTTAGGGTGGTGGGTTGGCAGTAAGGGTAGAGGGTCAGATGTCAGGTTAGGGTGGTGGGTTGCCAGTATTGGTAGAGGGTCAGATGTCAGGTTAGGGTGATGGGTTGGCAGTATTGGTAGAGGGTCAGATGTCAGGTTAGGGTGGTGGGTTGGCAGTATTGGTAGAGGGTCAGATGTCAGGTTAGGGTGGTGGGTTGGCGGTAAGGGTAGAGGGTCAGATGTCAGGTTAGGGTGGTGGGTTGGCAGTATTGGTAGAGGGTCAGATGTCATGTTAGGGTGGTGGGTTGGCAGTATTGGTAGAGGGTCAGATGTCATGTTAGGGTGGTGGGTTGGCAGTATTGGTAGAGGGTCAGATGTCAGGTTAGGGTGGTGGGTTGGCAGTAAGGGTAGAGGGTCAGATGTCATGTTAGGGTGGTGGGTTGGCAGTAAGTGTAGAGGGTCAGATGTCAGGTTAGGGTTGTGGGTTGCCAGTATTGGTAGAGGGTCAGATGTCAGGTTAGGGTGGTGGGTTGGCAGTATTGGTAGAGGGTCAGATGTCAGGTTAGGGTGGTGGGTTGGCAGTATTGGTAGAGGGTCAGATGTCATGTTAGGGTGGTGGGTTGGCAGTATTGGTAGAGTGTCAGATGTCATGTTAGGGTGGTGGGTTTGCAGTATTGGTAGAGGGTCAGATGTCAGGTTAGGGTGGTGGGTTGGCAGTAAGGGTAGAGGGTCAGATGTCAGGTTAGGGTGGTGGGTTGCCAGTATTGGTAGAGGGTCAGATGTCAGGTTAGGGTGGTGGGTTGGCAGTATTGGTAGAGGGTCAGATGTCAGGTTAGGGTGGTGGGTTGGCAGTATTGGTAGAGGGTCAGACGCCATGTTAGGGTGGTGGGTTGGCAGTATTGGTAGAGGGTCAGATGTCATGTTAGGGTGGTGGGTTGGCAGTATTGGTAGAGGGTCAGATGTCATGTTAGGGTGGTGGGTTGGCAGTATTGGTAGAGGGTAAGATGTCAGGTTAGGGTGGTGGGTTGGCAGTAAGGGTAGAGGGTCAGATGTCAGGTTAGGGTGGTGGGTTGCCAGTATTGGTAGAGGGTCAGATGTCAGGTTAGGGTGGTGGGTTGGCAGTATTGGTAGAGGGTCAGATGTCATGTTAGGGTGGTGGGTTGGCAGTATTGGTAGAGGGTCAGATGTCAGGTTAGGGTGGTGGGTTGGCGGTAAGGGTAGAGGGTCAGATGTCAGGTTAGGGTGGTGGGTTGGCAGTATTGGTAGAGGGTCAGATGTCATGTTAGGGTGTTGGGTTGGCAGTATTGGTAGAGGGTCAGATGTCATGTTAGGGTGGTGGGTTGGCAGTATTGATAGAGGATCAGAAGTCATGTTAGGGTGGTGGGTTGGCAGTATTGGTAGAGGGTCAGATGTCAGGTTAGGGTGGTGGTTTGGCAGAATTGGTAGAGGGTCAGATGTCATGTTAGGGTGGTGGGTTTGCAGTACTGGTAGAGGGTCAGATGTCAGGTTAGGGTGGTGGGTTGGCAGTATTGGTAGAGGGTCACATGTCAGGTTAGGGTGGTGGTTTGGCAGTATTGGTAGAGGGTCAGATGTCAGGTTAGGGTGGTGGTTTGGCAGTATTGGTAGAGGGTCAGATGTCATGTTAGGGTGGTGGTTTGTCACTAAGGGTAGAGGGTCAGATGTCATGTTAGGGTGGTGGGTTGGCAGTATTGGTAGAGGGTCAGACGCCATGTTAGGGTGGTGGGTTGGCAGTATTGGTAGAGGGTCAGATGTCATGTTAGGGTGGTGGGTTGGCAGTATTGGTAGAGGGTCAGATGTCATGTTAGGGTGGTGGGTTGGCAGTATTGGTAGAGGGTCAGATGTCAGGTTAGTGTGGTGGGTTGGCAGTAAGGGTAGAGGGTCAGATATCAGGTTAGGGTGGTGGGTTGCCAGTATTGGTAGAGGGTCAGATGTCAGGTTAGGGTGGTGGGTTGGCAGTATTGGTAGAGGGTCAGATGTCAGGTTAGGGTGGTGGGTTGGCAGTATTGGTAGAGGGTCAGACGCCATGTTAGGG
Organism: Eledone cirrhosa; assembly: GCA_964016885.1. NCBI lineage: Eukaryota > Metazoa > Mollusca > Cephalopoda > Octopoda > Eledonidae > Eledone > Eledone cirrhosa. Next base: position 29,344,363 of record OZ024762.1, read on the forward strand.
TGGTGGGTTGGCAGTATTGGTAGAGGGTCAGATGTCATGTTAGGGTGGTGGGTTGGCAGTATTGGTAGAGGGTCAGATGTCATGTTAGGGTGGTGGGTTGGCAGTATTGGTAGAGGGTCAGATGTCAGGTTAGGGTGGTGGGTTGGCAGTAAGGGTAGAGGGTCAGATGTCAGGTTAGGGTGGTGGGTTGCCAGTATTGGTAGAGGGTCAGATGTCAGGTTAGGCTGGTGGGTTGGCCGTATTGGTAGAGGGTCAGATGTCATGTTAGGGTGGTGGGTTGGCAGTATTGGTAGAGGGTCAGATGTCATGTTAGGGTGGTGGGTTGGCAGTATTGGTAGAGGGTCAGATGTCAGGTTATGGTGGTGGGTTGGCAGTAAGGGTAGAGGGTCAGATGTCAGGTTAGGGTGGTGGGTTGCCAGTATTGGTAGAGGGTCAGATGTCAGGTTAGGGTGGTGGGTTGGCAGTATGGTAGAGGGTCCGATGTCAGGTTAGGGTGGTGGGTTGGCAGTATGGGTAGAGTGTCAGACACCATGTTAGGGTGGTGGGTTGGCATAAAGGGTAGAGGGTCAGACACCATGTTAGGGTGATGGGTTGGCAGTAAGGGTAGAGGGTCAGATGCCATGTTAGGGTGGTGGGTTGGCAGTAAGGGTAGAGGGTCAGATGCCATGTTATGGTGGTGGGTTGGCAGTAAGAGTAGAGGGTCAGATGTCATGTTAGGGTGGTGGTTTGGCAGTAAGGGTAGAGGGTCAGATGTCATGTTAGGGTGGTGGGTTGTCAGTAAGGGTAGAGGGTCAGATGTCAGGTTAGGGTGATGGGTTGGCAGTAAGGGTAGAGGGTCAGATGTCAGGTTAGGGTGGTGGGTTGTCAGTAAGGGTAGAGGGTCAGATGTCAGGTTAGGGTGGTGGGTTGTCAGTAAGGGTAGAGGGTCAGATGTCAGGTTAGGGTGGTGGGTTGGCAGTAAGGGTAGAGGGTCAGATGTCAGGTTAGGGTGGTGGGTTGGCAGTAAGGGTAGAGGGTCAGATGTCAGGTTAGGGTGGTGGGTTGGCAGAAGGGTAGAGGGTTAGATGTCATGTTAGGGTGGTGGGTTGGCAGTAAGGGTAGAGGGTCAGATGTCATGTTAGGGTGGTGGGTTGGCAGTAAGGGTAGAGGGTCAGACACCATGTTAGGGTGGTGGGTTGGCAGTTAGGGTAGAGGGTCAGATGTCATGTTATGGTGGTGGGTTGGCAGTAAGGGTAGAGGGTCAGATGTCAGGTTAGGGTGGTGGGTTGTCAGTAAGGGTAGAGGGTCAGATGTCAGGTTAGGGTGGTGGGTTGGCAGTAAGGGTAGAGGGTCAGATGTCATGTTAGGGTGGTGGGTTTGCAGTATTGGTAGAGGGTCAGATGTCAGGTTAGGGTGGTGGGTTGGCAGTATTGGTAGAGGGTCACATGTCAGGTTAGGGTGGTGGTTTGGCAGTATTGGTAGAGGGTCAGATGTCAGGTTAGGGTGGTGGTTTGGCAGTATTGGTAGAGGGTCAGATGTCATGTTAGGGTGGTGGTTTGGCAGTAAGGGTAGAGGGTCAGATGTCATGTTAGGGTGGTGGGTTGGCAGGAAGGGTAGAGGGTTAGATGTCATGTTAGGGTGGTGGGTTGGCAGTATTGGTAGAGGGCCAGACGCCATGTTAGGGTGGGGGGTTGGCAGTATTGGTAGAGGGTCAGATGTCATGTTAGGGTGGTGGGTTGGCAGTATTGGTAGAGGGTCAGATGTCATGTTAGGGTGGTGGGTTGGCAGTATTGGTAGAGGGTCAGATGTCAGGTTAGGGTGGTGGGTTGGCAGTATTGGTAGAGGGTCAGACGCCATGTTAGGGTGGTGGGTTGGCAGTATTGGTAGAGGGTCAGATGTCATGTTAGGGTGGTGGGTTGGCAGAATTGGTAGAGGGTCAGATCTCATGTTAGGGTGGTGGGTTGGCAGTATTGGTAGAGGGTCAGATGTCAGGTTAGGGTGGTGGGTTGGCAGTAAGGGTAGAGGGTCAGATGTCAGGTTAGGGTGGTGGGTTGCCAGTATTGGTAGAGGGTCAGATGTCAGGTTAGGGTGGTGGGTTGGCAGTATTGGTAGAGGGTCAGATGTCAGGTTAGGGTGGTGGGTTGGCAGTATTGGTAGAGGGTCAGATGTCATGTTAGGGTGGTGGGTTGGCAGTATTGGTAGAGGGTCAGATGTCAGGTTATGGTGGTGGGTTGGCAGTAAGGGTAGAGGGTCAGATGTCAGGTTAGGGTGGTGGGTTGCCAGTATTGGTAGAGGGTCAGATGTCAAGTTAGGGTGGTGGGTTGGCAGTATTGGTAGAGGGTCCGATGTCAGGTTAGGGTGGTGGGTTGGCAGTAAGGGTAGAGTGTCAGACACCATGTTAGGGTGGTGGGTTGGCATAAAGGGTAGAGGGTCAGACACCATGTTAGGGTGATGGGTTGGCAGTAAGGGTAGAGGGTCAGATGCCATGTTAGGGTGGTGGGTTGGCAGTAAGGGTAGAGGGTCAGATGCCATGTTATGGTGGTGGGTTGGCAGTAAGGGTAGAGGGTCAGATGTCATGTTAGGGTGGTGGTTTGGCAGTAAGGGTAGAGGGTCAGATGTCAGGTTAGGGTGGTGGGTTGTCAATAAGGGTAGAGGGTCAGATGCCAGGTTAGGGTGGTGGGTTGGCAGTAAGGGTAGAGGGTCAGATGTCAGGTTAGGGTGGTGGGTTGTCAGTAAGGGTAGAGGGTCAGATGTCAGGTTAGGGTGGTGGGTTGTCAGTAAGGGTAGAGGGTCAGATGTCAGATTAGGGTGGTGGGTTGGCAGTAAGGGTAGAGGGTCAGATGTCAGGTTAGGGTGGTGGGTTGGCAGTAAGGGTAGAGGGTCAGATGTCATGTTAGGGTGGTGGGTTGGCAGTAAGGGTAGAGGGTCAGATGTCATGTTAGGGTGGTGGTTTGGCAGTAAGGGTAGAGGGTCAGACACCATGTTAGGGTGGTGGGTTGGCAGTTAGGGTAGAGGGTCAGATGTCATGTTATGGTGGTGGGTTGGCAGTAAGGGTAGAGGGTCAGATGTCAGGTTAGGGTGGTGGGTTGTCAGTAAGGGTAGAGGGTCAGATGTCAGGTTAGGGTGGTGGGTTGGCAGTAAGGGTAGAGGGTCAGATGTCATGTTAGGGTGGTGGGTTTGCAGTATTGGTAGAGGGTCAGATGTCAGGTTAGGGTGGTGGGTTGGCAGTATTGGTAGAGGGTCACATGTCAGGTTAGGGTGGTGGTTTGGCAGTATTGGTAGAGGGTCAGATGTCAGGTTAGGGTGGTGGTTTGGCAGTATTGGTAGAGGGTCAGATGTCATGTTAGGGTTGTGGGTTGGCAGTATTGGTAGAGGGCCAGACGCCATGTTAGGGTGGTGGGTTGGCAGTATTGGTAGAGGGTCAGATGTCATGTTAGGGTGGTGGGTTGGCAGTATTGGTAGAGGGTCAGATGTCATGTTAGGGTGGTGGGTTGGCAGTATTGGTAGAGGGTCAGATGTCAGGTTAGGGTGGTGGGTTGGCAGTAAGGGTAGAGGGTCAGATGTCAGGTTAGGGTTGTGGGTTGCCAGTATTGGTAGAGGGTCAGATGTCAGGTTAGGGTGGTGGGTTGGCAGTATTGGTAGAGGGTCAGATGTCAGGTTAGGGTGGTGGGTTGGCAGTAAGGGTAGAGGGTCAGATGTCAGGTTAGGGTGGTGGGTTGCCAGTATTGGTAGAGGGTCAGATGTCAGGTTAGGGTGATGGGTTGGCAGTATTGGTAGAGGGTCAGATGTCAGGTTAGGGTGGTGGGTTGGCAGTATTGGTAGAGGGTCAGATGTCAGGTTAGGGTGGTGGGTTGGCGGTAAGGGTAGAGGGTCAGATGTCAGGTTAGGGTGGTGGGTTGGCAGTATTGGTAGAGGGTCAGATGTCATGTTAGGGTGGTGGGTTGGCAGTATTGGTAGAGGGTCAGATGTCATGTTAGGGTGGTGGGTTGGCAGTATTGGTAGAGGGTCAGATGTCAGGTTAGGGTGGTGGGTTGGCAGTAAGGGTAGAGGGTCAGATGTCATGTTAGGGTGGTGGGTTGGCAGTAAGGGTAGAGGGTCAGATGTCAGGTTAGGGTTGTGGGTTGCCAGTATTGGTAGAGGGTCAGATGTCAGGTTAGGGTGGTGGGTTGGCAGTATTGGTAGAGGGTCAGATGTCAGGTTAGGGTGGTGGGTTGGCAGTATTGGTAGAGGGTCAGATGTCATGTTAGGGTGGTGGGTTGGCAGTATTGGTAGAGTGTCAGATGTCATGTTAGGGTGGTGGGTTGGCAGTATTGGTAGAGGGTCAGATGTCAGGTTAGGGTGGTGGGTTGGCAGTAAGGGTAGAGGGTCAGATGTCAGGTTAGGGTGGTGGGTTGCCAGTATTGGTAGAGGGTCAGATGTCAGGTTAGGGTGGTGGGTTGGCAGTATTGGTAGAGGGTCAGATGTCAGGTTAGGGTGGTGGGTTGGCAGTATTGGTAGAGGGTCAGACGCCATGTTAGGGTGGTGGGTTGGCAGTATTGGTAGAGGGTCAGATGTCATGTTAGGGTGGTGGGTTGGCAGTATTGGTAGAGGGTCAGATGTCATGTTAGGGTGGTGGGTTGGCAGTATTGGTAGAGGGTAAGATGTCAGGTTAGGGTGGTGGGTTGGCAGTAAGGGTAGAGGGTCAGATGTCAGGTTAGGGTGGTGGGTTGCCAGTATTGGTAGAGGGTCAGATGTCAGGTTAGGGTGGTGGGTTGGCAGTATTGGTAGAGGGTCAGATGTCAGGTTAGGGTGGTGGGTTGGCAGTATTGGTAGAGGGTCAGATGTCAGGTTAGGGTGGTGGGTTGGCGGTAAGGGTAGAGGGTCAGATGTCAGGTTAGGGTGGTGGGTTGGCAGTATTGGTAGAGGGTCAGATGTCATGTTAGGGTGTTGGGTTGGCAGTATTGGTAGAGGGTCAGATGTCATGTTAGGGTGGTGGGTTGGCAGTATTGATAGAGGATCAGAAGTCATGTTAGGGTGGTGGGTTGGCAGTATTGGTAGAGGGTCAGATGTCAGGTTAGGGTGGTGGTTTGGCAGAATTGGTAGAGGGTCAGATGTCATGTTAGGGTGGTGGGTTTGCAGTATTGGTAGAGGGTCAGATGTCAGGTTAGGGTGGTGGGTTGGCAGTATTGGTAGAGGGTCACATGTCAGGTTAGGGTGGTGGTTTGGCAGTATTGGTAGAGGGTCAGATGTCAGGTTAGGGTGGTGGTTTGGCAGTATTGGTAGAGGGTCAGATGTCATGTTAGGGTGGTGGTTTGTCACTAAGGGTAGAGGGTCAGATGTCATGTTAGGGTGGTGGGTTGGCAGTATTGGTAGAGGGTCAGACGCCATGTTAGGGTGGTGGGTTGGCAGTATTGGTAGAGGGTCAGATGTCATGTTAGGGTGGTGGGTTGGCAGTATTGGTAGAGGGTCAGATGTCATGTTAGGGTGGTGGGTTGGCAGTATTGGTAGAGGGTCAGATGTCAGGTTAGTGTGGTGGGTTGGCAGTAAGGGTAGAGGGTCAGATATCAGGTTAGGGTGGTGGGTTGCCAGTATTGGTAGAGGGTCAGATGTCAGGTTAGGGTGGTGGGTTGGCAGTATTGGTAGAGGGTCAGATGTCAGGTTAGGGTGGTGGGTTGGCAGTATTGGTAGAGGGTCAGACGCCATGTTAGGGTGGTGGGTTGGCAGTATTGGTAGAGGGTCAGATGTCATGTTAGGGTGGTGGGTTGGCAGTATTGGTAGAGGGTCAGATGTCATGTTAGGGTGGTGGGTTGGCAGTATTGGTAGAGGGTCAGATGTCAGGTTAGGGTGGTGGGTTGGCAGTAAGGGTAGAGGGTCAGATGTCAGGTTAGGGTGGTGGGTTGCCAGTATTGGTAGAGGGTCAGATGTCAGGTTAGGCTGGTGGGTTGGCCGTATTGGTAGAGGGTCAGATGTCAGGTTAGGGTGGTGGGTTGGCAGTATTGGTAGAGGGTCAGATGTCATGTTAGGGTGGTGGGTTGGCAGTATTGGTAGAGGGTCAGATGTCAGGTTATGGTGGTGGGTTGGCAGTAAGGGTAGAGGGTCAGATGTCAGGTTAGGGTGGTGGGTTGCCAGTATTGGTAGAGGGTCAGATGTCAGGTTAGGGTGGTGGGTTGGCAGTATTGGTAGAGGGTCCGATGTCAGGTTAGGGTGGTGGGTTGGCAGTATGGGTAGAGTGTCAGACACCATGTTAGGGTGGTGGGTTGGCATAAAGGGTAGAGGGTCAGACACCATGTTAGGGTGATGGGTTGGCAGTAAGGGTAGAGGGTCAGATGCCATGTTAGGGTGGTGGGTTGGCAGTAAGGGTAGAGGGTCAGATGCCATGTTATGGTGGTGGGTTGGCAGTAAGAGTAGAGGGTCAGATGTCATGTTAGGGTGGTGGTTTGGCAGTAAGGGTAGAGGGTCAGATGTCAGGTTAGGGTGGTGGGTTGTCAGTAAGGGTAGAGGGTCAGATGTCAGGTTAGGGTGATGGGTTGGCAGTAAGGGTAGAGGGTCAGATGTCAGGTTAGGGTGGTGGGTTGTCAGTAAGGGTAGAGGGTCAGATGTCAGGTTAGGGTGGTGGGTTGTCAGTAAGGGTAGAGGGTCAGATGTCAGGTTAGGGTGGTGGGTTGGCAGTAAGGGTAGAGGGTCAGATGTCAGGTTAGGGTGGTGGGTTGGCAGTAAGGGTAGAGGGTCAGATGTCAGGTTAGGGTGGTGGGTTGGCAGAAGGGTAGAGGGTTAGATGTCATGTTAGGGTGGTGGGTTGGCAGTAAGGGTAGAGGGTCAGACACCATGTTAGGGTGGTGGGTTGGCAGTTAGGGTAGAGGGTCAGATGTCATGTTATGGTGGTGGGTTGGCAGTAAGGGTAGAGGGTCAGATGTCAGGTTAGGGTGGTGGGTTGTCAGTAAGGGTAGAGGGTCAGATGTCAGGTTAGGGTGGTGGGTTGGCAGTAAGGGTAGAGGGTCAGATGTCATGTTAGGGTGGTGGGTTTGCAGTATTGGTAGAGGGTCAGATGTCAGGTTAGGGTGGTGGGTTGGCAGTATTGGTAGAGGGTCACATGTCAGGTTAGGGTGGTGGTTTGGCAGTATTGGTAGAGGGTCAGATGTCAGGTTAGGGTGGTGGTTTGGCAGTAAGGGTAGAGGGTCAGATGTCATGTTAGGGTGGTGGGTTGGCAGGAAGGGTAGAGGGTTAGATGTCATGTTAGGGTGGTGGGTTGGCAGTATTGGTAGAGGGCCAGACGCCATGTTAGGGTGGGGGGTTGGCAGTATTGGTAGAGGGTCAGATGTCATGTTAGGGTGGTGGGTTGGCAGTATTGGTAGAGGGTCAGATGTCATGTTAGGGTGGTGGGTTGGCAGTATTGGTAGAGGGTCAGATGTCAGGTTAGGGTGGTGGGTTGGCAGTATTGGTAGAGGGTCAGACGCCATGTTAGGGTGGTGGGTTGGCAGTATTGGTAGAGGGTCAGATGTCATGTTAGGGTGGTGGGTTGGCAGAATTGGTAGAGGGTCAGATCTCATGTTAGGGTGGTGGGTTGGCAGTATTGGTAGAGGGTCAGATGTCAGGTTAGGGTGGTGGGTTGGCAGTAAGGGTAGAGGGTCAGATGTCAGGTTAGGGTGGTGGGTTACCAGTATTGGTAGAGGGTCAGATGTCAGGTTAGGGTGGTGGGTTGGCAGTATTGGTAGAGGGTCAGATGTCAGGTTAGGGTGGTGGGTTGGCAGTATTGGTAGAGGGTCAGATGTCATGTTAGGGTGGTGGGTTGGCAGTATTGGTAGAGGGTCAGATGTCAGGTTATGGTGGTGGGTTGGCAGTAAGGGTAGAGGGTCAGATGTCAGGTTAGGGTGGTGGGTTGCCAGTATTGGTAGAGGGTCAGATGTCAAGTTAGGGTGGTGGGTTGGCAGTATTGGTAGAGGGTCCGATGTCAGGTTAGGGTGGTGGGTTGGCAGTAAGGGTAGAGTGTCAGACACCATGTTAGGGTGGTGGGTTGGCATAAAGGGTAGAGGGTCAGACACCATGTTAGGGTGATGGGTTGGCAGTAAGGGTAGAGGGTCAGATGCCATGTTAGGGTGGTGGGTTGGCAGTAAGGGTAGAGGGTCAGATGCCATGTTATGGTGGTGGGTTGGCAGTAAAGGTAGAGGGTCAGATGTCATGTTAGGGTGGTGGTTTGGCAGTAAGGGTAGAGGGTCAGATGTCAGGTTAGGGTGGTGGGTTGTCAATAAGGGTAGAGGGTCAGATGCCAGGTTAGGGTGGTGGGTTGGCAGTAAGGGTAGAGGGTCAGATGTCAGGTTAGGGTGGTGGGTTGTCAGTAAGGGTAGAGGGTCAGATGTCAGGTTAGGGTGGTGGGTTGTCAGTAAGGGTAGAGGGTCAGATGTCAGATTAGGGTGGTGGGTTGGCAGTAAGGGTAGAGGGTCAGATGTCAGGTTAGGGTGGTGGGTTGGCAGTAAGGGTAGAGGGTCAGATGTCAGGTTAGGGTGGTGGGTTGGCAGTAAGGGTAGAGGGTCAGATGTCATGTTAGGGTGGTGGGTTGGCAGTAAGGGTAGAGGGTCAGATGTCATGTTAGGGTGGTGGTTTGGCAGTAAGGGTAGAGGGTCAGACACCATGTTAGGGTGGTGGGTTGGCAGTTAGGGTAGAGGGTCAGATGTCATGTTATGGTGGTGGGTTGGCAGTAAGGGTAGAGGGTCAGATGTCAGGTTAGGGTGGTGGGTTGTCAGTAAGGGTAGAGGGTCAGATGTCAGGTTAGGGTGGTGGGTTGGCAGTAAGGGTAGAGGGTCAGATGTCATGTTAGGGTGGTGGGTTTGCAGTATTGGTAGAGGGTCAGATGTCAGGTTAGGGTGGTGGGTTGGCAGTATTGGTAGAGGGTCACATGTCAGGTTAGGGTGGTGGTTTGGCAGTATTGGTAGAGGGTCAGATGTCAGGTTAGGGTGGTGGTTTGGCAGTATTGGTAGAGGGTCAGATGTCATGTTAGGGTGGTGGTTTGGCAGTAAGGGTAGAGGGTCAGATGTCATGTTAGGGTGGTGGGTTGGCAGTATTGATAGAGGGTCAGATGTCATGTTAGGGTGGTGGGTTGGCAGTATTGGTAGAGGGTCAGATGTCATGTTAGGGTGGTGGGTTGGCAATATTGGTAGAGGGTCAGATGTCAGGTTAGGGTGGTGGGTTGGCAGTAAGGGTAGAGGGTCAGATGTCAGGTTAGGGTTGTGGGTTGCCAGTATTGGTAGAGGGTCAGATGTCAGGTTAGGGTGGTGGGTTGGCAGTATTGGTAGAGGGTCAGATGTCAGGTTAGGGTGGTGGGTTGGCAGTATTGGTAGAGGGTCAGACGCCATGTTAGGGTGGTGGGTTGGCAGTATTGGTAGAGGGTCAGATGTCATGTTAGGGTGGTGGGTTGGCAGTATTGGTAGAGGGTCAGATGTCATGTTAGGGTGATGGGTTGGCAGTATTGGTAGAGGGTCAGATGTCAGGTTAGGGTGGTGGGTTGGCAGTAAGGGTAGAGCGTCAGATGTCAGGTTAGGGTGGTGGGTTGCCAGTATTGGTAGAGGGTCAGATGTCAGGTTAGGGTGGTGGGTTGGCAATATTGGTAGAGGGTCAGATGTCAGGTTAGGGTGGTGGGTTGGCAGTATTGGTAGAGGGTCAGACGCCATGTTAGGGTGGTGGGTTGGCAGTATTGGTAGAGGGTCAGATGTCATGTTAGGGTGGTGGGTTGGCAGTATTGGTAGAGGGTCAGATGTCATGTTAGGGTGGTGGGTTGGCAGTATTGGTAGAGGGTCAGATGTCAGGTTAGGGTGGTGGGTTGGCAGTAAGGGTAGAGGGTCAGATGTCAGGTTAGGGTGGTGGGTTGCCAGTATTGGTAGAGGGTCAGATGTCAGGTTAGGGTGGTGGGTTGGCAGTATTGGTAGAGGGTCAGATGTCAGGTTAGGGTGGTGGGTTGGCAGTATTGGTAGAGGGTCAGATGTCAGGTTAGGGTGGTGGGTTGGCAGTAAGGGTAGAGGGTCAGATGTCAGGTTAGGGTGGTGGGTTGGCAGTATTGGTAGAGGGTCAGATGTCATGTTAGGGTGGTGGGTTGGCAGTATTGGTAGAGGGTCAGATGTCATGTTAGGGTGGTGGGTTGGCAGTATTGGTAGAGGATCAGAAGTCATGTTAGGGTGGTGGGTTGGCAGTATTGGTAGAGGGTCAGATGTCAGGTTAGGGTGGTGGTTTGGCAGTATTGGTAGAGGGTCAGATGTCATGTTAGGGTGGTGGGTTTGCAGTATTGGTAGAGGGTCAGATGTCAGGTTAGGGTGGTGGTTTGGCAGTATTGGTAGAGGGTCACATGTCAGGTTAGGGTGGTGGTTTGGCAGTATTGGTAGAGGGTCAGATGTCAGGTTAGGGTGGTGGTTTGGCACTATTGGTAGAGGGTCAGATGTCATGTTAGGGTGGTGGTTTGGCAGTAAGGGTAGAGGGTCAGATGTCATGTTAGGGTGGTGGGTTGGCAGGAAGGGTAGAGGGTCAGATGTCATGTTAGGGTGGTGGGTTGGCAGTATTGGTAGAGGGTCAGACGCCATGTTAGGGTGGTGGGTTGGCAGTATTGGTAGAGGGTCAGATGTCATGTTAGGGTGGTGGGTTGGCAGTATTGGTAGAGGGTCAGATGTCATGTTAGGGTGGTGTGTTGGCAGTATTGGTAGAGGGTCAGATGTCAGGTTAGGGTGGTGGGTTGGCAGTAAGGGTAGAGGGTCAGATGTCAGGTTAGGGTTGTGGGTTGCCAGTATTGGTAGAGGGTCAGATGTCAGGTTAGGGTGGTGGGTTGGCAGTATTGGTAGAGGGTCAGATGTCAGGTTAGGGTGGTGGGTTGCCAGTATTGGTAGAGGGTCAGACGCCATGTTAGGGTGGTGGGTTGGCAGTATTGGTAGAGGGTCAGATGTCATGTTAGGGTGGTGGGTTGGCAGTATTGGTAGAGGGTCAGATGTCATGTTAGGGTGGTGGGTTGGCAGTATTGGTAGAGGGTCAGATGTCAGGTTAGGGTGGTGGGTTGGCAGTAAGGGTAGAGGGTCAGATGTCAGGTTAGGGTGGTGGGTTGCCAGTATTGGTAGAGGGTCAGATGTCAGGTTAGGGTGGTGGGTTGGCAGTATTGGTAGAGGGTCAGATGTCAGGTTAGGGTGGTGGGTTGGCAGTATTGGTAGAGGGTCAGATGTCAGGTTAGCGTGGTGGGTTGGCAGTATTGGTAGAGGGTCAGATGTCATGTTAGGGTGGTGGGTTGGCAGTATTGGTAGAGGGTCAGATGTCATGTTAGGGTGGTGGGTTGGCAGTATTGGTAGAGGGTCAGATGTCATGTTAGGGTGGTGGGTTGGCAGTATTGGTAGAGGGTCAGAAGTCATGTTAGGGTGGTGGGTTGGCAGTATTGGTAGAGGGTCAGATGTCATGTTAGGGTGGTGGGTTGGCAGTATTGGTAGAGGGTCAGATGTCATGTTAGGGTGGTGGGTTGGCAGTATTGGTAGAGGGTCAGATGTCAGGTTAGGGTGGTGGGTTGGCAGTAAGGGTAGAGGGTCAGATGTCAGGTTAAGGTGGTGGGTTGTCAGTATTGGTAGAGGGTCAGATGTCAGGTTAGGGTGGTGGGTTGGCAGTATTGGTAGAGGGTCAGATGTCAGGTTAGGGTGGTGGGTTGGCAGTATTGGTAGAGGGTCAGATGTCAGGTTAGGGTGGTGGGTTGGCAGTATTGGTAGAGGGTCAGATGTCATGTTAGGGTGGTGGGTTGGCAGTATTGGTAGAGGGTCAGATGTCATGTTAGGGTGGTGGGTTGGCAGTATTGGTAGAGGATCAGAAGTCATGTTAGGGTGGTGGGTTGGCAGTATTGGTAGAGGGTCAGATGTCAGGTTAGGGTGGTGGTTTGGCAGTATTGGTAGAGGGTCAGATGTCATGTTAGGGTGGTGGGTTGGCAGGAAGGGTAGAGGGTCAGATGTCAGGTTAGGGTGGTGGGTTGGCAGTATTGGTAGAGGGTCAGATGTCATGTTAGGGTGGTGGGTTGGCAGTATTGGTAGAGGGTCAGATGTCATGTTAGGGTGGTGGGTTGGCAGTATTGGTAGAGGATCAGAAGTCATGTTAGGGTGGTGGGTTGGCAGTATTGGTAGAGGGTCAGATGTCAGGTTAGGGTGGTGGTTTGGCAGAATTGGTAGAGGGTCAGATGTCATGTTAGGGTGGTGGTTTGGCAGTAAGGGTAGAGGGTCAGATGTCATGTTAGGGTGGTGGGTTGGCAGTAATGGTAGAGGGTCAGATGTCATGTTAGGGTGGTGGGTTGGCAGTATTGGTAGAGGGTCAGACGCCATGTTAGGGTGGTGGGTTGGCAGTATTGGTAGAGGGTCAGATGTCATGTTAGGGTGGTGGGTTGGCAGTATTGGTAGAGGGTCAGATGTCATGTTAGGGTGGTGGGTTGGCAGTATTGGTAGAGGTTCAGATGTCAGGTTAGGGTGGTGGGTTGGCAGTAAGAGTAGAGGGTCAGATGTCAGGTTAGGGTGGTGGGTTGCCAGTATTGGTAGAGGGTCAGATGTCAGGTTAGGGTGGTGGGTTGGCAGTATTGGTAGAGGGTCAGATGTCAGGTTAGGGTGGTGGGTTGGCAGTATTGGTAGAGGGTCAGATGTCAGGTGAGGGTGGTGGGTTGGCAGTAAGGGTAGAGGGTCAGATGTCAGGTTAGGGTGGTGGGTTGGCAGTAAGGGTAGAGGGTCAGATGTCAGGTTAGGGTGGTGGGTTGTCAATAAGGGTAGAGGGTCAGATGTCAGGTTAGGGTGGTGGGTTGGCAGTAAGGGTAGAGGGTCAGATGTCAGGTTAGGGTGGTGGGTTGTCAGTAAGGGTAGAGGGTCAGATGTCAGGTTAGGGTGGTGGTTGTCAGTAAGGGTAGAGGGTCAGATGTCAGGTTAGGGTGGTGGGTTGGCAGTAAGGGTAGAGGGTCAGATGTCAGGTTAGGTTGGTGGGTTGGCAGTAAGGGTAGAGGGTCAGATGTCAGGTTAGGGTGGTGGGTTGGCAGTAAGGGTAGAGGGTCAGATGTCATGTTAGGGTGGTGGGTTGGCAGTAAGGGTAGAGGGTCAGATGTCATGTTAGGGTGGTGGTTTGGCAGTAAGGGTAGAGGGTCAGACACCATGTTAGGGTGGTGGGTTGGCAGTTAGGGTAGAGGGTCAGATGTCATGTTATGGTGGTGGGTTGGCAGTAAGGGTAGAGGGTCAGATGTCAGGTTAGGGTGGTGGGTTGTCAGTAAGGGTAGAGGGTCAGATGTCAGGTTAGGGTGGTGGGTTGGCAGTAAGGGTAGAGGGTCAGATGTCATGTTAGGGTGGTGGGTTTGCAGTATTGGTAGAGGGTCAGATGTCAGGTTAGGGTGGTGGGTTGGCAGTATTGGTAGAGGGTCACATGTCAGGTTAGGGTGGTGGTTTGGCAGTATTGGTAGAGGGTCAGATGTCAGGTTAGGGTGGTGGTTTGGCAGTATTGGTAGAGGGTCAGATGTCATGTTAGGGTGGTGGTTTGGCAGTAAGGGTAGAGGGTCAGATGTCATGTTAGGGTGGTGGGTTGGCAGGAAGGGTAGAGGGTCAGATGTCATGTTAGGGTGGTGGGTTGGCAGTATTGGTAGAGGGTCAGACGCCATGTTAGGGTGGTGGGTTGGCAGTATTGGTAGAGGGTCAGATGTCATGTTAGGGTGGTGGGTTGGCAGTATTGGTAGAGGGTCAGATGTCATGTTAGGGTGGTGGGTTGGCAATATTGGTAGAGGGTCAGATGTCAGGTTAGGGTGGTGGGTTGGCAGTAAGGGTAGAGGGTCAGATGTCAGGTTAGGGTTGTGGGTTGCCAGTATTGGTAGAGGGTCAGATGTCAGGTTAGGGTGGTGGGTTGGCAGTATTGGTAGAGGGTCAGATGTCAGGTTAGGGTGGTGGGTTGGCAGTATTGGTAGAGGGTCAGACGCCATGTTAGGGTGGTGGGTTGGCAGTATTGGTAGAGGGTCAGATGTCATGTTAGGGTGGTGGGTTGGCAGTATTGGTAGAGGGTCAGATGTCATGTTAGGGTGATGGGTTGGCAGTATTGGTAGAGGGTCAGATGTCAGGTTAGGGTGGTGGGTTGGCAGTAAGGGTAGAGCGTCAGATGTCAGGTTAGGGTGGTGGGTTGCCAGTATTGGTAGAGGGTCAGATGTCAGGTTAGGGTGGTGGGTTGGCAATATTGGTAGAGGGTCAGATGTCAGGTTAGGGTGGTGGGTTGGCAGTATTGGTAGAGGGTCAGACGCCATGTTAGGGTGGTGGGTTGGCAGTATTGGTAGAGGGTCAGATGTCATGTTAGGGTGGTGGGTTGGCAGTATTGGTAGAGGGTCAGATGTCATGTTAGGGTGGTGGGTTGGCAGTATTGGTAGAGGGTCAGATGTCAGGTTAGGGTGGTGGGTTGGCAGTAAGGGTAGAGGGTCAGATGTCAGGTTAGGGTGGTGGGTTGGCAGTATTGGTAGAGGGTCAGATGTCATGTTAGGGTGGTGGGTTGGCAGTATTGGTAGAGGGTCAGATGTCATGTTAGGGTGGTGGGTTGGCAGTATTGGTAGAGGATCAGAAGTCATGTTAGGGTGGTGGGTTGGCAGTATTGGTAGAGGGTCAGATGTCAGGTTAGGGTGGTGGTTTGGCAGTATTGGTAGAGGGTCAGATGTCATGTTAGGGTGGTGGGTTTGCAGTATTGGTAGAGGGTCAGATGTCAGGTTAGGGTGGTGGGTTGGCAGTATTGGTAGAGGGTCACATGTCAGGTTAGGGTGGTGGTTTGGCAGTATTGGTAGAGGGTCAGATGTCAGGTTAGGGTGGTGGTTTGGCAGTATTGGTAGAGGTCAGATGTCATGATAGGGTGGTGGGTTGGCAGTAAGGGTAGAGGGTCAGATGTCATGTTAGGGTGGTGGGTTGGCAGGAAGGGTAGAGGGTCAGATGTCATGTTAGGGTGGCGGGTTGGCAGTATTGCTAGAGGGTCAGACGCCATGTTAGGGTGGTGGGTTGGCAGTATTGGTAGAGGGTCAGATGTCATGTTAGGGTGGTGGGTTGGCAGTATTGGTAGAGGGTCAGATGTCATGTTAGGATGGTGGGTTGGCAGTATTGGTAGAGGGTCAGATGTCAGGTTAGGGTGGTGGGTTGGCAGTAAGGGTAGAGGGTCAGATGTCAGGTTAGGGTTGTGGGTTGCCAGTATTGGTAGAGGGTCAGATGTCAGGTTAGGGTGGTGGGTTGGCAGTATTGGTAGAGGGTCAGATGTCAGGTTAGGGTGGTGGGTTGGCAGTATTGGTAGAGGGTCAGATGTCAGGTTAGCGTGGTGGGTTGGCAGTAAGGGTAGAGGGTCAGATGTCAGGTTAGGGTGGTGGGTTGGCAGTATTGGTAGAGGGTCAGATGTCATGTTAGGGTGGTGGGTTGGCAGTATTGGTAGAGGGTCAGATGTCATGTTAGGGTGGTGGGTTGGCAGTATTGGTAGAGGGTCAGAAGTCATGTTAGGGTGGTGGGTTGGCAGTATTGGTAGAGGGTCAGATGTCATGTTAGGGTGGTGGGTTGGCAGTATTGGTAGAGGGTCAGATGTCATGTTAGGGTGGTGGGTTGGCAGTATTGGTAGAGGGTCAGATGTCAGGTTAGGGTGGTGGGTTGGCAGTAAGGGTAGAGGGTCAGATGTCAGGTTAAGGTGGTGGGTTGTCAGTATTGGTAGAGGGTCAGATGTCAGGTTAGGGTGGTGGGTTGGCAGTATTGGTAGAGGGTCAGATGTCAGGTTAGGGTGGTGGGTTGGCAGTATTGGTAGAGGGTCAGATGTCAGGTTAGGGTGGTGGGTTGGCAGTAAGGGTAGAGGGTCAGATGTCAGGTTAGGGTGGTGGTTTGGCAGTATTGGTAGAGGGTCAGATGTCATGTTAGGGTGGTGGGTTGGCAGGAAGGGTAGAGGGTCAGATGTCAGGTTAGGGTGGTGGGTTGGCAGTATTGGTAGAGGGTCAGATGTCATGTTAGGGTGGTGGGTTGGCAGTATTGGTAGAGGGTCAGATGTCATGTTAGGGTGGTGGGTTGGCAGTATTGGTAGAGGATCAGAAGTCATGTTAGGGTGGTGGGTTGGCAGTATTGGTAGAGGGTCAGATGTCAGGTTAGGGTGGTGGTTTGGCAGTATTGGTAGAGGGTCAGATGTCATGTTAGGGTGGTGGTTTGGCAGTAAGGGTAGAGGGTCAGATGTCATGTTAGGGTGGTGGGTTGGCAGTAAGGGTAGAGGGTCAGATGTCATGTTAGGGTGGTGGGTTGGCAGTATTGGTAGAGGGTCAGACGCCATGTTAGGGTGGTGGGTTGGCAGTATTGGTAGAGGGTCAGATGTCATGTTAGGGTGGTGGGTTGGCAGTATTGGTAGAGGGTCAGATGTCATGTTAGGGTGGTGGGTTGGCAGTATTGGTAGAGGTTCAGATGTCAGGTTAGGGTGGTGGGTTGGCAGTAAGAGTAGAGGGTCAGATGTCAGGTTAGGGTGGTGGGTTGCCAGTATTGGTAGAGGGTCAGATGTCAGGTTAGGGTGGTGGGTTGGCAGTATTGGTAGAGGGTCAGATGTCAGGTTAGGGTGGTGGGTTGGCAGTATTGGTAGAGGGTCAGATGTCAGGTGAGGGTGGTGGGTTGGCAGTAAGGGTAGAGGGTCAGATGTCAGGTTAGGGTGGTGGGTTGGCAGTAAGGGTAGAGGGTCAGATGTCAGGTTAGGGTGGTGGGTTGTCAATAAGGGTAGAGGGTCAGATGTCAGGTTAGGGTGGTGGGTTGGCAGTAAGGGTAGAGGGTCAGATGTCAGGTTAGGGTGGTGGGTTGTCAGTAAGGGTAGAGGGTCAGATGTCAGGTTAGGGTGGTGGGTTGTCAGTAAGGGTAGAGGGTCAGATGTCAGGTTAGGGTGGTGGGTTGGCAGTAAGGGTAGAGGGTCAGATGTCAGGTTAGGTTGGTGGGTTGGCAGTAAGGGTAGAGGGTCAGATGTCAGGTTAGGGTGGTGGGTTGGCAGTAAGGGTAGAGGGTCAGATGTCATGTTAGGGTGGTGGGTTGGCAGTAAGGGTAGAGGGTCAGATGTCATGTTAGGGTGGTGGTTTGGCAGTAAGGGTAGAGGGTCAGACACCATGTTAGAGTGGTGGGTTGGCAGTTAGGGTAGAGGGTCAGATGTCATGTTATGGTGGTGGGTTGGCAGTAAGGGTAGAGGGTCAGATGTCAGGTTAGGGTGGTGGGTTGTCAGTAAGGGTAGAGGGTCAGATGTCAGGTTAGGGTGGTGGGTTGGCAGTAAGGGTAGAGGGTCAGATGTCATGTTAGGGTGGTGGGTTTGCAGTATTGGTAGAGGGTCAGATGTCAGGTTAGGGTGGTGGGTTGGCAGTATTGGTAGAGGGTCACATGTCAGGTTAGGGTGGTGGTTTGGCAGTATTGGTAGAGGGTCAGATGTCAGGTTAGGGTGGTGGTTTGGCAGTATTGGTAGAGGGTCAGATGTCATGTTAGGGTGGTGGTTTGGCAGAAGGGTAGAGGGTCAGATGTCATGTTAGGGTGGTGGGTTGGCAGGAAGGGTAGAGGGTCAGATGTCATGTTAGGGTGGTGGGTTGGCAGTATTGGTAGAGGGCCAGACGCCATGTTAGGGTGGTGGGTTGGCAGTATTGGTAGAGGGTCAGATGTCAGGTGAGGGTGGTGGGTTGGCAGTAAGGGTAGAGGGTCAGATGTCAGGTTAGGGTGGTGGGTTGGCAGTAAGGGTAGAGGGTCAGATGTCAGGTTAGGGTGGTGGGTTGTCAATAAGGGTAGAGGGTCAGATGTCAGGTTAGGGTGGTGGGTTGGCAGTAAGGGTAGAGGGTCAGATGTCAGGTTAGGGTGGTGGGTTGTCAGTAAGGGTAGAGGGTCAGATGTCATGTTAGGGTGGTGGGTTGGCAGTATTGGTAGAGGGTCAGATGTCATGTTAGGGTGGTGGGTTGGCAGTATTGGTAGAGGGTCAGATGTCAGGTTAGGGTGGTGGGTTGGCAGTAAGGGTAGAGGGTCAGATGTCAGGTTAGGGTTGTGGGTTGCCAGTATTGGTAGAGGGTCAGATGTCAGGTTAGGGTGGTGGGTTGGCAGTATTGGTAGAGGGTCAGATGTCAGGTTAGGGTGGTGGGTTGGCAGTATTGGTAGAGGGTCAGACGCCATGTTAGGGTGGTGGGTTGGCAGTATTGGTAGAGGGTCAGATGTCATGTTAGGGTGGTGGGTTGGCAGTATTGGTAGAGGGTCAGATGTCATGTTAGGGTGGTGGGTTGGCAGTATTGGTAGAGGTTCAGATGTCAGGTTAGGGTGGTGGGTTTGCAGTAAGGGTAGAGGGTCAGATGTCAGGTTAGGGTGGTGGGTTGCCAGTATTGGTAGAGGGTCAGATGTCAGGTTAGGGTGGTGGGTTGGCAGTATTGGTAGAGGGTCAGATGTCAGGTTAGGGTGGTGGGTTGGCAGTATTGGTAGAGGGTCAGACGCCATGTTAGGGTGGTGGGTTGGCAGTATTGGTAGAGGGTCAGATGTCATGTTAGGGTGGTGGGTTGGCAGTATTGGTAGAGGGTCAGATGTCATGTTAGGGTGGTTGGTTGGCAGTATTGGTAGAGGGTCAGATGTCAGGTTAGGGTGGTGGGTTGGAAGTAAGGGTAGAGGGTCAGATGTCAGGTTAGGGTGGTTTGCCAGTATTGGTAGAGGGTCAGATGTCAGGTTAGGGTGGTGGGTTGGCAGTATTGGTAGAGGGTCAGATGTCTGGTTAGGGTGGTGGGTTGGCAGTATTGGTAGAGGGTCAGATGTCAGGTTAGGGTGGTGGGTTGGCGGTAAGGGTAGAGGGTCAGATGTCAGGTTAGGGGGTGGGTTGGCAGTATTGGTAGAGGGTCAGATGTCATGTTAGGGTGGTGGGTTGGCAGTATTGGTAGAGGATCAGAAGTAATGTTAGGGTGGTGGGTTGGCAGTATTGGTAGAGGTTCAGATGTCAGGTTAGGGTGGTGGTTTGGCAGTATTGGTAGAAGGTCAGATGTCATGTTAGGGTGGTGGGTTTGCAGTATTGGTAGAGGGTCAGATGTCAGGTTAGGGTGGTGGGTTAGCAGTATTGGTAGAGGGTCACATGTCAGGTTAGGGTGGTGGTTTGGCAGTATTGGTAGAGGGTCAGATGTCAGGTTAGGGTGGTGGTTTGGCAGTATTGGTAGAGGGTCAGATGTCATGTTAGGGTGGTGGTTTGGCAGTAAGGGTAGAGGGTCAGATGTCATGTTAGGGTGGTGGGTTGGCAGTATTGGTAGAGGGTCAGACGCCATGTTAGGGTGGTGGGTTGGCAGTATTGGTAGAGGGTCAGATGTCATGTTAGGGTGGTGGGTTGGCAGTATTGGTAGAGGGTCAGATGTCATGTTAGGGTGGTGGGTTGGCAGTATTGGTAGAGGGTCAGATGTCAGGTTAGGGTGGTGGGTTGGCAGTAAGGGTAGAGGGTCAGATGTCAGGTTAGGGTGGTGGGTTGCCAGTATTGGTAGAGGGTCAGATGTCAGGTTAGGGTGGTGGGTTGGCAGTATTGGTAGAGGGTCAGATGTCAGGTTAGGGTGGTGGGTTGGCAGTATTGGTAGAGGGTCAGACGCCATGTTAGGGTGGTGGGTTGGCAGTATTGGTAGAGGGTCAGATGTCATGTTAGGGTGGTGGGTTGGCAGTATTGGTAGAGGGTCAGATGTCAGGTTAGGGTGGTGGGTTGGCAGTAAGGGTAGAGGGTCAGATGTCAGGTTAGGGTGGTGGGTTGCCAGTATTGGTAGAGGGTCAGATGTCAGGTTAGGGTGGTGGGTTGGCAGTATTGGTAGAGGGTCAGATGTCAGGTTAGGGTGGTGGGTTGGCAGTATTGGTAGAGGGTCAGATGTCATGTTAGGGTGGTGGGTTGGCAGTATTGGTAGAGGGTCAGATGTCAGGTTATGGTGGTGGGTTGGCAGTAAGGGTAGAGGGTCAGATGTCAGGTTAGGGTGGTGGGTTGCCAGTATTGGTAGAGGGTCAGATGTCAGGTTAGGGTGGTGGGTTGGCAGTATTGGTAGAGGGTCAGATGTCAGGTTAGGGTGGTGGGTTGGCAGTAAGGGTAGAGGGTCAGATGTCAGGTTAGGGTGGTGGGTTGTCAGTAAGGGTAGAGGGTCAGATGTCATGTTAGGGTGGTGGTTTGGCAGTAAGGGTAGAGGGTCAGATGTCAGGTTAGGGTGGTGGGTTGTCAGTAAGGGTAGAGGGTCAGATGTCAGGTTAGGGTGGTGGGTTGGCAGTATGGGTAGAGGGTCAGATGTCAGGTTAGGGTGGTGGGTTGTCAGTAAGGGTAGAGGGTCAGATGTCAGGTTAGGGTGGTGGGTTGTCAGTAAGGGTAGAGGGTCAGATGTCAGGTTAGGGTGGTGGGTTGGCAGTAAGGGTAGAGGGTCAGATGTCAGGTTAGGGTGGTGGGTTGGCAGTATTGGTAGAGGGTCAGATGTCAGGTTAGGGTGGTGGGTTGGCAGTATTGGTAGAGGGTCAGATGTCATGTTAGGGTGGTGGGTTGGCAGTATTGGTAGAGGGTCAGATGTCAGGTTATGGTGGTGGGTTGGCAGTAAGGGTAGAGGGTCAGATGTCAGGTTAGGGTGGTGGGTTGCCAGTATTGGTAGAGGGTCAGATGTCAGGTTAGGGTGGTGGGTTGGCAGTATTGGTAGAGGGTCAGATGTCAGGTTAGGGTGGTGGGTTGGCAGTAAGGGTAGAGGGTCAGATGCCATGTTATGGTGGTGGGTTGGCAGTAAGGGTAGAGGGTCAGATGTCATGTTAGGGTGGTGGTTTGGCAGTAAGGGTAGAGGGTCAGATGTCAGGTTAGGGTGGTGGGTTGTCAGTAAGGGTAGAGGGTCAGATGTCAGGTTAGGGTGGTGGGTTGGCAGTAAGGGTAGAGGGTCAGATGTCAGGTTAGGGTGGTGGGTTGTCAGTAAGGGTAGAGGGTCAGATGTCAGGTTAGGGTGGTGGGTTGTCAGTAAGGGTAGAGGGTCAGATGTCAGGTTAGGGTGGTGGGTTGGCAGTAAGGGTAGAGGGTCAGATGTCAGGTTAGGGTGGTGGGTTGGCAGTAAGGGTAGAGGGTCAGATGTCAGGTTAGGGTGGTGGGTTGGCAGTAAGGGTAGAGGGTTAGATGTCATGTTAGGGTGGTGGGTTGGCAGTAAGGGTAGAGGGTCAGATGTCATGTTAGGGTGGTGGGTTGGCAGTAAGGGTAGAGGGTCAGACACCATGTTAGGGTGGTGGGTTGGCAGTTAGGGTAGAGGGTCAGATGTCATGTTATGGTGGTGGGTTGGCAGTAAGGGTAGAGGGTCAGATGTCAGGTTAGGGTGGTGGGTTGTCAGTAAGGGTAGAGGGTCAGATGTCAGGTTAGGGTGGTGGGTTGGCAGTAAGGGTAGAGGGTCAGATGTCATGTTAGGGTGGTGGGTTTGCAGTATTGGTAGAGGGTCAGATGTCAGGTTAGGGTGGTGGGTTGGCAGTATTGGTAGAGGGTCAGATGTCAGGTTAGGGTGGTGGTTTGGCAGTATTGGTAGAGGGTCAGATGTCAGGTTAGGGTGGTGGTTTGGCAGTATTGGTAGAGGGTCAGATGTCATGTTAGGGTGGTGGTTTGGCAGTAAGGGTAGAGGGTCAGATGTCATGTTAGGGTGGTGGGTTGGCAGGAAGGGTAGAGGGTCAGATGTCATGTTAGGGTGGTGGGTTGGCAGTATTGCTAGAGGGCCAGACGTCATGTTAGGGTGGGGGGTTGGCAGTATTGGTAGAGGGTCAGATGTCATGTTAGGGTGGTGGGTTGGCAGTATTGGTAGAGGGTCAGATGTCATGTTAGGGTGGTGGGTTGGCAGTATTGGTAGAGGGTCAGATGTCAGGTTAGGGTGGTGGGTTGGCAGTATTGGTAGAGGGTCAGACGCCATGTTAGGGTGGTGGGTTGGCAGTATTGGTAGAGGGTCAGATGTCATGTTAGGGTGGTGGGTTGGCAGTATTGGTAGAGGGTCAGATGTCATGTTAGGGTGGTGGGTTGGCAGTATTGGTAGAGGGTCAGACGCCATGTTAGGGTGGTGGGTTGGCAGTATTGGTAGAGGGTCAGATGTCATGTTAGGGTGGTGGGTTGGCAGTATTGGTAGAGGGTCAGATGTCATGTTAGGGTGGTGGGTTGGCAGTATTGGTAGAGGGTCAGATGTCAGGTTAGGGTGGTGGGTTGGCAGTAAGGGTAGAGGGTCAGATGTCAGGTTAGGGTGGTGGGTTGCCAGTATTGGTAGAGGGTCAGATGTCAGGTTAGGGTGGTGGGTTGGCAGTATTGGTAGAGGGTCAGATGTCAGGTTAGGGTGGTGGGTTGGCAGTATTGGTAGAGGGTCAGATGTCATGTTAGGGTGGTGGGTTGGCAGTATTGGTAGAGGGTCAGATGTCAGGTTATGGTGGTGGGTTGGCAGTAAGGGTAGAGGGTCAGATGTCATGTTAGGGTGGTGGGTTGGCAGGAAGGGTAGAGGGTCAGATGTCAGGTTAGGATGGTGGGTTGGCAGTATTGGTAGAGGGTCCGATGTCAGGTTAGGGTGGTGGGTTGGCAGTAAGGGTAGAGTGTCAGACACCATGTTAGGGTGGTGGGTTGGCATAAAGGGTAGAGGGTCAGACACCATGTTAGGGTGATGGGTTGGCGGTAAGGGTAGAGGGTCAGATGCCATGTTAGGGTGGTGGGTTGGCAGTAAGGGTAGAGGGTCAGATGCCATGTTATGGTGGTGGGTTGGCAGTAAGGGTAGAGGGTCAGATGTCATGTTAGGGTGGTGGTTTGGCAGTAAGGGTAGAGGGTCAGATGTCAGGTTAGGGTGGTGGGTTGGCAGTAAGGGTAGAGGGTCAGATGTCATGTTAGGGTGGTGGGTTGCCAGTATTGGTAGAGGGTCAGATGTCAGGTTAGGGTGGTGGGTTGCCAGTATTGGTAGAGGGTCAGATGTCAGGTTAGGGTGGTGGGTTGGCAGTATTGGTAGAGGGTCAGATGTCAGGTTAGGGTGGTGGGTTGGCAGTATTGGTAGAGGGTCAGATGTCATGTTAGGGTGGTGGGTTGGCAGTATTGGTAGAGGGTCAGATGTCAGGTTATGGTGGTGGGTTGGCAGTAAGGGTAGAGGGTCAGATGTCAGGTTAGGGTGGTGGGTTGCCAGTATTGGTAGAGGGTCAGATGTCAGGTTAGGGTGGTGGGTTGGCAGTATTGGTAGAGGGTCAGATGCCATGTTAGGGTGGTGGGTTGGCAGTAAGGGTAGAGGGTCAGATGCCATGTTATGGTGGTGGGTTGGCAGTAAGGGTAGAGGGTCAGATGTCATGTTAGGGTGGTGGTTTGGCAGTAAGGGTAGAGGGTCAGATGTCAGGTTAGGGTGGTGGGTTGTCAGTAAGGGTAGAGGGTCAGATGTCAGGTTAGGGTGGTGGGTTGGCAGTAAGGGTAGAGGGTCAGATGTCAGGTTAGGGTGGTGGGTTGTCAGTAAGGGTAGAGGGTCAGATGTCAGGTTAGGGTGGTGGGTTGTCAGTAAGGGTAGAGGGTCAGATGTCAGGTTAGGGTGGTGGGTTGGCAGTAAGGGTAGAGGGTCAGATGTCAGGTTAGGGTGGTGGGTTGGCAGTAAGGGTAGAGGGTCAGATGTCAGGTTAGGGTGGTGGGTTGGCAGTAAGGGTAGAGGGTCAGATGTCATGTTAGGGTGGTGGGTTTGCAGTATTGGTAGAGGGTCAGATGTCAGGTTAGGGTGGTGGGTTGGCAGTATTGGTAGAGGGTCACATGTCAGGTTAGGGTGGTGGTTTGGCAGTATTGGTAGAGGGTCAGATGTCAGGTTAGGGTGGTGGTTTGGCAGTATTGGTAGAGGGTCAGATGTCATGTTAGGGTGGTGGTTTGGCAGTAAGGGTAGAGGGTCAGATGTCATGTTAGGGTGGTGGGTTGGCAGGAAGGGTAGAGGGTCAGATGTCATGTTAGGGTGGTGGGTTGGCAGTATTGGTAGAGGGCCAGACGCCATGTTAGGGTGGGGGGTTGGCAGTATTGGTAGAGGGTCAGATGTCATGTTAGGGTGGTGGGTTGGCAGTATTGGTAGAGGGTCAGATGTCATGTTAGGGTGGTGGGTTGGCAGTATTGGTAGAGGGTCAGATGTCAGGTTAGGGTGGTGGGTTGGCAGTATTGATAGAGGGTCAGACGCCATGTTAGGGTGGTGGGTTGGCAGTATTGGTAGAGGGTCAGATGTCATGTAAGGGTGGTGGGTTGGCAGTATTGGTAGAGGGTCAGATGTCATGTTAGGGTGGTGGGTTGGCAGTATTGGTAGAGGGTCAGACGCCATGTTAGGGTGGTGGGTTGGCAGTATTGGTAGAGGGTCAGATGTCATGTTAGGGTGGTGGGTTGGCAGTATTGGTAGAGGGTCAGATGTCATGTTAGGGTGGTGGGTTGGCAGTATTGGTAGAGGGTCAGATGTCAGGTTAGGTTGGTGGGTTGGCAGTAAGGGTAGAGGGTCAGATGTCAGGTTAGGATGGTGGGTTGCCAGTATTGGTAGAGGGTCAGATGTCAGGTTAGGGTGGTGGGTTGGCAGTATTGGTAGAGGGTCAGATGTCAGGTTAGGGTGGTGGGTTGGCAGTATTGGTAGAGGGTCAGATGTCATGTTAGGGTGGTGGGTTGGCAGTATTGATAGAGGGTCAGATGTCAGGTTATGGTGGTGGGTTGGCAGTAAGGGTAGAGGGTCAGATGTCATGTTAGGGTGGTGGGTTGGCAGGAAGGGTAGAGGGTCAGATGTCAGGTTAGGGTGGTGGGTTGGCAGTATTGGTAGAGGGTCCGATGTCAGGTTAGGGTGGTGGGTTGGCAGTAAGGGTAGAGTGTCAGACACCATGTTAGGGTGGTGGGTTGGCATAAAGGGTAGAGGGTCAGACACCATGTTAGGGTGATGGGTTGGCAGTAAGGGTAGAGGGTCAGATGCCATGTTAGGGTGGTGGGTTGGCAGTAATGGTAGAGGGTCAGATGCCATGTTATGGTGGTGGGTTGGCAGTAAGGGTAGTGGGTCAGATGTCATGTTAGGGTGGTGGTTTGGCAGTAAGGGTAGAGGGTCAGATGTCAGGTTAGGGTGGTGGGTTGTCAGTAAGGGTAGAGGGTCAGATGTCAGGTTAGGGTGGTGGGTTGGCAGTAAGGGTAGAGGGTCAGATGTCAGGTTAGGGTGGTGGGTTGTCAGTAAGGGTAGAGGGTCAGATGTCAGGTTAGGGTGGTGGGTTGTCAGTAAGGGTAGAGGGTCAGATGTCAGGTTAGGGTGGTGGGTTGGCAGTAAGGGTAGAGGGTCAGATGTCAGGTTAGGGTGGTGGGTTGGCAGTAAGGGTAGAGGGTCAGATGTCAGGTTAGGGTGGTGGGTTGGCAGTAAGTGAAGAGGGTCAGATGTCATGTTAGGGTGGTGGGTTGGCAGTAAGGGTAGAGGGTCAGATGTCATGTTAGGGTGGTGGGTTGGCAGTAAGGGTAGAGGGTCAGATGTCATGTTAGGGTGATGGGTTGGCAGTATTGGTAGAGGGTCAGATGTCAGGTTAGGGTGGTGGGTTGGCAGTAAGGGTAGAGGGTCAGATGTCAGGTTAGGGTGGTGGGTTGCCAGTATTGGTAGAGGGTCAGATGTCAGGTTAGGGTGGTGGGTTGGCAGTATTGGTAGAGGGTCAGATGTCAGGTTAGGGTGGTGGGTTGGCAGTATTGGTAGAGGGTCAGATGTCAGGTTAGGGTGGTGGGTTGGCAGTATTGGTAGAGGGTCAGACGCCATGTTAGGGTGGTGGGTTGGCAGTATTGGTAGAGGGTCAGATGTCATGTTAGGGTGGTGGGTTGGCAGTATTGGTAGAGGGTCAGATGTCATGTTAGGGTGGTGGGTTGGCAGTATTGGTAGAGGGTCAGATGTCAGGTTAGGGTGGTGGGTTGGCAGTAAGGGTAGAGGGTCAGATGTCAGGTTAAGGTGGTGGGTTGTCAGTATTGGTAGAGGGTCAGATGTCATGTTAGGGTGGTGGGTTGGCAGTATTGGTAGAGGGTCAGATGTCAGGTTAGGGTGGTGGGTTGGCAGTAAGAGTAGAGGGTCAGATGTCAGGTTAGGGTGGTGGGTTGCCAGTATTGGTAGAGGGTCAGATGTCAGGTTAGGGTGGTGGGTTGGCAGTATTGGTAGAGGGTCAGATGTCAGGTTAGGGTGGTGGGTTGGCAGTATTGGTAGAGGGTCAGATGTCAGGTGAGGGTGGTGGGTTGGCAGTAAGGGTAGAGGGTCAGATGTCAGGTTAGGGTGGTGGGTTGGCAGTATTGGTAGAGGGTCAGATGTCATGTTAGGGTGGTGGGTTGGCAGTATTGGTAGAGGGTCAGATGTCATGTTAGGGTGGTGGGTTGGCAGTATTGGTAGAGGATCAGATGTCATGTTAGGGTGGTGGGTTGGCAGTATTGGTAGAGGGTCAGATGTCAGGTTAGGGTGGTGGGTTGGCAGTAAGGGTAGAGGGTCAGATGTCAGGTTAGGGTGGTGGGTTGGCAGTATTGGTAGAGGGTCAGATGTCAGGTTAGGGTGGTGGGTTGGCAGTAAGGGTAGAGGGTCAGATGTCAGGTTAGGGTGGTGGGTTGGCAGTAAGGGTAGAGGGTCAGATGTCAGGTTAGGGTGGTGGGTTGGCAGTATTGGTAGAGGGTCAGATGTCAGGTTAGGGTGGTGGGTTGGCAGTATTGGTAGAGGGTCAGATGTCAGGTTAGGGTGGTGGGTTGGCAGTATTGGTAGAGGGTCAGATGTCAGGTTAGGGTGGTGGGTTGGCAGTAAGGGTAGAGGGTCAGATGTCATGTTAGGGTGGTGGGTTGGCAGTATTGGTAGAGGGTCAGATGTCAGGTTAGGGTGGTGGGTTGTCAGTATGGGTAGAGGCTCAGATGTCAGGTTAGGGTGGTGGGTTGTCAGTAAGGGTAGAGGGTCAGATGTCAGGTTAGGGTGGTGGGTTGGCAGTAAGGGTAGAGGGTCAGATGTCATGTTAGGGTGGTGGGTTGGCAGTAAGGGTAGAGGGTCAGATGTCATGTTAGGGTGGTGGGTTGGCAGTAAGGGTAGAGGGTCAGACACCATGTTAGGGTGGTGGGTTGGCAGTAAGGGTAGAGGGTCAGATGTCATGTTAGGGTGGTGGGTTGGCAGTAAGGGTAGAGGGTCAGATGTCAGGTTAGGGTGGTGGGTTGTCAGTAAGGGTAGAGGGTCAGATGTCAGGTTAGGGTGGTGGGTTGGCAGTAAGGGTAGAGGGTCAGATGTCATGTTATGGTGGTGGGTTTGCAGTATTGGTAGAGGGTCAGATGTCATGTTAGGGTGGTGGGTTGGCAGTATTGGTAGAGGGTCAGATGTCATGTTAGGGTGGTGGGTTGGCAGTATTCGTAGAGGGTCAGATGTCAGGTTAGGGTGGTGGGTTGGCAGTAAGGGTAGAGGGTCAGATGTCAGGTTAGGGTGGTGGGTTGCCAGTATTGGTAGAGGGTCAGATGTCAGGTTAGGGTGGTGGGTTGGCAGTATTGGTAGAGGGTCAGATGTCATGTTAGGGTGGTGGGTTGGCAGTATTGGTAGAGGGTCAGATGTCATGTTAGGGTGGTGGGTTGGCAGTATTGGTAGAGGGTCAGATGTCAGGTTAGGGTGATGGGTTGGCAGTAAGCGTAGAGGGTCAGATGTCAGGTTAGGGTGGTGGTTTGCCAGTATTGTTAGAGGGTCAGATGTCAGGTTAGGGTGGTGGGTTGGCAATATTGGTAGAGGGTCAGATGTCAGGTTAGGGTGGTGGGTTGGCAGTATTGGTAGAGGGTCAGATGTCAGGTTAGGGTGGTGGGTTGTCAGTAAGGGTAGAGGGTCAGATGTCAGGTTAGGGTGGTGGGTTGGCAGTATTGGTAGAGGGTCAGATGTCATGTTAGGGTGGTGGGTTGGCAGTATTGGTAGAGGGTCAGATGTCATGTTAGGGTGGTGGGTTGGCAGTATTGGTAGAGGATCAGAAGTCATGTTAGGGTGGTGGGTTGGCAGTATTGGTAGAGGGTCAGATGTCAGGTTAGGGTGGTGGTTTAGCAGTATTGGTAGAGGGTCAGATGTCATGTTAGGGTGGTGGTTTGGCAGTAAGGGTAGAGGGTCAGATGTCATGTTAGGGTGGTGGGTTGGCAGTAAGGGTAGAGGGTCAGATGTCATGTTAGGGTGGTGGGTTGGCAGTATTGGTATAGGGTCAGACGCCATGTTAGGGTGGTGGGTTGGCAGTATTGGTAGAGGGTCAGATGTCATGTTAGGGTGGTGGGTTGGCAGTATTGGTAGAGGGTCAGATGTCATGTTAGGGTGGTGGGTTGGCAGTATTGGTAGAGGGTCAGATGTCAGGTTAGGGTGGTGGGTTGGCAGTAAGAGTAGAGGGTCAGATGTCAGGTTAGGGTGGTGGGTTGCCAGTATTGGTAGAGGGTCAGATGTCAGGTTAGGGTGGTGGGTTGGCAGTATTGGTAGAGGGTCAGATGTCAGGTTAGGGTGGTGGGTTGGCAGTATTGGTAGAGGGTCAGATGTCAGGTGAGGGTGGTGGGTTGGCAGTAAGGGTAGAGGGTCAGATGTCAGGTTAGGGTGGTGGGTTGGCAGTATTGGTAGAGGGTCAGATGTCATGTTAGGGTGGTGGGTTGGCAGTATTGGTAGAGGGTCAGATGTCATGTTAGGGTGGTGGGTTGGCAGTATTGGTAGAGGATCAGATGTCATGTTAGGGTGGTGGGTTGGCAGTATTGGTAGAGGGTCAGATGTCAGGTTAGGGTGGTGGGTTGGCAGTAAGGGTAGAGGGTCAGATGTCAGGTTAGGGTGGTGGGTTGGCAGTATTGGTAGAGGGTCAGATGTCAGGTTAGGGTGGTGGGTTGGCAGTAAGGGTAGAGGGTCAGATGTCAGGTTAGGGTGGTGGGTTGGCAGTAAGGGTAGAGGGTCAGATGTCAGGTTATGGTGGTGGGTTGGCAGTATTGGTAGAGGGTCAGATGTCAGGTTAGGGTGGTGGGTTGGCAGTATTGGTAGAGGGTCAGATGTCAGGTTAGGGTGGTGGGTTGGCAGTATTGGTAGAGGGTCAGATGTCAGGTTAGGGTGGTGGGTTGGCAGTAAGGGTAGAGGGTCAGATGTCATGTTAGGGTGGTGGATGGCAGTATTGGTAGAGGGTCAGATGTCAGGTTAGGGTGGTGGGTTGTCAGTAAGGGTAGAGGCTCAGATGTCAGGTTAGGGTGGTGGGTTGTCAGTAAGGGTAGAGGGTCAGATGTCAGGTTAGGGTGGTGGGTTGGCAGTAAGGGTAGAGGGTCAGATGTCATGTTAGGGTGGTGGGTTGGCAGTAAGGGTAGAGGGTCAGATGTCATGTTAGGGTGGTGGGTTGGCAGTAAGGGTAGAGGGTCAGACACCATGTTAGGGTGGTGGGCTGGCAGTAAGGGTAGAGGGTCAGATGTCATGTTAGGGTGGTGGGTTGGCAGTAAGGGTAGAGGGTCAGATGTCAGGTTAGGGTGGTGGGTTGTCAGTAAGGGTAGAGGGTCAGATGTCAGGTTAGGGTGGTGGGTTGGCAGTAAGGGTAGAGGGTCAGATGTCATGTTATGGTGGTGGGTTTGCAGTATTGGTAGAGGGTC
Source organism: Eledone cirrhosa (assembly GCA_964016885.1). NCBI lineage: Eukaryota > Metazoa > Mollusca > Cephalopoda > Octopoda > Eledonidae > Eledone > Eledone cirrhosa. The sequence continues at coordinate 29,373,811 of OZ024762.1, forward strand.
AGATGTCAGGTTAGGGTGGTGGGTTGGCAGTATTGGTAGAGGGTCACATGACAGGTTAGGGAGGTGGTTTGGCAGTATTGGTAGAGGGTCAGATGTCAGGTTAGGGTGGTGGTTTGGCAGTATTGGTAGAGGGTCAGATGTCATGTTAGGGTGGTGGTTTGGCAGTAAGGGTAGAGGGTCAGATGTCCTGTTAGGGTGGTGGGTTGGCAGTAAGGGTAGAGGGTCAGATGTCATGTTAGGGTGGTGGGTTGGCAGTATTGGTAGAGGGTCAGACGCCATGTTAGGGTGGTGGGTTGGCAGTATTGGTAGAGGGTCAGATGTCATGTTAGGGTGGTGGGTTGGCAGTATTGGTAGAGGGTCCGATGTCATGTTAGGGTGGTGGGTTGGCAGTATTGGTAGAGGGTCAGACGTTAGGTTAGGGTGGTGGGTTGGCAGTAAGGGTAGAGGGTCAGATGTCAGGTTAGTGTGGTGGGTTGCCAGTATTGGTAGAGGGTCAGATGTCAGGTTAGGGTGGTGGGTTGGCAGTATTGGTAGAGGGTCAGATGTCAGGTTAGGGTGGTGGGTTGGCAGTATTGGTAGAGGGTCAGACGCCATGTTAGGGTGGTGGGTTGGCAGTATTGGTAGAGGGTCAGATGTCATGTTAGGGTGGTGGGTTGGCAGTATTGGTAGAGGGTCAGATGTCATGTTAGGGTGGTGGGTTGGCAGTATTCGTAGAGGGTCAGATGTCAGGTTAGGGTGGTGGGTTGGCAGTAAGGGTAGAGGGTCAGATGTCAGGTTAGGGTGGTGGGTTGCCAGTATTGGTAGAGGGTCAGATGTCAGGTTAGGGTGGTGGGTTGGCAGTATTGGTAGAGGGTCAGATGTCAGGTTAGGGTGGTGGGTTGGCAGTATTGGTAGAGGGTCAGACGCCATGTTAGGGTGGTGGGTTGGCAGTATTGGTAGAGGGTCAGATGTCATGTTATGGTGGTGGGTTGGCAGTATTGGTAGAGGGTCAGATGTCATGTTAGGGTGGTGGGTTGGCAGTATTGGTAGAGGGTCAGATGTCAGGTTAGGGTGATGGGTTGGCAGTAAGCGTAGAGGGTCAGATGTCAGGTTAGGGTGGTGGTTTGCCAGTATTGTTAGAGGGTCAGATGTCAGGTTAGAGTGGTGGGTTGGCAGTATTGGTAGAGGGTCAGATGTCAGGTTAGGGTGGTGGGTTGGCAGTATTGGTAGAGGGTCAGATGTCAGGTTAGGGTGGTGGGTTGTCAGTAAGGGTAGAGGGTCAGATGTCATGTTAGGGTGGTGGGTTGGCAGTATTGGTAGAGGGTCAGATGTCATGTTAGGGTGGTGGGTTGGCAGTATTGGTAGAGGGTCAGATGTCATGTTAGGGTGGTGGGTTGGCAGTATTGGTAGAGGATCAGATGTCATGTTAGGGTGGTGGGTTGGCAGTATTGGTAGAGGGTCAGATGTCAGGTTAGGGTGGTGCGTTGGTAGTAAGGGTAGAGGGTCAGATGTCAGGTTAGGGTGGTGCGTTGGTAGTAAGGGTAGAGGGTCAGATGTCAGGTTAGGGTGGTGGGTTGGCAGTATTGGTAGAGGGTCAGATGTCATGTTAGTGTGGTGGGTTGGCAGTATTGGTAGAGGGTCCGATGTCAGGTTAGGGTGGTGGGTTGGCAGTAAGGGTAGAGTGTCAGACACCATGTTAGGGTGGTGGGTTGGCAGTAAGGGTAGAGGGTCAGACACCATGTTAAGGTGATGGGTTGGCAGTAAGGGTAGAGGGTCAGATGCCATGTTAGGGTGGTGGGTTGGCAGTAAGGGTAGAGGGTCAGATGCCATGTTATGGTGGTGGGTTGGCAGTAAGGGTAGAGGGTCAGATGTCATGTTAGTGTGGTGGTTTGGCAGTAAGGGTAGAGGGTCAGATGTCAGGTTAGGGTGGTGGGTTGTCAGTAAGGGTAGAGGGTCAGATGTCAGGTTAGGGTGGTGGGTTGGCAGTAAGGGTAGAGGGTCAGATGTCAGGTTAGGGTGGTGGGTTGTCAGTAAGGGTAGAGGGTCAGATGTCAGGTTAGGGTGGTGGGTTGGCAGTAAGGGTAGAGGGTCAGATGTCAGGTTAGGGTGGTGGGTTGGCAGTAAGGGTAGAGGGTCAGATGTCAGGTTAGGGTGGTGGGTTGGCAGTAAGGGTAGAGGGTCAGATGTCATGTTAGGGTGGTGGGTTGGCAGTATTGGTAGAGGGCCAGACGCCATGTTAGGGTGGGGGGTTGGCAGTATTGGTAGAGGGTCAGATGTCATGTTAGGGTGGTGGGTTGGCAGTATTGGTAGAGGGTCAGATGTCAGGTTAGGGTGGTGGGTTGGCAGTATTCGTAGAGGGTCAGATGTCAGGTTAGGGTGGTGGGTTGGCAGTAAGGGTAGAGGGTCAGATGTCAGGTTAGGGTGGTGGGTTGCCAGTATTGGTAGAGGGTCAGATGTCAGGTTAGGGTGGTGGGTTGGCAGTATTGGTAGAGGGTCAGATGTCATGTTAGGGTGGTGGGTTGGCAGTATTGGTAGAGGGTCAGATGTCATGTTAGGGTGGTGGGTTGGCAGTATTGGTAGAGGGTCAGATGTCAGGTTAGGGTGATGGGTTGGCAGTAAGCGTAGAGGGTCAGATGTCAGGTTAGGGTGGTGGTTTGCCAGTATTGTTAGAGGGTCAGATGTCAGGTTAGGGTGGTGGGTTGGCAATATTGGTAGAGGGTCAGATGTCAGGTTAGGGTGGTGGGTTGGCAGTATTGGTAGAGGGTCAGATGTCAGGTTAGGGTGGTGGGTTGTCAGTAAGGGTAGAGGGTCAGATGTCAGGTTAGGGTGGTGGGTTGGCAGTATTGGTAGAGGGTCAGATGTCATGTTAGGGTGGTGGGTTGGCAGTATTGGTAGAGGGTCAGATGTCATGTTAGGGTGGTGGGTTGGCAGTATTGGTAGAGGATCAGAAGTCATGTTAGGGTGGTGGGTTGGCAGTATTGGTAGAGGGTCAGATGTCAGGTTAGGGTGGTGGTTTGGCAGTATTGGTAGAGGGTCAGATGTCATGTTAGGGTGGTGGTTTGGCAGTAAGGGTAGAGGGTCAGATGTCATGTTAGGGTGGTGGGTTGGCAGTAAGGGTAGAGGGTCAGATGTCATGTTAGGGTGGTGGGTTGGCAGTATTGGTAGAGGGTCAGACGCCATGTTAGGGTGGTGGGTTGGCAGTATTGGTAGAGGGTCAGATGTCATGTTAGGGTGGTGGGTTGGCAGTATTGGTAGAGGGTCAGATGTCATGTTAGGGTGGTGGGTTGGCAGTATTGGTAGAGGGTCAGATGTCAGGTTAGGGTGGTGGGTTGGCAGTAAGAGTAGAGGGTCAGATGTCAGGTTAGGGTGGTGGGTTGCCAGTATTGGTAGAGGGTCAGATGTCAGGTTAGGGTGGTGGGTTGGCAGTATTGGTAGAGGGTCAGATGTCAGGTTAGGGTGGTGGGTTGGCAGTATTGGTAGAGGGTCAGATGTCAGGTGAGGGTGGTGGGTTGGCAGTAAGGGTAGAGGGTCAGATGTCAGGTTAGGGTGGTGGGTTGGCAGTATTGGTAGAGGGTCAGATGTCATGTTAGGGTGGTGGGTTGGCAGTATTGGTAGAGGGTCAGATGTCATGTTAGGGTGGTGGGTTGGCAGTATTGGTAGAGGATCAGATGTCATGTTAGGGTGGTGGGTTGGCAGTATTGGTAGAGGGTCAGATGTCAGGTTAGGGTGGTGGGTTGGCAGTAAGGGTAGAGGGTCAGATGTCAGGTTAGGGTGGTGGGTTGGCAGTATTGGTAGAGGGTCAGATGTCAGGTTAGGGTGGTGGGTTGGCAGTAAGGGTAGAGGGTCAGATGTCAGGTTAGGGTGGTGGGTTGGCAGTAAGGGTAGAGGGTCAGATGTCAGGTTATGGTGGTGGGTTGGCAGTATTGGTAGAGGGTCAGATGTCAGGTTAGGGTGGTGGGTTGGCAGTATTGGTAGAGGGTCAGATGTCAGGTTAGGGTGGTGGGTTGGCAGTATTGGTAGAGGGTCAGATGTCAGGTTAGGGTGGTGGGTTGGCAGTAAGGGTAGAGGGTCAGATGTCATGTTAGGGTGGTGGGTTGGCAGTATTGGTAGAGGGTCAGATGTCAGGTTAGGGTGGTGGGTTGTCAGTAAGGGTAGAGGCTCAGATGTCAGGTTAGGTTGGTGGGTTGTCAGTAAGGGTAGAGGGTCAGATGTCAGGTTAGGGTGGTGGGTTGGCAGTAAGGGTAGAGGGTCAGATGTCATGTTAGGGTGGTGGGTTGGCAGTAAGGGTAGAGGGTCAGATGTCATGTTAGGGTGGTGGGTTGGCAGTAAGGGTAGAGGGTCAGACACCATGTTAGGGTGGTGGGTTGGCAGTAAGGGTAGAGGGTCAGATGTCATGTTAGGGTGGTGGGTTGGCAGTAAGGGTAGAGGGTCAGATGTCAGGTTAGGGTGGTGGGTTGTCAGTAAGGGTAGAGGGTCAGATGTCAGGTTAGGGTGGTGGGTTGGCAGTAAGGGTAGAGGGTCAGATGTCATGTTATGGTGGTGGGTTTGCAGTATTGGTAGAGGGTCAGATGTCAGGTTAGGGTGGTGGGTTGGCAGTATTGGTAGAGGGTCACATGACAGGTTAGGGAGGTGGTTTGGCAGTATTGGTAGAGGGTCAGATGTCAGGTTAGGGTGGTGGTTTGGCAGTATTGGTAGAGGGTCAGATGTCATGTTAGGGTGGTGGTTTGGAAGTAAGGGTAGAGGGTCAGATGTCCTGTTAGGGTGGTGGGTTGGCAGTAAGGGTAGAGGGTCAGATGTCATGTTAGGGTGGTGGGTTGGCAGTATTGGTAGAGGGTCAGACGCCATGTTAGGGTGGTGGGTTGGCAGTATTGGTAGAGGGTCAGATGTCATGTTAGGGTGGTGGGTTGGCAGTATTGGTAGAGGGTCAGATGTCATGTTAGGGTGGTGGGTTGGCAGTATTGGTAGAGGGTCAGATGTTAGGTTAGGGTGGTGGGTTGGCAGTAAGGGTAGAGGGTCAGATGTCAGGTTAGTGTGGTGGGTTGCCAGTATTGGTAGAGGGTCAGATGTCAGGTTAGGGTGGTGGGTTGGCAGTATTGGTAGAGGGTCAGATGTCAGGTTAGGGTGGTGGGTTGGCAGTATTGGTAGAGGGTCAGACGCCATGTTAGGGTGGTGGGTTGGCAGTATTGGTAGAGGGTCAGATGTCATGTTAGGGTGGTGGGTTGGCAGTATTGGTAGAGGGTCAGATGTCATGTTAGGGTGGTGGGTTGGCAGTATTCGTAGAGGGTCAGATGTCAGGTTAGGGTGGTGGGTTGGCAGTAAGGGTAGAGGGTCAGATGTCAGGTTAGGGTGGTGGGTTGCCAGTATTGGTAGAGGGTCAGATGTCAGGTTAGGGTGGTGGGTTGGCAGTATTGGTAGAGGGTCAGATGTCAGGTTAGGGTGGTGGGTTGGCAGTATTGGTAGAGGGTCAGACGCCATGTTAGGGTGGTGGGTTGGCAGTATTGGTAGAGGGTCAGATGTCATGTTAGGGTGGTGGGTTGGCAGTATTGGTAGAGGGTCAGATGTCAGGTTAGGGTGATGGGTTGGCAGTAAGCGTAGAGGGTCAGATGTCAGGTTAGGGTGGTGGTTTGCCAGTATTGTTAGAGGGTCAGATGTCAGGTTAGGGTGGTGGGTTGGCAGTATTGGTAGAGGGTCAGATGTCAGGTTAGGGTGGTGGGTTGGCTGTATTGGTAGAGGGTCAGATGTCAGGTTAGGGTGGTGGGTTGTCAGTAAGGGTAGAGGGTCAGATGTCATGTTAGGGTGGTGGGTTGGCAGTATTGGTAGAGGGTCAGATGTCATGTTAGGGTGGTGGGTTGGCAGTATTGGTAGAGGGTCAGATGTCATGTTAGGGTGGTGGGTTGGCAGTATTGGTAGAGGATCAGATGTCATGTTAGGGTGGTGGGTTGGCAGTATTGGTAGAGGGTCAGATGTCAGGTTAGGGTGGTGCGTTGGTAGTAAGGGTAGAGGGTCAGATGTCAGGTTAGGGTGGTGCGTTGGTAGTAAGGGTAGAGGGTCAGATGTCAGGTTAGGGTGGTGGGTTGGCAGTATTGGTAGAGGGTCAGATGTCATGTTAGGGTGGTGGGTTGGCAGTATTGGTAGAGGGTCCGATGTCAGGTTAGGGTGGTGGGTTGGCAGTAAGGGTAGAGTGTCAGACACCATGTTAGGGTGGTGGGTTGGCAGTAAGGGTAGAGGGTCAGACACCATGTTAAGGTGATGGGTTGGCAGTAAGGGTAGAGGGTCAGATGCCATGTTAGGGTGGTGGGTTGGCAGTAAGGGTAGAGGGTCAGATGCCATGTTATGGTGGTGGGTTGGCAGTAAGGGTAGAGGGTCAGATGTCATGTTAGTGTGGTGGTTTGGCAGTAAGGGTAGAGGGTCAGATGTCAGGTTAGGGTGGTGGGTTGTCAGTAAGGGTAGAGGGTCAGATGTCAGGTTAGGGTGGTGGGTTGGGAGTAAGGGTAGAGGGTCAGATGTCAGGTTAGGGTGGTGGGTTGTCAGTAAGGGTAGAGGGTCAGATGTCAGGTTAGGGTGGTGGGTTGGCAGTAAGGGTAGAGGGTCAGATGTCAGGTTAGGGTGGTGGGTTGGCAGTAAGGGTAGAGGGTCAGATGTCAGGTTAGGGTGGTGGGTTGGCAGTAAGGGTAGAGGGTCAGATGTCAGGTTAGGGTGGTGGGTGGGCAGTAAGGGTAGAGGGTCAGATGTCATGTTAGGGTGGTGGGTTTGCAGTATTGGTAGAAGGTCAGATGTCAGGTTAGGGTGGTGGGTTGGCAGTATTGGTAGAGGGTCACATGTCAGGTTAGGGTGGTGGTTTGGCAGTATTGGTAGAGGGTCAGATGTCAGGTTAGGGTGGTGGTTTGGCAGTATTGGTAGAGGGTCAGATGTCATGTTAGGGTGGTGGTTTGGCAGTAAGGGTAGAGGGTCAGATGTCATGTTAGGGTGGTGGGTTGGCAGGAAGGGTAGAGGGTCAGATGTAATGTTAGGGTGGTGGGTTGGCAGTATTGGTAGAGGGTCAGACGCCATGTTAGGGTGGTGGGTTGGCAGTATTGGTAGAGGGTCAGATGTCATGTTAGGGTGGTGGGTTGGCAGTAAGGGTAGAGGGTCAGATGTCAGGTTAGGGTGGTGGGTTGCCAGTATTGCTAGAGGGTCAGATGTCAGGTTAGAGTGGTGGGTTGGCAGTATTGGTAGAGGGTCAGATGTCAGGTTAGGGTGGTGGGTTGGCAGTATTGGTAGAGTGTCAGATGTCATGTTAGGGTGGTGGGTTGGCAGTATTGGTAGAGGGTCAGATGTCAGGTTATGGTGGTGGGTTGGTAGTAAGGGTAGAGGGTCAGATGTCAGGTTAGGGTGGTGGGTTGCCAGTATTGGTAGAGGGTCAGATGTCAGGTTAGGGTGGTGGGTTGGCAGTATTGGTAGAGGGTCCGATGTCAGGTTAAGGTGGTGGGTTGGCAGTAAGGGTAGAGTGTCAGACACCATGTTAGGGTGGTCGGTTGGCAGTAAGGGTAGAGGGTCAGACACCATGTTAGGGTGATGGGTTGGCAGTAAGGGTAGAGGGTCAGATGCCATGTTAGGGTGGTGGGTTGGCAGTAAGGGTAGAGGGTCAGATGCCATGTTATGGTGGTGGGTTGGCAGTAAGGGTAGAGGGTCAGATGTCATGTTAGGGTGGTGGTTTGGCAGTAAGCGTAGAGGGTCAGATGTCAGGTTAGGGTGGTGGGTTGTCAGTAAGGGTAGAGGGTCAGATGTCAGGTTAGGGTGGTGGGTTGGCAGTAAGGGTAGAGGGTCAGATGTCAGGTTAGGGTGGTGGGTTGTCAGTATTGGTAGAGGGTCAGATGTCAGGTTAGGGTGGTGGGTTGTCAGTAAGTGTAGAGGGTCAGATGTCAGGTTAGGGTGGTGGGTTGGCAGTAAGGGTAGAGGGTCAGATGTCAGGTTAGGGTGGTGGGTTGGCAGTAAGGGTAGAGGGTCATATGTCAGGTTAGGGTGGTGGGTTGGCAGTAAGGGTAGAGGGTCAGATGTCATGTTAGGGTGGTGGGTTGGCAGTAAGGGTAGAGGGTCAGATGTCATGTTAGGGTGGTGGGTTGGCAGTAAGGGTAGAGGGTCAGACACCATGTTAGGGTGGTGGGTTGGCAGTTAGGGTAGAGGGTCAGATGTCATGTTATGGTGGTGGGTTGGCAGTAAGGGTAGAGGGTCAGATGTCAGGTTAGGGTGGTGGGTTGTCAGTAAGGGTAGAGGGTCAGATGTCAGGTTAGGGTGGTGGGTTGGCAGTAAGGGTAGAGGGTCAGATGTCATGTTAGGGTGGTGGGTTTGCAGTATTGGTAGAGGGTCAGATGTCAGGTTAGGGTGGTGGGTTGGCAGTATTGGTAGAGGGTCAGATGTCAGGTTAGGGTGGTGGGTTGTCAGTAAGGGTAGAGGGTCAGATGTCAGGTTAGGGTGGTGGGTTGGCAGTATTGGTAGAGGGTCAGATGTCATGTTAGGGTGGTGGGTTGGCAGTATTGGTAGAGGGTCAGATGTCATGTTAGGGTGGTGGGTTGGCAGTATTGGTAGAGGATCAGATGTCATGTTAGGGTGGTGGGTTGGCAGTATTGGTAGAGGGTCAGATGTCAGGTTAGGGTGGTGGGTTGGCAGTAAGGGTAGAGGGTCAGATGTCAGGTTAGGGTGGTGGGTTGGCAGTAAGGGTAGAGGGTCAGATGTCAGGTTAGGGTGGTGGGTTGGCAGTATTGGTAGAGGGTCAGATGTCATGTTAGGGTGGTGGGTTGGCAGTATTGGTAGAGGGTCCGATGTCAGGTTAGGGTGGTGGGTTGGCAGTATTGGTAGAGGGTCAGATGTCAGGTTAGGGTGGTGGGTTGGTAGTAAGGGTAGAGGGTCAGATGTCATTTTAGAGTGGTGGGTTGGCAGTATTGGTAGAGGGTCAGATGTCAGGTTAGGGTGGTAGATTGGCAGTATTGGTAGAGGGTCAGATGTGAGGTTAGGGTGGTGGTTTGGCAGTAAGGGTAGAGGGTCAGATGTCATGTTAGGGTGGTGGGTTGGCAGTAAGGGTAGAGGGTCAGATGTCATGTTAGGGTGGTGGGTTTGCAGTATTGGTAGAGGGTCAGATGTCAGGTTAGGGTGGTGGGTTGGCAGTATTGGTAGAGGGTCACATGTCAGGTTAGGGTGGTGGTTTGGCAGTATTGGTAGAGGGTCAGATGTCATGTTAGGGTGGTGGTTTGGCAGTATTGGTAGAGGGTCAGATGTCATGTTAGGGTGGAGGTTTGGCAGTAAGGGTAGAGGGTCAGATATCATGTTAGGGTGGTGGGTTTGCAGTAAGGGTAGAGGGTCAGATGTCATGTTAGGGTGGTGGGTTGGCAGTATTGGTAGAGGGTCAGACGCCATGTTAGGGTGTTGGGTTGGCAGTATTGGTAGAGGGTCAGATGTCATGTTAGGGTGGTGGGTTGGCAGTATTGGTAGAGGGTCAGATGTCATGTTAGGGTGGTGGGTTGGCAGTATTGGTAGAGGGTCAGATGTCAGGTTAGGGTGGTGGGTTGGCAGTAAGAGTAGAGGGTCAGATGTCAGGTTAGGGTGGTGGGTTGCCAGTATTGGTAGAGGGTCAGATGTCAGGTTAGGGTGGTGGGTTGGCAGTATTGGTAGAGGGTCAGATGTCAGGTTAGGGTGGTGGGTTGGCAGTATTGGTAGAGGGTCAGATGTCAGGTTAGGGTGGTGGGTTGGCAGTAAGGGTAGAGGGTCACATGTCAGGTTAGGGTGGTGGGTTGGCAGTATTGGTAGTAGGGTCAGATGTCATGTTAGGGTGGTGGGTTGGCAGTATTGGTAGAGGGTCAGATGTCATGTTAGGGTGGTGGGTTGGCAGTATTGGTAGAGGATCAGATGTCATGTTAGGGTGGTGGGTTGGCAGTATTGGTAGAGGGTCAGATGTCAGGTTAGGGTGGTGGGTTGGCAGTAAGGGTAGAGGGTCAGATCTCAGGTTAGGGTGGTGGGTTGGCAGTATTGGTAGAGGGTCAGATGTCAGGTTAGGGTGGTGGGTTGGCAGTAAGGGTAGAGGGTCAGATGTCAGGTTAGGGTGGTGGGTTGGCAGTAAGGGTAGAGGGTCAGATGTCAGGTTATGGTGGTGGGTTGGCAGTATTGGTAGAGGGTCAGATGTCAGGTTAGGGTGGTGGGTTGGCAGTATTGGTAGAGGGTCAGATGTCAGGTTAGGGTGGTGGGTTGGCAGTATTGGTAGAGGGTCAGATGTCAGGTTAGGGTGGTGGGTTGGCAGTAAGGGTAGAGGGTCAGACACCATGTTAGGGTGGTGGGTTGTCAGTAAGGGTAGAGGGTCAGATGTCAGGTTATGGTGGTGGGTTGGCAGTAAGGGTAGAGGGTCAGATGTCAGGTTAGGGTGGTGGGTTGTCAGTAAGGGTAGAGGCTCAGATGTCAGGTTAGGGTGGTGGGTTGTCAGTAAGGGTAGAGGGTCAGATGTCAGGTTAGGGTGGTGGGTTGGCAGTAAGGGTAGAGGGTCAGATGTCAGGTTAGGGTGGTGGGTTGGCAGTAAGGGTAGAGGGTCAGATGTCAGGTTAGGGTGGTGGGTTGGCAGTAAGGGTAGAGGGTCAGATGTCATGTTAGGGTGGTGGGTTGGCAGTAAGGGTAGAGGGTCAGACACCATGTTAGGGTGGTGGGTTGGCAGTAAGGGTAGAGGGTCAGATGTCATGTTAGGGTGGTGGGTTGGCAGTAAGGGTAGAGGGTCAGATGTCAGGTTAGGGTGGTGGGTTGTCAGTAAGGGTAGAGGGTCAGATGTCAGGTAAGGGTGGTGGGTTGGCAGTAAGGGTAGAGGGTCAGATATCATGTTAGGGTGGTGGGTTTGCAGTATTGGTAGAGGGTCAGATGTCAGGTTAGGGTGGTGGTTTGGCAGTATTGGTAGAGGGTCAGATGTCATGTTAGGGTGGTGGTTTGGCAGTAAGGGTAGAGGGTCAGATGTCAGGTTAGGGTGGTGGGTTGGCAGTATTGGTAGAGGGTCATATGTCAGGTTAGGGTGGTGGGTTGGCAGTAAGGGTAGAGGGTCAGACACCATGTTAGGGTGGTGGGTTGGCAGTAAGGGTAGAGGGTCAGATGTCAGGTTAGGGTGGTGGGTTGGCAGTAAGGGTAGAGGGTCAGATGTCAGGTTAGGGTGGTGAGTTGGCAGTAAGGGTAGAGGGTCAGATGTCAGGTTAGGGTGGTGGGTTGGCAGTATTAGTAGAGGGTCAGATGTCAGGTTAGGGTGGTGGGTTGGTAGTAAGGGTAGAGGGTCAGATGTCATTTTAGGGTGGTGGGTTGGCAGTATTGGTAGAGGGTCAGATGTCAGGTTAGGGTGGTAGATTGGCAGTATTGGTAGAGGGTCAGATGTGAGGTTAGGGTGGTGGGTTGGCAGTAAGGGTAGAGGGTCAGATGTCAGGTTAGGGTGGTGGGTTGGCAGTAAGGGTAGAGGGTCAGATGTCATGTTAGGGTGGTGGGTTTGCAGTATTGGTAGAGGGTCAGATGTCAGGTTAGGGTGGTGGGTTGGCAGTATTGGTAGAGGGTCACATGTCAGGTTAGGGTGGTGGTTTGGCAGTATTGGTAGAGGGTCAGATGTCATGTTAGGGTGGTGGTTTGGCAGTATTGGTAGAGGGTCAGATGTCATGTTAGGGTGGTGGTTTGGCAGTAAGGGTAGAGGGTCAGATATCATGTTAGGGTGGTGGGTTGGCAGTAAGGGTAGAGGGTCAGATGTCATGTTAGGGTGGTGGGTTGGCAGTATTGGTAGAGGGTCAGACGCCATGTTAGGGTGGTGGGTTGGCAGTATTGGTAGAGGGTCAGATGTCATGTTAGGGTGGTGGGTTGGCAGTATTGGTAGAGGGTCAGATGTCATGTTAGGGTGGTGGGTTGGCAGTATTGGTAGAGGGTCAGATGTCAGGTTAGGGTGGTGGGTTGGCAGTAAGAGTAGAGGGTCAGATGTCAGGTTAGGGTGGTGGGTTGCCAGTATTGGTAGAGGGTCAGATGTCAGGTTAGGGTGGTGGGTTGGCAGTAAGGGTAGAGGGTCAGATGTCAGGTTAGGGTGGTGGGTTGGCAGTAAGGGTAGAGGGTCAGATGTCAGGTTAGGGTGGTGGGTTGGCAGTATTGGTAGAGGGTCAGATGTCATGTTAGGGTGGTGGGTTGGCAGTATTGGTAGAGGGTCAGATGTCATGTTAGGGTGGTGGGTTGGCAGTATTGGTAGAGGATCAGATGTCATGTTAGGGTGGTGGGTTGGCAGTATTGGTAGAGGGTCAGATGTCAGGTTAGGGTGGTGGGTTGGCAGTAAGGGTAGAGGGTCAGATCTCAGGTTAGGGTGGTGGGTTGGCAGTATTGGTAGAGGGTCAGATGTCAGGTTAGGGTGGTGGGTTGGCAGTAAGGGTAGAGGGTCAGATGTCAGGTTAGGGTGGTGGGTTGGCAGTAAGGGTAGAGGGTCAGATGTCAGGTTATGGTGGTGGGTTGGCAGTAAGGGTAGAGGGTCAGATGTCATGTTAGGGTGGTGGGTTGGCAGTATTGGTAGAGGATCAGATGTCATGTTAGGGTGGTGGGTTGGCAGTTAGGGTAGAGGGTCAGATGTCATGTTATGGTGGTGGGTTGGCAGTAAGGGTAGAGGGTCAGATGTCAGGTTAGGGTGGTGGGTTGTCAGTAAGGGTAGAGGGTCAGATGTCAGGTTAGGGTGGTGGGTTGGCAGTAAGGGTAGAGGGTCAGATGTCATGTTAGGGTGGTGGGTTTGCAGTATTGGTAGAGGGTCAGATGTGAGGTTAGGGTGGTGGTTTGGCAGTAAGGGTAGAGGGTCAGATGTCAGGTTAGGGTGGTGGGTTGGCAGTAAGGGTAGAGGGTCAGATGTCATGTTAGGGTGGTGGGTTTGCAGTATTGGTAGAGGGTCAGATGTCAGGTTAGGGTGGTGGGTTGGCAGTATTGGTAGAGGGTCACATGTCAGGTTAGGGTGGTGGTTTGGCAGTATTGGTAGAGGGTCAGATGTCATGTTAGGGTGGTGGTTTGGCAGTATTGGTAGAGGGTCAGATGTCATGTTAGGGTGGTGGTTTGGCAGTAAGGGTAGAGGGTCAGATATCATGTTAGGGTGGTGGGTTGGCAGTAAGGGTAGAGGGTCAGATGTCATGTTAGGGTGGTGGGTTGACAGTATTGGTAGAGGGTCAGACGCCATGTTAGGGTGGTGGGTTGGCAGTATTGGTAGAGGGTCAGATGTCATGTTAGGGTGGTGGGTTGGCAGTATTGGTAGAGGGTCAGATGTCATGTTAGGGTGGTGGCTTGGCAGTATTGGTAGAGGGTCAGATGTCAGGTTAGGGTGGTGGGTTGGCAGTAAGAGTAGAGGGTCAGATGTCAGGTTAGGGTGGTGGGTTGCCAGTATTGGTAGAGGGTCAGATGTCAGGTTAGGGTGGTGGGTTGGCAGTATTGGTAGAGGGTCAGATGTCAGGTTAGGGTGGTGGGTTGGCAGTAAGGGTAGAGGGTCAGATGTCAGGTTAGGGTGGTGGGTTGGCAGTATTGGTAGAGGGTCAGATGTCATGTTAGGGTGGTGGGTTGGCAGTATTGGTAGAGGGTCAGATGTCATGTTAGGGTGGTGGGTTGGCAGTATTGGTAGAGGATCAGATGTCATGTTAGGGTGGTGGGTTGGCAGTATTGGTAGAGGGTCAGATGTCAGGTTAGGGTGGTGGGTTGGCAGTAAGGGTAGAGGGTCAGATCTCAGGTTAGGGTGGTGGGTTGGCAGTATTGGTAGAGGGTCAGATGTCAGGTTAGGGTGGTGGGTTGGCAGTAAGGGTAGAGGGTCAGATGTCAGGTTAGGGTGGTGGGTTGGCAGTAAGGGTAGAGGGTCAGATGTCAGGTTATGGTGGTGGGTTGGCAGTAAGGGTAGAGGGTCAGATGTCATGTTAGGGTGGTGGGTTGGCAGTATTGGTAGAGGATCAGATGTCATGTTAGGGTGGTGGGTTGGCAGTTAGGGTAGAGGGTCAGATGTCATGTTATGGTGGTGGGTTGGCAGTAAGGGTAGAGGGTCAGATGTCAGGTTAGGGTGGTGGGTTGTCAGTAAGGGTAGAGGGTCAGATGTCAGGTTAGGGTGGTGGGTTGGCAGTAAGGGTAGAGGGTCAGATGTCATGTTAGGGTGGTGGGTTTGCAGTATTGGTAGAGGGTCAGATGTCAGGTTAGGGTGGTGGGTTGGCAGTATTGGTAGAGGGTCAGATGTCAGGTTAGGGTGGTGGGTTGTCAGTAAGGGTAGAGGGTCAGATGTCAGGTTAGGGTGGTGGGTTGGCAGTATTGGTAGAGGGTCAGATGTCATGTTAGGGTGGTGGGTTGGCAGTATTGGTAGAGGGTCAGATGTCATGTTAGGGTGGTGGGTTGGCAGTATTGGTAGAGGATCAGATGTCATGTTAGGGTGGTGGGTTGGCAGTATTGGTAGAGGGTCAGATGTCAGGTTAGGGTGGTGGGTTGGCAGTAAGGGTAGAGGGTCAGATGTCAGGTTAGGGTGGTGGGTTGGCAGTAAGGGTAGAGGGTCAGATGTCAGGTTAGGGTGGTGGGTTGGCAGTATTGGTAGAGGGTCAGATGTCATGTTAGGGTGGTGGGTTGGCAGTATTGGTAGAGGGTCCGATGTCAGGTTAGGGTGGTGGGTTGGCAGTAAGGGTAGAGTGTCAGACACCATGTTAGGGTGGTGGGTTGGCAGTAAGGGTAGAGGGTCAGATGTCAGGTTAGGGTGGTGGGTTGGCAGTAAGGGTAGAGGGTCAGATGTCAGGTTAGGGTGGTGGGTTGTCAGTAAGGGTAGAGGGTCAGATGTCATGTTAGGGTGGTGGGTTGTCAGTAAGGGTAGAGGGTCAGATGTCAGGTTATGGTGGTGGGTTGGCAGTATTGGTAGAGGGTCAGATGTCAGGTTAGGGTGGTGGGTTGGTATTAAGGGTAGAGGGTCAGATGTCATTTTAGGGTGGTGGGTTGGCAGTATTGGTAGAGGGTCAGATGTCAGGTTAGGGTGGTAGATTGGCAGTATTGGTAGAGGGTCAGATGTGAGGTTAGGGTGGTGGTTTGGCAGTAAGGGTAGAGGGTCAGATGTCAGGTTAGGGTGGTGGGTTGGCAGTAAGGATAGAGGGTCAGATGTCATGTTAGGGTGGTGGGTTTGCAGTATTGGTAGAGGGTCAGATGTCAGGTTAGGGTGGTGGGTTGGCAGTATTGGTAGAGGGTCACATGTCAGGTTAGGGTGGTGGTTTGGCAGTATTGGTAGAGGGTCAGATGTCATGTTAGGGTGGTGGTTTGGCAGTATTGGTAGAGGGTCAGATGTCATGTTAGGGTGGTGGTTTGGCAGTAAGGGTAGAGGGTCAGATATCATGTTAGGGTGGTGGGTTGGCAGTAAGGGTAGAGGGTCAGATGACATGTTAGGGTGGTGGGTTGGCAGTATTGGTAGAGGGTCAGACGCCATGTTAGGGTGGTGGGTTGGCAGTATTGGTAGAGGGTCAGATGTCATGTTAGAGTGGTGGGTTGGCAGTATTGGTAGAGGGTCAGATGTCATGTTAGGGTGGTGGGTTGGCAGTAAGGGTAGAGGGTCAGATGTCAGGTTAGGGTGGTGCGTTGGTAGTAAGGGTAGAGGGTCAGATGTCAGGTTAGGGTGGTGGGTTGGCAGTATTGGTAGAGGGTCAGATGTCATGTTAGGGTGGTGGGTTGGCAGTATTGGTAGAGGGTCCGATGTCAGGTTAGGGTGGTGGGTTGGCAGTAAGGGTAGAGTGTCAGACACCATGTTAGGGTGGTGGGTTGGCAGTAAGGGTAGAGGGTCAGACACCATGTTAAGGTGATGGGTTGGCAGTAAGGGTAGAGGGTCAGATGCCATGTTAGGGTGGTGGGTTGGCAGTAAGGGTAGAGGGTCAGATGCCATGTTATGGTGGTGGGTTGGCAGTAAGGGTAGAGGGTCAGATGTCATGTTAGTGTGGTGGTTTGGCAGTAAGGGTAGAGGGTCAGATGTCAGGTTAGGGTGGTGGGTTGTCAGTAAGGGTAGAGGGTCAGATGTCAGGTTAGGGTGGTGGGTTGGCAGTAAGGGTAGAGGGTCAGATGTCAGGTTAGGGTGGTGGGTTGTCAGTAAGGGTAGAGGGTTGGCAGTAAGGGTAGAGGGTCAGATGTCAGGTTAGGGTGGTGGGTTGGCTGTAAGGGTAGAGGGTCAGATGTCAGGTTAGGGTGGTGGGTTGGCAGTAAGGGTAGAGGGTCAGATGTCATGTTAGGGTGGTGGGTTGGCAGTAAGGGTAGAGGGTCAGATGTCATCTTAGGGTGGTGGGTTGGCAGTAAGAGTAGAGGGTCAGACACCATGTTAGGGTGGTGGGTTGGCAGTTAGGGTAGAGGGTCAGATGTCATGTTAGGGTGGTGGGTTGGCAGTAAGGGTAGAGGGTCAGATGTCAGGTTAGGGTGGTGGGTTGTCAGTAAGGGTAGAGGGTCAGATGTCAGGTTAGGGTGGTGGGTTGGCAGTAAGGGTAGAGGGTCAGATGTCATGTTAGGGTGGTGGGTTTGCAGTATTGGTAGAGGGTCAGATGTCAGGTTAGGGTGGTGGGTTGGCAGTATTGGTAGAGGGTCACATGTCAGGTTAGGGTGGTGGTTTGGCAGTATTGGTAGAGGGTCAGATGTCAGGTTAGGGTGGTGGTTTGGCAGTATTGGTAGAGGGTCAGATGTCATGTTAGGGTGGTGGTTTGGCAGTAAGGGTAGAGGGTCAGATGTCATGTTAGGGTGGTGGGTTGGCAGGAAGGGTAGAGGGTCAGATGTCATGTTAGGGTGGTGGGTTGGCAGTATTGGTAGAGGGTCAGACGCCATGTTAGGGTGGTGGGTTGGCAGTATTGGTAGAGGGTCAGATGTCATGTTAGGGTGGTGGGTTGGCAGTAAGGGTAGAGGGTCAGATGTCAGGTTAGGGTGGTGGGTTGCCAGTATTGGTAGAGGGTCAGATGTCAGGTTAGAGTGGTGGGTTGGCAGTATTGGTAGAGGGTCAGATGTCAGGTTAGGGTGGTGGGTTGGCAGTATTGGTAGAGGGTCAGATGTCATGTTAGGGTGGTGGGTTGGCAGTATTGGTAGAGGGTCAGATGTCAGGTTATGGTGGTGGGTTGGTAGTAAGGGTAGAGGGTCAGATGTCAGGTTAGGGTGGTGGGTTGCCAGTATTGGTAGAGGGTCAGATGTCAGGTTAGGGTGGTGGGTTGGCAGTATTGGTAGAGGGTCCGATGTCAGGTTAAGGTGGTGGGTTGGCAGTAAGGGTAGAGTGTCAGACACCATGTTAGGGTGGTCGGTTGGCAGTAAGGGTAGAGGGTCAGACACCATGTTAGGGTGATGGGTTGGCAGTAAGGGTAGAGGGTCAGATGCCATGTTAGGGTGGTGGGTTGGCAGTAAGGGTAGAGGGTCAGATGCCATGTTATGGTGGTGGGTTGGCAGTAAGGGTAGAGGGTCAGATGTCATGTTAGGGTGGTGGTTTGGCAGTAAGCGTAGAGGGTCAGATGTCAGGTTAGGGTGGTGGGTTGTCAGTAAGGGTAGAGGGTCAGATGTCAGGTTAGGGTGGTGGGTTGGCAGTAAGGGTAGAGGGTCAGATGTCAGGTTAGGGTGGTGGGTTGTCAGTAAGGGTAGAGGGTCAGATGTCAGGTTAGGGTGGTGGGTTGTCAGTAAGGGTAGAGGGTCAGATGTCAGGTTAGGGTGGTGGGTTGGCAGTAAGGGTAGAGGGTCAGATGTCAGGTTAGGGTGGTGGGTTGGCAGTAAGGGTAGAGGGTCATATGTCAGGTTAGGGTGGTGGGTTGGCAGTAAGGGTAGAGGGTCAGATGTCATGTTAGGGTGGTGGGTTGGCAGTAAGGGTAGAGGGTCAGATGTCATGTTAGGGTGGTGGGTTGGCAGTAAGGGTAGAGGGTCAGACACCATGTTAGGGTGGTGGGTTGGCAGTTAGGGTAGAGGGTCAGATGTCATGTTATGGTGGTGGGTTGGCAGTAAGGGTAGAGGGTCAGATGTCAGGTTAGGGTGGTGGGTTGTCAGTAAGGGTAGAGGGTCAGATGTCAGGTTAGGGTGGTGGGTTGGCAGTAAGGGTAGAGGGTCAGATGTCATGTTAGGGTGGTGGGTTTGCAGTATTGGTAGAGGGTCAGATGTCAGGTTAGGGTGGTGGGTTGGCAGTATTGGTAGAGGGTCAGATGTCAGGTTAGGGTGGTGGGTTGTCAGTAAGGGTAGAGGGTCAGATGTCAGGTTAGGGTGGTGGGTTGGCAGTATTGGTAGAGGGTCAGATGTCATGTTAGGGTGGTGGGTTGGCAGTATTGGTAGAGGGTCAGATGTCATGTTAGGGTGGTGGGTTGGCAGTATTGGTAGAGGATCAGATGTCATGTTAGGGTGGTGGGTTGGCAGTATTGGTAGAGGGTCAGATGTCAGGTTAGGGTGGTGGGTTGGCAGTAAGGGTAGAGGGTCAGATGTCAGGTTAGGGTGGTGGGTTGGCAGTAAGGGTAGAGGGTCAGATGTCAGGTTAGGGTGGTGGGTTGGCAGTATTGGTAGAGGGTCAGATGTCATGTTAGGGTGGTGGGTTGGCAGTATTGGTAGAGGGTCCGATGTCAGGTTAGGGTGGTGGGTTGGCAGTAAGGGTAGAGTGTCAGACACCATGTTAGGGTGGTGGGTTGGCAGTAAGGGTAGAGGGTCAGATGTCAGGTTAGGGTGGTGGGTTGGCAGTAACGGTAGAGGGTCAGATGTCAGGTTAGGGTGGTGGGTTGTCAGTAAGGGTAGAGGGTCAGATGTCATGTTAGGGTGGTGGGTTGTCAGTAAGGGTAGAGGGTCAGATGTCAGGTTAGGGTGGTGGGTTGGCAGTATTGGTAGAGGGTCAGATGTCAGGTTAGGGTGGTGGGTTGGTAGTAAGGGTAGAGGGTCAGATGTCCTTTTTGGGTGGTGGGTTGGCAGTATTGGTAGAGGGTCAGATGTCAGGTTAGGGTGGTAGATTGGCAGTATTGGTAGAGGGTCAGATGTGAGGTTAGGGTGGTGGTTTGGCAGTAAGGGTAGAGGGTCAGATGTCAGGTTAGGGTGGTGGGTTGGCAGTAAGGGTAGAGGGTCAGATGTCATGTTAGGGTGGTGGTTTTGCAGTATTGGTAGAGGGTCAGATGTCAGGTTAGGGTGGTGGGTTGGCAGTATTGGTAGAGGGTCACATGTCAGGTTAGGGTGGTGGTTTGGCAGTATTGGTAGAGGGTCAGATGTCATGTTAGGGTGGTGGTTTGGCAGTATTGGTAGAGGGTCAGATGTCATGTTAGGGTGGTGGTTTGGCAGTAAGGGTAGAGGGTCAGATATCATGCTAGGGTGGTGGGTTGGCAGTAAGGGTAGAGGGTCAGATGTCATGTTAGGGTGGTGGGTTGGCAGTATTGGTAGAGTGTCAGACGCCATGTTAGGGTGGTGGGTTGGCAGTATTGGTAGAGGGTCAGATGTCATGTTAGGGTGGTGGGTTGGCAGTATTGGTAGAGGGTCAGATGTCATGTTAGGGTGGTGGGTTGGCAGTATTGGTAGAGGGTCAGATGTCAGGTTAGGGTGGTGGGTTGGCAGTAAGAGTAGAGGGTCAGATGTCATGTTAGGGTGGTGGGTTTGCAGTATTGGTAGAGGGTCAGATGTCAGGTTAGGGTGGTGGGTTGGCAGTATTGGTAGAGGGTCACATGTCAGGTTAGGGTGGTGGTTTGGCAGTATTGGTAGAGGGTCAGATGTCAGGTTAGGGTGGTGGTTTGGCAGTATTGGTAGAGGGTCAGATGTCATGTTAGGGTGGTGGTTTGGCAGTAAGGGTAGAGGGTCAGATGTCATGTTAGGGTGGTGGGTTGGCAGGAAGGGTAGAGGGTCAGATGTCATGTTAGGGTGGTGGGTTGGCAGTATTGGTAGAGGGTCAGACGCCATGTTAGGGTGGTGGGTTGGCAGTATTGGTAGAGGGTCAGATGTCATGTTAGGGTGGTGGGTTGGCAGTAAGGGTAGAGGGTCAGATGTCAGGTTAGAGTGGTGGGTTGGCAGTATTGGTAGAGGGTCAGATGTCAGGTTAGGGTGGTGGGTTGGCAGTATTGGTAGAGGGTCAGATGTCATGTTAGGATGGTGGGTTGGCAGTATTGGTAGAGGGTCAGATGTCAGGTTATGGTGGTGGGTTGGTAGTAAGGGTAGAGGGTCAGATGTCAGGTTAGGGTGGTGGGTTGCCAGTATTGGTAGAGGGTCAGATGTCAGGTTAGGGTGGTGGGTTGGCAGTATTGGTAGAGGGTCCGATGTCAGGTTAAGGTGGTGGGTTGGCAGTAAGGGTAGAGTGTCAGACACCATGTTAGGGTGGTCGGTTGGCAGTAAGGGTAGAGGGTCAGACACCATGTTAGGGTGATGGGTTGGCAGTAAGGGTAGAGGGTCAGATGCCATGTTAGGGTGGTGGGTTGGCAGTAAGGGTAGAGGGTCAGATGCCATGTTATGGTGGTGGGTTGGCAGTAAGGGTAGAGGGTCAGATGTCATGTTAGGGTGGTGGTTTGGCAGTAAGCGTAGAGGGTCAGATGTCAGGTTAGGGTGGTGGGTTGTCAGTAAGGGTAGAGGGTCAGATGTCAGGTTAGGGTGGTGGGTTGGCAGTAAGGGTAGAGGGTCAGATGTCAGGTTAGGGTGGTGGGTTGTCAGTAAGGGTAGAGGGTCAGATGTCAGGTTAGGGTGGTGGGTTGTCAGTAAGGGTAGAGGGTCAGATGTCAGGTTAGGGTGGTGGGTTGGCAGTAAGGGTAGAGGGTCAGATGTCAGGTTAGGGTGGTGGGTTGGCAGTAAGGGTAGAGGGTCATATGTCAGGTTAGGGTGGTGGGTTGGCAGTAAGGGTAGAGGGTCAGATGTCATGTTAGGGTGGTGGGTTGGCAGTAAGGGTAGAGGGTCAGATGTCATGTTAGGGTGGTGGGTTGGCAGTAAGGGTAGAGGGTCAGACACCATGTTAGGGTGGTGGGTTGGCAGTTAGGGTAGAGGGTCAGATGTCATGTTATGGTGGTGGGTTGGCAGTAAGGGTAGAGGGTCAGATGTCAGGTTAGGGTGGTGGGTTGTCAGTAAGGGTAGAGGGTCAGATGTCAGGTTAGGGTGGTGGGTTGGCAGTAAGGGTAGAGGGTCAGATGTCATGTTAGGGTGGTGGGTTTGCAGTATTGGTAGAGGGTCAGATGTCAGGTTAGGGTGGTGGGTTGGCAGTATTGGTAGAGGGTCAGATGTCAGGTTAGGGTGGTGGGTTGTCAGTAAGGGTAGAGGGTCAGATGTCAGGTTAGGGTGGTGGGTTGGCAGTATTGGTAGAGGGTCAGATGTCATGTTAGGGTGGTGGGTTGGCAGTATTGGTAGAGGGTCAGATGTCATGTTAGGGTGGTGGGTTGGCAGTATTGGTAGAGGATCAGATGTCATGTTAGGGTGGTGGGTTGGCAGTATTGGTAGAGGGTCAGATGTCAGGTTAGGGTGGTGGGTTGGCAGTAAGGGTAGAGGGTCAGATGTCAGGTTAGGGTGGTGGGTTGGCAGTAAGGGTAGAGGGTCAGATGTCAGGTTAGGGTGGTGGGTTGGCAGTATTGGTAGAGGGTCAGATGTCATGTTAGGGTGGTGGGTTGGCAGTATTGGTAGAGGGTCCGATGTCAGGTTAGGGTGGTGGGTTGGCAGTAAGGGTAGAGTGTCAGACACCATGTTAGGGTGGTGGGTTGGCAGTAAGGGTAGAGGGTCAGATGTCAGGTTAGGGTGGTGGGTTGGCAGTAACGGTAGAGGGTCAGATGTCAGGTTAGGGTGGTGGGTTGTCAGTAAGGGTAGAGGGTCAGATGTCATGTTAGGGTGGTGGGTTGTCAGTAAGGGTAGAGGGTCAGATGTCAGGTTAGGGTGGTGGGTTGGCAGTATTGGTAGAGGGTCAGATGTCAGGTTAGGGTGGTGGGTTGGTAGTAAGGGTAGAGGGTCAGATGTCCTTTTTGGGTGGTGGGTTGGCAGTATTGGTAGAGGGTCAGATGTCAGGTTAGGGTGGTAGATTGGCAGTATTGGTAGAGGGTCAGATGTGAGGTTAGGGTGGTGGTTTGGCAGTAAGGGTAGAGGGTCAGATGTCAGGTTAGGGTGGTGGGTTGGCAGTAAGGGTAGAGGGTCAGATGTCATGTTAGGGTGGTGGTTTTGCAGTATTGGTAGAGGGTCAGATGTCAGGTTAGGGTGGTGGGTTGGCAGTATTGGTAGAGGGTCACATGTCAGGTTAGGGTGGTGGTTTGGCAGTATTGGTAGAGGGTCAGATGTCATGTTAGGGTGGTGGTTTGGCAGTATTGGTAGAGGGTCAGATGTCATGTTAGGGTGGTGGTTTGGCAGTAAGGGTAGAGGGTCAGATATCATGCTAGGGTGGTGGGTTGGCAGTAAGGGTAGAGGGTCAGATGTCATGTTAGGGTGGTGGGTTGGCAGTATTGGTAGAGTGTCAGACGCCATGTTAGGGTGGTGGGTTGGCAGTATTGGTAGAGGGTCAGATGTCATGTTAGGGTGGTGGGTTGGCAGTATTGGTAGAGGGTCAGATGTCATGTTAGGGTGGTGGGTTGGCAGTATTGGTAGAGGGTCAGATGTCAGGTTAGGGTGGTGGGTTGGCAGTAAGAGTAGAGGGTCAGATGTCAGGTTAGGGTGGTGGTTTGCCAGTATTGGTAGAGGGTCAGATGTCATGTTAGGGTGGTGGGTTGGCAGTATTGGTAGAGGGTCAGATGTCAGGTTAGGGTGGTGGGTTGGCAGTATTGGTAGAGGGTCAGATGTCAGGTTAGGGTGGTGGGTTGGCAGTAAGGGTAGAGGGTCAGATGTCAGGTTAGGGTGGTGGGTTGGCAGTATTGGTAGAGGGTCAGATGTCATGTTAGGGTGGTGGGTTGGCAGTATTGGTAGAGGGTCAGATGTCATGTTAGGGTGGTGGGTTGGCAGTATTGGTAGAGGATCAGATGTCATGTTAGGGTGGTGGGTTGGCAGTATTGGTAGAGGGTCAGATGTCAGGTTAGGGTGGTGGGTTGGCAGTAAGGGTAGAGGGTCAGATCTCAGGTTAGGGTGGTGGGTTGGCAGTATTGGTAGAGGGTCAGATGTCAGGTTAGGGTGGTGGGTTGGCAGTAAGGGTAGAGGGTCAGATGTCAGGTTAGGGTGGTGGGTTGGCAGTAAGGGTAGAGGGTCAGATGTCAGGTTATGGTGGTGGGTTGGCAGTATTGGTAGAGGGTCAGATGTCAGGTTAGGGTGGTGGGTTGGCAGTATTGGTAGAGGGTCAGATGTCAGGTTAGGGTGGTGGGTTGGCAGTATTGGTAGAGGGTCAGATGTCAGGTTAGGGTGGTGGGTTGGCAGTAAGGGTAGAGGGTCAGACACCATGTTAGGGTGGTGGGTTGTCAGTAAGGGTAGAGGGTCAGATGTCACGTTATGGTGGTGGGTTGGCAGTAAGGGTAGAGGGTCAGATGTCAGGTTAGGGTGGTGGGTTGTCTGTAAGGGTAGAGGCTCAGATGTCAGGTTAGGGTGGTGGTTTGTCAGTAAGGGTAGAGGGTCAGATGTCAGGTTAGGGTGGTGGGTTGGCAGTAAGGGTAGAGGGTCAGATGTCAGGTTAGGGTGGTGGGTTGGCAGTAAGGGTAGAGGGTCAGATGTCATGTTAGGGTGGTGGGTTGGCAGTAAGGGTAGAGGGTCAGATGTCATGTTAGGGTGGTGGGTTGGCAGTCAGGGTAGAGGGTCAGATGTCATGTTAGGGTGGTGGGTTGGCAGTCAGGGTAGAGGGTCAGACACCATGTTAGGGTGGTGGGTTGGCAGTAAGGGTAGAGGGTCAGATGTCAGGTTAGGGTGGTGGGTTGTCAGTAAGGGTAGAGGGTCAGATGTCAGGTAAGGGTGGTGGTTTGGCAGTAAGGGTAGAGGGTAAGATGTCATGTTAGGGTGGTGGGTTTGCAGTATTGGTAGAGGGTCAGATGTCAGGTTAGGGTGGTGGTTTGGCAGTATTGGTAGAGGGTCAGATGTCAGGTTAGGGTGGTGGTTTGGCAGTAAGGGTAGAGGGTCAGATGTCAGGTTAGGGTGGTGGGTTGGCAGTATTGGTAGAGGGTCATATGTCAGGTTAGGGTGGTGGGTTGGCAGTAAGGGTAGAGGGTCAGACACCATGTTAGGGTGGTGGGTTGGCAGTAAGGGTAGAGGGTCAGATGTCAGGTTAGGGTGGTGGGTTGGCAGTAAGGGTAGAGGGTCAGATGTCAGGTTAGGGTGGTGGGTTGGCAGTAAGGGTAGAGGGTCAGATGTCAGGTTAGGGTGGTGGGTTGGCAGTATTAGTAGAGGGTCAGATGTCAGGTTAGGGTGGTGGGTTGGTAGTAAGGGTAGAGGGTCAGATGTCATTTTAGGGTGGTGGGTTGGCAGTATGGGTAGAGGGTCAGATGTCAGGTTAGGGTGGTAGATTGGCAGTATTGGTAGAGGGTCAGATGTGAGGTTAGGGTGGTGGTTTGGCAGTAAGGGTAGAGGGTCAGATGTCAGGTTAGGGTGGTGGGTTGGCAGTAAGGGTAGAGAGTCAGATGTCATGTTAGGGTGGTGGGTTTGCAGTATTGGTAGAGGGTCAGATGTCAGGTTAGGGTGGTGGGTTGGCAGTATTGGTAGAGGGTCACATGTCAGGTTAGGGTGGTGGTTTGGCAGTATTGGTAGAGGGTCAGATGTCATGTTAGGGTGGTGGTTTGGCAGTATTGGTAGAGGGTCAGATGTCATGTTAGGGTGGTGGTTTGGCAGTAAGGGTAGAGGGTCAGATATCATGTTAGGGTGGTGGGTTGGCAGTAAGGGTAGAGGGTCAGATGTCATGTTAGGGTGGTGGGTTGGCAGTATTGGTAGAGGGTCAGACGCCATGTTAGGGTGGTGGGTTGGCAGTATTGGTAGAGGGTCAGATGTCATGTTAGGGTGGTGGGTTGGCAGTATTGGTAGAGGGTCAGATGTCATGTTAGGGTGGTGGGTTGGCAGTATTGGTAGAGGGTCAGATGTCAGGTTAGGGTGGTGGGTTGGCAGTAAGAGTCGAGGGTCAGATGTCAGGTTAGGGTGGTGGGTTGCCAGTATTGGTAGAGGGTCAGATGTCAGGTTAGGGTGGTGGGTTGGCAGTATTGGTAGAGGGTCAGATGTCAGGTTAGGGTGGTGGGTTGGCAGTAAGGGTAGAGGGTCAGATGTCAGGTTAGGGTGGTGGGTTGGCAGTATTGGTAGAGGGTCAGATGTCATGTTAGGGTGGTGGGTTGGCAGTATTGGTAGAGGGTCAGATGTCATGTTAGGGTGGTGGGTTGGCAGTATTGGTAGAGGATCAGATGTCATGTTAGGGTGGTGGGTTGGCAGTATTGGTAGAGGGTCAGATGTCAGGTTAGGGTGGTGGGTTGGCAGTAAGGGTAGAGGGTCAGATCTCAGGTTAGGGTGGTGGGTTGGCAGTATTGGTAGAGGGTCAGATGTCAGGTTAGGGTGGTGGGTTGGCAGTAAGGGTAGAGGGTCAGATGTCAGGTTAGGGTGGTGGGTTGGCAGTAAGGGTAGAGGGTCAGATGTCAGGTTATGGTGGTGGGTTGGCAGTAAGGGTAGAGGGTCAGATGTCATGTTAGGGTGGTGGGTTGGCAGTATTGGTAGAGGATCAGATGTCATGTTAGGGTGGTGGGTTGGCAGTTAGGGTAGAGGGTCAGATGTCATGTTATGGTGGAGGGTTGGCAGTAAGGGTAGAGGGTCAGATGTCAGGTTAGGGTGGTGGGTTGTCAGTAAGGGTAGAGGGTCAGATGTCAGGTTAGGGTGGTGGGTTGGCAGTAAGGGTAGAGGGTCAGATGTCATGTTAGGGTGGTGGGTTTGCAGTATTGGTAGAGGGTCAGATGTCAGGTTAGGGTGGTGGGTTGGCAGTATTGGTAGAGGGTCAGATGTCAGGTTAGGGTGGTGGGTTGTCAGTAAGGGTAGAGGGTCAGATGTCAGGTTAGGGTGGTGGGTTGGCAGTATTGGTAGAGGGTCAGATGTCATGTTAGGGTGGTGGGTTGGCAGTATTGGTAGAGGGTCAGATGTCATGTTAGGGTGGTGGGTTGGCAGTATTGGTAGAGGATCAGATGTCATGTTAGGGTGGTGGGTTGGCAGTATTGGTAGAGGGTCAGATGTCAGGTTAGGGTGGTGGGTTGGCAGTAAGGGTAGAGGGTCAGATGTCAGGTTAGGGTGGTGGGTTGGCAGTAAGGGTAGAGGGTCAGATGTCAGGTTAGGGTGGTGGGTTGGCAGTATTGGTAGAGGGTCAGATGTCATGTTAGGGTGGTGGGTTGGCAGTATTGGTAGAGGGTCCGATGTCAGGTTAGGGTGGTGGGTTGGCAGTAAGGGTAGAGTGTCAGACACCATGTTAGGGTGGTGGGTTGGCAGTAAGGGTAGAGGGTCAGACACCATGTTAGGGTGGTGGGTTGGCAGTATTGGTAGAGGGTCAGATGTCATGTTAGGGTGGTGGGTTGGCAGTATTGGTAGAGGGTCAGATGTCAGGTTAGGGTGGTGGGTTGTCAGTAAGGTTAGAGGGTCAGATGTCAGGTTAGGGTGGTGGGATGGCAGTATTGGTAGAGGGTCAGATGTCAGGTTAGGGTGGTGGGTTGGTAGTAAGGGTAGAGGGTCAGATGTCATTTTAGGGTGGTGGGTTGGCAGTATTGGTAGAGGGTCAGATGTCAGGTTAGGGTGGTAGATTGGCCGTATTGGTAGAGGGTCAGATGTGAGGTTAGGGTGGTAGTTTGGCAGTAAGGGTAGAGGGTCAGATGTCAGGTTAGGGTGGTGGGTTGGCAGTAAGGGTAGAGGGTCAGATGTCATGTTAGGGTGGTGGGTTTGCAGTATTGGTAGAGGGTCAGATGTCAGGTTAGGGTGGTGGGTTGGCAGTATTGGTAGAGGGTCCGATGTCAGGTTAAGGTGGTGGGTTGGCAGTAAGGGTAGAGTGTCAGACACCATGTTAGGGTGGTCGGTTGGCAGTAAGGGTAGAGGGTCAGACACCATGTTAGGGTGATGGGTTGGCAGTAAGGGTAGAGGGTCAGATGCCATGTTAGGGTGGTGGGTTGGCAGTAAGGGTAGAGGGTCAGATGCCATGTTATGGTGGTGGGTTGGCAGTAAGGGTAGAGGGTCAGATGTCATGTTAGGGTGGTGGTTTGGCAGTAAGCGTAGAGGGTCAGATGTCAGGTTAGGGTGGTGGGTTGTCAGTAAGGGTAGAGGGTCAGATGTCAGGTTAGGGTGGTGGGTTGGCAGTAAGGGTAGAGGGTCAGATGTCAGGTTAGGGTGGTGGGTTGTCAGTAAGGGTAGAGGGTCAGATGTCAGGTTAGGGTGGTGGGTTGTCAGTAAGGGTAGAGGGTCAGATGTCAGGTTAGGGTGGTGGGTTGGCAGTAAGGGTAGAGGGTCAGATGTCAGGTTAGGGTGGTGGGTTGGCAGTAAGGGTAGAGGGTCATATGTCAGGTTAGGGTGGTGGGTTGGCAGTAAGGGTAGAGGGTCAGATGTCATGTTAGGGTGGTGGGTTGGCAGTAAGGGTAGAGGGTCAGATGTCATGTTAGGGTGGTGGGTTGGCAGTAAGGGTAGAGGGTCAGACACCATGTTAGGGTGGTGGGTTGGCAGTTAGGGTAGAGGGTCAGATGTCATGTTATGGTGGTGGGTTGGCAGTAAGGGTAGAGGGTCAGATGTCAGGTTAGGGTGGTGGGTTGTCAGTAAGGGTAGAGGGTCAGATGTCAGGTTAGGGTGGTGGGTTGGCAGTAAGGGTAGAGGGTCAGATGTCATGTTAGGGTGGTGGGTTTGCAGTATTGGTAGAGGGTCAGATGTCAGGTTAGGGTGGTGGGTTGGCAGTATTGGTAGAGGGTCAGATGTCAGGTTAGGGTGGTGGGTTGTCAGTAAGGGTAGAGGGTCAGATGTCAGGTTAGGGTGGTGGGTTGGCAGTATTGGTAGAGGGTCAGATGTCATGTTAGGGTGGTGGGTTGGCAGTATTGGTAGAGGGTCAGATGTCATGTTAGGGTGGTGGGTTGGCAGTATTGGTAGAGGATCAGATGTCATGTTAGGGTGGTGGGTTGGCAGTATTGGTAGAGGGTCAGATGTCAGGTTAGGGTGGTGGGTTGGCAGTAAGGGTAGAGGGTCAGATGTCAGGTTAGGGTGGTGGGTTGGCAGTAAGGGTAGAGGGTCAGATGTCAGGTTAGGGTGGTGGGTTGGCAGTATTGGTAGAGGGTCAGATGTCATGTTAGGGTGGTGGGTTGGCAGTATTGGTAGAGGGTCCGATGTCAGGTTAGGGTGGTGGGTTGGCAGTAAGGGTAGAGTGTCAGACACCATGTTAGGGTGGTGGGTTGGCAGTAAGGGTAGAGGGTCAGATGTCAGGTTAGGGTGGTGGGTTGGCAGTAACGGTAGAGGGTCAGATGTCAGGTTAGGGTGGTGGGTTGTCAGTAAGGGTAGAGGGTCAGATGTCATGTTAGGGTGGTGGGTTGTCAGTAAGGGTAGAGGGTCAGATGTCAGGTTAGGGTGGTGGGTTGGCAGTATTGGTAGAGGGTCAGATGTCAGGTTAGGGTGGTGGGTTGGTAGTAAGGGTAGAGGGTCAGATGTCCTTTTTGGGTGGTGGGTTGGCAGTATTGGTAGAGGGTCAGATGTCAGGTTAGGGTGGTAGATTGGCAGTATTGGTAGAGGGTCAGATGTGAGGTTAGGGTGGTGGTTTGGCAGTAAGGGTAGAGGGTCAGATGTCAGGTTAGGGTGGTGGGTTGGCAGTAAGGGTAGAGGGTCAGATGTCATGTTAGGGTGGTGGTTTTGCAGTATTGGTAGAGGGTCAGATGTCAGGTTAGGGTGGTGGGTTGGCAGTATTGGTAGAGGGTCACATGTCAGGTTAGGGTGGTGGTTTGGCAGTATTGGTAGAGGGTCAGATGTCATGTTAGGGTGGTGGTTTGGCAGTATTGGTAGAGGGTCAGATGTCATGTTAGGGTGGTGGTTTGGCAGTAAGGGTAGAGGGTCAGATATCATGCTAGGGTGGTGGGTTGGCAGTAAGGGTAGAGGGTCAGATGTCATGTTAGGGTGGTGGGTTGGCAGTATTGGTAGAGTGTCAGACGCCATGTTAGGGTGGTGGGTTGGCAGTATTGGTAGAGGGTCAGATGTCATGTTAGGGTGGTGGGTTGGCAGTATTGGTAGAGGGTCAGATGTCATGTTAGGGTGGTGGGTTGGCAGTATTGGTAGAGGGTCAGATGTCAGGTTAGGGTGGTGGGTTGGCAGTAAGAGTAGAGGGTCAGATGTCATGTTAGGGTGGTGGGTTTGCAGTATTGGTAGAGGGTCAGATGTCAGGTTAGGGTGGTGGGTTGGCAGTATTGGTAGAGGGTCACATGTCAGGTTAGGGTGGTGGTTTGGCAGTATTGGTAGAGGGTCAGATGTCAGGTTAGGGTGGTGGTTTGGCAGTATTGGTAGAGGGTCAGATGTCATGTTAGGGTGGTGGTTTGGCAGTAAGGGTAGAGGGTCAGATGTCATGTTAGGGTGGTGGGTTGGCAGGAAGGGTAGAGGGTCAGATGTCATGTTAGGGTGGTGGGTTGGCAGTATTGGTAGAGGGTCAGACGCCATGTTAGGGTGGTGGGTTGGCAGTATTGGTAGAGGGTCAGATGTCATGTTAGGGTGGTGGGTTGGCAGTAAGGGTAGAGGGTCAGATGTCAGGTTAGAGTGGTGGGTTGGCAGTATTGGTAGAGGGTCAGATGTCAGGTTAGGGTGGTGGGTTGGCAGTATTGGTAGAGGGTCAGATGTCATGTTAGGGTGGTGGGTTGGCAGTATTGGTAGAGGGTCAGATGTCAGGTTATGGTGGTGGGTTGGTAGTAAGGGTAGAGGGTCAGATGTCAGGTTAGGGTGGTGGGTTGCCAGTATTGGTAGAGGGTCAGATGTCAGGTTAGGGTGGTGGGTTGGCAGTATTGGTAGAGGGTCCGATGTCAGGTTAAGGTGGTGGGTTGGCAGTAAGGGTAGAGTGTCAGACACCATGTTAGGGTGGTCGGTTGGCAGTAAGGGTAGAGGGTCAGACACCATGTTAGGGTGATGGGTTGGCAGTAAGGGTAGAGGGTCAGATGCCATGTTAGGGTGGTGGGTTGGCAGTAAGGGTAGAGGGTCAGATGCCATGTTATGGTGGTGGGTTGGCAGTAAGGGTAGAGGGTCAGATGTCATGTTAGGGTGGTGGTTTGGCAGTAAGCGTAGAGGGTCAGATGTCAGGTTAGGGTGGTGGGTTGTCAGTAAGGGTAGAGGGTCAGATGTCAGGTTAGGGTGGTGGGTTGGCAGTAAGGGTAGAGGGTCAGATGTCAGGTTAGGGTGGTGGGTTGTCAGTAAGGGTAGAGGGTCAGATGTCAGGTTAGGGTGGTGGGTTGTCAGTAAGGGTAGAGGGTCAGATGTCAGGTTAGGGTGGTGGGTTGGCAGTAAGGGTAGAGGGTCAGATGTCAGGTTAGGGTGGTGGGTTGGCAGTAAGGGTAGAGGGTCATATGTCAGGTTAGGGTGGTGGGTTGGCAGTAAGGGTAGAGGGTCAGATGTCATGTTAGGGTGGTGGGTTGGCAGTAAGGGTAGAGGGTCAGATGTCATGTTAGGGTGGTGGGTTGGCAGTAAGGGTAGAGGGTCAGACACCATGTTAGGGTGGTGGGTTGGCAGTTAGGGTAGAGGGTCAGATGTCATGTTATGGTGGTGGGTTGGCAGTAAGGGTAGAGGGTCAGATGTCAGGTTAGGGTGGTGGGTTGTCAGTAAGGGTAGAGGGTCAGATGTCAGGTTAGGGTGGTGGGTTGGCAGTAAGGGTAGAGGGTCAGATGTCATGTTAGGGTGGTGGGTTTGCAGTATTGGTAGAGGGTCAGATGTCAGGTTAGGGTGGTGGGTTGGCAGTATTGGTAGAGGGTCAGATGTCAGGTTAGGGTGGTGGGTTGTCAGTAAGGGTAGAGGGTCAGATGTCAGGTTAGGGTGGTGGGTTGGCAGTATTGGTAGAGGGTCAGATGTCATGTTAGGGTGGTGGGTTGGCAGTATTGGTAGAGGGTCAGATGTCATGTTAGGGTGGTGGGTTGGCAGTATTGGTAGAGGATCAGATGTCATGTTAGGGTGGTGGGTTGGCAGTATTGGTAGAGGGTCAGATGTCAGGTTAGGGTGGTGGGTTGGCAGTAAGGGTAGAGGGTCAGATGTCAGGTTAGGGTGGTGGGTTGGCAGTAAGGGTAGAGGGTCAGATGTCAGGTTAGGGTGGTGGGTTGGCAGTATTGGTAGAGGGTCAGATGTCATGTTAGGGTGGTGGGTTGGCAGTATTGGTAGAGGGTCCGATGTCAGGTTAGGGTGGTGGGTTGGCAGTAAGGGTAGAGTGTCAGACACCATGTTAGGGTGGTGGGTTGGCAGTAAGGGTAGAGGGTCAGATGTCAGGTTAGGGTGGTGGGTTGGCAGTAACGGTAGAGGGTCAGATGTCAGGTTAGGGTGGTGGGTTGTCAGTAAGGGTAGAGGGTCAGATGTCATGTTAGGGTGGTGGGTTGTCAGTAAGGGTAGAGGGTCAGATGTCAGGTTAGGGTGGTGGGTTGGCAGTATTGGTAGAGGGTCAGATGTCAGGTTAGGGTGGTGGGTTGGTAGTAAGGGTAGAGGGTCAGATGTCCTTTTTGGGTGGTGGGTTGGCAGTATTGGTAGAGGGTCAGATGTCAGGTTAGGGTGGTAGATTGGCAGTATTGGTAGAGGGTCAGATGTGAGGTTAGGGTGGTGGTTTGGCAGTAAGGGTAGAGGGTCAGATGTCAGGTTAGGGTGGTGGGTTGGCAGTAAGGGTAGAGGGTCAGATGTCATGTTAGGGTGGTGGTTTTGCAGTATTGGTAGAGGGTCAGATGTCAGGTTAGGGTGGTGGGTTGGCAGTATTGGTAGAGGGTCACATGTCAGGTTAGGGTGGTGGTTTGGCAGTATTGGTAGAGGGTCAGATGTCATGTTAGGGTGGTGGTTTGGCAGTATTGGTAGAGGGTCAGATGTCATGTTAGGGTGGTGGTTTGGCAGTAAGGGTAGAGGGTCAGATATCATGCTAGGGTGGTGGGTTGGCAGTAAGGGTAGAGGGTCAGATGTCATGTTAGGGTGGTGGGTTGGCAGTATTGGTAGAGTGTCAGACGCCATGTTAGGGTGGTGGGTTGGCAGTATTGGTAGAGGGTCAGATGTCATGTTAGGGTGGTGGGTTGGCAGTATTGGTAGAGGGTCAGATGTCATGTTAGGGTGGTGGGTTGGCAGTATTGGTAGAGGGTCAGATGTCAGGTTAGGGTGGTGGGTTGGCAGTAAGAGTAGAGGGTCAGATGTCAGGTTAGGGTGGTGGTTTGCCAGTATTGGTAGAGGGTCAGATGTCATGTTAGGGTGGTGGGTTGGCAGTATTGGTAGAGGGTCAGATGTCAGGTTAGGGTGGTGGGTTGGCAGTATTGGTAGAGGGTCAGATGTCAGGTTAGGGTGGTGGGTTGGCAGTAAGGGTAGAGGGTCAGATGTCAGGTTAGGGTGGTGGGTTGGCAGTATTGGTAGAGGGTCAGATGTCATGTTAGGGTGGTGGGTTGGCAGTATTGGTAGAGGGTCAGATGTCATGTTAGGGTGGTGGGTTGGCAGTATTGGTAGAGGATCAGATGTCATGTTAGGGTGGTGGGTTGGCAGTATTGGTAGAGGGTCAGATGTCAGGTTAGGGTGGTGGGTTGGCAGTAAGGGTAGAGGGTCAGATCTCAGGTTAGGGTGGTGGGTTGGCAGTATTGGTAGAGGGTCAGATGTCAGGTTAGGGTGGTGGGTTGGCAGTAAGGGTAGAGGGTCAGATGTCAGGTTAGGGTGGTGGGTTGGCAGTAAGGGTAGAGGGTCAGATGTCAGGTTATGGTGGTGGGTTGGCAGTATTGGTAGAGGGTCAGATGTCAGGTTAGGGTGGTGGGTTGGCAGTATTGGTAGAGGGTCAGATGTCAGGTTAGGGTGGTGGGTTGGCAGTATTGGTAGAGGGTCAGATGTCAGGTTAGGGTGGTGGGTTGGCAGTAAGGGTAGAGGGTCAGACACCATGTTAGGGTGGTGGGTTGTCAGTAAGGGTAGAGGGTCAGATGTCACGTTATGGTGGTGGGTTGGCAGTAAGGGTAGAGGGTCAGATGTCAGGTTAGGGTGGTGGGTTGTCTGTAAGGGTAGAGGCTCAGATGTCAGGTTAGGGTGGTGGTTTGTCAGTAAGGGTAGAGGGTCAGATGTCAGGTTAGGGTGGTGGGTTGGCAGTAAGGGTAGAGGGTCAGATGTCAGGTTAGGGTGGTGGGTTGGCAGTAAGGGTAGAGGGTCAGATGTCATGTTAGGGTGGTGGGTTGGCAGTAAGGGTAGAGGGTCAGATGTCATGTTAGGGTGGTGGGTTGGCAGTCAGGGTAGAGGGTCAGATGTCATGTTAGGGTGGTGGGTTGGCAGTCAGGGTAGAGGGTCAGACACCATGTTAGGGTGGTGGGTTGGCAGTAAGGGTAGAGGGTCAGATGTCAGGTTAGGGTGGTGGGTTGTCAGTAAGGGTAGAGGGTCAGATGTCAGGTAAGGGTGGTGGTTTGGCAGTAAGGGTAGAGGGTAAGATGTCATGTTAGGGTGGTGGGTTTGCAGTATTGGTAGAGGGTCAGATGTCAGGTTAGGGTGGTGGTTTGGCAGTATTGGTAGAGGGTCAGATGTCAGGTTAGGGTGGTGGTTTGGCAGTAAGGGTAGAGGGTCAGATGTCAGGTTAGGGTGGTGGGTTGGCAGTATTGGTAGAGGGTCATATGTCAGGTTAGGGTGGTGGGTTGGCAGTAAGGGTAGAGGGTCAGACACCATGTTAGGGTGGTGGGTTGGCAGTAAGGGTAGAGGGTCAGATGTCAGGTTAGGGTGGTGGGTTGGCAGTAAGGGTAGAGGGTCAGATGTCAGGTTAGGGTGGTGGGTTGGCAGTAAGGGTAGAGGGTCAGATGTCAGGTTAGGGTGGTGGGTTGGCAGTATTAGTAGAGGGTCAGATGTCAGGTTAGGGTGGTGGGTTGGTAGTAAGGGTAGAGGGTCAGATGTCATTTTAGGGTGGTGGGTTGGCAGTATGGGTAGAGGGTCAGATGTCAGGTTAGGGTGGTAGATTGGCAGTATTGGTAGAGGGTCAGATGTGAGGTTAGGGTGGTGGTTTGGCAGTAAGGGTAGAGGGTCAGATGTCAGGTTAGGGTGGTGGGTTGGCAGTAAGGGTAGAGGGTCAGATGTCATGTTAGGGTGGTGGGTTTGCAGTATTGGTAGAGGGTCAGATGTCAGGTTAGGGTGGTGGGTTGGCAGTATTGGTAGAGGGTCACATGTCAGGTTAGGGTGGTGGTTTGGCAGTATTGGTAGAGGGTCAGATGTCATGTTAGGGTGGTGGTTTGGCAGTATTGGTAGAGGGTCAGATGTCATGTTAGGGTGGTGGTTTGGCAGTAAGGGTAGAGGGTCAGATATCATGTTAGGGTGGTGGGTTGGCAGTAAGGGTAGAGGGTCAGATGTCATGTTAGGGTGGTGGGTTGGCAGTATTGGTAGAGGGTCAGACGCCATGTTAGGGTGGTGGGTTGGCAGTATTGGTAGAGGGTCAGATGTCATGTTAGGGTGGTGGGTTGGCAGTATTGGTAGAGGGTCAGATGTCATGTTAGGGTGGTGGGTTGGCAGTATTGGTAGAGGGTCAGATGTCAGGTTAGGGTGGTGGGTTGGCAGTAAGAGTCGAGGGTCAGATGTCAGGTTAGGGTGGTGGGTTGCCAGTATTGGTAGAGGGTCAGATGTCAGGTTAGGGTGGTGGGTTGGCAGTATTGGTAGAGGGTCAGATGTCAGGTTAGGGTGGTGGGTTGGCAGTAAGGGTAGAGGGTCAGATGTCAGGTTAGGGTGGTGGGTTGGCAGTATTGGTAGAGGGTCAGATGTCATGTTAGGGTGGTGGGTTGGCAGTATTGGTAGAGGGTCAGATGTCATGTTAGGGTGGTGGGTTGGCAGTATTGGTAGAGGATCAGATGTCATGTTAGGGTGGTGGGTTGGCAGTATTGGTAGAGGGTCAGATGTCAGGTTAGGGTGGTGGGTTGGCAGTAAGGGTAGAGGGTCAGATCTCAGGTTAGGGTGGTGGGTTGGCAGTATTGGTAGAGGGTCAGATGTCAGGTTAGGGTGGTGGGTTGGCAGTAAGGGTAGAGGGTCAGATGTCAGGTTAGGGTGGTGGGTTGGCAGTAAGGGTAGAGGGTCAGATGTCAGGTTATGGTGGTGGGTTGGCAGTAAGGGTAGAGGGTCAGATGTCATGTTAGGGTGGTGGGTTGGCAGTATTGGTAGAGGATCAGATGTCATGTTAGGGTGGTGGGTTGGCAGTTAGGGTAGAGGGTCAGATGTCATGTTATGGTGGAGGGTTGGCAGTAAGGGTAGAGGGTCAGATGTCAGGTTAGGGTGGTGGGTTGTCAGTAAGGGTAGAGGGTCAGATGTCAGGTTAGGGTGGTGGGTTGGCAGTAAGGGTAGAGGGTCAGATGTCATGTTAGGGTGGTGGGTTTGCAGTATTGGTAGAGGGTCAGATGTCAGGTTAGGGTGGTGGGTTGGCAGTATTGGTAGAGGGTCAGATGTCAGGTTAGGGTGGTGGGTTGTCAGTAAGGGTAGAGGGTCAGATGTCAGGTTAGGGTGGTGGGTTGGCAGTATTGGTAGAGGGTCAGATGTCATGTTAGGGTGGTGGGTTGGCAGTATTGGTAGAGGGTCAGATGTCATGTTAGGGTGGTGGGTTGGCAGTATTGGTAGAGGATCAGATGTCATGTTAGGGTGGTGGGTTGGCAGTATTGGTAGAGGGTCAGATGTCAGGTTAGGGTGGTGGGTTGGCAGTAAGGGTAGAGGGTCAGATGTCAGGTTAGGGTGGTGGGTTGGCAGTAAGGGTAGAGGGTCAGATGTCAGGTTAGGGTGGTGGGTTGGCAGTATTGGTAGAGGGTCAGATGTCATGTTAGGGTGGTGGGTTGGCAGTATTGGTAGAGGGTCCGATGTCAGGTTAGGGTGGTGGGTTGGCAGTAAGGGTAGAGTGTCAGACACCATGTTAGGGTGGTGGGTTGGCAGTAAGGGTAGAGGGTCAGACACCATGTTAGGGTGGTGGGTTGGCAGTATTGGTAGAGGGTCAGATGTCATGTTAGGGTGGTGGGTTGGCAGTATTGGTAGAGGGTCAGATGTCAGGTTAGGGTGGTGGGTTGTCAGTAAGGTTAGAGGGTCAGATGTCAGGTTAGGGTGGTGGGATGGCAGTATTGGTAGAGGGTCAGATGTCAGGTTAGGGTGGTGGGTTGGTAGTAAGGGTAGAGGGTCAGATGTCATGTTAGGGTGGTGGGTTGGCAGTATTGGTAGAGGGTCAGATGTCAGGTTAGGGTGGTAGATTGGCCGTATTGGTAGAGGGTCAGATGTGAGGTTAGGGTGGTAGTTTGGCAGTAAGGGTAGAGGGTCAGATGTCAGGTTAGGGTGGTGGGTTGGCAGTAAGGGTAGAGGGTCAGATGTCATGTTAGGGTGGTGGGTTTGCAGTATTGGTAGAGGGTCAGATGTCAGGTTAGGGTGGTGGGTTGGCAGTATTGGTAGAGGGTCACATGTCAGGTTAGGGTGGTGGTTTGGCAGTATTGGTAGAGGGTCAGATGTCATGTTAGGGTGGTGATTTGGCAGTATTGGTAGAGGGTCAGATGTCATGTTAGGGTGGTGGTTTGGCAGTAAGGGTAGAGGGTCAGATATCATGTTAGGGTGGTGGGTTGGCAGTAAGGGTAGAGGGTCAGATGACATGTTAGGGTGGTGGGTTGGCAGTATTGGTAGAGGGTCAGACGCCATGTTAGGGTGGTGGGTTGGCAGTATTGGTAGAGGGTCAGATGTCATGTTAGGGTGGTGGGTTGGCAGTATTGGTAGAGGGTCAGATGTCATGTTAGGGTGGTGGGTTGGCAGTATTGGTAGAGGGTCAGATGTCAGGTTAGGGTGGTGGGTTGGCAGTAAGAGTAGAGGGTCAGATGTCAGGTTAGGGTGGTGGGTTGCCAGTATTGGTAGAGGGTCAGATGTCAGGTTAGGGTGGTGGGTTGGCAGTATTGGTAGAGGGTCAGATGTCAGGTTAGGGTGGTGGGTTGGCAGTATTGGTAGAGGGTCAGATGTCAGGTTAGGGTGGTGGGTTGGCAGTAAGGGTAGAGGGTCAGATGTCAGGTTAGGGTGGTGGGTTGGCAGTATTGGTAGAGGGTCAGATGTCATGTTAGGGTGGTGGGTTGGCAGTATTGGTAGAGGGTCAGATGTCATGTTAGGGTGGTGGGTTGGCAGTATTGGTAGAGGATCAGATGTCATGTTAGGGTGGTGGGTTGGCAGTATTGGTAGAGGGTCAGATGTCAGGTTAGGGTGGTGGGTTGGCAGTAAGGGTAGAGGGTCAGATCTCAGGTTAGGGTGGTGGGTTGGCAGTATTGGTAGAGGGTCAGATGTCAGGTTAGGGTGGTGGGTTGGCAGTAAGGGTAGAGGGTCAGATGTCAGGTTAGGGTGGTGGGTTGGCAGTAAGGGTAGAGGGTCAGATGTCATGTTAGGGTGGTGGGTTTGCAGTATTGGTAGAGGGTCAGATGTCAGGTTAGGGTGGTGGGTTGGCAGTATTGGTAGAGGGTCAGATGTCATGTTAGGGTGGTGGGTTGGCAGTATTGGTAGAGGGTCAGATGTCATGTTAGGGTGGTGGGTTGGCAGTATTGGTAGAGGATCAGATGTCATGTTAGGGTGGTGGGTTGGCAGTATTGGTAGAGGGTCAGATGTCAGGTTAGGGTGGTGGGTTGGCAGTAAGGGTAGAGGGTCAGATGTCAGGTTAGGGTGGTGGGTTGGCAGTAAGGGTAGAGGGTCAGATGTCAGGTTAGGGTGGTGGGTTGGCAGTATTGGTAGAGGGTCAGATGTCATGTTAGGGTCGTGGGTTGGCAGTATTGGTAGAGGGTCCGATGTCAGGTTAGGGTGGTGGGTTGGCAGTAAGGGTAGAGTGTCAGACACCATTTTAGGGTGGTGGGTTGGCAGTAAGGGTAGAGGGTCAGATGTCAGGTTAGGGTGGTGGGTTGGCAGTAAGGGTAGAGGGTCAGATGTCAGGTTAGGGTGGTGGGTTGTCAGTAAGGGTAGAGGGTCAGATGTCATGTTAGGGTGGTGGGTTGTCAGTAAGGGTAGAGGGTCAGATGTCAGGTTAGGGTGGTGGGTTGGCAGTATTGGTAGAGGGTCAGATGTCAGGTTAGGGTGGTGGGTTGGTAGTAAGGGTAGAGGGTCAGATGTCATTTTAGGGTGGTGGGTTGGCAGTATTGGTAGAGGGTCAGATGTCAGGTTAGGGTGGTAGATTGGCAGTATTGGTAGAGGGTCAGATGTGAGGTTAGGGTGGTGGTTTGGCAGTAAGGGTAGAGGGTCAGATGTCAGGTTAGGGTGGTGGGTTGGCAGTAAGGGTAGAGGGTCAGATGTCATGTTAGGGTGGTGGGTTTGCAGTATTGGTAGAGGGTCAGATGTCAGGTTAGGGTGGTGGGTTGGCAGTATTGGTAGAGGGTCACATGTCAGGTTAGGGTGGTGGTTTGGCAGTATTGGTAGAGGGTCAGATGTCATGTTAGGGTGGTGGTTTGGCAGTATTGGTAGAGGGTCAGATGTCATGTTAGGGTGGTGGTTTGGCAGTAAGGGTAGAGGGTCAGATATCATGTTAGGGTGGTGGGTTGGCAGTAAGGGTAGAGGGTCAGATGACATGTTAGGGTGGTGGGTTGGCAGTATTGGTAGAGGGTCAGACGCCATGTTAGGGTGGTGGGTTGGCAGTATTGGTAGAGGGTCAGATGTCATGTTAGGGTGGTGGGTTGGCAGTATTGGTAGAGGGTCAGATGTCATGTTAGGGTGGTGGGTTGGCAGTATTGGTAGAGGGTCAGATGTCAGGTTAGGGTGGTGGGTTGGCAGTAAGAGTAGAGGGTCAGATGTCAGGTTAGGGTGGTGGGTTGCCAGTATTGGTAGAGGGTCAGATGTCAGGTTAGGGTGGTGGGTTGGCAGTATTGGTAGAGGGTCAGATGTCAGGTTAGGGTGGTGGGTTGGCAGTATTGGTAGAGGGTCAGATGTCAGGTTAGGGTGGTGGGTTGGCAGTAAGGGTAGAGGGTCAGATGTCAGGTTACGGTGGTGGGTTGGCAGTATTGGTAGAGGGTCAGATGTCATGTTAGGGTGGTGGGTTGGCAGTATTGGTAGAGGGTCAGATGTCATGTTAGGGTGGTGGGTTGGCAGTATTGGTAGAGGATCAGATGTCATGTTAGGGTGGTGGGTTGGCAGTAAGGGTAGAGGGTCAGATCTCAGGTTAGGGTGGTGGGTTGGCAGTATTGGTAGAGGGTCAGATGTCAGGTTAGGGTGGTGGGTTGGCAGTAAGGGTAGAGGGTCAGATGTCAGGTTAGGGTGGTGGGTTGGCAGTAAGGGTAGAGGGTCAGATGTCAGGTTATGGTGGTGGGTTGGCAGTATTGGTAGAGGGTCAGATGTCAGGTTAGGGTGGTGGGTTGGCAGTATTGGTAGAGGGTCAGATGTCAGGTTAGGGTGGTGGGTTGGCAGTATTGGTAGAGGGTCAGATGTCAGGTTAGGGTGGTGGGTTGGCAGTAAGGGTAGAGGGTCAGATGTCAGGTTATGGTGGTGGGTTGGCAGTAAGGGTAGAGGGTCAGATGTCAGGTTAGGGTGGTGGGTTGTCAGTAAGGTTAGAGGCTCAGATGTCAGGTTAGGGTGGTGGGTTGTCAGTAAGGGTAGAGGGTCAGATGTCAGGTTAGGGTGGTGGGTTGGCAGTAAGGGTAGAGGGTCAGATGTCAGGTTAGGGTGGTGGGTTGGCAGTAAGGGTAGAGGGTCAGATGTCAGGTTAGGGTGGTGGGTTGGCAGTAAGGGTAGAGGGTCAGATGTCATGTTAGGGTGGTGGGTTGGCAGTAAGGGTAGATGGTCAGATGTCATGTTAGGGTGGTGGGTTGGCAGTAAGGGTAGAGGGTCAGACACCATGTTAGGGTGGTGGGTTGGCAGTAAGGGTAGAGGGTCAGATGTCATGTTAGGGTGGTGGGTTGGCAGTAAGGGTAGAGGGTCAGATGTCAGGTTAGGGTGGTGGGTTGTCAGTAAGGGTAGAGGGTCAGATGTCAGGTAAGGGTGGTGGGTTGGCAGTAAGGGTAGAGGGTCAGATGTCATGTTAGGGTGGTGGGTTTGCAGTATTGGTAGAGGGTCAGATGTCAGGTTAGGGTGGTGGTTTGGCAGTATTGGTAGAGGGTCAGATGTCATGTTAGGGTGGTGGTTTGGCAGTAAGGGTAGAGGGTCAGATGTCAGGTTAGGGTGGTGGGTTGGCAGTATTGGTAGAGGGTCATATGTCAGGTTAGGGTGGTGGGTTGGCAGTAAGGGTAGAGGGTCAGACACCATGTTAGGGTGGTGGGTTGGCAGTAAGGGTAGAGGGTCAGATGTCAGGTTAGGGTGGTGGGTTGGCAGTAAGGGTAGAGGGTCAGATGTCAGGTTAGGGTGGTGGGTTGGCAGTAAGGGTAGAGGGTCAGATGTCAGGTTAGGGTGGTGGGTTGGCAGTATTAGTAGAGGGTCAGATGTCAGGTTAGGGTGGTGGGTTGGTAGTAAGGGTAGAGGGTCAGATGTCATTTTAGGGTGGTGGGTTGGCAGTATTGGTAGAGGGTCAGATGTCAGGTTAGGGTGGTAGATTGGCAGTATTGGTAGAGGGTCAGATGTGAGGTTAGGGTGGTGGTTTGGCAGTAAGGGTAGAGGGTCAGATGTCAGGTTAGGGTGGTGGGTTGGCAGTAAGGGTAGAGGGTCAGATGTCATGTTAGGGTGGTGGGTTTGCAGTATTGGTAGAGGGTCAGATGTCAGGTTAGGGTGGTGGGTTGGCAGTATTGGTAGAGGGTCACATGTCAGGTTAGGGTGGTGGTTTGGCAGTATTGGTAGAGGGTCAGATGTCATGTTAGGGTGGTGGTTTGGCAGTATTGGTAGAGGGTCAGATGTCATGTTAGGGTGGTGGTTTGGCAGTAAGGGTAGAGGGTCAGATATCATGTTAGGGTGGTGGGTTGGCAGTAAGGGTAGAGGGTCAGATGTCATGTTAGGGTGGTGGGTTGGCAGTATTGGTAGAGGGTCAGACGCCATGTTAGGGTGGTGGGTTGGCAGTATTGGTAGAGGGTCAGATGTCATGTTAGGGTGGTGGGTTGGCAGTATTGGTAGAGGGTCAGATGTCATGTTAGGGTGGTGGGTTGGCAGTATTGGTAGAGGGTCAGATGTCAGGTTAGGGTGGTGGGTTGGCAGTAAGAGTAGAGGGTCAGATGTCAGGTTAGGGTGGTGGGTTGCCAGTATTGGTAGAGGGTCAGATGTCAGGTTAGGGTGGTGGGTTGGCAGTATTGGTAGAGGGTCAGATGTCAGGTTAGGGTGGTGGGTTGGCAGTAAGGGTAGAGGGTCAGATGTCAGGTTAGGGTGGTGGGTTGGCAGTATTGGTAGAGGGTCAGATGTCATGTTAGGGTGGTGGGTTGGCAGTATTGGTAGAGGGTCAGATGTCATGTTAGGGTGGTGGGTTGGCAGTATTGGTAGAGGATCAGATGTCATGTTAGGGTGGTGGGTTGGCAGTATTGGTAGAGGGTCAGATGTCAGGTTAGGGTGGTGGGTTGGCAGTAAGAGTAGAGGGTCAGATCTCAGGTTAGGGTGGTGGGTTGGCAGTATTGGTAGAGGGTCAGATGTCAGGTTAGGGTGGTGGGTTGGCAGTAAGGGTAGAGGGTCAGATGTCAGGTTAGGGTGGTGGGTTGGCAGTAAGGGTAGAGGGTCAGATGTCAGGTTATGGTGGTGGGTTGGCAGTATTGGTAGAGGGTCAGATGTCAGGTTAGGGTGGTGGGTTGGCAGTATTGGTAGAGGGTCAGATGTCAGGTTAGGGTGGTGGGTTGGCAGTATTGGTAGAGGGACAGATGTCAGGTTAGGGTGGTGGGTTGGCAGTAAGGGTAGAGGGTCAGACACCATGTTAGGGTGGTGGGTTGTCAGTAAAGGTAGAGGGTCAGATGTCAGGTTATGGTGGTGGGTTGGCAGTAAGGGTAGAGGGTCAGATGTCAGGTTAGGGTGGTGGGTTGTCAGTAAGGGTAGAGGCTCAGATGTCAGGTTAGGGTGGTGGGTTGTCAGTAAGGGTAGAGGGTCAGATGTCTGGTTAGGGTGGTGGGTTGGCAGTAAGGGTAGAGGGTCAGATGTCAGGTTAGGGTGGTGGGTTGGCAGTAAGGGTAGAGGGTCAGATGTCAGGTTAGGGTGGTGGGTTGGCAGTAAGGGTAGAGGGTCAGATGTCATGTTAGTGTGGTGGGTTGGCAGTAAGGGTAGAGGGTCAGATGTCATGTTAGGGTGGTGGGTTGGCAGTAAGGGTAGAGGGTCAGACACCATGTTAGGGTGGTGGGTTGGCAGTAAGGGTAGAGGGTCAGATGTCATGTTAGGGTGGTGGGTTGGCAGTAAGGGTAGAGGGTCAGATGTCAGGTTAGGGTGGTGGGTTGTCAGTAAGGGTAGAGGGTCAGATGTCAGGTAAGGGTGGTGGGTTGGCAGTAAGGGTAGAGGGTCAGATGTCATGTTAGGGTGGTGGGTTTGCAGTATTGGTAGAGGTTCAGATGTCAGGTTAGGGTGGTGGTTTGGCAGTATTGGTAGAGGGTCAGATGTCATGTTAGGGTGGTGGTTTGGCAGTAAGGGTAGAGGGTCAGATGTCAGGTTAGGGTGGTGGGTTGGCAGTATTGGTAGAGGGTCATATGTCAGGTTAGGGTGGTGGGTTGGCAGTAAGGGTAGAGGGTCAGACACCATGTTAGGGTGGTGGGTTGGCAGTAAGGGTAGAGGGTCAGATGTCAGGTTAGGGTGGTGGGTTGGCAGTAAGGGTAGAGGGTCAGATGTCAGGTTAGGGTGGTGGGTTGGCAGTAAGGGTAGAGGGTCAGATGTCAGGTTAGGGTGGTGGGTTGGCAGTATTGGTAAAGGGTCAGATGTCAGGTTAGGGTGGTGGGTTGGCAGTAAGGGTAGAGGGTCAGATGTCAGGTTAGGGTGGTGGGTTGGCAGTATTGGTAGAGGGTCAGATGTCAGGTTAGGGTGGTGGGTTGGCAGTAAGGGTAGAGGGTCAGATGTCATGTTAGGGTGGTGGGTTGGCAGTATTGGTAGAGGGTCAGATGTCAGGTTAGGGTGGTGGGTTGGCAGTAAGGGTAGAGGTTCAGATGTCAGGTTAGGGTGGTGGGTTGGCAGTATTGGTAGAGGGTAGGATGTCATGTTAGGGTGGTGGGTTGGCAGTATTGGTAGAGGGTCAGATGTCAGGTTAGGGTGGTGGGTTGGCAGTAAGGGTAGAGGGTCAGATGTCAGGTTAGGGTGGTGGGTTGGCAGTAAGGGTAGAGGGTCAGATGTCAGGTTAGGGTGGTGGGTTGGCAGTAAGGGTAGAGGGTCAGATGTCAGATTAGGGTGGTGGGTTGGCAGTATTGGTAGAGGGTCAGATGTCAGGTTAGGGTGGTGGGTTGGCTGTAAGGGTAGAGGGTCAGATGTCAGGTTAGGGTGGTGGGTTGGCAGTATTGGTAGAGGGTCAGATGTCATGTTAGGGTGGTGGGTTGGCAGTATTGGTAGAGGGTCAGATGTCAGGTTAGGGTGGTGGGTTGGCAGTAAGGGTAGAGGGTCAGACACCATGTTAGGGTGGTGGGTTGGCAGTAAGGGTAGAGGATCAGATGTCAGGTTAGGGTGGTGGGTTGGCAGTAAGGGT
This sequence comes from Eledone cirrhosa, assembly GCA_964016885.1. NCBI lineage: Eukaryota > Metazoa > Mollusca > Cephalopoda > Octopoda > Eledonidae > Eledone > Eledone cirrhosa. Next base: position 29,417,249 of record OZ024762.1, read on the forward strand.
AGAGAGTCAGATGTCATGTTAGGGTGGTGGGTTGGCAGTAAGGGTAGAGGGTCAGACACCATGTTAGGATGGTGGGTTGGCAGTAAGGGTAGAGGATCAGATGTCAGGTTATGGTGGTGGGTTGGCAGTAAGGGTAGAGGGTCAGATGTCAGGTTAGGGTGGTGGGTTGGCAGTAAGGGTAGAGGGTCAGATGTCAGGTTAGGGTGGTGGTTTGGCAGTATTGGTAGAGGGTCAGATGTCATTTTAGGGTGGTGGGTTGGCAGTAAGGGTAGAGGGTCAGATGTCATGTTAGGGTGGTGGGTTGGCAGTAAGGGTAGAGGTCAGATGTCAGGTTAGGGTGGTGGGTTGGCAGTATTGGTAGAGGGTCAGATGTCAGGTTAGGGTGGTGGGTTGGCAGTAAGGGTAGAGGGTCAGACACCATGTTAGGGTGGTGGGTTGGCAGTAAGGGTAGAGGGTCAGATGTCAGGTTAGGGTGGTGGGTTGGCAGTAAGGGTAGAGGGTCAGATGTCAGGTTAGGGTGGTGGGTTGGCAGTAAGGGTAGAGGGTCAGATGTCAGGTTAGGGTGGTGGGTTGGCAGTATTGGTAGAGGGTCAGATGTCAGGTTAGGGTGGTGGGTTGGCAGTAAGGGTAGAGGGTCAGAGGTCATGTTAGGGTGGTGGGTTGGCAGTATTGGTAGAGGGTCAGATGTCAGGTTAGGGTGGTGGGTTGGCAGTAAGGGTAGAGGGTCAGATGTCAGGTTAGGGTGGTGGGTTGGCAGTATTGGTAGAGGGTCAGATGTCAGGTTAGGGTGGTGGGTTGGCAGTAAGGGTAGAGGGTCAGATGTCAGGTTAGGGTGGTGGGTTGGCAGTATTGTTAGAGGGTCAGATGTCATGTTAGGGTGGTGGGTTGGCAGTATTGGTAGAGGGTCAGATGTCAGGTTAGGGTGGTGGGTTGGCAGTAAGGGTAGAGGGTCAGATGTCATGTTAGGGTGGTGGGTTGGCAGTATTGGTAGAGGGTCAGATGTCAGGTTAGGGTGGTGGGTTGGCAGTATTGGTAGAGGGTCAGATGTCAGGTTAGGGTGGTGGGTTGGCAGTATTGGTAGAGGGTCAGATGTCATGTTAGGGTGGTGGGTTGGCAGTATTGGTAGAGGGTCAGATGTAAGGTTAGGGTGGTGGGTTGGCAGTAAGGGTAGAGGGTCAGATGTCATGTTAGGGTGGTGGGTTGGCAGTATTGCTAGAGGGTCAGATGTCATGTTAGGGTGGTGGGTTGGCAATATTGGTAGAGGGTCAGATGTCAGGTTAGGGTGGTGGGTTGGCAGTAAGGGTAAAGGGTCAGATGTCATTTTAGTGTGGTGGGTTGGCAGTATTGGTAGAGGGTCAGATGTCATGTTAGGGTGGTGGGTTGGCAGTATTGGTAGAGGGTAAGATGTCAGGTTAGGGTGGTGGGTTGACAGTAAGGGTAGAGGGTCAGATGTCATGTTAGGGTGGTGGGTTGGCAGTATTGGTAGAGGGTCAGATGTCAGGTTAGGGTGGTGGGTTGGCAGTACTGGTAGAGGGTCAGATGTCAGGTTAGGGTGGTGGGTTGGCAGTAGGGGTAGAGGGTCAGATGTCATGATAGGGTGGTGGGTTGGCAGTAAGTGTAGAGGGTCAGATGTCAGGTTAGGGTGGTGGGTTGGCAGTATTGGTAGAGGGTCAGGTTAGGGTGGTGGGTTGGCGGTAAGGGTAGAGGGTCAGATGTCAGGTTAGGGTGGTGGGTTGGCAGTATTGGTAGAGGTTCAGGTTAGGGTGGTGGGTTGACGGTAAGGGTAGAGGGTCAGATGTCAGGTTAGGGTGGTGGGTTGGCAGTATTGATAGAGGGTCAGGTTAGGGTGGTGAGTTGGCAGTAAGGGTAGAGGGTCAGATGTCAGGTTAGGGTGGTGGGTTGGCAGTAAGGGTAGAGGGTCAGATGTCAGGTTAGGGTGGTGGGTTAGCAGTAAGGGTAGAGGGTCAGATGTCAGGTTAGGGTGGTGGGTTGGCAGTATTGGTAGAGGGTCAGATGTCAGGTTAGGGTGGTGGGTTGGCAGTAAGGGTAGATGGTCAGATGTCAGGTTAGGGTGGTGGGTTGGCAGTATTGGTAGAGGGTCAGATGTCAGGTTAGGGTGGTGGATTGGCAGTAAGGGTAGAGGCTCAGATGTCAGGTTAGGGTGGTGGGTTGGCAGTATTGGTAGAGGGTCAGATGTCAGGTTAGGGTGGTGGATTGGCAGTAAGGGTAGAGGGTCAGATGTCAGGTTAGGGTGGTGGGTTGGCAGTATTGGTAGAGGGTCAGATGTCAGGTTAGGGTGGTGGATTGGCAGTAAGGGTAGAGGGTCAGATGTCAGGTTAGGGTGGTGGGTTGGCAGTAAGGGTAGAGGGTCAGATGTCAGGTTAGGGTGGTGGGTTGGCAGTAAGGGTAGAGGGTCAGATGTCAGGTTAGGGTGGTGGGTTGGCAGTATTGGTAGAGGGTCAGATGTCAGGTTAGGGTGGTGGGTTGGCAGTATTGGTAGAGGGTCAGATGTTAGGTTAGGGTGGTGGGTTGGCAGTATTGGTAGAGGGTCAGATGTCAGGTTAGGGTGGTGGGTTGGCAGTAAGGGTAGAGAGTCAGACACCATGTTAGGGTGGTGGGTTAGCAGTAAGGGTAGAGGGTCAGACACCATGTTAGGGTGGTGGGTTGGCAGTAAGGGTAGAGGGTCAGATGTCAGGTTAGGGTGGTGATTTGGCAGTAAGGGTAGAGGGTCAGATGTCAGGTTAGGGTGGTGGGTTGGCAGTATTGGTAGAGGGTCAGATGTCATGTTAGGGTGGTGGATTGGCAGTAAGGGTAGAGGGTCAGATGTCAGGTTAGGGTGGTGGGTTGGCAGTATTGGTAGAGGGTCAGATGTCAGGTTAGGGTGGTGGGTTGGCAGTATTGGTAGAGGGTCAGATGTCAGGTTAGGGTGGTGGGTTGGCAGTATTGGTAGAGGGTCAGATGTCAGGTTAGGGTGGTGGGTTGGCAGTAAGGGTAGAGGGTCAGACACCATGTTAGGGTGGTGGGTTGGCAGTAAGGGTAGAGGGTCAGATGTCATGTTAGGGTGGTGGGTTGGCAGTAAGGGTAGAGGGTCAGATGTCAGGTTAGGGTGGTGGGTTGTCAGTAAGGGTAGAGGGTCAGATGTCAGGTAAGGGTGGTGGGTTGGCAGTAAGGGTAGAGGGTCAGATGTCATGTTAGGGTGGTGGGTTTGCAGTATTGGTAGAGGGTCAGATGTCAGGTTAGGGTGGTGGTTTGGCAGTATTGGTAGAGGGTCAGATGTCATGTTAGGGTGGTGGTTTGGCAGTAAGGGTAGAGGGTCAGATGTCAGGTTAGGGTGGTGGGTTGGCAGTATTGGTAGAGGGTCATATGTCAGGTTAGGGTGGTGGGTTGGCAGTAAGGGTAGAGGGTCAGACACCATGTTAGGGTGGTGGGTTGGCAGTAAGGGTAGAGGGTCAGATGTCAGGTTAGGGTGGTGGGTTGGCAGTAAGGGTAGAGGGTCAGATGTCAGGTTAGGGTGGTGGGTTGGCAGTAAGGGTAGAGGGTCAGATGTCAGGTTAGGGTGGTGGGTTGGCAGTATTGGTAAAGGGTCAGATGTCAGGTTAGGGTGGTGGGTTGGCAGTAAGGGTAGAGGGTCAGATGTCAGGTTAGGGTGGTGGGTTGGCAGTATTGGTAGAGGGTCAGATGTCAGGTTAGGGTGGTGGGTTGGCAGTAAGGGTAGAGGGTCAGATGTCATGTTAGGGTGGTGGGTTGGCAGTATTGGTAGAGGGTCAGATGTCAGGTTAGGGTGGTGGGTTGGCAGTAAGGGTAGAGGTTCAGATGTCAGGTTAGGGTGGTGGGTTGGCAGTATTGGTAGAGGGTAGGATGTCATGTTAGGGTGGTGGGTTGGCAGTATTGGTAGAGGGTCAGATGTCAGGTTAGGGTGGTGGGTTGGCAGTAAGGGTAGAGGGTCAGATGTCAGGTTAGGGTGGTGGGTTGGCAGTAAGGGTAGAGGGTCAGATGTCAGGTTAGGGTGGTGGGTTGGCAGTAAGGGTAGAGGGTCAGATGTCAGATTAGGGTGGTGGGTTGGCAGTATTGGTAGAGGGTCAGATGTCATGTTAGGGTGGTGGGTTGGCAGTATTGGTAGAGGGTCAGATGTCAGGTTAGGGTGGTGGGTTGGCAGGAAGGGTAGAGGGTCAGACACCATGTTAGGGTGGTGGGTTGGCAGTAAGGGTAGAGGATCAGATGTCAGGTTAGGGTGGTGGGTTGGCAGTAAGGGTAGAGAGTCAGATGTCATGTTAGGGTGGTGGGTTGGCAGTAAGGGTAGAGGGTCAGACACCATGTTAGGATGGTGGGTTGGCAGTAAGGGTAGAGGATCAGATGTCAGGTTATGGTGGTGGGTTGGCAGTAAGGGTAGAGGGTCAGATGTCAGGTTAGGGTGGTGGGTTGGCAGTAAGGGTAGAGGGTCAGACACCATGTTAGGGTGGTGGGTTGGCCGTAAGGGTAGAGGGTCAGATGTCATGTTAGGGTGGTGGGTTGGCAGTAAGGGTAGAGGGTCAGATGTCATGTTAGGGTGGTGGTTTGGCAGTAAGGGTAGAGGATCAGATGTCAGGTTAGGGTGGTGGTTTGGCAGTATTGGTAGAGGGTCAGATGTCATTTTAGGGTGGTGGATTGGCAGTAAGGGTAGAGGGTCAGATGTCATGTTAGGGTGGTGGGTTGGCAGTAAGGGTAGAGGGTCAGATGTCAGGTTAGGGTGGTGGGTTGGCAGTATTGGTAGAGGGTCAGATGTCAGGTTAGGGTGGTGGGTTGGCAGTAAGGGTAGAGGGTCAGACACCATGTTAGGGTGGTGGGTTGGCAGTAAGGGTAGAGGGTCAGATGTCAGGTTAGGGTGGTGGGTTGGCAGTAAGGGTAGAGGGTCAGATGTCAGGTTAGGGTGGTGGGTTGGCAGTATTGGTAGAGGGTCAGATGTCAGGTTAGGGTGGTGGGTTGGCAGTAAGGGTAGAGGGTCAGAGGTCATGTTAGGGTGGTGGGTTGGCAGTATTGGTAGAGGGTCAGATGTCAGGTTAGGGTGGTGGGTTGGCAGTAAGGGTAGAGGGTCAGATGTCAGGTTAGGGTGGTGGGTTGGCAGTATTGGTAGAGGGTCAGATGTCAGGTTAGGGTGGTGGGTTGGCAGTAAGGGTAGAGGGTCAGATGTCAGGTTAGGGTGGTGGGTTGGCAGTATTGTTAGAGGGTCAGATGTCATGTTAGGGTGGTGGGTTGGCAGTATTGGTAGAGGGTCAGATGTCAGGTTAGGGTGGTGGGTTGGCAGTAAGGGTAGAGGGTCAGATGTCATGTTAGGGTGGTGGGTTGGCAGTATTGGTAGAGGGTCAGATGTCAGGTTAGGGTGGTGGGTTGGCAGTATTGGTAGAGGGTCAGATGTCAGGTTAGGGTGGTGGGTTGGCAGTATTGGTAGAGGGTCAGATGTCATGTTAGGGTGGTGGGTTGGCAGTATTGGTAGAGGGTCAGATGTCAGGTTAGGGTGGTGGGTTGGCAGTAAGGGTAGAGGGTCAGATGTCATGTTAGGGTGGTGGGTTGGCAGTATTGCTAGAGGGTCAGATGTCATGTTAGGGTGGTGGGTTGGCAATATTGGTAGAGGGTCAGATGTCAGGTTAGGGTGGTGGGTTGGCAGTAAGGGTAGAGGGTCAGATGTCATTTTAGTGTGGTGGGTTGGCAGTATTGGTAGAGGGTCAGATGTCATGTTAGGGTGGTGGGTTGGCAGTATTGGTAGAGGGTAAGATGTCAGGTTAGGGTGGTGGGTTGGCAGTAAGGGTAGAGGGTCAGATGTCATGTTAGGGTGGTGGGTTGGCAGTATTGGTAGAGGGTCAGATGTCATGTTAGGGTGGTGGGTTGGCAGTATTGGTAGAGGGTCAGATGTCAGGTTAGGGTGGTGGGTTGGCAGTACTGGTAGAGGGTCAGATGTCAGGTTAGGGTGGTGGGTTGGCAGTAGGGGTAGAGGGTCAGATGTCATGATAGGGTGGTGGGTTGGCAGTAAGTGTAGAGGGTCAGATGTCAGGTTAGGGTGGTGGGTTGGCAGTATTGGTAGAGGGTCAGGTTAGGGTGGTGGGTTGGCGGTAAGGGTAGAGGGTCAGATGTCAGGTTAGGGTGGTGGGTTGGCAGTATTGGTAGAGGTTCAGGTTAGGGTGGTGGGTTGACGGTAAGGGTAGAGGGTCAGATGTCAGGTTAGGGTGGTGGGTTGGCAGTATTGATAGAGGGTCAGGTTAGGGTGGTGAGTTGGCAGTAAGGGTAGAGGGTCAGATGTCAGGTTAGGGTGGTGGGTTGGCAGTAAGGGTAGAGGGTCAGATGTCAGGTTAGGGTGGTGGGTTAGCAGTAAGGGTAGAGGGTCAGATGTCAGGTTAGGGTGGTGGGTTGGCAGTATTGGTAGAGGGTCAGATGTCATGTTAGGGTGGTGGGTTGGCAGTATTGGTAGAGGGTCAGATGTCAGGTTAGGGTGGTGGATTGGCAGTAAGGGTAGAGGCTCAGATGTCAGGTTAGGGTGGTGGGTTGGCAGTATTGGTAGAGGGTCAGATGTCAGGTTAGGGTGGTGGATTGGCAGTAAGGGTAGAGGGTCAGATGTCAGGTTAGGGTGGTGGGTTGGCAGTATTGGTAGAGGGTCAGATGTCAGGTTAGGGTGGTGGATTGGCAGTAAGGGTAGAGGGTCAGATGTCAGGTTAGGGTGGTGGGTTGGCAGTAAGGGTAGAGGGTCAGATGTCAGGTTAGGGTGGTGGGTTGGCAGTAAGGGTAGAGGGTCAGATGTCAGGTTAGGGTGGTGGGTTGGCAGTATTGGTAGAGGGTCAGATGTCAGGTTAGGGTGGTGGGTTGGCAGTATTGGTAGAGGGTCAGATGTTAGGTTAGGGTGGTGGGTTGGCAGTATTGGTAGAGGGTCAGATGTCAGGTTAGGGTGGTGGGTTGGCAGTAAGGGTAGAGAGTCAGACACCATGTTAGGGTGGTGGGTTAGCAGTAAGGGTAGAGGGTCAGACACCATGTTAGGGTGGTGGGTTGGCAGTAAGGGTAGAGGGTCAGATGTCAGGTTAGGGTGGTGGATTGGCAGTAAGGGTAGAGGGTCAGATGTCAGGTTAGGGTGGTGGGTTGGCAGTATTGGTAGAGGTTCAGATGTCATGTTAGGGTGGTGGATTGGCAGTAAGGGTAGAGGGTCAGATGTCAGGTTAGGGTGGTGGGTTGGCAGTATTGGTAGAGGGTCAGATGTCAGGTTAGGGTGGTGGGTTGGCAGTATTGGTAGAGGGTCAGATGTCAGGTTAGGGTGGTGGGTTGGCAGTATTGGTAGAGGGTCAGATGTCAGGTTAGGGTGGTAGATTGGTAGTAAGGGTAGAGGGTCAGATGTCATGTTAGGGTGGTAGATTTGCAGAATTGGTAGAGGGTCAGATGTCATGTTAGGGTGGTGGGTTGTTAGTAAGGGTAGAGGGTCAGATGTCAGGTTAGGGTGGTGGGTTGGCAGTAAGGCTAGAGGGTCAGATGCCATGTTAGGGTGGTAGATTTGCAGTATTGGTAGAGGGTCAGATGTCATGTTAGGGTGGTGGGTTGGCAGTAAGGGTAGAGGGTCAGACACCATGTTAGGGTGGTGGGTTGGCAGTATTGGTAGAGGGTCAGATGTCAGGTTAGGGTGGTGGGTTGGCAGTATTGGTAGAGGGTCAGATGTCATGTTATGGTGGTGGGTTGGCAGTATTGGTAGAGGGTCAGATGTCATGTTAGGGTGGTGGGTTGGCAGTATTGGTAGAGGGTCAGATGTCAGGTTAGGGTGGTAGATTGGCAGTATTGGTAGAGGGTCAGATGTCAGGTTAGGGTGGTGGTTTGGCAGTAAGGGTAGAGGGTCAGATGTCAGGTTAGGGTGGTGGGTTGGCAGTAAGGGTAGAGGGTCAGATGTCATGTTAGGGTGGTGGGTTTGCAGTATTAGTAGAGGATCAGATGTCAGGTTAGGGTGGTGGGTTGGCAGTATTGGTAGAGGGTCACATGTCAGGTTAGGGTGGTGGTTTGGCAGTATTGGTAGATGGTCAGATGTCATGTTAGGGTGGTGGTTTGGCAGTATTGGTAGAGTGTCAGATGTCAGGTTAGGGTGGTGGGTTGGCAGTATTGGTAGAGGGTCAGGTTAGGGTGGTGGGTTGGCGGTAAGGGTAGAGGGTCAGATGTCAGGTTAGGGTGGTGGGTTGGCAGTATTGGTAGAGGTTCAGGTTAGGGTGGTGGGTTGGCGGTAAAGGTAGAGGGTCAGATGTCAGGTTAGGGGGGTGGATTGGCAGTAAGGGTAGAGGGTCAGATGTCAGGTTAGGGTGGTGGGTTGGCAGTATTGGTAGAGGGTCAGATGTCAGGTTAGGGTGGTGGATTGGCAGTAAGGGTAGAGGGTTAGATGTCAGGTTAGGGTGGTGGGTTGGCAGTAAGGGTAGAGGGTCAGATGTCAGGTTAGGGTGGTGGGTTGGCAGTAAGGGTAGAGGGTCAGATGTCAGGTTAGGGTGGTGGGTTGGCAGTATTGGTAGAGGGTCAGATGTCAGGTTAGGGTGGTGGGTTGGCAGTATTGGTAGAGGGTCAGATGTCAGGTTAGGGTGGGGGGTTGGCAGTATTGGTAGAGGGTCAGATGTCAGGTTAGGGTGGTGGGTTGGCAGTAAGGGTAGAGAGTCAGACACCATGTTAGGGTGGTGGGTTGGCAGTAAGGGTAGAGGGTCAGACACCATGTTAGGGTGGTGGGTTGGCAGTAAGGGTAGAGGGTCAGATGTCAGGTTAGGGTGGTGGATTGGCAGTAAGGGTAGAGGGTCAGATGTCAGGTTAGGGTGGTGGGTTTGCAGTATTGGTAGAGGGTCAGATGTCATGTTAGGGTGGTGGATTGGCAGTAAGGGTAGAGGGTCAGATGTCAGGTTAGGGTGGTGGGTTGGCAGTATTGGTAGAGGGTCAGATGTCAGGTTAGGGTGGTGGGTTGGCAGTATTGGTAGAGGGTCAGATGTCAGGTTAGGGTGGTGGGTTGGCAGTATTGGTAGAGGGTCAGATGTCAGGTTAGGGTGGTAGATTGGTAGTAAGGGTAGAGGGTCAGATGTCATGTTAGGGTGGTAGATTTGCAGTATTGGTAGAGGGTCAGATGTCATGTTAGGGTGGTGGGTTGTTAGTAAGGGTAGAGGGTCAGATGTCAGGTTAGGGTGGTGGGTTGGCAGTAAGGCTAGAGGGTCAGATGCCATGTTAGGGTGGTAGATTTGCAGTATTGGTAGAGGGTCAGATGTCATGTTAGGGTGGTGGGTTGGCAGTAAGGGTAGAGGGTCAGACACCATGTTAGGGTGGTGGGTTGGCAGTATTGGTAGAGGGTCAGATGTCAGGTTAGGGTGGTGGGTTGGCAGTAAGGGTAGAGGGTCAGATGTCAGGTTAGGGTGGTGGGTTGGCAGTATTGGTAGAGGGTCAGATGTCAGGTTAGGGTGGTGGATTGGCAGTAAGGGTAGAGGGTTAGATGTCAGGTTAGGGTGGTGGGTTGGCAGTAAGGGTAGAGGATCAGATGTCAGGTTAGGGTGGTGGGTTGGCAGTAAGGGTAGAGGGTCAGATGTCAGGTTAGGGTGGTGGGTTGGCAGTATTGGTAGAGGGTCAGATGTCAGGTTAGGGTGGTGGGTTGGCAGTATTGGTAGAGGGTCAGATGTCAGGTTAGGGTGGGGGGTTGGCAGTATTGGTAGAGGGTCAGATGTCAGGTTAGGGTGGTGGGTTGGCAGTAAGGGTAGAGAGTCAGACACCATGTTAGGGTGGTGGGTTGGCAGTAAGGGTAGAGGGTCAGACACCATGTTAGGGTGGTGGGTTGGCAGTAAGGGTAGAGGGTCAGATGTCAGGTTAGGGTGGTGGATTGGCAGTAAGGGTAGAGGGTCAGATGTCAGGTTAGGGTGGTGGGTTGGCAGTATTGGTAGAGGGTCAGATGTCATGTTAGGGTGGTGGATTGGCAGTAAGGGTAGAGGGTCAGATGTCAGGTTAGGGTGGTGGGTTGGCAGTATTGGTAGAGGGTCAGATGTCAGGTTAGGGTGGTGGGTTGGCAGTATTGGTAGAGGGTCAGATGTCAGGTTAGGGTGGTGGGTTGGCAGTATTGGTAGAGGGTCAGATGTCAGGTTAGGGTGGTAGATTGGTAGTAAGGGTAGAGGGTCAGATGTCATGTTAGGGTGGTAGATTTGCAGTATTGGTAGAGGGTCAGATGTCATGTTAGGGTGGTGGGTTGTTAGTAAGGGTAGAGGGTCAGATGTCAGGTTAGGGTGGTGGGTTGGCAGTAAGGCTAGAGGGTCAGATGCCATGTTAGGGTGGTAGATTTGCAGTATTGGTAGAGGGTCAGATGTCATGTTAGGGTGGTGGGTTGGCAGTAAGGGTAGAGGGTCAGACACCATGTTAGGGTGGTGGGTTGGCAGTATTGGTAGAGGGTCAGATGTCAGGTTAGAGTGGTGGGTTGGCAGTATTGGTAGAGGGTCAGATGTCATGTTAGGGTGGTGGGTTGGCAGTATTGGTAGAGGGTCAGATGTCAGGTTAGGGTGGTTGGTTGGCAGTATTGGTAGAGGGTCACATGTCATGTTAGGGTGGTGGGTTGGCAGTATTGGTAGAGGGTCAGACGTCAGGTTAGGGTGGTGGGTTGGCAGTATTGGTAGAGGGTCAGATGTCAGGTTAGGGTGGTGGGTTGGCAGTATTGGTAGAGGGTCAGATGTCATGTTAGTGTGGTAGATTGGTAGTAAGGGTAGAGGGTCAGATGTCATGTTAGGGTGGTGGGTTGGCAGTATTGGTAGAGGGTCAGATATCAGGTTAGGGTGGTGGGTTGGCAGTAAGGGTAGAGGGTCAGATGTCAGGTTAGGGTGGTGGGTTGGCAGTAAGGGTAGAGTGTCAGATGTCATGTTAGGGTGGTGGGTTGGCAGTAAGGGTAGAGTGTCAGATGTCATGTTAGGGTGGTGGGTTGGCAGTAAGGGTAGAGGGTCAGATGTCAGGTTAGGGTGGTGGGTTGGCAGTATTGGTAGAGGGTCAGATGTCAGGTTAGGGTGGTGGGTTGGCAGTATTGGTAGAGGGTCAGATGTCAGGTTAGGGTGGTGGGTTGGCAGTATTGGTAGAGGGTCAGATGTCATGTTATGGTGGTGGGTTGGCAGTAAGGGTAGAGGGTCAGATGTCATGTTAGGGTGGTGGGTTGGCAGTATTGGTAGAGGGTCAGATGTCAGGTTAGGGTGGTAGATTGGCAGTTTTGGTAGAGGGTCAGATGTCAGGTTACGGTGGTGGTTTGGCAGTAAGGGTAGAGGGTCAGATGTCAGGTTAGGGTGGTGGGTTGGCAGTAAGGGTAGAGGGTCAGATGTCATGTTTGGGTGGTGGGTTTGCAGTATTGGTAGAGGGTCAGATGTCAGGTTAGGGTGGTGGGTTGGCAGTATTGGTAGAGGGTCACATGTCAGGTTAGGGTGGTGGTTTGGCAGTATTGGTAGAGGGTCAGATGTCATGTTAGGGTGGTGGTTTGGCAGTATTGGTAGAGTGTCAGATGTCATGTCAGGGTGGTGGTTTGGCAGTAAGGGTAGAGGGTCAGATGTCATGTTAGGGTGGTGGGATGGCAGTAAGGGTAGAGGGTCAGATGTCATGTTAGGGTGGTGGGTTGGCAGTATTGGTAGAGGGTCAGACGCCATGTTAGGGTGGTGGGTTGGCAGTATTGGTAGAGGGTCAGATATCATGTTAGGGTGGTGGGTTGGCAGTATTGGTAGAGGGTCAGATGTCATGTTAGGGTGGTGGGTTGGCAGTATTGGTAGAGGGTCAGATGTCACGTTAGGGTGGTGGGTTGGCAGTAAGGGAAGAGGGTCAGATGTCAGCTTAGGGTGGTGGGTTGCCAGTATTGGTAGAGGGTCAGATGTCAGGTTAGGGTGGTGGGTTGGCAGTATTGGTAGAGGGTCAAATGTCAGGTTAGGGTGGTGGGTTGGCAGTATTGGTAGAGGGTCAGATGTCAGGTTAGGGTGGTGGGTTGGCAGTAAGGGTAGAGGGTCAGATGTCAGGTTAGGGTGGTGGGTTGGCAGTATTGGTAGAGGGTCAGATGTCATGTTAGGTTGGTGGGTTGGCAGTATTGGTAGAGGGTCAGATGTCAGGTTAGGGTGGTAGATTGGTAGTAAGGGTAGAGGGTCAGATGTCATGTTAGGGTGGTAGATTTGCAGTATTGGTAGAGGGTCAGATGTCATGTTAGCGTGGTGGGTTGTTAGTAAGGGTAGAGGGTCAGATGTCAGGTTAGGGTGGTGGGTTGGCAGTAAGGGTAGAGGGTCACATGCCATGTTAGGGTGGTAGATTTGCAGTATTGGTAGAGGGTCAGATGTCATGTTAGGGTGGTGGGTTGGCAGTAAGGGTAGAGGGTCAGACACCATGTTAGGGTGGTTGGTTGGCAGTATTGGTAGAGGGTCAGATGTCAGGTTAGGGTGGTGGGTTGGCAGTATTGGTAGAGGGTCAGATGTCAGGTTAGGGTGGTGGGTTGGCAGTATTGGTAGAGGGTCAGATGTCATGTTAGGATGGTGGATTGGCAGTAAGGGTAGAGGGTCAGATGTCATGTTAGGGTGGTGGGTTGGCAGTGTTGGTAAAGGGTCAGATGTCAGGTTAGGGTGGTGGGTTGGCAGTATTGGTAGAGGGTCAGATGTCAGGTTAGGGTGGTGGGTTGGCAGTATTGGTAGAGGGTCAAATGTCATGTTAGGGTGGTAGATTGGTAGTAAGGGTAGAGGGTCAGATGTCATGTTAGGGTGGTGGGTTGGCAGTATTGGTAGAGGGTCAGATGTCAGGTTAGGGTGGTGGGTTGGCAGTAAGGGTAGAGAGTCAGATGTCATGTTAGGGTGGTGGGTTGGCAGTAAGGGTAGAGGGTCAGATGTCAGGTTAGGGTGGTGGGTTGGCAGTATTGGTAGAGGGTCAGATGTCAGGTTAGGGTGGTGGGTTGGCAGTATTGGTAGAGGGTCAGATGTCAGGTTAGGGTGGTGGGTTGGCAGTATTGGTAGAGGGTCAGATGTCATGTTAGGGTGGTGGGTTGGCAGTATTGGTAGAGGGTCAGATGTCAGGTTAGGGTGGTGGGTTGGTAGTAAGGGTAGAGGGTCAGATGTCATGTTAGGGTGGTGGGTTGGCAGTATTGGTAGAGTGTCAGATGTCAGGTTAGGGTGGTAGATTGGCAGTATTGGTAGAGGGTCAGATGTCAATGTTAAGGTGGTGGTTTGGCAGTAAGGGTAGAGGGTCAGATGTCAGGTTAGGGTGGTGGGTTGGCAGTATTGGTAGAGGGTCAGATGTCATGTTAGGGTGGTGGGTTGGCAGTATTGGTAGAGGGTCAGATGTCAGGTTAGGGTGGTGGGTTGGTAGTAAGGGTAGAGGGTCAGATGTCATGTTAGGGTGGTGGGTTGGCAGTATTGGTAGAGGGTCAGATGTCAGGTTAGGGTGGTGGTTTGGCAGTATTGGTAGAGGGTCAGATGTCATGTTAGGGTGGTGGGTTGGCAGTATTGGTAGAGGGTCAGATGTCAGGTTAGGGTGGTGGGTTGGCAGTAAGGGTAGAGAGTCAGACACCATGTTAGGGTGGTGGGTTAGCAGTAAGGGTAGAGGGTCAGACACCATGTTAGGGTGGTGGGTTGGCAGTAAGGGTAGAGGGTCAGATGTCAGGTTAGGGTGGTGGATTGGCAGTAAGGGTAGAGGGTCAGATGTCAGGTTAGGGTGGTGGGTTGGCAGTATTGGTAGAGGGTCAGATGTCATGTTAGGGTGGTGGATTGGCAGTAAGGGTAGAGGGTCAGATGTCAGGTTAGGGTGGTGGGTTGGCAGTATTGGTAGAGGGTCAGATGTCAGGTTAGGGTGGTGGGTTGGCAGTATTGGTAGAGGGTCAGATGTCAGGTTAGGGTGGTGGGTTGGCAGTATTGGTAGAGGGTCAGATGTCAGGTTAGGGTGGTAGATTGGTAGTAAGGGTAGAGGGTCAGATGTCATGTTAGGGTGGTAGATTTGCAGTATTGGTAGAGGGTCAGATGTCATGTTAGGGTGGTGGGTTGTTAGTAAGGGTAGAGGGTCAGATGTCAGGTTAGGGTGGTGGGTTGGCAGTAAGGCTAGAGGGTCAGATGCCATGTTAGGGTGGTAGATTTGCAGTATTGGTAGAGGGTCAGATGTCATGTTAGGGTGGTGGGTTGGCAGTAAGGGTAGAGGGTCAGACACCATGTTAGGGTGGTGGGTTGGCAGTATTGGTAGAGGGTCAGATGTCAGGTTAGGGTGGTGGGTTGGCAGTATTGGTAGAGGGTCAGATGTCATGTTATGGTGGTGGGTTGGCAGTATTGGTAGAGGGTCAGATGTCATGTTAGGGTGGTGGGTTGGCAGTATTGGTAGAGGGTCAGATGTCAGGTTAGGGTGGTAGATTGGCAGTATTGGTAGAGGGTCAGATGTCAGGTTAGGGTGGTGGTTTGGCAGTAAGGGTAGAGGGTCAGATGTCAGGTTAGGGTGGTGGGTTGGCAGTAAGGGTAGAGGGTCAGATGTCATGTTAGGGTGGTGGGTTTGCAGTATTAGTAGAGGATCAGATGTCAGGTTAGGGTGGTGGGTTGGCAGTATTGGTAGAGGGTCACATGTCAGGTTAGGGTGGTGGTTTGGCAGTATTGGTAGATGGTCAGATGTCATGTTAGGGTGGTGGTTTGGCAGTATTGGTAGAGTGTCAGATGTCAGGTTAGGGTGGTGGGTTGGCAGTATTGGTAGAGGGTCAGGTTAGGGTGGTGGGTTGGCGGTAAGGGTAGAGGGTCAGATGTCAGGTTAGGGTGGTGGGTTGGCAGTATTGGTAGAGGTTCAGGTTAGGGTGGTGGGTTGGCGGTAAAGGTAGAGGGTCAGATGTCAGGTTAGGGGGGTGGATTGGCAGTAAGGGTAGAGGGTGAGATGTCAGGTTAGGGTGGTGGGTTGGCAGTATTGGTAGAGGGTCAGATGTCAGGTTAGGGTGGTGGATTGGCAGTAAGGGTAGAGGGTTAGATGTCAGGTTAGGGTGGTGGGTTGGCAGTAAGGGTAGAGGGTCAGATGTCAGGTTAGGGTGGTGGGTTGGCAGTAAGGGTAGAGGGTCAGATGTCAGGTTAGGGTGGTGGGTTGGCAGTATTGGTAGAGGGTCAGATGTCAGGTTAGGGTGGTGGGTTGGCAGTATTGGTAGAGGGTCAGATGTCAGGTTAGGGTGGGGGGTTGGCAGAATTGGTAGAGGGTCAGATGTCAGGTTAGGGTGGTGGGTTGGCAGTAAGGGTAGAGAGTCAGACACCATGTTAGGGTGGTGGGTTGGCAGTAAGGGTAGAGGGTCAGACACCATGTTAGGGTGGTGGGTTGGCAGTAAGGGTAGAGGGTCAGATGTCAGGTTAGGGTGGTGGATTGGCAGTAAGGGTAGAGGGTCAGATGTCAGGTTAGGGTGGTGGGTTTGCAGTATTGGTAGAGGGTCAGATGTCATGTTAGGGTGGTGGATTGGCAGTAAGGGTAGAGGGTCAGATGTCAGGTTAGAGTGGTGGGTTGGCAGTATTGGTAGAGGGTCAGATGTCAGGTTAGGGTGGTGGGTTGGCAGTATTGGTAGAGGGTCAGATGTCAGGTTAGGGTGGTGGGTTGGCAGTATTGGTAGAGGGTCAGATGTCAGGTTAGGGTGGTAGATTGGTAGTAAGGGTAGAGGGTCAGATGTCATGTTAGGGTGGTAGATTTGCAGTATTGGTAGAGGGTCAGATGTCATGTTAGGGTGGTGGGTTGTTAGTAAGGGTAGAGGGTCAGATGTCAGGTTAGGGTGGTGGGTTGGCAGTAAGGCTAGAGGGTCAGATGCCATGTTAGGGTGGTAGATTTGCAGTATTGGTAGAGGGTCAGATGTCATGTTAGGGTGGTGGGTTGGCAGTAAGGGTAGAGGGTCAGACACCATGTTAGGGTGGTGGGTTGGCAGTATTGGTAGAGGGTCAGATGTCAGGTTAGGGTGGTGGGTTGGCAGTAAGGGTAGAGGGTCAGATGTCAGGTTAGGGTGGTGGGTTGGCAGTTTGGTAGAGGGTCAGATGTCAGGTTAGGGTGGTGGATTGGCAGTAAGGGTAGAGGGTTAGATGTCAGGTTAGGGTGGTGGGTTGGCAGTAAGGGTAGAGGATCAGATGTCAGGTTAGGGTGGTGGGTTGGCAGTAAGGGTAGAGGGTCAGATGTCAGGTTAGGGTGGTGGGTTGGCAGTATTGGTAGAGGGTCAGATGTCAGGTTAGGGTGGTGGGTTGGCAGTATTGGTAGAGGGTCAGATGTCAGGTTAGGGTGGGGGGTTGGCAGTATTGGTAGAGGGTCAGATGTCAGGTTAGGGTGGTGGGTTGGCAGTAAGGGTAGAGAGTCAGACACCATGTTAGGGTGGTGGGTTGGCAGTAAGGGTAGAGGGTCAGACACCATGTTAGGGTGGTGGGTTGGCAGTAAGGGTAGAGGGTCAGATGTCAGGTTAGGGTGGTGGATTGGCAGTAAGGGTAGAGGGTCAGATGTCAGGTTAGGGTGGTGGGTTGGCAGTATTGGTAGAGGGTCAGATGTCATGTTAGGGTGGTGGATTGGCAGTAAGGGTAGAGGGTCAGATGTCAGGTTAGGGTGGTGGGTTGGCAGTATTGGTAGAGGGTCAGATGTCAGGTTAGGGTGGTGGGTTGGCAGTATTGGTAGAGGGTCAGATGTCAGGTTAGGGTGGTGGGTTGGCAGTATTGGTAGAGGGTCAGATGTCAGGTTAGGGTGGTAGATTGGGAGTAAGGGTAGAGGGTCAGATGTCATGTTAGGGTGGTAGATTTGCAGTATTGGTAGAGGGTCAGATGTCATGTTAGGGTGGTGGGTTGTTAGTAACGGTAGAGGGTCAGATGTCAGGTTAGGGTGGTGGGTTGGCAGTAAGGCTAGAGGGTCAGATGCCATGTTAGGGTGGTAGATTTGCAGTATTGGTAGAGGGTCAGATGTCATGTTAGGGTGGTGGGTTGGCAGTAAGGGTAGAGGGTCAGACACCATGTTAGGGTGGTGGGTTGGCAGTATTGGTAGAGGGTCAGACGTCAGGTTAGGGTGGTGGGTTGGCAGTATTGGTAGAGGGTCAGATGTCAGGTTAGGGTGGTGGGTTGGCAGTATTGGTAGAGGGTCAGATGTCATGTTAGTGTGGTAGATTGGTAGTAAGGGTAGAGGGTCAGATGTCATGTTAGGGTGGTGGGTTGGCAGTATTGGTAGAGGGTCAGATATCAGGTTAGGGTGGTGGGTTGGCAGTAAGGGTAGAGGGTCAGATGTCAGGTTAGGGTGGTGGGTTGGCAGTAAGGGTAGAGTGTCAGATGTCATGTTAGGGTGGTGGGTTGGCAGTAAGGGTAGAGGGTCAGATGTCAGGTTAGGGTGGTGGGTTGGCAGTATTGGTAGAGGGTCAGATGTCAGGTTAGGGTGGTGGGTTGGCAGTATTGGTAGAGGGTCAGATGTCAGGTTAGGGTGGTGGGTTGGCAGTATTGGTAGAGGGTCAGATGTCATGTTATGGTGGTGGGTTGGCAGTAAGGGTAGAGGGTCAGATGTCATGTTAGGGTGGTGGGTTGGCAGTATTGGTAGAGGGTCAGATGTCAGGTTAGGGTGGTAGATTGGCAGTTTTGGTAGAGGGTCAGATGTCAGGTTACGGTGGTGGTTTGGCAGTAAGGGTAGAGGGTCAGATGTCAGGTTAGGGTGGTGGGTTGGCAGTAAGGGTAGAGGGTCAGATGTCATGTTTGGGTGGTGGGTTTGCAGTATTGGTAGAGGGTCAGATGTCAGGTTAGGGTGGTGGGTTGGCAGTATTGGTAGAGGGTCACATGTCAGGTTAGGGTGGTGGTTTGGCAGTATTGGTAGAGGGTCAGATGTCATGTTAGGGTGGTGGTTTGGCAGTATTGGTAGAGTGTCAGATGTCATGTCAGGGTGGTGGTTTGGCAGTAAGGGTAGAGGGTCAGATGTCATGTTAGGGTGGTGGGATGGCAGTAAGGGTAGAGGGTCAGATGTCATGTTAGGGTGGTGGGTTGGCAGTATTGGTAGAGGGTCAGACGCCATGTTAGGGTGGTGGGTTGGCAGTATTGGTAGAGGGTCAGATATCATGTTAGGGTGGTGGGTTGGCAGTATTGGTAGAGGGTCAGATGTCATGTTAGGGTGGTGGGTTGGCAGTATTGGTAGAGGGTCAGATGTCAGGTTAGGGTGGTGGGTTGGCAGTAAGGGAAGAGGGTCAGATGTCAGCTTAGGGTGGTGGGTTGCCAGTATTGGTAGAGGGTCAGATGTCAGGTTAGGGTGGTGGGTTGGCAGTATTGGTAGAGGGTCAAATGTCAGGTTAGGGTGGTGGGTTGGCAGTATTGGTAGAGGGTCAGATGTCAGGTTAGGGTGGTGGGTTGGCAGTAAGGGTAGAGGGTCAGATGTCAGGTTAGGGTGGTGGGTTGGCAGTATTGGTAGAGGGTCAGATGTCATGTTAGGTTGGTGGGTTGGCAGTATTGGTAGAGGGTCAGATGTCAGGTTAGGGTGGTAGATTGGTAGTAAGGGTAGAGGGTCAGATGTCATGTTAGGGTGGTAGATTTGCAGTATTGGTAGAGGGTCAGATGTCATGTTAGCGTGGTGGGTTGTTAGTAAGGGTAGAGGGTCAGATGTCAGGTTAGGGTGGTGGGTTGGCAGTAAGGGTAGAGGGTCACATGCCATGTTAGGGTGGTAGATTTGCAGTATTGGTAGAGGGTCAGATGTCATGTTAGGGTGGTGGGTTGGCAGTAAGGGTAGAGGGTCAGACACCATGTTAGGGTGGTTGGTTGGCAGTATTGGTAGAGGGTCAGATGTCAGGTTAGGGTGGTGGGTTGGCAGTATTGGTAGAGGGTCAGATGTCAGGTTAGGGTGGTGGGTTGGCAGTATTGGTAGAGGGTCAGATGTCATGTTAGGATGGTGGATTGGCAGTAAGGGTAGAGGGTCAGATGTCATGTTAGGGTGGTGGGTTGGCAGTGTTGGTAAAGGGTCAGATGTCAGGTTAGGGTGGTGGGTTGGCAGTATTGGTAGAGGGTCAGATGTCAGGTTAGGGTGGTGGGTTGGCAGTATTGGTAGAGGGTCAAATGTCATGTTAGGGTGGTAGATTGGTAGTAAGGGTAGAGGGTCAGATGTCATGTTAGGGTGGTGGGTTGGCAGTATTGGTAGAGGGTCAGATGTCAGGTTAGGGTGGTGGGTTGGCAGTAAGGGTAGAGAGTCAGATGTCATGTTAGGGTGGTGGGTTGGCAGTAAGGGTAGAGGGTCAGATGTCAGGTTAGGGTGGTGGGTTGGCAGTATTGGTAGAGGGTCAGATGTCAGGTTAGGGTGGTGGGTTGGCAGTATTGGTAGAGGGTCAGATGTCAGGTTAGGGTGGTGGGTTGGCAGTATTGGTAGAGGGTCAGATGTCATGTTAGGGTGGTGGGTTGGCAGTATTGGTAGAGGGTCAGATGTCAGGTTAGGGTGGTGGGTTGGTAGTAAGGGTAGAGGGTCAGATGTCATGTTAGGGTGGTGGGTTGGCAGTATTGGTAGAGTGTCAGATGTCAGGTTAGGGTGGTAGATTGGCAGTATTGGTAGAGGGTCAGATGTCAGGTTAAGGTGGTGGTTTGGCAGTAAGGGTAGAGGGTCAGATGTCAGGTTAGGGTGGTGGGTTGGCAGTAAGTGTAGAGGGTCAGATGTCATGTTAGGGTGGTGGGTTTGCAGTATTGGTAGAGGGTCAGATGTCAGGTTAGGGTGGTGGGTTGGCAGTATTGGTAGAGGGTCAGATGTCAGGTTAGGGTGGTGGTTTGGCAGTATTGGTAGAGGGTCAGATGTCATGTTAGGGTGGTGGGTTGGCAGTATTGGTAGAGGGTCAGATGTCAGGTTAGGGTGGTGGGTTGGCAGTAAGGGTAGAGAGTCAGACACCATGTTAGGGTGGTGGGTTAGCAGTAAGGGTAGAGGGTCAGACACCATGTTAGGGTGGTGGGTTGGCAGTAAGGGTAGAGGGTCAGATGTCAGGTTAGGGTGGTGGATTGGCAGTAAGGGTAGAGGGTCAGATGTCAGGTTAGGGTGGTGGGTTGGCAGTATTGGTAGAGGGTCAGATGTCATGTTAGGGTGGTGGATTGGCAGTAAGGGTAGAGGGTCAGATGTCAGGTTAGGGTGGTGGGTTGGCAGTATTGGTAGAGGGTCAGATGTCAGGTTAGGGTGGTGGGTTGGCAGTATTGGTAGAGGGTCAGATGTCAGGTTAGGGTGGTGGGTTGGCAGTATTGGTAGAGGGTCAGATGTCAGGTTAGGGTGGTAGATTGGTAGTAAGGGTAGAGGGTCAGATGTCATGTTAGGGTGGTAGATTTGCAGTATTGGTAGAGGGTCAGATGTCATGTTAGGGTGGTGGGTTGTTAGTAAGGGTAGAGGGTCAGATGTCAGGTTAGGGTGGTGGGTTGGCAGTAAGGCTAGAGGGTCAGATGCCATGTTAGGGTGGTAGATTTGCAGTATTGGTAGAGGGTCAGATGTCATGTTAGGGTGGTGGGTTGGCAGTAAGGGTAGAGGGTCAGACACCATGTTAGGGTGGTGGGTTGGCAGTATTGGTAGAGGGTCAGATGTCAGGTTAGGGTGGTGGGTTGGCAGTATTGGTAGAGGGTCAGATGTCATGTTATGGTGGTGGGTTGGCAGTATTGGTAGAGGGTCAGATGTCATGTTAGGGTGGTGGGTTGGCAGTATTGGTAGAGGGTCAGATGTCAGGTTAGGGTGGTAGATTGGCAGTATTGGTAGAGGGTCAGATGTCAGGTTAGGGTGGTGGTTTGGCAGTAAGGGTAGAGGGTCAGATGTCAGGTTAGGGTGGTGGGTTGGCAGTAAGGGTAGAGGGTCAGATGTCATGTTAGGGTGGTGGGTTTGCAGTATTAGTAGAGGATCAGATGTCAGGTTAGGGTGGTGGGTTGGCAGTATTGGTAGAGGGTCACATGTCAGGTTAGGGTGGTGGTTTGGCAGTATTGGTAGATGGTCAGATGTCATGTTAGGGTGGTGGTTTGGCAGTATTGGTAGAGTGTCAGATGTCAGGTTAGGGTGGTGGGTTGGCAGTATTGGTAGAGGGTCAGGTTAGGGTGGTGGGTTGGCGGTAAGGGTAGAGGGTCAGATGTCAGGTTAGGGTGGTGGGTTGGCAGTATTGGTAGAGGTTCAGGTTAGGGTGGTGGGTTGGCGGTAAAGGTAGAGGGTCAGATGTCAGGTTAGGGGGGTGGATTGGCAGTAAGGGTAGAGGGTGAGATGTCAGGTTAGGGTGGTGGGTTGGCAGTATTGGTAGAGGGTCAGATGTCAGGTTAGGGTGGTGGATTGGCAGTAAGGGTAGAGGGTTAGATGTCAGGTTAGGGTGGTGGGTTGGCAGTAAGGGTAGAGGGTCAGATGTCAGGTTAGGGTGGTGGGTTGGCAGTAAGGGTAGAGGGTCAGATGTCAGGTTAGGGTGGTGGGTTGGCAGTATTGGTAGAGGGTCAGATGTCAGGTTAGGGTGGTGGGTTGGCAGTATTGGTAGAGGGTCAGATGTCAGGTTAGGGTGGGGGGTTGGCAGAATTGGTAGAGGGTCAGATGTCAGGTTAGGGTGGTGGGTTGGCAGTAAGGGTAGAGAGTCAGACACCATGTTAGGGTGGTGGGTTGGCAGTAAGGGTAGAGGGTCAGACACCATGTTAGGGTGGTGGGTTGGCAGTAAGGGTAGAGGGTCAGATGTCAGGTTAGGGTGGTGGATTGGCAGTAAGGGTAGAGGGTCAGATGTCAGGTTAGGGTGGTGGGTTTGCAGTATTGGTAGAGGGTCAGATGTCATGTTAGGGTGGTGGATTGGCAGTAAGGGTAGAGGGTCAGATGTCAGGTTAGGGTGGTGGGTTGGCAGTATTGGTAGAGGGTCAGATGTCAGGTTAGGGTGGTGGGTTGGCAGTATTGGTAGAGGGTCAGATGTCAGGTTAGGGTGGTGGGTTGGCAGTATTGGTAGAGGGTCAGATGTCAGGTTAGGGTGGTAGATTGGTAGTAAGGGTAGAGGGTCAGATGTCATGTTAGGGTGGTAGATTTGCAGTATTGGTAGAGGGTCAGATGTCATGTTAGGGTGGTGGGTTGTTAGTAAGGGTAGAGGGTCAGATGTCAGGTTAGGGTGGTGGGTTGGCAGTAAGGCTAGAGGGTCAGATGCCATGTTAGGGTGGTGGGATGGCAGTAAGGGTAGAGGGTCAGATGTCATGTTAGGGTGGTGGGTTGGCAGTATTGGTAGAGGGTCAGACGCCATGTTAGGGTGGTGGGTTGGCAGTATTGGTAGAGGGTCAGATATCATGTTAGGGTGGTGGGTTGGCAGTATTGGTAGAGGGTCAGATGTCATGTTAGGGTGGTGGGTTGGCAGTATTGGTAGAGGGTCAGATGTCAGGTTAGGGTGGTGGGTTGGCAGTAAGGGAAGAGGGTCAGATGTCAGCTTAGGGTGGTGGGTTGCCAGTATTGGTAGAGGGTCAGATGTCAGGTTAGGGTGGTGGGTTGGCAGTATTGGTAGAGGGTCAAATGTCAGGTTAGGGTGGTGGGTTGGCAGTATTGGTAGAGGGTCAGATGTCAGGTTAGGGTGGTGGGTTGGCAGTAAGGGTAGAGGGTCAGATGTCAGGTTAGGGTGGTGGGTTGGCAGTATTGGTAGAGGGTCAGATGTCATGTTAGGTTGGTGGGTTGGCAGTATTGGTAGAGGGTCAGATGTCAGGTTAGGGTGGTAGATTGGTAGTAAGGGTAGAGGGTCAGATGTCATGTTAGGGTGGTAGATTTGCAGTATTGGTAGAGGGTCAGATGTCATGTTAGCGTGGTGGGTTGTTAGTAAGGGTAGAGGGTCAGATGTCAGGTTAGGGTGGTGGGTTGGCAGTAAGGGTAGAGGGTCACATGCCATGTTAGGGTGGTAGATTTGCAGTATTGGTAGAGGGTCAGATGTCATGTTAGGGTGGTGGGTTGGCAGTAAGGGTAGAGGGTCAGACACCATGTTAGGGTGGTTGGTTGGCAGTATTGGTAGAGGGTCAGATGTCAGGTTAGGGTGGTGGGTTGGCAGTATTGGTAGAGGGTCAGATGTCAGGTTAGGGTGGTGGGTTGGCAGTATTGGTAGAGGGTCAGATGTCATGTTAGGATGGTGGATTGGCAGTAAGGGTAGAGGGTCAGATGTCATGTTAGGGTGGTGGGTTGGCAGTGTTGGTAAAGGGTCAGATGTCAGGTTAGGGTGGTGGGTTGGCAGTATTGGTAGAGGGTCAGATGTCAGGTTAGGGTGGTGGGTTGGCAGTATTGGTAGAGGGTCAAATGTCATGTTAGGGTGGTAGATTGGTAGTAAGGGTAGAGGGTCAGATGTCATGTTAGGGTGGTGGGTTGGCAGTATTGGTAGAGGGTCAGATGTCAGGTTAGGGTGGTGGGTTGGCAGTAAGGGTAGAGAGTCAGATGTCATGTTAGGGTGGTGGGTTGGCAGTAAGGGTAGAGGGTCAGATGTCAGGTTAGGGTGGTGGGTTGGCAGTATTGGTAGAGGGTCAGATGTCAGGTTAGGGTGGTGGGTTGGCAGTATTGGTAGAGGGTCAGATGTCAGGTTAGGGTGGTGGGTTGGCAGTATTGGTAGAGGGTCAGATGTCATGTTAGGGTGGTGGGTTGGCAGTATTGGTAGAGGGTCAGATGTCAGGTTAGGGTGGTGGGTTGGTAGTAAGGGTAGAGGGTCAGATGTCATGTTAGGGTGGTGGGTTGGCAGTATTGGTAGAGTGTCAGATGTCAGGTTAGGGTGGTAGATTGGCAGTATTGGTAGAGGGTCAGATGTCAGGTTAAGGTGGTGGTTTGGCAGTAAGGGTAGAGGGTCAGATGTCAGGTTAGGGTGGTGGGTTGGCAGTAAGTGTAGAGGGTCAGATGTCATGTTAGGGTGGTGGGTTTGCAGTATTGGTAGAGGGTCAGATGTCAGGTTAGGGTGGTGGGTTGGCAGTATTGGTAGAGGGTCAGATGTCAGGTTAGGGTGGTGGTTTGGCAGTATTGGTAGAGGGTCAGATGTCATGTTAGGGTGGTGGGTTGGCAGTATTGGTAGAGGGTCAGATGTCAGGTTAGGGTGGTGGGTTGGCAGTAAGGGTAGAGAGTCAGACACCATGTTAGGGTGGTGGGTTAGCAGTAAGGGTAGAGGGTCAGACACCATGTTAGGGTGGTGGGTTGGCAGTAAGGGTAGAGGGTCAGATGTCAGGTTAGGGTGGTGGATTGGCAGTAAGGGTAGAGGGTCAGATGTCAGGTTAGGGTGGTGGGTTGGCAGTATTGGTAGAGGGTCAGATGTCAGGTTAGGGTGGTGGGTTGGCAGTATTGGTAGAGGGTCAGATGTCAGGTTAGGGTGGTGGGTTGGCAGTATTGGTAGAGGGTCAGATGTCAGGTTAGGGTGGTAGATTGGTAGTAAGGGTAGAGGGTCAGATGTCATGTTAGGGTGGTAGATTTGCAGTATTGGTAGAGGGTCAGATGTCATGTTAGGGTGGTGGGTTGTTAGTAAGGGTAGAGGGTCAGATGTCAGGTTAGGGTGGTGGGTTGGCAGTAAGGCTAGAGGGTCAGATGCCATGTTAGGGTGGTAGATTTGCAGTATTGGTAGAGGGTCAGATGTCATGTTAGGGTGGTGGGTTGGCAGTAAGGGTAGAGGGTCAGACACCATGTTAGGGTGGTGGGTTGGCAGTATTGGTAGAGGGTCAGATGTCAGGTTAGGGTGGTGGGTTGGCAGTATTGGTAGAGGGTCAGATGTCATGTTATGGTGGTGGGTTGGCAGTATTGGTAGAGGGTCAGATGTCATGTTAGGGTGGTGGGTTGGCAGTATTGGTAGAGGGTCAGATGTCAGGTTAGGGTGGTAGATTGGCAGTATTGGTAGAGGGTCAGATGTCAGGTTAGGGTGGTGGTTTGGCAGTAAGGGTAGAGGGTCAGATGTCAGGTTAGGGTGGTGGGTTGGCAGTAAGGGTAGAGGGTCAGATGTCATGTTAGGGTGGTGGGTTTGCAGTATTAGTAGAGGATCAGATGTCAGGTTAGGGTGGTGGGTTGGCAGTATTGGTAGAGGGTCACATGTCAGGTTAGGGTGGTGGTTTGGCAGTATTGGTAGATGGTCAGATGTCATGTTAGGGTGGTGGTTTGGCAGTATTGGTAGAGTGTCAGATGTCAGGTTAGGGTGGTGGGTTGGCAGTATTGGTAGAGGGTCAGGTTAGGGTGGTGGGTTGGCGGTAAGGGTAGAGGGTCAGATGTCAGGTTAGGGTGGTGGGTTGGCAGTATTGGTAGAGGTTCAGGTTAGGGTGGTGGGTTGGCGGTAAAGGTAGAGGGTCAGATGTCAGGTTAGGGGGGTGGATTGGCAGTAAGGGTAGAGGGTGAGATGTCAGGTTAGGGTGGTGGGTTGGCAGTATTGGTAGAGGGTCAGATGTCAGGTTAGGGTGGTGGATTGGCAGTAAGGGTAGAGGGTTAGATGTCAGGTTAGGGTGGTGGGTTGGCAGTAAGGGTAGAGGGTCAGATGTCAGGTTAGGGTGGTGGGTTGGCAGTAAGGGTAGAGGGTCAGATGTCAGGTTAGGGTGGTGGGTTGGCAGTATTGGTAGAGGGTCAGATGTCAGGTTAGGGTGGTGGGTTGGCAGTATTGGTAGAGGGTCAGATGTCAGGTTAGGGTGGGGGGTTGGCAGAATTGGTAGAGGGTCAGATGTCAGGTTAGGGTGGTGGGTTGGCAGTAAGGGTAGAGAGTCAGACACCATGTTAGGGTGGTGGGTTGGCAGTAAGGGTAGAGGGTCAGACACCATGTTAGGGTGGTGGGTTGGCAGTAAGGGTAGAGGGTCAGATGTCAGGTTAGGGTGGTGGATTGGCAGTAAGGGTAGAGGGTCAGATGTCAGGTTAGGGTGGTGGGTTTGCAGTATTGGTAGAGGGTCAGATGTCATGTTAGGGTGGTGGATTGGCAGTAAGGGTAGAGGGTCAGATGTCAGGTTAGGGTGGTGGGTTGGCAGTATTGGTAGAGGGTCAGATGTCAGGTTAGGGTGGTGGGTTGGCAGTATTGGTAGAGGGTCAGATGTCAGGTTAGGGTGGTGGGTTGGCAGTATTGGTAGAGGGTCAGATGTCAGGTTAGGGTGGTAGATTGGTAGTAAGGGTAGAGGGTCAGATGTCATGTTAGGGTGGTAGATTTGCAGTATTGGTAGAGGGTCAGATGTCATGTTAGGGTGGTGGGTTGTTAGTAAGGGTAGAGGGTCAGATGTCAGGTTAGGGTGGTGGGTTGGCAGTAAGGCTAGAGGGTCAGATGCCATGTTAGGGTGGTAGATTTGCAGTATTGGTAGAGGGTCAGATGTCATGTTAGGGTGGTGGGTTGGCAGTAAGGGTAGAGGGTCAGACACCATGTTAGGGTGGTGGGTTGGCAGTATTGGTAGAGGGTCAGATGTCAGGTTAGGGTGGTGGGTTGGCAGTAAGGGTAGAGGGTCAGATGTCAGGTTAGGGTGGTGGGTTGGCAGTATTGGTAGAGGGTCAGATGTCAGGTTAGGGTGGTGGATTGGCAGTAAGGGTAGAGGGTTAGATGTCAGGTTAGGGTGGTGGGTTGGCAGTAAGGGTAGAGGATCAGATGTCAGGTTAGGGTGGTGGGTTGGCAGTAAGGGTAGAGGGTCAGATGTCAGGTTAGGGTGGTGGGTTGGCAGTATTGGTAGAGGGTCAGATGTCAGGTTAGGGTGGTGGGTTGGCAGTATTGGTAGAGGGTCAGATGTCAGGTTAGGGTGGGGGGTTGGCAGTATTGGTAGAGGGTCAGATGTCAGGTTAGGGTGGTGGGTTGGCAGTAAGGGTAGAGAGTCAGACACCATGTTAGGGTGGTGGGTTGGCAGTAAGGGTAGAGGGTCAGACACCATGTTAGGGTGGTGGGTTGGCAGTAAGGGTAGAGGGTCAGATGTCAGGTTAGGGTGGTGGATTGGCAGTAAGGGTAGAGGGTCAGATGTCAGGTTAGGGTGGTGGGTTGGCAGTATTGGTAGAGGGTCAGATGTCATGTTAGGGTGGTGGATTGGCAGTAAGGGTAGAGGGTCAGATGTCAGGTTAGGGTGGTGGGTTGGCAGTATTGGTAGAGGGTCAGATGTCAGGTTAGGGTGGTGGGTTGGCAGTATTGGTAGAGGGTCAGATGTCAGGTTAGGGTGGTGGGTTGGCAGTATTGGTAGAGGGTCAGATGTCAGGTTAGGGTGGTAGATTGGGAGTAAGGGTAGAGGGTCAGATGTCATGTTAGGGTGGTAGATTTGCAGTATTGGTAGAGGGTCAGATGTCATGTTAGGGTGGTGGGTTGTTAGTAACGGTAGAGGGTCAGATGTCAGGTTAGGGTGGTGGGTTGGCAGTAAGGCTAGAGGGTCAGATGCCATGTTAGGGTGGTAGATTTGCAGTATTGGTAGAGGGTCAGATGTCATGTTAGGGTGGTGGGTTGGCAGTAAGGGTAGAGGGTCAGACACCATGTTAGGGTAGTGGGTTGGCAGTATTGGTAGAGGGTCAGATGTCAGGTTAGAGTGGTGGGTTGGCAGTATTGGTAGAGGGTCAGATGTCATGTTAGGGTGGTGGATTGGCAGTAAGGGTAGAGGGTCAGATGTCATGTTAGTGTGGTGGGTTGGCAGTATTGGTAGAGGGTCAGATGTCAGGTTAGGGTGGTTGGTTGGCAGTATTGGTAGAGGGTCACATGTCATGTTAGGGTGGTGGGTTGGCAGTATTGGTAGAGGGTCAGACGTCAGGTTAGGGTGGTGGGTTGGCAGTATTGGTAGAGGGTCAGATGTCAGGTTAGGGTGGTGGGTTGGCAGTATTGGTAGAGGGTCAGATGTCATGTTAGTGTGGTAGATTGGTAGTAAGGGTAGAGGGTCAGATGTCATGTTAGGGTGGTGGGTTGGCAGTATTGGTAGAGGGTCAGATATCAGGTTAGGGTGGTGGGTTGGCAGTAAGGGTAGAGGGTCAGATGTCAGGTTAGGGTGGTGGGTTGGCAGTAAGGGTAGAGTGTCAGATGTCATGTTAGGGTGGTGGGTTGGCAGTAAGGGTAGAGGGTCAGATGTCAGGTTAGGGTGGTGGGTTGGCAGTATTGGTAGAGGGTCAGATGTCAGGTTAGGGTGGTGGGTTGGCAGTATTGGTAGAGGGTCAGATGTCAGGTTAGGGTGGTGGGTTGGCAGTATTGGTAGAGGGTCAGATGTCATGTTATGGTGGTGGGTTGGCAGTAAGGGTAGAGGGTCAGATGTCATGTTAGGGTGGTGGGTTGGCAGTATTGGTAGAGGGTCAGATGTCAGGTTAGGGTGGTAGATTGGCAGTTTTGGTAGAGGGTCAGATGTCAGGTTAGGGTGGTGGTTTGGCAGTAAGGGTAGAGGGTCAGATGTCAGGTTAGGGTGGTGGGTTGGCAGTAAGGGTAGAGGGTCAGATGTCATGTTTGGGTGGTGGGTTTGCAGTATTGGTAGAGGGTCAGATGTCAGGTTAGGGTGGTGGGTTGGCAGTATTGGTAGAGGGTCACATGTCAGGTTAGGGTGGTGGTTTGGCAGTATTGGTAGAGGGTCAGATGTCATGTTAGGGTGGTGGTTTGGCAGTATTGGTAGAGTGTCAGATGTCATGTTAGGGTGGTGGTTTGGCAGTAAGGGTAGAGGGTCAGATGTCATGTTAGGGTGGTGGGATGGCAGTAAGGGTAGAGGGTCAGATGTCATGTTAGGGTGGTGGGTTGGCAGTATTGGTAGAGGGTCAGACGCCATGTTAGGGTGGTGGGTTGGCAGTATTGGTAGAGGGTCAGATATCATGTTAGGGTGGTGGGTTGGCAGTATTGGTAGAGGGTCAGATGTCATGTTAGGGTGGTGGGTTGGCAGTATTGGTAGAGGGTCAGATGTCAGGTTAGGGTGGTGGGTTGGCAGTAAGGGAAGAGGGTCAGATGTCAGCTTAGGGTGGTGGGTTGCCAGTATTGGTAGAGGGTCAGATGTCAGGTTAGGGTGGTGGGTTGGCAGTATTGGTAGAGGGTCAAATGTCAGGTTAGGGTGGTGGGTTGGCAGTATTGGTAGAGGGTCAGATGTCAGGTTAGGGTGGTGGGTTGGCAGTAAGGGTAGAGGGTCAGATGTCAGGTTAGGGTGGTGGGTTGGCAGTATTGGTAGAGGGTCAGATGTCATGTTAGGTTGGTGGGTTGGCAGTATTGGTAGAGGGTCAGATGTCAGGTTAGGGTGGTAGATTGGTAGTAAGGGTAGAGGGTCAGATGTCATGTTAGGGTGGTAGATTTGCAGTATTGGTAGAGGGTCAGATGTCATGTTAGGGTGGTGGGTTGTTAGTAAGGGTAGAGGGTCAGATGTCAGGTTAGGGTGGTGGGTTGGCAGTAAGGGTAGAGGGTCACATGCCATGTTAGGGTGGTAGATTTGCAGTATTGGTAGAGGGTCAGATGTCATGTTAGGGTGGTGGGTTGGCAGTAAGGGTAGAGGGTCAGACACCATGTTAGGGTGGTTGGTTGGCAGTATTGGTAGAGGGTCAGATGTCAGGTTAGGGTGGTGGGTTGGCAGTATTGGTAGAGGGTCAGATGTCAGGTTAGGGTGGTGGGTTGGCAGTATTGGTAGAGGGTCAGATGTCATGTTAGGATGGTGGATTGGCAGTAAGGGTAGAGGGTCAGATGTCATGTTAGGGTGGTGGGTTGGCAGTATTGGTAAAGGGTCAGATGTCAGGTTAGGGTGGTGGGTTGGCAGTATTGGTAGAGGGTCAGATGTCAGGTTAGGGTGGTGGGTTGGCAGTATTGGTAGAGGGTCAAATGTCATGTTAGGGTGGTAGATTGGTAGTAAGGGTAGAGGGTCAGATGTCATGTTAGGGTGGTGGGTTGGCAGTATTGGTAGAGGGTCAGATGTCAGGTTAGGGTGGTGGGTTGGCAGTAAGGGTAGAGGGTCAGATGTCATGTTAGGGTGGTGGGTTGGCAGTAAGGGTAGAGGGTCAGATGTCAGGTTAGGGTGGTGGGTTGGCAGTATTGGTAGAGGGTCAGATGTCAGGTTAGGGTGGTGGGTTGGCAGTATTGGTAGAGGGTCAGATGTCAGGTTAGGGTGGTGGGTTGGCAGTATTGGTAGAGGGTCAGATGTCATGTTAGGGTGGTGGGTTGGCAGTATTGGTAGAGGGTCAGATGTCAGGTTAGGGTGGTGGGTTGTTAGTAAGGGTAGAGGGTCAGATGTCATGTTAGGGTGGTGGGTTGGCAGTATTGGTAGAGTGTCAGATGTCAGGTTAGGGTGGTAGATTGGCAGTATTGGTAGAGGGTCAGATGTCAGGTTAAGGTGGTGGTTTGGCAGTAAGGGTAGAGGGTCAGATGTCAGGTTAGGGTGGTGGGTTGGCAGTAAGTGTAGAGGGTCAGATGTCATGTTAGGGTGGTGGGTTTGCAGTATTGGTAGAGGGTCAGATGTCAGGTTAGGGTGGTGGGTTGGCAGTATTGGTAGAGGGTCAGATGTCAGGTTAGGGTGGTGGTTTGGCAGTATTGGTAGAGGGTCAGATGTCATGTTAGGGTGGTGGGTTGGCAGTATTGGTAGAGGGTCAGATGTCAGGTTAGGGTGGTGGTTTGGCAGTAAGGGTAGAGGGTCAGATGTCATGTTAGGGTGGTGGGTTGGCAGTAAGGGTAGAGGGTCAGATGTCATGTTAAGGTGGTGGGTTGGCAGTATTGGTAGACGGTCAGACGCCATGTTAGGGTGGTGGGTTGGCAGTATTGGTAGAGGGTCAGATGTCATGTTAGGGTGGTGGGTTGGCAGTATTGGTAGAGGGTCAGATGTCATGTTAGGGTGGTGGGTTGGCAGTATTGGTAGAGGGTCAGATGTCAGGTTAGGGTGGTGGGTTGGCAGTAAGGGTAGAGGGTCAGATGTCAGGTTAGGGTGGTGGGTTGCCAGTATTGGTAGAGGGTCAGATGTCAGGTTAGGGTTGTGGGTTGGCAGTATTGGTAGAGGGTCAGATGTCAGGTTAGGGTGGTGGGTTGGCAGTATTGGTAGAGGGTCAGATATCAGGTTAGGGTGGTGGGTTGGCAGTAAGGGTAGAGGGTCAGATGTCAGGTTAGGGTGGTGGGTTGGCAGTATTGGTAGAGGGTCAGATGTCATGTTAGTGTGGTGGGTTGGCAGTATTGGTAGAGGGTCAGATGTCATGTTAGGGTGGTGGGTTGGCAGTATTGGTGGAGGATCAGATGTCATGTTAGGGTGGTGGGTTGGCAGTATTGGTAGAGGGTCAGATGTCAGGTTAGGGTGGTGGGTTGGCAGTAAGGATAGAGGGTCAGATGTCAGGTTAGGGTGGTGGGTTGGCAGTATTGGTAGAGGGTCAGATGTCAGGTTAGGGTGGTGGGTTGTCAGTAAGGGTAGAGGGTCAGATGTCAGGTTAGGGTGGTGGGTTGGCAGTAAGGGTAGAGGGTCAGATGTCAGGTTATGGTGGTGGGTTGGCAGTATTGGTAGAGGGTCAGATGTCAGGTTAGGGTGGTGGGTTGGCAGTATTGGTAGAGGGTCAGATGTCAGGTTAGGGTGGTGGGTTGGCAGTATTGGTAGAGGGTCCGATGTCAGGTTAGGGTGGTGCGTTGGCAGTAAGGGTAGAGGGTCAGATGTCAGGTTAGGGTGGTGGGTTGGCAGTATTGATAGAGGGTCAGGTTAGGGTGGTGAGTTGGCAGTAAGGGTAGAGGGTCAGATGTCAGGTTAGGGTGGTGGGTTGGCAGTAAGGGTAGAGGGTCAGATGTAAGGTTAGGGTGGTGGGTTAGCAGTAAGGGTAGAGGGTCAGATGTCAGGTTAGGGTGGTGGGTTGGCAGTATTGGTAGAGGGTCAGATGTCAGGTTAGGGTGGTGGGTTGGCAGTAAGGGTAGATGGTCAGATGTCAGGTTAGGGTGGTGGGTTGGCAGTATTGGTAGAGGGTCAGATGTCAGGTTAGGGTGGTGGATTGGCAGTAAGGGTAGAGGCTCAGATGTCAGGTTAGGGTGGTGGGTTGGCAGTATTGGTAGAGGGTCAGATGTCAGGTTAGGGTGGTGGATTGGCAGTAAGGGTAGAGGGTCAGATGTCAGGTTAGGGTGGTGGGTTGGCAGTATTGGTAGAGGGTCAGATGTCAGGTTAGGGTGGTGGATTGGCAGTAAGCGTAGAGGGTCAGATGTCAGGTTAGGGTGGTGGGTTGGCAGTAAGGGTAGAGGGTCAGATGTCAGGTTAGGGTGGTGGGTTGGCAGTAAGGGTAGAGGGTCAGATGTCAGGTTAGGGTGGTGGGTTGGCAGTATTGGTAGAGGGTCAGATGTCAGGTTAGGGTGGTGGGTTGGCAGTATTGGTAGAGGGTCAGATGTCAGGTTAGGGTGGTGGGTTGGCAGTATTGGTAGAGGGTCAGATGTCAGGTTAGGGTGGTGGGTTGGCAGTAAGGGTAGAGAGTCAGACACCATGTTAGGGTGGTGGGTTTTCAGTAAGGGTAGAGGGTTAGACACCATGTTAGGGTGGTGGGTTGGCAGTAAGGGTAGAGGGTCAGATGTCAGGTTAGGGTGGTGGATTGGCAGTAAGGGTAGAGGGTCAGATGTCAGGTTAGTGTGGTGGGTTGGCAGTATTGGTAGAGGGTCAGATGTCATGTTAGGGTGGTGGATTGGCAGTAAGGGTAGAGGGTCAGATGTCAGGTTAGGGTGGCGGGTTGGCAGTATTGGTAGAGGGTCAGATGTCAGGTTAGGGTGGTGGGTTGGCAGTATTGGTAGAGGGTCAGATGTCAGGTTAGGGTGGTGGGTTGGCAGTATTGGTAGAGGGTCAGATGTCAGGTTAGGGTGGTAGATTGGTAGTAAGGGTAGAGGGTCAGATGTCATGTTAGGGTGGTAGATTTGCAGTATTGGTAGAGGGTCAGATGTCATGTTAGGGTGGTGGGTTGTTAGTAAGGGTAGAGGGTCAGATGTCAGGTTAGGGTGGTGGGTTGGCAGTAAGGCTAGAGGGTCAGATGCCATGTTAGGGTGGTAGATTTGCAGTATTGGTAGAGGGTCAGATGTCATGTTAGGGTGGTGGGTTGGCAGTAAGGGTAGAGGGTCAGACACCATGTTAGGGTGGTGGGTTGGCAGTATTGGTAGAGGGTCAGATGTCAGGTTAGGGTGGTGGGTTGGCAGTATTGGTAGAGGGTCAGATGTCAGGTTAGGGTGGTGGGTTGGCAGTATTGGTAGAGGGTCAGATGTCATGTTAGGGTGGTGGATTGGCAGTAAGGGTAGAGGGTCAGATGTCATGTTAGGGTGGTGGGTTGGCAGTATTGGTAGAGGGTCAGATATCAGGTTAGGGTGGTGGGTTGGCAGTAAGGGTAGAGGGTCAGATGTCAGGTTAGGGTGGTGGGTTGGCAGTAAGGGTAGAGTGTCAGATGTCATGTTAGGGTGGTGGGTTTGCAGTATTGGTAGAGGGTCAGATGTCAGGTTAGGGTGGTGGGTTGGCAGTATTGGTAGAGGGTCACATGTCAGGTTAGGGTGGTGGGTTGGCAGTATTGGTAGAGGGTCAGATGTCAGGTTAGGGTGGTTGGTTGGCAGTATTGGTAGAGGGTCACATGTCATGTTAGGGTGGTGGGTTGGCAGTATTGGTAGAGGGTCAGACGTCAGGTTAGGGTGGTGGGTTGGCAGTATTGGTAGAGGGTCAGATGTCAGGTTAGGGTGGTGGGTTGGCAGTATTGGTAGAGAGTCAGATGTCATGTTAGTGTGGTAGATTGGTAGTAAGGGTAGAGGGTTAGATGTCATGTTAGGGTGGTGGGTTGGCAGTATTGGTAGAGGGTCAGATATCAGGTTAGGGTGGTGGGTTGGCAGTAAGGGTAGAGGGTCAGATGTCAGGTTAGGGTGGTGGGTTGGCAGTAAGGGTAGAGTGTCAGATGTCATGTTAGGGTGGTGGGTTGGCAGTAAGGGTAGAGGGTCAGATGTCAGGTTATGGTGGTGGGTTGGCAGTATTGGTAGAGGGTCAGATGTCAGGTTAGGGTGGTGGGTTGGCAGTATTGGTAGAGGGTCAGATATCATGTTATGGTGGTGGGTTGGCAGTATTGGTAGAGGGTCAGATGTCATGTAGGGTGGTGGGTTGGCAGTATTGGTAGAGGGTCAGATGTCAGGTTAGGGTGGTAGATTGGCAGTATTGGTAGAGGGTCAGATGTCAGGTTAGGGTGGTGGTTTGGCAGTAAGGGTAGAGGGTCAGATGTCAGGTTAGGGTGGTGGGTTGGCAGTAAGGGTAGAGGGTCAGATGTCATGTTAGGGTGGTGGGTTTGCAGTATTGGTAGAGGGTCAGATGTCAGGTTAGGGTGGTGGGTTGGCAGTATTGGTAGAGGGTCACATGTCAGGTTAGGGTGGTGGTTTGGCAGTATTGGTAGAGGGTCAGATGTCATGTTAGGGTGGTGGTTTGGCAGTATTGGTAGAGTGTCAGATGTCATGTTAGGGTGGTGGTTTGGCAGTAAGGGTAGAGGGTCAGATGTCATGTTAGGGTGGTGGGATGGCAGTAAGGGTAGAGGGTCAGATGTCATGTTAGGGTGGTGGGTTGGCAGTATTGGTAGAGGGTCAGACGCCATGTTAGGGTGGTGGGTTGTCAGTATTGGTAGAGGGTCAGATGTCATGTTAGGGTGGTGGGTTGGCAGTATTGGTAGAGGGTCAGATGTCATGTTAGGGTGGTGGGTTGGCAGTATTGGTAGAGGGTCAGATGTCAGGTTAGGGTGGTGGGTTGGCAGTAAGGGAAGAGGGTCAGATGTCAGGTTAGGGTGGTGGGTTGCCAGTATTGGTAGAGGGTCAGATGTCAGGTTAGGGTGGTGGGTTGGCAGTATTGGTAGAGGGTCAGATGTCAGGTTAGGGTGGTGGGTTGGCAGTATTGGTAGAGGGTCAGATGTCAGGTTAGGGTGGTGGGTTGGCAGTAAGGGTAGAGGGTCAGATGTCAGGTTAGGGTGGTGGGTTGGCAGTATTGGTAGAGGGTCAGATGTCATGTTAGGTTGGTGGGTTGGCAGTATTGGTAGAGGATCAGATGTCAGGTTAGGGTGGTAGATTGGTAGTAAGGGTAGAGGGTCAGATGTCATGTTAGGGTGGTAGATTTGCAGTATTGGTAGAGGGTCAGATGTCATGTTAGGGTGGTGGGTTGTTAGTAAGGGTAGAGGGTCAGATGTCAGGTTAGGGTGGTGGGTTGGCAGTAAGGGTAGAGGGTCAGATGCCATGTTAGGGTGGTAGATTTGCAGTATTGGTAGAGGGTCAGATGTCATGTTAGGGTGGTGGGTTGGCAGCAAGGGTAGAGGATCAGACACCATGTTAGGGTGGTTGGTTGGCAGTATTGGTAGAGGGTCAGATGTCAGGTTAGGGTGGTGGGTTGGCAGTATTGGTAGAGGGTCAGATGTCATGTTAGGGTGGTGGGTTGGCAGTATTGGTAGAGGGTCAGATGTCATGTTAGGGTGGTGGATTGGCAGTAAGGGTAGAGGGTCAGATGTCATGTTAGGGTGGTGGGTTGGCAGTATTGGTAAAGGGTCAGATGTCAGGTTAGGGTGGTGGGTTGGCAGTATTGGTAGAGGGTCAGATGTCATGTTAGGGTGGTGGGTTGGCAGTATTGGTAGAGGGTCAGACGTCAGGTTAGGGTGGTGGGTTGGCAGTATTGGTAGAGGGTCAGATGTCAGGTTAGGGTGGTGGGTTGGCAGTATTGGTAGAGGGTCAGATGTCATGTTAGGGTGGTAGATTGGTAGTAAGGGTAGAGGGTCAGATGTCATGTTAGGGTGGTGGGTTGGCAGTATTGGTAGAGGGTCAGATGTCAGGTTAGGGTGGTGTGTTGGCAGTAAGGGTAGAGGGTCAGATGTCATGTTAGGGTGGTGGGTTGGCAGTAAGGGTAGAGGGTCAGATGTCAGGTTAGGGTGGTGGGTTGGCAGTATTGGTAGAGGGTCAGATGTCAGGTTAGGGTGGTGGGTTGGCAGTATTGGTAGAGGGTCAGATGTCAGGTTAGGGTGGTGGGTTGGCAGTATTGGTAGAGGGTCAGATGTCATGTTAGGGTGGTGGGTTGGCAGTATTGGTAGAGGGTCAGATGTCAGGTTAGGGTGGTGGGTTGGTAGTAAGGGTAGAGGGTCAGATGTCATGTTAGGGTGGTGGGTTGGCAGTATTGGTAGAGTGTCAGATGTCAGGTTAGGGTGGTAGATTGGCAGTATTGGTAGAGGGTCAGATGTCAGGTTAGGGTGGTGGTTTTGCAGTAAGGGTAGAGGGTCAGATGTCAGGTTAGGGTGGTGGGTTGGCAGTAAGTGTAGAGGGTCAGATGTCATGTTAGGGTGGTGGGTTTGCAGTATTGGTAGAGGGTCAGATGTCAGGTTAGGGTGGTGGGTTGGCAGTATTGGTAGAGGGTCAGATGTCAGGTTAGGGTGGTGGTTTGGCAGTATTGGTAGAGGGTCAGATGTCATGTTAGGGTGGTGGTTTGGCAGTATTGGTAGAGGGTCAGATGTCATGTTAGGGTGGTGGTTTGGCAGTAAGGGTAGAGGGTCAGATGTCATGTTAGGGTGGTGGGTTGGCAGTAAGGGTAGAGGGTCAGATGTCATGTTAAGGTGGTGGGTTGGCAGTATTGGTAGACGGTCAGACGCTATGTTAGGGTGGTGGGTTGGCAGTATTGGTAGAGGGTCAGATGTCATGTTAGGGTGGTGGGTTGGCAGTATTGGTAGAGGGTCAGATGTCATGTTAGGGTGGTGGGTTGGCAGTATTGGTAGAGGGTCAGATGTCAGGTTAGGGTGGTGGGTTGGCAGTAAGGGTAGAGGGTCAGATGTCAGGTTAGGGTGGTGGGTTGCCAGTATTGGTAGAGGGTCAGATGTCAGGTTAGGGTGGTGGGTTGGCAGTATTGGTAGAGGGTCAGATGTCAGGTTAGGGTGGTGGGTTGGCAGTATTGGTAGAGGGTCAGATGTCAGGTTAGGGTGGTGGGTTGGCAGTAAGGGTAGAGCGTCAGATGTCAGGTTAGGGTGGTGGGTTGGCAGTATTGGTAGAGGGTCAGATGTCATGTTAGTGTGGTGGGTTGGCAGTATTGGTAGAGCGTCAGATGTCATGTTAGGGTGGTGGGTTGGCAGTATTGGTAGAGGATCAGATGTCATGTTAGGGTGGTGGGTTGGCAGTATTGGTAGAGGGTCAGATGTCAGGTTAGGGTGGTGGGTTGGCAGTAAGGGTAGAGGGTCAGATGTCAGGTTAGGGTGGTGGGTTGGCAGTATTGGTAGAGGGTCAGATGTCAGGTTAGGGTGGTGGGTTGGCAGTAAGGGTAGAGGGTCAGATGTCAGGTTAGAGTGGTGGGTTGGCAGTATTGGTAGAGGGTCAGATATCAGGTTAGGGTGGTGTGTTGGCAGTATTGGTAGAGGGTCAGATGTCAGGTTAGGGTGGTGGGTTGGCAGTATTGGTAGAGGGTCCGATGTCAGGTTAGGGTGGTGGGTTGGCAGTAAGGGTAGAGTGTCAGACACCATGTTAGGGTGGTGGGTTGGCAGTAAGGGTAGAGAGTCAGACACCATGTTAGGGTGATGGGTTGGCAGTAAGGGTAGAGGGTCAGATGCCATGTTAGGGTGGTGGGTTGGCAGTAAGGGTAGAGGGTCAGATGCCATGTTATGGTGGTGGGTTGGCAGTAAGGGTAGAGGGTCAGATGTCATGTTAGGGTGGTGGTTTGGCAGTAAGGGTAGAGGGTCAGATGTCAGGTTAGGGTGGTGGGTTGTCAGTAAGGGTAGAGGGTCAGATGTCAGGTTAGGGTGGTGGGTTGGCAGTAAGGGTAGTGGGTCAGATGTCAGGTTAGGGTGGTGGGTTGTCAGTAAGGGTAGAGGCTCAGATGTCAGGTTAGGGTGGTGGGTTGTCAGTAAGGGTAGAGGGTCAGATGTCAGGTTAGGGTGGTGGGTTGGCAGTAAGTGTAGAGGGTCAGATGTCAGGTTAGGGTGGTGGGTTGGCAGTAAGGGTAGAGGGTCAGATGTCAGGTTAGGGTGGTGGGTTGGCAGTAAGGGTAGAGGGTCAGATGCCATGTTAGGGTGGTGGGTTGGCAGTAAGGGTAGAGGGTCAGATGTCATGTTAGGGTGGTGGGTTGGCAGTAAGGGTAGAGGGTCAGACACCATGTTAGGGTGGTGGGTTGGCAGTAAGGGTAGAGGGTCATATGTCATGTTAGGGTGGTGGGTTGGCAGTAAGAGTAGAGGGTCAGATGTCAGGTTAGGGTGGTGGGTTGTCAGTAAGGGTAGAGGGTCAGATGTCAGGTTAGGGTGGTGGGTTGGCAGTAAGGGTAGAGGGTCAGATGTCATGTTAGGGTGGTGGGTTTGCAGTATTGGTAGAGGGTCAGATGTCAGGTTAGGGTGGTGGGTTGGCAGTATTGGTAGAGGGTCACATGTCAGGTTAGGGTGGTGGTTTGGCAGTATTGGTAGAGGGTCAGATGTCAGGTTAGGGTGGTGGTTTGGCAGTATTGGTAGAGGGTCAGATGTCATGTTAGCGTGGTGGTTTGGCAGTAAGGGTAGAGGGTCAGATGTCATGTTAGGGTGGTGGGTTGGCAGTATTGGTAGAGGGTCAGATGTCAGGTTAGGGTGGTGGGTTGGCAGTATTGGTAGAGGGTCAGATGTCAGGTTAGGGTGGTGGGTTGGCAGTATTGGTAGAGGGTCAGACGCCATGTTAGGGTGGTGGGTTGGCAGTATTGGTAGAGGGTCAGATGTCATGTTAGGGTGGTGGGTTGGCAGTATTGGTAGAGGGTCAGATGTCATGTTAGGGTGGTGGGTTGGCAGTATTGGTAGAGGGTCAGATGTCAGGTTAGGGTGGTGGGTTGGCAGTAAGGGTAGAGGGTCAGATGTCAGGTTAGGGTGGTGGGTTGGCAGTAAGGGTAGAGTGTCAGATGTCATGTTAGGGTGGTGGGTTTGCAGTATTGGTAGAGGGTCAGATGTCAGGTTAGGGTGGTGGGTTGGCAGTATTGGTAGAGGGTCACATGTCAGATTAGAGTGGTGGTTTGGCAGTATTGGTAGAGGGTCAGATGTCATGTTAGGGTGGTGGTTTGGCAGTATTGGTAGAGGGTCAGATGTCATGTTAGGGCGGTGGTTTGGCAGTAAGGGTAGAGGGTCAGATGTCATGTTAGGGTGGTGGGTTGGCAGTAAGGGTAGAGGGTCAGATGTCATGTTAGGGTGGTGGGTTGGCTGTATTGGTAGAGGGTCAGACGCCATGTTAGGGTGGTGGGTTGGCAGTATTGGTAGAGGGTCAGATGTCATGTTAGGGTGGTGGGTTGGCAGTATTGGTAGAGGGTCAGATGTCATGTTAGGGTGGTGGGTTGGCAGTATTGGTAGAGGGTCAGATGTCAGGTTAGGGTGGTGGGTTGGCAGTAAGGGTAGAGGGTCAGATGTCAGGTTAGGGTGGTGGGTTGCCAGTATTGGTAGAGGGTCAGATGTCAGGTTAGGGTGGTGGGTTGGCAGTATTGGTAGAGGGTCAGATGTCAGGTTAGGGTGGTGGGTTGGCAGTATTGGTAGAGGGTCAGATGTCAGGTTAGGGTGGTGGGTTGGCAGTAAAGGTAGAGGGTCAGATGTCATGTTAGGTTGGTGGGTTGGCAGTATTGGTGGAGGGTCAGATGTCAGGTTAGGGTGGTAGATTGGTAGTAAGGGTAGAGGGTCAGATGTCATGTTAGGGTGGTAGATTTGCAGTATTGGTAGAGGGTCAGATGTCATGTTAGGGTGGTGGGTTGTTAGTAAGGGTAGAGGGTCAGATGTCAGGTTAGGGTGGTGGGTTGGCAGTAAGGGTAGAGGGTCAGATGCCATGTTAGGGTGGTAGATTTGCAGTATTGGTAGAGGGTCAGATGTCATGTTAGGGTGGTGGGTTGGCAGTAAGGGTAGAGGGTCAGACACCATGTTAGGGTGGTTGGTTGGCAGTATTGGTAGAGGATCAGATGTCAGGTTAGGGTGGTGGGTTGGCAGTATTGGTAGAGGGTCAGATGTCAGGTTAGGGTGGTGGGTTGGCAGTATTGGTAGAGGGTCAGATGTCATGTTACGGTGGTGGATTGGCAGTAAGGGTAGAGGGTCAGATGTCATGTTAGGGTGGTGGGTTGGCAGTATTGGTAAAGGGTCAGATGTCAGGTTAGGGTGGTGGGTTGGCAGTATTGGTAGAGGGTCAGACGTCAGGTTAGGGTGGTGGGTTGGCAGTATTGGTAGAGGGTCAGATGTCAGGTTAGGGTGGTGGGTTGGCAGTATTGGTAGAGGGTCAGATGTCATGTTAGGGTGGTAGATTGGTAGTAAGGGTAGAGGGTCAGATGTCATGTTAGGGTGGTGGGTTGGCAGTATTGGTAGAGGGTCAGATGTCAGGTTAGGGTGGTGGGTTGGCAGTAAGGGTAGAGGGTCAGATGTCATGTTAGGGTGGTGGGTTGGCAGTAAGGGTAGAGGGTCAGATGTCAGGTTAGGGTGGTGGGT
Organism: Eledone cirrhosa; assembly: GCA_964016885.1. NCBI lineage: Eukaryota > Metazoa > Mollusca > Cephalopoda > Octopoda > Eledonidae > Eledone > Eledone cirrhosa. Next base: position 29,457,359 of record OZ024762.1, read on the forward strand.
TGGCAGTATTGGTAGAGGGTCAGATGTCAGGTTATGGTGGTGGGTTGGCAGTAAGGGTAGAGGGTCAGATGTCAGGTTAGGGTGGTGGGTTGCCAGTATTGGTAGAGGGTCAGATGTCAGGTTAGGGTGGTGGGTTGTCAGTAAGGGTAGAGGGTCAGATGTCAGGTTATGGTGGTGGGTTGGCAGTAAGGGTAGAGGGTCAGATGTCAGGTTAGGGTGGTGGGTTGTCAGTAAGGGTAGAGGGTCAGATGTCAGGTTAGGGTGGTGGGTTGTCAGTAAGGGTAGAGGGTCAGATGTCAGGTTAGGGTGGTGGGTTGGCAGTAAGGGTAGAGGGTCAGATGTCAGGTTAGGGTGGTGGGTTGGCAGGAAGGGTAGAGGGTCAGATGTCATGTTAGGGTGGTGGGTTGGCAGTATTGGTAGAGGGTCAGACGCCATGTTAGGGTGGTGGGTTGGCAGTATTGGTAGAGGGTCAGATGTCATGTTAGGGTGGTGGGTTGGCAGTATTGGTAGAGGGTCAGATGTCATGTTAGGGTGGTGGGTTGGCAGTATTGGTAGAGGGTCAGATGTCAGGTTAGGGTTTTGGGTTGGCAGTAAGGGTAGAGGGTCAGATGTCAGGTTAGGGTGGTGGGTTGGCAGTATTGTTAGAGGGTCAGATGTCAGGTTAGGGTGGTGGGTTGGCAGTATTGGTAGAGGGTCAGACGCCATGTTAGGGTGGTGGGTTGGCAGTATTGGTAGAGGGTCAGATGTCATGTTAGGGTGGTGGGTTGGCAGTATTGGTAGAGGGTCAGATGTCATGTTAGGGTGGTGGGTTGGCAGTATTGGTAGAGGGTCAGATGTCAGGTTAGGGTGGTGGGTTGGCAGTATTGGTAGAGGGTCACATGTCAGGTTAGGGTGGTGGTTTGGCAGTATTGGTAGAGGGTCAGATGTCAGGTTAGGGTGGTGGTTTGGCAGTATTGGTAGAGGGTCAGATGTCATGTTAGGGTGGTGGTTTGGCAGTAAGGGTAGAGGGTCAGATGTCATGTTAGGGTGGTGGGTTGGCAGGAAGGGTAGAGGGTCAGATGTCATGTTAGGGTGGTGGGTTGGCAGTATTGGTAGAGGGTCAGACGCCATGTTAGGGTGGTGGGTTGGCAGTATTGGTAGAGGGTCAGATGTCATGTTAGGGTGGTGGGTTGGCAGTATTGGTAGAGGGTCAGATGTCATGTTAGGGTGGTGGGTTGGCAGTATTGGTAGAGGGTCAGATGTCAGGTTAGGGTGGTGGGTTGGCAGTAAGGGTAGAGGGTCAGATGTCAGGTTAGGGTGGTGGGTTGCCAGTATTGGTAAAGGGTCAGATGTAAGGTTAGGGTGGTGGGTTGGCAGTATTGGTAGAGGGTCAGATGTCAGGTTAGGGTGGTGGGTTGGCAGTATTGGTAGAGGGTCAGACGCCATGTTAGGGTGGTGGGTTGGCAGTATTGGTAGAGGGTCAGATGTCATGTTAGGGTGGTGGGTTGGCAGTATTGGTAGAGGGTCAGATGTCAGGTTAGGGTGCTGGGTTGGCAGTAAGGGTAGAGGGTCAGATGTCAGGTTAGGGTGGTGGGTTGCCAGTATTGGTAGAGGGTCAGATGTCAGGTTAGGGTGGTGGGTTGGCAGTATTGGTAGAGGGTCAGATGTCAGGTTAGGGTGGTGGGTTGGCAGTATTGGTAGAGGGTCAGATGTCATGTTAGGGTGGTGGGTTGGCAGTATTGGTAGAGGGTCAGATGTCAGGTTATGGTGGTGGGTTGGCAGTAAGGGTAGAGGGTCAGATGTCTGGTTAGGGTGGTGGGTTGGCAGTATTGGTAGAGGGTCCGATGTCAGGTTAGGGTGGTGGGTTGGCAGTAAGGGTAGAGTGTCAGACACCATGTTAGGGTGGTGGGTTGGCAGTAAGGGTAGAGGGTCAGACACCATGTTAGGGTGATGGGTTGGCAGTAAGGGTAGAGGGTCAGATGCCATGTTATGGTGGTGGGTTGGCAGTAAGGGTAGAGGGTCAGATGTCATGTTAGGGTGGTGGTTTGGCAGTAAGGGTAGAGGGTCAGATGTCAGGTTAGGGTGGTGGGTTGTCAGTAAGGGTAGAGGGTCAGATGTCAGGTTAGGGTGGTGGGTTGGCAGTAAGGGTAGAGGGTCAGATGTCAGGTTAGGGTGGTGGGTTGTCAGTAAGGGTAGAGGGTCAGATGTCAGGTTAGGGTGGTGGGTTGTCAGTAAGGGTAGAGGGTCAGATGTCAGGTTAGGGTGGTGGGTTGGCAGTAAGGGTAGAGGGTCAGATGTCAGGTTAGGGTGGTGGGTTGGCAGTAAGGGTAGAGGGTCAGATGTCAGGTTAGGGTGGTGGGTTGGCAGTAAGGGTAGAGGGTCAGATGTCATGTTAGGGTGGTGGGTTGGCAGTAAGGGTAGAGGGTCAGATCTCATGTTAGGGTGGTGGGTTGGCAGTAAGGGTAGAGGGTCAGACACCATGTTAGGGTGGTGGGTTGGCAGTTAGGGTAGAGGGTCAGATGTCATGTTATGGTGGTGGGTTGGCAGTAAGGGTAGAGGGTCAGATGTCAGGTTAGGGTGGTGGGTTGTCAGTAAGGGTAGAGGGTCAGATGTCAGGTTAGGGTGGTGGGTTGGCAGTAAGGGTAGAGGGTCAGATGTCATGTTAGGGTGTTGGGTTTGCAGTATTGGTAGAGGGTCAGATGTCAGGTTAGGGTGGTGGGTTGGCAGTATTGGTAGAGGGTCACATGTCAGGTTAGGGTGGTGGTTTGGTAGTATTGGTTGAGGGTCAGATGTCAGGTTAGGGTGGTGGTTTGGCAGTATTGGTAGAGGGTCAGATGTCATGTTAGGGTGGTGGTTTGGCAGTAAGGGTAGAGGGTCAGATGTCATGTTAGAGTGGTGGGTTGGCAGGAAGGGTAGAGGGTCAGATGTCATGTTAGGGTGGTGGGTTGGCAGTATTGGTAGAGGGTCAGACGCCATGTTAGGGTGGTGGGTTGGCAGTATTGGTAGAGGGTCAGATGTCATGTTAGGGTGGTGGGTTGGCAGTATTGGTAGAGGGTCAGATGTCATGTTAGGGTGGTGGGTTGGCAGTATTGGTAGAGGGTCAGATGTCAGGTTAGGGTTTTGGGTTGGCAGTAAGGGTAGAGGGTCAGATGTCAGGTTAGGGTTGTGGGTTGCCAGTATTGGTAGAGGGTCAGATGTCAGGTTAGGGTGGTGGGTTGGCAGTATTGGTAGAGGGTCAGATGTCAGGTTAGGGTGGTGGGTTGGCAGTATTGGTAGAGGGTCAGACGCCATGTTAGGGTGGTGGGTTGGCAGTATTGGTAGAGGGTCAGATGTCATGTTAGGGTGGTGGGTTGGCAGTATTGGTAGAGGGTCAGATGTCATGTTAGGGTGGTGGGTTGGCAGTATTGGTAGAGGGTCAGATGTCAGGTTAGGGTGGTGGGTTGGCAGTAAGGGTAGAGGGTCAGATGTCAGGTTAGGGTGGTGGGTTGCCAGTATTGGTAGAGGGTCAGATGTCAGGTTAGGGTGGTGGGTTGGCAGTATTGGTAGAGGGTCAGATGTCAGGTTAGGGTGGTGGGTTGGCAGTATTGGTATGGGGTCAGATGTCATGTTAGGGTGGTGGGTTGGCAGTATTGGTAGAGGGTCAGACGCCATGTTAGGGTGGTGGGTTGGCAGTATTGGTAGAGGGTCAGATGTCATGTTAGGGTGGTGGGTTGGCAGTATTGGTAGAGGGTCAGATGTCATGTTAGGGTGGTGGGTTGGCAGTAAGGGTAGAGGGTCAGATGTCAGGTTAGGGTGGTGGGTTGCCAGTATTGGTAGAGGGTCAGATGTCAGGTTAGGGTGGTGGGTTGGCAGTATTGGTAGAGGGTCAGATGTCAGGTTAGGGTGGTGGGTTGGCAGTATTGGTAGAGGGTCAGATGTCAGGTTAGGGTGGTGGGTTGGCAGTAAGGGTAGAGGGTCAGATGTCAGGTTAGGGTGGTGTGTTGGCAGTATTGGTAGAGGGTCAGATGTCATGTTAGGGTGGTGGGTTGGCAGTATTGGTAGAAGGTCAGATGTCATGTTAGGGTGGTGGGTTGGCAGTATTGGTAGAGGATCAGAAGTCATGTTAGGGTGGTGGGTTGGCAGTATTGGTAGAGGTTCAGATGTCAGGTTAGGGTGGTGGTTTGGCAGTATTGGTAGAGGGTCAGATGTCATGTTAGGGTGGTGGTTTGGCAGTAAGGGTAGAGGGTCAGATGTCATGTTAGGGTGGTGGGTTGGCAGTAAGGGTAGAGGGTCAGATGTCAGGTTAGGGTGGTGGGTTGGCAGTAAGGGTAGAGGGTCAGATGTCAGGTTAGGGTGGTGGGTTGTCAGTAAGGGTAGAGGGTCAGATGTCAGGTTAGGGTGGTGGGTTGTCAGTAAGGGTCGAGGGTCAGATGTCAGGTTAGGGTGGTGGGTTGGCAGTAAGGGTAGAGGGTCAGATGTCAGGTTAGGGTGGTGGGTTGGCAGTAAGGGTAGAGGGTCAGATGTCAGGTTAGGGTGGTGGGTTGGCAGTAAGGGTAGAGGGTCAGATGTCATGTTAGGGTGGTGGGTTGGCAGTAAGGATAGAGGGTCAGATGTCATGTTAGGGTGGTGGGTTGGCAGTAAGGGTAGAGGGTCAGACACCATGTTAGGGTGGTGGGTTGGCAGTTAGGGTAGAGGGTCAGATGTCATGTTATGGTGGTGGGTTGGCAGTAAGGGTAGAGGGTCAGATGTCAGGTTAGGGTGGTGGGTTGTCAGTAAGGGTAGAGGGTCAGATGTCAGGTTAGGGTGGTGGGTTGGCAGTAAGGGTAGAGGGTCAGATGTCATGTTAGGGTGGTGGGTTTGCAGTATTGGTAGAGGGTCAGATGTCAGGTTAGGGTGGTGGGTTGGCAGTATTGGTAGAGGGTCACATGTCAGGTTAGGGTGGTGGTTTGGCAGTATTGGTAGAGGGTCAGATGTCAGGTTAGGGTGGTGGTTTGGCAGTATTGGTAGAGGGTCAGATGTCATGTTAGGGTGGTGGTTTGGCAGTAAGGGTAGAGGGTCAGATGTCATGTTAGGGTGGTTGGTTGGCAGGAAGGGTAGAGGGTCAGATGTCATGTTAGGGTGGTGGGTTGGCAGTATTGGTAGAGGGTCAGACGCCATGTTAGGGTGGTGGGTTGGCAGTATTGGTAGAGGGTCAGATGTCAGGTTAGGGTGGTGGGTTGGCAGTATTGGTAGAGGGTCAGATGTCATGTTAGGGTGGTGGGTTGGCAGTATTGGTAGAGGGTCAGATGTCATGTTAGAGTGGTGGGTTGGCAGGAAGGGTAGAGGGTCAGATGTCATGTTAGGGTGGTGGGTTGGCAGTATTGGTAGAGGGTCAGATGTCATGTTAGGGTGGTGGGTTGGCAGTATTGGTAGAGGGTCAGATGTCAGGTTAGGGTTTTGGGTTGGCAGTAAGGGTAGAGGGTCAGATGTCAGGTTAGGGTTGTGGGTTGCCAGTATTGGTAGAGGGTCAGATGTCAGGTTAGGGTGGTGGGTTGCCAGTATTGGTAGAGGGTCAGATGTCAGGTTAGGGTGGTGGGTTGGCAGTATTGGTAGAGGGTCAGACGCCATGTTAGGGTGGTGGGTTGGCAGTATTGGTAGAGGGTCAGATGTCATGTTAGGGTGGTGGGTTGGCAGTATTGGTAGAGGGTCAGATGTCATGTTAGGGTGGTGGGTTGGCAGTATTGGTAGAGGGTCAGATATCAGGTTAGGGTGGTGGGTTGGCAGTAAGGGTAGAGGGTCAGATGTCAGGTTAGGGTGGTGGGTTGCCAGTATTGGTAGAGGGTCAGATGTCAGGTTAGGGTGGTGGGTTGGCAGTATTGGTAGAGGGTCAGATGTCAGGTTAGGGTGGTGGGTTGGCAGTATTGGTAGAGGGTCAGATGTCATGTTAGGGTGGTGGGTTGGCAGTATTGGTAGAGGGTCAGACGCCATGTTAGGGTGGTGGGTTGGCAGTATTGGTAGAGGGTCAGATGTCATGTTAGGGTGGTGGGTTGGCAGTATTGGTAGAGGGTCAGATGTCATGTTAGGGTGGTGGGTTGGCAGTAAGGGTAGAGGGTCAGATGTCAGGTTAGGGTGGTGGGTTGCCAGTATTGGTAGAGGGTCAGATGTCAGGTTAGGGTGGTGGGTTGGCAGTATTGGTAGAGGGTCAGATGTCAGGTTAGGGTGGTGGGTTGGCAGTATTGGTAGAGGGTCAGATGTCAGGTTAGGGTGGTGGGTTGGCAGTAAGGGTAGAGGGTCAGATGTCAGGTTAGGGTGGTGTGTTGGCAGTATTGGTAGAGGGTCAGATGTCATGTTAGGGTGGTGGGTTGGCAGTATTGGTAGAGGGTCAGATGTCATGTTAGGGTGGTGGGTTGGCAGTATTGGTAGAGGATCAGAAGTCATGTTAGGGTGGTGGGTTGGCAGTATTGGTAGAGGTTCAGATGTCAGGTTAGGGTGGTGGTTTGGCAGTATTGGTAGAGGGTCAGATGTCATGTTAGGGTGGTGGTTTGGCAGTAAGGGTAGAGGGTCAGATGTCATGTTAGGGTGGTGGGTTGGCAGTAAGGGTAGAGGGTCAGATGTCAGGTTAGGGTGGTGGGTTGGCAGTAAGGGTAGAGGGTCAGATGTCAGGTTAGGGTGGTGGGTTGTCAGTAAGGGTAGAGGGTCAGATGTCAGGTTAGGGTGGTGGGTTGTCAGTAAGGGTAGAGGGTCAGATGTCAGGTTAGGGTGGTGGGTTGGCAGTAAGGGTAGAGGGTCAGATGTCAGGTTAGGGTGGTGGGTTGGCAGTAAGGGTAGAGGGTCAGATGTCAGGTTAGGGTGGTGGGTTGGCAGTAAGGGTAGAGGGTCAGATGTCATGTTAGGGTGGTGGGTTGGCAGTAAGGATAGAAGGTCAGATGTCATGTTAGGGTGGTGGGTTGGCAGTAAGGGTAGAGGGTCAGACACCATGTTAGGGTGGTGGGTTGGCAGTTAGGGTAGAGGGTCAGATGTCATGTTATGGTGGTGGGTTGGCAGTAAGGGTAGAGGGTCAGATGTCAGGTTAGGGTGGTGGGTTGTCAGTAAGGGTAGAGGGTCAGATGTCAGGTTAGGGTGGTGGGTTGGCAGTAAGGGTAGAGGGTCAGATGTCATGTTAGGGTGGTGGGTTTGCAGTATTGGTAGAGGGTCAGATGTCAGGTTAGGGTGGTGGGTTGGCAGTATTGGTAGAGGGTCACATGTCAGGTTAGGGTGGTGGTTTGGCAGTATTGGTAGAGGGTCAGATGTCAGGTTAGGGTGGTGGTTTGGCAGTATTGGTAGAGGGTCAGATGTCATGTTAGGGTGGTGGTTTGGCAGTAAGGGTAGAGGGTCAGATGTCATGTTAGGGTGGTTGGTTGGCAGGAAGGGTAGAGGGTCAGATGTCATGTTAGGGTGGTGGGTTGGCAGTATTGGTAGAGGGTCAGACGCCATGTTAGGGTGGTGGGTTGGCAGTATTGGTAGAGGGTCAGATGTCAGGTTAGGGTGGTGGGTTGGCAGTATTGGTAGAGGGTCAGATGTCATGTTAGGGTGGTGGGTTGGCAGTATTGGTAGAGGGTCAGATGTCAGGTTAGGGTTTTGGGTTGGCAGTAAGGGTAGAGGGTCAGATGTCAGGTTAGGGTGGTGGGTTGTCAGTAAGGGTAGAGGGTCAGATGTCAGGTTAGGGTGGTGGGTTGGCAGTAAGGGTAGAGGGTCAGATGTCATGTTAGGGTGGTGGGTTTGCAGTATTGGTAGAGGGTCAGATGTCAGGTTAGGGTGGTGGGTTGGCAGTATTGGTAGAGGGTCACATGTCAGGTTAGGGTGGTGGTTTGGCAGTATTGGTAGAGGGTCAGATGTCAGGTTAGGGTGGTGGTTTGGCAGTATTGGTAGAGGGTCAGATGTCATGTTAGGGTGGTGGTTTGGCAGTAAGGGTAGAGGGTCAGATGTCATGTTAGGGTGGTGGGTTGGCAGGAAGGGTAGAGGGTCAGATGTCATGTTAGGGTGGTGGGTTGGCAGTATTGGTAGAGGGTCAGACGCCATGTTAGGGTGGTGGGTTGGCAGTATTGGTAGAGGGTCAGATGTCATGTTAGGGTGGTGGGTTGGCAGTATTGGTAGAGGGTCAGATGTCATGTTAGGGTGGTGGGTTGGCAGTATTGGTAGAGGGTCAGATGTCAGGTTAGGGTGGTGGGTTGGCAGTAAGGGTAGAGGGTCAGATGTCAGGTTAGGGTGGTGGGTTGCCAGTATTGGTAGAGGGTCAGATGTCAGGTTAGGGTGGTGGGTTGGCAGTATTGGTAGAGGGTCAGATGTCAGGTTAGGGTGGTGGGTTGGCAGTATTGGTAGAGGGTCAGACGCCATGTTAGGGTGGTGGGTTGGCAGTATTGGTAGAGGGTCAGATGTCATGTTAGGGTGGTGGGTTGGCAGTATTGGTAGAGGGTCAGATGTCATGTTAGGGTGGTGGGTTGGCAGTATTGGTAGAGGGTCAGACGCCATGTTAGGGTGGTGGGTTGGCAGTATTGGTAGAGGGTCAGATGTCATGTTAGGGTGGTGGGTTGGCAGTATTGGTAGAGGGTCAGATGTCATGTTAGGGTGGTGGGTTGGCAGTATTGGTAGAGGGTCAGATATCAGGTTAGGGTGGTGGGTTGGCAGTAAGGGTAGAGGGTCAGATGTCAGGTTAGGGTGGTGGGTTGGCAGTAAGGGTAGAGGGTCAGATGTCAGGTTAGGGTGGTGGGTTGCCAGTATTGGTAGAGGGTCAGATGTCAGGTTAGGGTGGTGGGTTGGCAGTATTGGTAGAGGGTCAGATGTCAGGTTAGGGTGGTGGGTTGGCAGTATTGGTAGAGGGTCAGATGTCATGTTAGGGTGGTGGGTTGCCAGTATTGGTAGAGGGTCAGATGTCAGGTTAGGGTGGTGGGTTGGCAGTATTGGTAGAGGGTCTGATGTCAGGTTAGGGTGGTGGGTTGGCAGTAAGGGTAGAGTGTCAGACACCATGTTAGGGTGGTGGGTTGGCAGTAAGGGTAGAGGGTCAGACACCATGTTAGGGTGATGGGTTGGCAGTAAGGGTAGAGGGTCAGATGCCATGTTAGGGTGGTGGGTTGGCAGTAAGGGTAGAGGGTCAGATGCCATGTTATGGTGGTGGGTTGGCAGTAAGGGTAGAGGGTCAGATGTCATGTTAGGGTGGTGGTTTGGCAGTAAGGGTAGAGGGTCAGATGTCAGGTTAGGGTGGTGGGTTGTCAGTAAGGGTAGAGGGTCAGATGTCAGGTTAGGGTGGTGGGTTGGCAGTAAGGGTAGAGGGTCAGATGTCAGGTTAGGGTGGTGGGTTGTCAGTAAGGGTAGAGGGTCAGATGTCAGGTTAGGGTGGTGGGTTGTCAGTAAGGGTAGAGGGTCAGATGTCAGGGTAGGGTGGTGGGTTGGCAGTAAGGGTAGAGGGTCAGATGTCAGGTTAGGGTGGTGGGTTGGCAGGAAGGGTAGAGGGTCAGATGTCATGTTAGGGTGGTGGGTTGGCAGTATTGGTAGAGGGTCAGACGCCATGTTAGGGTGGTGGGTTGGCAGTATTGGTAGAGGGTCAGATGTCATGTTAGGGTGGTGGGTTGGCAGTATTGGTAGAGGGTCAGATGTCATGTTAGGGTGGTGGGTTGGCAGTATTGGTAGAGGGTCAGATGTCAGGTTAGGGTTTTGGGTTGGCAGTAAGGGTAGAGGGTCAGATGTCAGGTTAGGGTTGTGGGTTGGCAGTATTGTTAGAGGGTCAGATGTCAGGTTAGGGTGGTGGGTTGGCAGTATTGGTAGAGGGTCAGACGCCATGTTAGGGTGGTGGGTTGGCAGTATTGGTAGAGGGTCAGATGTCATGTTAGGGTGGTGGGTTGGCAGTATTGGTAGAGGGTCAGATGTCATGTTAGTGTGGTGGGTTGGCAGTATTGGTAGAGGGTCAGATGTCAGGTTAGGGTGGTGGGTTGGCAGTATTGGTAGAGGGTCACATGTCAGGTTAGGGTGGTGGTTTGGCAGTATTGGTAGAGGGTCAGATGTCAGGTTAGGGTGGTGGTTTGGCAGTATTGGTAGAGGGTCAGATGTCATGTTAGGGTGGTGGTTTGGCAGTAAGGGTAGAGGGTCAGATGTCATGTTAGGGTGGTTGGTTGGCAGGAAGGGTAGAGGGTCAGATGTCATGTTAGGGTGGTGGGTTGGCAGTATTGGTAGAGGGTCAGATGCCATGTTAGGGTGGTGGGTTGGCAGTATTGGTAGAGGGTCAGATGTCATGTTAGGGTGGTGGGTTGGCAGTATTGGTAGAGGGTCAGATGTCATGTTAGGGTGGTGGGTTGGCAGTATTGGTAGAGGGTCAGATGTCAGGTTAGGGTGGTGGGTTGGCAGTAAGGGTAGAGGGTCAGATGTCAGGTTAGGGTGGTGGGTTGCCAGTATTGGTAAAGGGTCAGATGTCAGGTTAGGGTGGTGGTTTGGCAGTATTGGTAGAGGGTCAGATGTCATGTTAGGGTGGTGGTTTGGCAGTAAGGGTAGAGGGTCAGATGTCATGTTAGGGTGGTGGGTTGGCAGTAAGGGTAGAGGGTCAGATGTCAGGTTAGGGTGGTGGGTTGGCAGTAAGGGTAGAGGGTCAGATGTCAGGTTAGGGTGGTGGGTTGTCAGTAAGGGTAGAGGGTCAGATGTCAGGTTAGGGTGGTGGGTTGTCAGTAAGGGTAGAGGGTCAGATGTCAGGTTAGGGTGGTGGGTTGGCAGTAAGGGTAGAGGGTCAGATGTCAGGTTAGGGTGGTGGGTTGGCAGTAAGGGTAGAGGGTCAGATGTCAGGTTAGGGTGGTGGGTTGGCAGTATTGGTAGAGGGTCAGATGTCATGTGAGGGTGGTGGGTTGGCAGTATTGGTAGAGGGTCAGATGTCAGGTTAGGGTGGTGGGTTGGCAGTAAGGGTAGAGGGTCAGATGTCAGGTTAGGGTGGTGGGTTGCCAGTATTGGTAGAGGGTCAGATGTCAGGTTAGGGTGGTGGGTTGGCAGTATTGGTAGAGGGTCAGATGTCAGGTTAGGGTGGTGGGTTGGCAGTATTGGTAGAGGGTCAGACGCCATGTTAGGGTGGTGGGTTGGCAGTATTGGTAGAGGGTCAGATGTCATGTTAGGGTGGTGGGTTGGCAGTATTGGTAGAGGGTCAGATGTCAGGTTAGGGTGGTGGGTTGGCAGTAAGGGTAGAGGGTCAGATGTCAGGTTAGGGTGGTGGGTTGCCAGTATTGGTAGAGGGTCAGATGTCAGGTTAGGGTGGTGGGTTGGCAGTATTGGTAGAGGGTCAGACGTCAGGTTAGGGTGGTGGATTGGCAGTATTGGTAGAGGGTCAGATGTCAGGTTAGGGTGGTGTGTTGGCAGTATTGGTAGAGGGTCAGATGTCATGTTAGGGTGGTGGGTTGGCAGTATTGGTAGAGGGTCAGATGTCATGTTAGGGTGGTGGGTTGGCAGTATTGGTAGAGGATCAGAAGTCATGTTAGGGTGGTGGGTTGGCAGTATTGGTAGAGGGTCAGATGTCAGGTTAGGGTGGTGGTTTGGCAGTATTGGTAGAGGGTCAGATGTCATGTTAGGGTGGTGGTTTGGCAGTAAGGGTAGAGGGTCAGATGTCAGGTTAGGGTGGTGGGTTGTCAGTAAGGGTAGAGGGTCAGATGTCAGGTTAGGGTGGTGGGTTGGCAGTAAGGGTAGAGGGTCAGATGTCAGGTTAGGGTGGTGGGTTGGCAGTAAGGGTAGAGGGTCAGATGTCAGGTTAGGGTGGTGGGTTGGCAGTAAGGGTAGAGGGTCAGATGTCATGTTAGGGTGGTGGGTTGGCAGTAAGGATAGAGGGTCAGATGTCATGTTAGGGTGGTGGGTTGGCAGTAAGGGTAGAGGGTCAGACACCATGTTAGGGTGGTGGGTTGGCAGTTAGGGTAGAGGGTCAGATTTCATGTTATGGTGGTGGGTTGGCAGTAAGGGTAGAGGGTCAGATGTCAGGTTAGGGTGGTGGGTTGTCAGTAAGGGTAGAGGGTCAGATGTCAGGTTAGGGTGGTGGGTTGGCAGTAAGGGTAGAGGGTCAGATGTCATGTTAGGGTGGTGGGTTTGCAGTATTGGTAGAGGGTCAGATGTCAGGTTAGGGTGGTGGGTTGGCAGTATTGGTAGAGGGTCACATGTCAGGTTAGGGTGGTGGTTTGGCAGTATTGGTAGAGGGTCAGATGTCAGGTTAGGGTGGTGGTTTGGCAGTATTGGTAGAGGGTCAGATGTCATGTTAGGGTGGTGGTTTGGCAGTAAGGGTAGAGGGTCAGATGTCATGTTAGGGTGGTTGGTTGGCAGGAAGGGTAGAGGGTCAGATGTCATGTTAGGGTGGTGGGTTGGCAGTATTGGTAGAGGGTCAGACGCCATGTTAGGGTGGTGGGTTGGCAGTATTGGTAGAGGGTCAGATGTCATGTTAGGGTGGTGGGTTGGCAGTATTGGTAGAGGGTCAGATGTCATGTTAGGGTGGTGGGTTGGCAGTATTGGTAGAGGGTCAGATGTCAGGTTAGGGTTTTGGGTTGGCAGTAAGGGTAGAGGGTCAGATGTCAGGTTAGGGTTGTGGGTTGCCAGTATTGGTAGAGGGTCAGATGTCAGGTTAGGGTGGTGGGTTGGCAGTATTGGTAGAGGGTCAGATGTCAGGTTAGGGTGGTGGGTTGGCAGTATTGGTAGAGGGTCAGACGCCATGTTAGGGTGGTGGGTTGGCAGTATTGGTAGAGGGTCAGATGTCATGTTAGGGTGGTGGGTTGCCAGTATTGGTAGAGGGTCAGATGTCAGGTTAGGGTGGTGGGTTGGCAGTATTGGTAGAGGGTCAGATGTCAGGTTAGGGTGGTGGGTTGGCAGTATTGGTAGAGGGTCAGACGCCATGTTAGGGTGGTGGGTTGGCAGTATTGGTAGAGTGTCAGATGTCATGTTAGGGTGGTGGGTTGGCAGTATTGGTAGAGGGTCAGATGTCAGGTTAGGGTGGTGGGTTGGCAGTATTGGTAGAGGGTCAGATGTCAGGTTAGGGTGGTGGGTTGGCAGTAAGGGTAGAGGGTCAGATGTCAGGTTAGGGTGGTGGGTTGCCAGTATTGGTAGAGGGTCAGATGTCAGGTTAGGGTGGTGGGTTGGCAGTATTGGTAGAGGGTCAGACGTCAGGTTAGGGTGGTGGGTTGGCAGTATTGGTAGAGGGTCAGATGTCAGGTTAGGGTGGTGTGTTGGCAGTATTGGTAGAGGGTCAGATGTCATGTTAGGGTGGTGGGTTGGCAGTATTGGTAGAGGGTCAGATGTCATGTTAGGGTGGTGGGTTGGCAGTATTGGTAGAGGATCAGAAGTCATGTTAGGGTGGTGGGTTGGCAGTATTGGTAGAGGGTCGGATGTCAGGTTAGGGTGGTGGTTTGGCAGTATTGGTAGAGGGTCAGATGTCATGTTAGGGTGGTGGTTTGGCAGTAAGTGTAGAGGGTCAGATGTCATGTTAGGGTGGTGGGTTGGCAGTAAGGGTAGAGGGTCAGATGTCATGTTAGGGTGGTGGGTTGGCAGTATTGGTAGAGGGTCAGACGCCATGTTAGGGTGGTGGGTTGGCAGTATTGGTAGAGGGTCAGATGTCATGTTAGGGTGGTGGGTTGGCAGTATTGGTAGAGGGTCAGATGTCATGTTAGGGTGGTGGGTTGGCAGTATTGGTAGAGGGTCAGATGTCAGGTTAGGGTGGTGGGTTGGCAGTAAGAGTAGAGGGTCAGATGTCAGGTTAGGGTGGTGGGTTGCCAGTATTGGTAGAGGGTCAGATGTCAGGTTAGGGTGGTGGGTTGGCAGTATTGGTAGAGGGTCAGATGTCAGGTTAGGGTGGTGGGTTGGCAGTATTGGTAGAGGCTCAGATGTCAGTTTAGGGTGGTGGGTTGGCAGTAAGGGTAGAGGGTCAGATGTCAGTTTAGGGTGGTGGTTTGGCAGGAAGGGTAGAGGGTCAGATGTCATGTTAGGGTGGTGGGTTGGCAGTATTGGTAGAGGGTCAGATGTCATGTTAGGGTGGTGGGTTGGCAGTATTGGTAGAGGATCAGATGTCATGTTAGGGTGGTGGGTTGGCAGTATTGGTAGAGGGTCAGATGTCAGGTTAGGGTGGTGGGTTGGCAGTAAGGGTAGAGGGTCAGATGTCAGGTTAGGGTGGTGGGTTGGCAGTATTGGTAGAGGGTCAGATGTCAGGTTAGGGTGGTGGGTTGGCAGTAAGGGTATAGGGTCAGATGTCAGGTTAGGGTGGTGGGTTGGCAGTAAGGGTAGAGGGTCAGATGTCAGGTTATGGTGGTGGGTTGGCAGTATTGGTAGAGGGTCAGATGTCAGGTTAGGGTGATGGGTTGGCAGTATTGGTAGAGGGTCAGATGTCAGGTTAGGGTGGTGGGTTGGCAGTATTGGTAGAGGGTCATATGTCAGGTTAGGGTGGTGGGTTGGCAGTAAGGGTAGAGGGTCAGATTCATGTTAGGGTGGTGGGTTGGCAGTATTGGTAGAGGGTCAGATGTCAGGTTAGGGTGGTGGGTTGTCAGTAAGGGTAGAGGCTCAGATGTCAGGTTAGGGTGGTGGGTTGTCAGTAAGGGTAGAGGGTCAGATGTCAGGTTAGGGTGGTGGGTTGGCAGTAAGGGTAGAGGGTCAGATGTCATGTTAGGGTGGTGGGTTGGCAGTAAGGGTAGAGGGTCAGATGTCATGTTAGGGTGGTGGGTTGGCAGTAAGGGTAGAGGGTCAGATGTCATGTTAGGGTGGTGGGTTGGCAGTAAGGGTAGAGGGTCAGATGTCAGGTTAGGGTGGTGGGTTGTCAGTAAGGGTAGAGGGTCAGATGTCAGGTTAGGGTGGTGGGTTGGCAGTAAGGGTAGAGGGTCAGATGTCATGTTAGGGTGGTGGGTTTGCAGTATTGGTAGAGGGTCAGATGTCAGGTTAGGGTGGTGGGTTGGCAGTATTGGTAGAGGGTCACATGACAGGTTAGGGAGGTGGTTTGGCAGTATTGGTAGAGGGTCAGATGTCAGGTTAGGGTGGTGGTTTGGCAGTATTGGTAGAGGGTCAGATGTCATGTTAGGGTGGTGGTTTGGCAGTAAGGGTAGAGGGTCAGATGTCCTGTTAGGGTGGTGGGTTGGCAGTAAGGGTAGAGGGTCAGATGTCATGTTAGGGTGGTGGGTTGGCAGTATTGGTAGAGGGTCAGACGCCATGTTAGGGTGGTGGGTTGGCAGTATTGGTAGAGGGTCAGATGTCAGGTTAGGGTGGTGGGTTGGCAGTATTGGTAGAGGGTCAGATGTCATGTTAGGGTGGTGGGTTGGCAGTATTGGTAGAGGGTCAGATGTCAGGTTAGGGTTTTGGGTTGGCAGTAAGGGTAGAGGGTCAGATGTCAGGTTAGGGTTGTGGGTTGCCAGTATTGGTAGAGGGTCAGATGTCAGGTTAGGGTGGTGGGTTGGCAGTATTGGTAGAGGGTCAGATGTCAGGTTAGGGTGGTGGGTTGCCAGTATTGGTAGAGGGTCAGACGCCATGTTAGGGTGGTGGGTTGGCAGTATTGGTAGAGGGTCAGATGTCATGTTAGGGTGGTGGGTTGGCAGTATTGGTAGAGGGTCAGATGTCATGTGAGGGTGGTGGGTTGGCAGTATTGGTAGAGGGTCAGATGTCAGGTTAGGGTGGTGGGTTGGCAGTAAGGGTAGAGGGTCAGATGTCAGGTTAGGGTGGTGGGTTGCCAGTATTGGTAGAGGGTCAGATGTCAGGTTAGGGTGGTGGGTTGGCAGTATTGGTAGAGGGTCAGATGTCAGGTTAGGGTGGTGGGTTGGCAGTATTGGTAGAGGGTCAGACGCCATGTTAGGGTGGTGGGTTGGCAGTATTGGTAGAGGGTCAGATGTCATGTTAGGGTGGTGGGTTGGCAGTATTGGTAGAGGGTCAGATGTCAGGTTAGGGTGGTGGGTTGGCAGTAAGGGTAGAGGGTCAGATGTCAGGTTAGGGTGGTGGGTTGCCAGTATTGGTAGAGGGTCAGATGTCAGGTTAGGGTGGTGGGTTGGCAGTATTGGTAGAGGGTCAGCCGTCAGGTTAGGGTGGTGGGTTGGCAGTATTGGTAGAGGGTCATATGTCAGGTTAGGGTGGTGTGTTGGCAGTATTGGTAGAGGGTCAGATGTCATGTTAGGGTGGTGGGTTGGCAGTATTGGTAGAGGGTCAGATGTCATGTTAGGGTGGTGGGTTGGCAGTATTGGTAGAGGATCAGAAGTCATGTTAGGGTGGTGGGTTGGCAGTATTGGTAGAGGGTCAGATGTCAGGTTAGGGTGGTGGTTTGGCAGTATTGGTAGAGGGTCAGATGTCATGTTAGGGTGGTGGTTTGGCAGTAAGGGTAGAGGGTCAGATGTCAGGTTAGGGTGGTGGGTTGTCAGTAAGGGTAGAGGGTCAGATGTCAGGTTAGGGTGGTGGGTTGGCAGTAAGGGTAGAGGGTCAGATGTCAGGTTAGGGTGGTGGGTTGGCAGTAAGGGTAGAGGGTCAGATGTCAGGTTAGGGTGGTGGGTTGGCAGTAAGGGTAGAGGGTCAGATGTCATGTTAGGGTGGTGGGTTGGCAGTAAGGATAGAGGGTCAGATGTCATGTTAGGGTGGTGGGTTGGCAGTAAGGGTAGAGGGTCAGACACCATGTTAGGGTGGTGGGTTGGCAGTTAGGGTAGAGGGTCAGATTTCATGTTATGGTGGTGGGTTGGCAGTAAGGGTAGAGGGTCAGATGTCAGGTTAGGGTGGTGGGTTGTCAGTAAGGGTAGAGGGTCAGATGTCAGGTTAGGGTGGTGGGTTGGCAGTAAGGGTAGAGGGTCAGATGTCATGTTAGGGTGGTGGGTTTGCAGTATTGGTAGAGGGTCAGATGTCAGGTTAGGGTGGTGGGTTGGCAGTATTGGTAGAGGGTCACATGTCAGGTTAGGGTGGTGGTTTGGCAGTATTGGTAGAGGGTCAGATGTCAGGTTAGGGTGGTGGTTTGGCAGTATTGGTAGAGGGTCAGATGTCATGTTAGGGTGGTGGTTTGGCAGTAAGGGTAGAGGGTCAGATGTCATGTTAGGGTGGTTGGTTGGCAGGAAGGGTAGAGGGTCAGATGTCATGTTAGGGTGGTGGGTTGGCAGTATTGGTAGAGGGTCAGACGCCATGTTAGGGTGGTGGGTTGGCAGTATTGGTAGAGGGTCAGATGTCATGTTAGGGTGGTGGGTTGGCAGTATTGGTAGAGGGTCAGATGTCATGTTAGGGTGGTGGGTTGGCAGTATTGGTAGAGGGTCAGATGTCAGGTTAGGGTTTTGGGTTGGCAGTAAGGGTAGAGGGTCAGATGTCAGGTTAGGGTTGTGGGTTGCCAGTATTGGTAGAGGGTCAGATGTCAGGTTAGGGTGGTGGGTTGGCAGTATTGGTAGAGGGTCAGATGTCAGGTTAGGGTGGTGGGTTGGCAGTATTGGTAGAGGGTCAGACGCCATGTTAGGGTGGTGGGTTGGCAGTATTGGTAGAGGGTCAGATGTCATGTTAGGGTGGTGGGTTGCCAGTATTGGTAGAGGGTCAGATGTCAGGTTAGGGTGGTGGGTTGGCAGTATTGGTAGAGGGTCAGATGTCAGGTTAGGGTGGTGGGTTGGCAGTATTGGTAGAGGGTCAGACGCCATGTTAGGGTGGTGGGTTGGCAGTATTGGTAGAGGGTCAGATGTCATGTTAGGGTGGTGGGTTGGCAGTATTGGTAGAGGGTCAGATGTCAGGTTAGGGTGGTGGGTTGGCAGTATTGGTAGAGGGTCAGATGTCAGGTTAGGGTGGTGGGTTGGCAGTAAGGGTAGAGGGTCAGATGTCAGGTTAGGGTGGTGGGTTGCCAGTATTGGTAGAGGGTCAGATGTCAGGTTAGGGTGGTGGGTTGGCAGTATTGGTAGAGGGTCAGACGTCAGGTTAGGGTGGTGGGTTGGCAGTATTGGTAGAGGGTCAGATGTCAGGTTAGGGTGGTGTGTTGGCAGTATTGGTAGAGGGTCAGATGTCATGTTAGGGTGGTGGGTTGGCAGTATTGGTAGAGGGTCAGATGTCATGTTAGGGTGGTGGGTTGGCAGTATTGGTAGAGGATCAGAAGTCATGTTAGGGTGGTGGGTTGGCAGTATTGGTAGAGGGTCAGATGTCAGGTTAGGGTGGTGGTTTGGCAGTATTGGTAGAGGGTCAGATGTCATGTTAGGGTGGTGGTTTGGCAGTAAGGGTAGAGGGTCAGATGTCATGTTAGGGTGGTGGGTTGGCAGTAAGGGTAGAGGGTCAGATGTCATGTTAGGGTGGTGGGTTGGCAGTATTGGTAGAGGGTCAGACGCCATGTTAGGGTGGTGGGTTGGCAGTATTGGTAGAGGGTCAGATGTCATGTTAGGGTGGTGGGTTGGCAGTATTGGTAGAGGGTCAGATGTCATGTTAGGGTGGTGGGTTGGCAGTATTGGTAGAGGGTCAGATGTCAGGTTAGGGTGGTGGGTTGGCAGTAAGAGTAGAGGGTCAGATGTCAGGTTAGGGTGGTGGGTTGCCAGTATTGGTAGAGGGTCAGATGTCAGGTTAGGGTGGTGGGTTGGCAGTATTGGTAGAGGGTCAGATGTCAGGTTAGGGTGGTGGGTTGGCAGTATTGGTAGAGGCTCAGATGTCAGGTTAGGGTGGTGGGTTGGCTGTAAGGGTAGAGGGTCAGATGTCAGTTTAGGGTGGTGGTTTGGCAGGAAGGGTAGAGGGTCAGATGTCATGTTAGGGTGGTGGGTTGGCAGTATTGGTAGAGGGTCAGATGTCATGTTAGGGTGGTGGGTTGGCAGTATTGGTAGAGGATCAGATGTCATGTTAGGGTGGTGGGTTGGCAGTATTGGTAGAGGGTCAGATGTCAGGTTAGGGTGGTGGGTTGGCAGTAAGGGTAGAGGGTCAGATGTCAGGTTAGGGTGGTGGGTTGGCAGTATTGGTAGAGGGTCAGATGTCAGGTTAGGGTGGTGGGTTGGCAGTAAGGGTATAGGGTCAGATGTCAGGTTAGGGTGGTGGGTTGGCAGTAAGGGTAGAGGGTCAGATGTCAGGTTATGGTGGTGGGTTGGCAGTATTGGTAGAGGGTCAGATGTCAGGTTAGGGTGATGGGTTGGCAGTATTGGTAGAGGGTCAGATGTCAGGTTAGGGTGGTGGGTTGGCAGTATTGGTAGAGGGTCATATGTCAGGTTAGGGTGGTGGGTTGGCAGTAAGGGTAGAGGGTCAGATTCATGTTAGGGTGGTGGGTTGGCAGTATTGGTAGAGGGTCAGATGTCAGGTTAGGGTGGTGGGTTGTCAGTAAGGGTAGAGGCTCAGATGTCAGGTTAGGGTGGTGGGTTGTCAGTAAGGGTAGAGGGTCAGATGTCAGGTTAGGGTGGTGGGTTGGCAGTAAGGGTAGAGGGTCAGATGTCATGTTAGGGTGGTAGGTTGGCAGTAAGGGTAGAGGGTCAGATGTCATGTTAGGGTGGTGGGTTGGCAGTAAGGGTAGAGGGTCAGATGTCAGGTTAGGGTGGTGGGTTGTCAGTAAGGGTAGAGGGTCAGATGTCAGGTTAGGGTGGTGGGTTGGCAGTAAGGGTAGAGGGTCAGATGTCATGTTAGGGTGGTGGGTTTGCAGTATTGGTAGAGGGTCAGATGTCAGGTTAGGGTGGTGGGTTGGCAGTATTGGTAGAGGGTCACATGACAGGTTAGGGAGGTGGTTTGGCAGTATTGGTAGAGGGTCAGATGTCAGGTTAGGGTGGTGGTTTGGCAGTATTGGTAGAGGGTCAGATGTCATGTTAGGGTGGTGGTTTGGCAGTAAGGGTAGAGGGTCAGATGTCCTGTTAGGGTGGTGGGTTGGCAGTAAGGGTAGAGGGTCAGATGTCATGTTAGGGTGGTGGGTTGGCAGTATTGGTAGAGGGTCAGACGCCATGTTAGGGTGGTGGGTTGGCAGTATTGGTAGAGGGTCAGATGTCATGTTAGGGTGGTGGGTTGGCAGTATTGGTAGAGGGTCAGATGTCAGGTTAGGGTGGTGGGTTGGCAGTAAGGGTAGAGGGTCAGATGTCAGGTTAGTGTGGTGGGTTGCCAGTATTGGTAGAGGGTCAGATGTCAGGTTAGGGTGGTGGGCTGGCAGTATTGGTAGAGGGTCAGATGTCAGGTTAGGGTGGTGGGTTGGCAGTATTGGTAGAGGGTCAGACGCCATGTTAGGGTGGTGGGTTGGCAGTATTGGTAGAGGGTCAGATGTCATGTTAGGGTGGTGGGTTGGCAGTATTGGTAGAGGGTCAGATGTCATGTTAGGGTGGTGGGTTGGCAGTATTCGTAGAGGGTCAGATGTCAGGTTAGGGTGGTGGGTTGGCAGTAAGGGTAGAGGGTCAGATGTCAGGTTAGGGTGGTGGGTTGCCAGTATTGGTAGAGGGTCAGATGTCAGGTTAGGGTGGTGGGTTGGCAGTATTGGTAGGGTCAGATGTCAGGTTAGGGTGGTGGGTTGGCAGTATTGGTAGAGGGTCAGACGCCATGTTAGGGTGGTGGGTTGGCAGTATTGGTAGAGGGTCAGATGTCAGGTTAGGGTGGTGGGTTGGCAGTATTGGTAGAGGGTCAGATGTCATGTTAGGGTGGTGGGTTGGCAGTATTGGTAGAGGGTCAGATGTCAGGTTAGGGTGATGGGTTGGCAGTAAGCGTAGAGGTTCAGATGTCAGGTTAGGGTGGTGGTTTGCCAGTATTGTTAGAGGGTCAGATGTCAGGTTAGGGTGGTGGGTTTTCAGTATTGGTAGAGGGTCAGATGTCAGGTTAGGGTGGTGGGTTGGCAGTATTGGTAGAGGGTCAGATGTCAGGTTAGGGTGGTGGGTTGTCAGTAAGGGTAGAGGGTCAGATGTCAGGTTAGGGTGGTGGGTTGGCAGTATTGGTAGAGGGTCAGATGTCATGTTAGGGTGGTGGGTTGGCAGTATTGGTAGAGGGTCAGATGTCATGTTAGGGTGGTTGGTTGGCAGGAAGGGTAGAGGGTCAGATGTCAGGTTAGGGTGGTGGGTTGGCAGTAAGGGTAGAGGGTCAGATGTCAGGTTAGGGTGGTGGGTTGCCAGTATTGGTAGAGGGTCAGATGTCAGGTTAGGGTGGTGGGTTGGCAGTATTGGTAGAGGGTCAGATGTCAGGTTAGGGTGGTGGGTTGGCAGTATTGGTAGAGGGTCAGACGCCATGTTAGGGTGGTGGGTTGGCAGTATTGGTAGAGGGTCAGATGTCATGTTAGGGTGGTGGGTTGGCAGTATTGGTAGAGGGTCAGATGTCATGTTAGGGTGGTGGGTTGGCAGTATTGGTAGAGGGTCAGATGTCAGGTTAGGGTGGTGGGTTGGCAGTAAGGGTAGAGGGTCAGATGTCAGGTTAGGGTGGTGGGTTGCCAGTATTGGTAGAGGGTCAGATGTCAGGTTAGGGTGGTGGGTTGGCAGTATTGGTAGAGGGTCAGATGTCAGGTTAGGGTGGTGGGTTGGCAGTATTGGTAGAGGGTCAGATGTCATGTTAGGGTGGTGGGTTGCCAGTATTGGTAGAGGGTCAGATGTCAGGTTAGGGTGGTGGGTTGGCAGTATTGGTAGAGGGTCTGATGTCAGGTTAGGGTGGTGGGTTGGCAGTATTGGTAGAGGGTCAGATGTCATGTTAGGGTGGTGGGTTGGCAGTATTGGTAGAGGGTCAGATGTCATGTTAGGGTGGTGGGTTGGCAGTATTGGTAGAGGGTCAGATGTCAGGTTAGGGTGGTGGGTTGGCAGTAAGAGTAGAGGGTCAGATGTCAGGTTAGGGTGGTGGGTTGCCAGTATTGGTAGAGGGTCAGATGTCAGGTTAGGGTGGTGGGTTGGCAGTATTGGTAGAGGGTCAGATGTCAGGTTAGGGTGGTGGGTTGGCAGTATTGGTAGAGGCTCAGATGTCAGGTTAGGGTGGTGGGTTGGCAGTAAGGGTAGAGGGTCAGATGTCAGTTTAGGGTGGTGGTTTGGCAGGAAGGGTAGAGGGTCAGATGTCATGTTAGGGTGGTGGGTTGGCAGTATTGGTAGAGGGTCAGATGTCATGTTAGGGTGGTGGGTTGGCAGTATTGGTAGAGGATCAGATGTCATGTTAGGGTGGTGGGTTGGCAGTATTGGTAGAGGGTCAGATGTCAGGTTAGGGTGGTGGGTTGGCAGTAAGGGTAGAGGGTCAGATGTCAGGTTAGGGTGGTGGGTTGGCAGTATTGGTAGAGGGTCAGATGTCAGGTTAGGCTGGTGGGTTGGCAGTAAGGGTATAGGGTCAGATGTCAGGTTAGGGTGGTGGGTTGGCAGTAAGGGTAGAGGGTCAGATGTCAGGTTATGGTGGTGGGTTGGCAGTATTGGTAGAGGGTCAGATGTCAGGTTAGGGTGATGGGTTGGCAGTATTGGTAGAGGGTCATATGTCAGGTTAGGGTGGTGGGTTGGCAGTAAGGGTAGAGGGTCAGATTCATGTTAGGGTGGTGGGTTGGCAGTATTGGTAGAGGGTCAGATGTCAGGTTAGGGTGGTGGGTTGTCAGTAAGGGTAGAGGCTCAGATGTCAGGTTAGGGTGGTGGGTTGTCAGTAAGGGTAGAGGGTCAGATGTCAGGTTAGGGTGGTGGGTTGGCAGTAAGGGTAGAGGGTCAGATGTCATGTTAGGGTGGTGGGTTGGCAGTAAGGGTAGAGGGTCAGATGTCATGTTAGGGTGGTGGGTTGGCAGTAAGGGTAGAGGGTCAGGCACCATGTTAGGGTGGTGGGTTGGCAGTAAGGGTAGAGGGTCAGATGTCATGTTAGGGTGGTGGGTTGGCAGTAAGGGTAGAGGGTCAGATGTCAGGTTAGGGTGGTGGGTTGTCAGTAAGGGTAGAGGGTCAGATGTCAGGTTAGGGTGGTGGGTTGGCAGTAAGGGTAGAGGGTCAGATGTCATGTTAGGGTGGTGGGTTTGCAGTATTGGTAGAGGGTCAGATGTCAGGTTAGGGTGGTGGGTTGGCAGTATTGGTAGAGGGTCACATGACAGGTTAGGGAGGTGGTTTGGCAGTATTGGTAGAGGGTCAGATGTCAGGTTAGGGTGGTGGTTTGGCAGTATTGGTAGAGGGTCAGATGTCATGTTAGGGTGGTGGTTTGGCAGTAAGGGTAGAGGGTCAGATGTCCTGTTAGGGTGGTGGGTTGGCAGTAAGGGTAGAGGGTCAGACGCCATGTTAGGGTGGTGGGTTGGCAGTATTGGTAGAGGGTCAGATGTCATGTTAGGGTGGTGGGTTGGCAGTATTGGTAGAGGGTCAGATGTCATGTTAGGGTGGTGGGTTGGCAGTATTGGTAGAGGGTCAGATGTCAGGTTAGGGTGGTGGGTTGGCAGTAAGGGTAGAGGGTCAGATGTCAGGTTAGGGTGGTGGGTTGCCAGTATTGGTAGAGGGTCAGATGTCAGGCTAGGGTGGTGGGTTGGCAGTATTGGTAGAGGGTCAGATGTCAGGTTAGGGTGGTGGGTTGGCAGTATTGGTAGAGGGTCAGATGTCATGTTAGGGTGGTGGGTTGGCAGTATTGGTAGAGGGTCAGATGTCAGGTTATGGTGGTGGGTTGGCAGTAAGGGTAGAGGGTCAGATGTCAGGTTAGTGTGGTGGGTTGCCAGTATTGGTAGAGGGTCAGATGTCTGGTTAGGGTGGTGGGTTGGCAGTATTGGTAGAGGGTCCGATGTCAGGTTAGGGTGGTGGGTTGGCAGTAAGGGTAGAGTGTCAGACACCATGTTAGGGTGGTGGGTTGGCAGTAAGGGTAGAGGGTCAGATGTCAGGTTAGGGTGGTGGGTTGTCAGTAAGGGTAGAGGGTCAGATGTCAGGTTAGGGTGGTGGGTTGGCAGTAAGGGTAGAGGGTCAGATGTCATGTTAGGGTGTTGGGTTTGCAGTATTGGTAGAGGGTCAGATGTCAGGTTAGGGTGGTGGGTTGGCAGTATTGGTAGAGGGTCACATGTCAGGTTAGGGTGGTGGTTTGGTAGTATTGGTTGAGGGTCAGATGTCAGGTTAGGGTGGTGGTTTGGCAGTATTGGTAGAGGGTCAGATGTCATGTTAGGGTGGTGGTTTGGCAGTAAGGGTAGAGGGTCAGATGTCATGTTAGGGTGGTGGGTTGGCAGGAAGGGTAGAGGGTCAGATGTCATGTTAGGGTGGTGGGTTGGCAGTATTGGTAGAGGGTCAGACGCCATGTTAGGGTGGTGGGTTGGCAGTATTGGTAGAGGGTCAGATGTCATGTTAGGGTGGTGGGTTGGCAGTAAGGGTAGAGGGTCAGATGTCAGGTTAGGGTGGTGGGTTGGCAGTATTGGTAGAGGCTCAGATGTCAGGTTAGGGTGGTGGGTTGGCAGTAAGGGTAGAGGGTCAGATGTCAGTTTAGGGTGGTGGTTTGGCAGGAAGGGTAGAGGGTCAGATGTCATGTTAGGGTGGTGGGTTGGCAGTATTGGTAGAGGGTCAGATGTCATGTTAGGGTGGTGGGTTGGCAGTATTGGTAGAGGATCAGATGTCATGTTAGGGTGGTGGGTTGGCAGTATTGGTAGAGGGTCAGATGTCAGGTTAGGGTGGTGGGTTGGCAGTAAGGGTAGAGGGTCAGATGTCAGGTTAGGGTGGTGGGTTGGCAGTATTGGTAGAGGGTCAGATGTCAGGTTAGGGTGGTGGGTTGGCAGTAAGGGTATAGGGTCAGATGTCAGGTTAGGGTGGTGGGTTGGCAGTAAGGGTAGAGGGTCAGATGTCAGGTTATGGTGGTGGGTTGGCAGTATTGGTAGAGGGTCAGATGTCAGGTTAGGGTGATGGGTTGGCAGTATTGGTAGAGGGTCATATGTCAGGTTAGGGTGGTGGGTTGGCAGTAAGGGTAGAGGGTCAGATTCATGTTAGGGTGGTGGGTTGGCAGTATTGGTAGAGGGTCAGATGTCAGGTTAGGGTGGTGGGTTGTCAGTAAGGGTAGAGGCTCAGATGTCAGGTTAGGGTGGTGGGTTGTCAGTAAGGGTAGAGGGTCAGATGTCAGGTTAGGGTGGTGGGTTGGCAGTAAGGGTAGAGGGTCAGATGTCATGTTAGGGTGGTGGGTTGGCAGTAAGGGTAGAGGGTCAGATGTCATGTTAGGGTGGTGGGTTGGCAGTAAGGGTAGAGGGTCAGGCACCATGTTAGGGTGGTGGGTTGGCAGTAAGGGTAGAGGGTCAGATGTCATGTTAGGGTGGTGGGTTGGCAGTAAGGGTAGAGGGTCAGATGTCAGGTTAGGGTGGTGGGTTGTCAGTAAGGGTAGAGGGTCAGATGTCAGGTTAGGGTGGTGGGTTGGCAGTAAGGGTAGAGGGTCAGATGTCATGTTAGGGTGGTGGGTTTGCAGTATTGGTAGAGGGTCAGATGTCAGGTTAGGGTGGTGGGTTGGCAGTATTGGTAGAGGGTCACATGACAGGTTAGGGAGGTGGTTTGGCAGTATTGGTAGAGGGTCAGATGTCAGGTTAGGGTGGTGGTTTGGCAGTATTGGTAGAGGGTCAGATGTCATGTTAGGGTGGTGGTTTGGCAGTAAGGGTAGAGGGTCAGATGTCCTGTTAGGGTGGTGGGTTGGCAGTAAGGGTAGAGGGTCAGACGCCATGTTAGGGTGGTGGGTTGGCAGTATTGGTAGAGGGTCAGATGTCATGTTAGGGTGGTGGGTTGGCAGTATTGGTAGAGGGTCAGATGTCATGTTAGGGTGGTGGGTTGGCAGTATTGGTAGAGGGTCAGATGTCAGGTTAGGGTGGTGGGTTGGCAGTAAGGGTAGAGGGTCAGATGTCAGGTTAGGGTGGTGGGTTGCCAGTATTGGTAGAGGGTCAGATGTCAGGTTAGGGTGGTGGGTTGGCAGTATTGGTAGAGGGTCAGATGTCAGGTTAGGGTGGTGGGTTGGCAGTATTGGTAGAGGGTCAGATGTCATGTTAGGGTGGTGGGTTGGCAGTATTGGTAGAGGGTCAGATGTCAGGTTATGGTGGTGGGTTGGCAGTAAGGGTAGAGGGTCAGATGTCAGGTTAGTGTGGTGGGTTGCCAGTATTGGTAGAGGGTCAGATGTCTGGTTAGGGTGGTGGGTTGGCAGTATTGGTAGAGGGTCCGATGTCAGGTTAGGGTGGTGGGTTGGCAGTAAGGGTAGAGTGTCAGACACCATGTTAGGGTGGTGGGTTGGCAGTAAGGGTAGAGGGTCAGATGTCAGGTTAGGGTGGTGGGTTGTCAGTAAGGGTAGAGGGTCAGATGTCAGGTTAGGGTGGTGGGTTGGCAGTAAGGGTAGAGGGTCAGATGTCATGTTAGGGTGTTGGGTTTGCAGTATTGGTAGAGGGTCAGATGTCAGGTTAGGGTGGTGGGTTGGCAGTATTGGTAGAGGGTCACATGTCAGGTTAGGGTGGTGGTTTGGTAGTATTGGTTGAGGGTCAGATGTCAGGTTAGGGTGGTGGTTTGGCAGTATTGGTAGAGGGTCAGATGTCATGTTAGGGTGGTGGTTTGGCAGTAAGGGTAGAGGGTCAGATGTCATGTTAGGGTGGTGGGTTGGCAGGAAGGGTAGAGGGTCAGATGTCATGTTAGGGTGGTGGGTTGGCAGTATTGGTAGAGGGTCAGACGCCATGTTAGGGTGGTGGGTTGGCAGTATTGGTAGAGGGTCAGATGTCATGTTAGGGTGGTGGGTTGGCAGTATTGGTAGAGGGTCAGATGTCATGTTAGGGTGGTGGGTTGGCAGTATTGGTAGAGGGTCAGATGTCAGGTTAGGGTTTTGGGTTGGCAGTAAGGGTAGAGGGTCAGATGTCAGGTTAGGGTTGTGGGTTGCCAGTATTGGTAGAGGGTCAGATGTCAGGTTAGGGTGGTGGGTTGGCAGTATTGGTAGAGGGTCAGATGTCAGGTTAGGGTGGTGGGTTGGCAGTATTGGTAGAGGGTCAGACGCCATGTTAGGGTGGTGGGTTGGCAGTATTGGTAGAGGGTCAGATGTCATGTTAGGGTGGTGGGTTGGCAGTATTGGTAGAGGGTCAGATGTCATGTTAGGGTGGTGGGTTGGCAGTATTGGTAGAGGGTCAGATGTCAGGTTAGGGTGGTGGGTTGGCTGTAAGGGTAGAGGGTCCGATGTCAGGTTAGGGTGGTGGGTTGCCAGTATTGGTAGAGGGTCAGATGTCAGGTTAGGGTGGTGGGTTGGCAGTATTGGTAGAGGGTCAGATGTCAGGTTAGGGTGGTGGGTTGGCAGTATTGGTAGAGGGTCAGATGTCATGTTAGGGTGGTGGGTTGGCAGTATTGGTAGAGGGTCAGACGCCATGATAGGGTGGTGGGTTGGCAGTATTGGTAGAGGGTCAGATGTCATGTTAGGGTGGTGGGTTGGCAGTATTGGTAGAGGGTCAGATGTCAGGTTAGGGTGGTGGGTTGGCAGTAAGGGTAGAGGGTCAGATGTCAGGTTAGGGTGGTGGGTTGCCAGTATTGGTAGAGGGTCAGATGTCAGGTTAGGGTGGTGGGTTGGCAGTATTGGTAGAGGGTCAGATGTCAGGTTAGGGTGGTGGGTTGGCAGTATTGGTAGAGGGTCAGATGTCAGGTTAGGGTGGTGGGTTGGCAGTAAGGGTAGAGGGTCAGATGTCAGGTTAGGGTGGTGTGTTGGCAGTATTGGTAGAGGGTCAGATGTCATGTTAGGGTGGTGGGTTGGCAGTATTGGTAGAGGGTCAGATGTCATGTTAGGGTGGTGGGTTGGCAGTATTGGTAGAGGATCAGAAGTCATGTTAGGGTGGTGGGTTGGCAGTATTGGTAGAGGGTCAGATGTCAGGTTAGGGTGGTGGTTTGGCAGTATTGGTAGAGGGTCAGATGTCATGTTAGGGTGGTGGTTTGGCAGTAAGGGTAGAGGGTCAGATGTCATGTTAGGGTGGTGGGTTGGCAGTAAGGGTAGAGGGTCAGATGTCAGGTTAGGGTGGTGGGTTGGCAGTAAGGGTAGAGGGTCAGATGTCAGGTTAGGGTGGTGGGTTGTCAGTAAGGGTAGAGGGTCAGATGTCAGGTTAGGGTGGTGGGTTGTCAGTAAGGGTAGAGGGTCAGATGTCAGGTTAGGGTGGTGGGTTGGAAGTAAGGGTAGAGGGTCAGATGTCAGGTTAGGGTGGTGGGTTGGCAGTAAGGGTAGAGGGTCAGATGTCAGGTTAGGGTGGTGGGTTGGCAGTAAGGGTAGAGGGTCAGATGTCATGTTAAGGTGGTGGGTTGGCAGTAAGGATAGAGGGTCAGATGTCATGTTAGGGTGGTGGGTTGGCAGTAAGGGTAGAGGGTCAGACACCATGTTAGGGTGGTGGGTTGGCAGTTAGGGTAGAGGGTCAGATGTCATGTTATGGTGGTGGGTTGGCAGTAAGGGTAGAGGGTCAGATGTCAGGTTAGGGTGGTGGGTTGTCAGTAAGGGTAGAGGGTCAGATGTCAGGTTAGGGTGGTGGGTTGGCAGTAAGGGTAGAGGGTCAGATGTCATGTTAGGGTGGTGGGTTTGCAGTATTGGTAGAGGGTCAGATGTCAGGTTAGGGTGGTGGGTTGGCAGTATTGGTAGAGGGTCACATGTCAGGTTAGGGTGGTGGTTTGGCAGTATTGGTAGAGGGTCAGATGTCAGGTTAGGGTGGTGGTTTGGCAGTATTGGTAGAGGGTCAGATGTCATGTTAGGGTGGTGGTTTGGCAGTAAGGGTAGAGGGTCAGATGTCATGTTAGGGTGGTTGGTTGGCAGGAAGGGTAGAGGGTCAGATGTCATGTTAGGGTGGTGGGTTGGCAGTATTGGTAGAGGGTCAGACGCCATGTTAGGGTGGTGGGTTGGCAGTATTGGTAGAGGGTCAGATGTCAGGTTAGGGTGGTGGGTTGGCAGTATTGGTAGAGGGTCAGATGTCATGTTAGGGTGGTGGGTTGGCAGTATTGGTAGAGGGTCAGATGTCAGGTTAGGGTTTTGGGTTGGCAGTAAGGGTAGAGGGTCAGATTTCAGGTTAGGGTTGTGGGTTGCCAGTATTGGTAGAGGGTCAGATGTCAGGTTAGGGTGGTGGGTTGGCAGTATTGGTAGAGGGTCAGATGTCAGGTTAGGGTGGTGGGTTGCCAGTATTGGTAGAGGGTCAGACGCCATGTTAGGGTGGTGGGTTGGCAGTATTGGTAGAGGGTCAGATGTCATGTTAGGGTGGTGGGTTGGCAGTATTGGTAGAGGGTCAGATGTCATGTGAGGGTGGTGGGTTGGCAGTATTGGTAGAGGGTCAGATGTCAGGTTAGGGTGGTGGGTTGGCAGTAAGGGTAGAGGGTCAGATGTCAGGTTAGGGTGGTGGGTTGCCAGTATTGGTAGAGGGTCAGATGTCAGGTTAGGGTGGTGGGTTGGCAGTATTGGTAGAGGGTCAGATGTCAGGTTAGGGTGGTGGGTTGGCAGTATTGGTAGAGGGTCAGACGCCATGTTAGGGTGGTGGGTTGGCAGTATTGGTAGAGGGTCAGATGTCATGTTAGGGTGGTGGGTTGGCAGTATTGGTAGAGGGTCAGATGTCAGGTTAGGGTGGTGGGTTGGCAGTAAGGGTAGAGGGTCAGATGTCAGGTTAGGGTGGTGGGTTGCCAGTATTGGTAGAGGGTCAGATGTCAGGTTAGGGTGGTGGGTTGGCAGTATTGGTAGAGGGTCAGACGTCAGGTTAGGGTGGTGGGTTGGCAGTATTGGTAGAGGGTCAGATGTCAGGTTAGGGTGGTGTGTTGGCAGTATTGGTAGAGGGTCAGATGTCATGTTAGGGTGGTGGGTTGGCAGTATTGGTAGAGGGTCAGATGTCATGTTAGGGTGGTGGGTTGGCAGTATTGGTAGAGGATCAGAAGTCATGTTAGGGTGGTGGGTTGGCAGTATTGGTAGAGGGTCAGATGTCAGGTTAGGGTGGTGGTTTGGCAGTATTGGTAGAGGGTCAGATGTCATGTTAGGGTGGTGGTTTGGCAGTAAGGGTAGAGGGTCAGATGTCAGGTTAGGGTGGTGGGTTGTCAGTAAGGGTAGAGGGTCAGATGTCAGGTTAGGGTGGTGGGTTGGCAGTAAGGGTAGAGGGTCAGATGTCAGGTTAGGGTGGTGGGTTGGCAGTAAGGGTAGAGGGTCAGATGTCAGGTTAGGGTGGTGGGTTGGCAGTAAGGGTAGAGGGTCAGATGTCATGTTAGGGTGGTGGGTTGGCAGTAAGGATAGAGGGTCAGATGTCATGTTAGGGTGGTGGGTTGGCAGTAAGGGTAGAGGGTCAGACACCATGTTAGGGTGGTGGGTTGGCAGTTAGGGTAGAGGGTCAGATTTCATGTTATGGTGGTGGGTTGGCAGTAAGGGTAGAGGGTCAGATGTCAGGTTAGGGTGGTGGGTTGTCAGTAAGGGTAGAGGGTCAGATGTCAGGTTAGGGTGGTGGGTTGGCAGTAAGGGTAGAGGGTCAGATGTCATGTTAGGGTGGTGGGTTTGCAGTATTGGTAGAGGGTCAGATGTCAGGTTAGGGTGGTGGGTTGGCAGTATTGGTAGAGGGTCACATGTCAGGTTAGGGTGGTGGTTTGGCAGTATTGGTAGAGGGTCAGATGTCAGGTTAGGGTGGTGGTTTGGCAGTATTGGTAGAGGGTCAGATGTCATGTTAGGGTGGTGGTTTGGCAGTAAGGGTAGAGGGTCAGATGTCATGTTAGGGTGGTTGGTTGGCAGGAAGGGTAGAGGGTCAGATGTCATGTTAGGGTGGTGGGTTGGCAGTATTGGTAGAGGGTCAGACGCCATGTTAGGGTGGTGGGTTGGCAGTATTGGTAGAGGGTCAGATGTCATGTTAGGGTGGTGGGTTGGCAGTATTGGTAGAGGGTCAGATGTCATGTTAGGGTGGTGGGTTGGCAGTATTGGTAGAGGGTCAGATGTCAGGTTAGGGTTTTGGGTTGGCAGTAAGGGTAGAGGGTCAGATGTCAGGTTAGGGTTGTGGGTTGCCAGTATTGGTAGAGGGTCAGATGTCAGGTTAGGGTGGTGGGTTGCCAGTATTGGTAGAGGGTCAGATGTCAGGTTAGGGTGGTGGGTTGGCAGTATTGGTAGAGGGTCAGATGTCAGGTTAGGGTGGTGGGTTGGCAGTATTGGTAGAGGGTCAGACGCCATGTTAGGGTGGTGGGTTGGCAGTATTGGTAGAGGGTCAGATGTCATGTTAGGGTGGTGGGTTGGCAGTATTGGTAGAGGGTCAGATGTCAGGTTAGGGTGGTGGGTTGGCAGTATTGGTAGAGGGTCAGATGTCAGGTTAGGGTGGTGGGTTGGCAGTAAGGGTAGAGGGTCAGATGTCAGGTTAGGGTGGTGGGTTGCCAGTATTGGTAGAGGGTCAGATGTCAGGTTAGGGTGGTGGGTTGGCAGTATTGGTAGAGGGTCAGACGTCAGGTTAGGGTGGTGGGTTGGCAGTATTGGTAGAGGGTCAGATGTCAGGTTAGGGTGGTGTGTTGGCAGTATTGGTAGAGGGTCAGATGTCATGTTAGGGTGGTGGGTTGGCAGTATTGGTAGAGGGTCAGATGTCATGTTAGGGTGGTGGGTTGGCAGTATTGGTAGAGGATCAGAAGTCATGTTAGGGTGGTGGGTTGGCAGTATTGGTAGAGGGTCAGATGTCAGGTTAGGGTGGTGGTTTGGCAGTATTGGTAGAGGGTCAGATGTCATGTTAGGGTGGTGGTTTGGCAGTAAGGGTAGAGGGTCAGATGTCATGTTAGGGTGGTGGGTTGGCAGTAAGGGTAGAGGGTCAGATGTCAGTTTAGGGTGGTGGTTTGGCAGGAAGGGTAGAGGGTCAGACGCCATGTTAGGGTGGTGGGTTGGCAGTATTGGTAGAGGGTCAGATGTCATGTTAGGGTGGTGGGTTGGCAGTATTGGTAGAGGGTCAGATGTCATGTTAGGGTGGTGGGTTGGCAGTATTGGTAGAGGGTCAGATGTCAGGTTAGGGTGGTGGGTTGGCAGTAAGAGTAGAGGGTCAGATGTCAGGTTAGGGTGGTGGGTTGCCAGTATTGGTAGAGGGTCAGATGTCAGGTTAGGGTGGTGGGTTGGCAGTATTGGGAGAGGGTCAGATGTCAGGTTAGGGTGGTGGGTTGGCAGTATTGGTAGAGGCTCAGATGTCAGGTTAGGGTGGTGGGTTGGCAGTAAGGGTAGAGGGTCAGATGTCAGTTTAGGGTGGTGGTTTGGCAGGAAGGGTAGAGGGTCAGATGTCATGTTAGGGTGGTGGGTTGGCAGTATTGGTAGAGGGTCAGATGTCATGTTAGGGTGGTGGGTTGGCAGTATTGGTAGAGGATCAGATGTCATGTTAGGGTGGTGGGTTGGCAGTATTGGTAGAGGGTCAGATGTCAGGTTAGGGTGGTGGGTTGGCAGTAAGGGTAGAGGGTCAGATGTCAGGTTAGGGTGGTGGGTTGGCAGTATTGGTAGAGGGTCAGATGTCAGGTTAGGGTGGTGGGTTGGCAGTAAGGGTATAGGGTCAGATGTCAGGTTAGGGTGGTGGGTTGGCAGTAAGGGTAGAGGGTCAGATGTCAGGTTATGGTGGTGGGTTGGCAGTATTGGTAGAGGGTCAGATGTCAGGTTAGGGTGATGGGTTGGCAGTATTGGTAGAGGGTCAGATGTCAGGTTAGGGTGGTGGGTTGGCAGTATTGGTAGAGGGTCATATGTCAGGTTAGGGTGGTGGGTTGGCAGTAAGGGTAGAGGGTCAGATTCATGTTAGGGTGGTGGGTTGGCAGTATTGGTAGAGGGTCAGATGTCAGGTTAGGGTGGTGGGTTGTCAGTAAGGGTAGAGGCTCAGATGTTAGGTTAGGGTGGTGGGTTGTCAGTAAGGGTAGAGGGTCAGATGTCAGGTTAGGGTGGTGGGTTGGCAGTAAGGGTAGAGGGTCAGATGTCATGTTAGGGTGGTGGGTTGGCAGTAAGGGTAGAGGGTCAGATGTCATGTTAGGGTGGTGGGTTGGCAGTAAGGGTAGAGGGTCAGGCACCATGTTAGGGTGGTGGGTTGGCAGTAAGGTTAGAGGGTCAGATGTCATGTTAGGGTGGTGGGTTGGCAGTAAGGGTAGAGGGTCAGATGTCAGGTTAGGGTGGTGGGTTGTCAGTAAGGGTAGAGGGTCAGATGTCAGGTTAGGGTGGTGGGTTGGCAGTAAGGGTAGAGGGCCAGATGTCATGTTAGGGTGGTGGGTTTGCAGTATTGGTAGAGGGTCAGATGTCAGGTTAGGGTGGTGGGTTGGCAGTATTGGTAGAGGGTCACATGACAGGTTAGGGAGGTGGTTTGGCAGTATTGGTAGAGGGTCAGATGTCAGGTTAGGGTGGTGGTTTGGCAGTATTGGTAGAGGGTCAGATGTCATGTTAGGGTGGTGGTTTGGCAGTAAGGGTAGAGGGTCAGATGTCCTGTTAGGGTGGTGGGTTGGCAGTAAGGGTAGAGGGTCAGATGTCATGTTAGGGTGGTGGGTTGGCAGTATTGGTAGAGGGTCAGACGCCATGTTAGGGTGGTGGGTTGGCAGTATTGGTAGAGGGTCAGATGTCATGTTAGGGTGGTGGGTTGGCAGTATTGGTAGAGGGTCAGATGTCAGGTTAGGGTGGTGGGTTGGCAGTAAGGGTAGAGGGTCAGATGTCAGGTTAGTGTGGTGGGTTGCCAGTATTGGTAGAGGGTCAGATGTCAGGTTAGGGTGGTGGGTTGGCAGTATTGGTAGAGGGTCAGATGTCAGGTTAGGGTGGTGGGTTGGCAGTATTGGTAGAGGGTCAGACGCCATGTTAGGGTGGTGGGTTGGCAGTATTGGTAGAGGGTCAGATGTCATGTTAGGGTGGTGGGTTGGCAGTATTGGTAGAGGGTCAGATGTCATGTTAGGGTGGTGGGTTGGCAGTATTCGTAGAGGGTCAGATGTCAGGTTAGGGTGGTGGGTTGGCAGTAAGGGTAGAGGGTCAGATGTCAGGTTAGGGTGGTGGGTTGCCAGTATTGGTAGAGGGTCAGATGTCAGGTTAGGGTGGTGGGTTGGCAGTATTGGTAGGGTCAGATGTCAGGTTAGGGTGGTGGGTTGGCAGTATTGGTAGAGGGTCAGACGCCATGTTAGGGTGGTGGGTTGGCAGTATTGGTAGAGGGTCAGATGTCAGGTTAGGGTGGTGGGTTGGCAGTATTGGTAGAGGGTCAGATGTCATGTTAGGGTGGTGGGTTGGCAGTATTGGTAGAGGGTCAGATGTCAGGTTAGGGTGATGGGTTGGCAGTAAGCGTAGAGGTTCAGATGTCAGGTTAGGGTGGTGGTTTGCCAGTATTGTTAGAGGGTCAGATGTCAGGTTAGGGTGGTGGGTTTTCAGTATTGGTAGAGGGTCAGATGTCAGGTTAGGGTGGTGGGTTGGCAGTATTGGTAGAGGGTCAGACGCCATGTTAGGGTGGTGGGTTGGCAGTATTGGTAGAGGGTCAGATGTCATGTTAGGGTGGTGGGTTGGCAGTATTGGTAGAGGGTCAGATGTCAGGTTAGGGTGGTGGGTTGGCAGTAAGGGTAGAGGGTCAGATGTCAGGTTAGGGTGGTGGGTTGCCAGTATTGGTAGAGGGTCAGATGTCAGGTTAGGGTGGTGGGTTGGCAGTATTGGTAGAGGGTCAGACGTCAGGTTAGGGTGGTGGGTTGGCAGTATTGGTAGAGGGTCAGATGTCAGGTTAGGGTGGTGTGTTGGCAGTATTGGTAGAGGGTCAGATGTCATGTTAGGGTGGTGGGTTGGCAGTATTGGTAGAGGGTCAGATGTCATGTTAGGGTGGTGGGTTGGCAGTATTGGTAGAGGATCAGAAGTCATGTTAGGGTGGTGGGTTGGCAGTATTGGTAGAGGGTCAGATGTCAGGTTAGGGTGGTGGTTTGGCAGTATTGGTAGAGGGTCAGATGTCATGTTAGGGTGGTGGTTTGGCAGTAAGGGTAGAGGGTCAGATGTCAGGTTAGGGTGGTGGGTTGTCAGTAAGGGTAGAGGGTCAGATGTCAGGTTAGGGTGGTGGGTTGGCAGTAAGGGTAGAGGGTCAGATGTCAGGTTAGGGTGGTGGGTTGGCAGTAAGGGTAGAGGGTCAGATGTCAGGTTAGGGTGGTGGGTTGGCAGTAAGGGTAGAGGGTCAGATGTCATGTTAGGGTGGTGGGTTGGCAGTAAGGATAGAGGGTCAGATGTCATGTTAGGGTGGTGGGTTGGCAGTAAGGGTAGAGGGTCAGACACCATGTTAGGGTGGTGGGTTGGCAGTTAGGGTAGAGGGTCAGATTTCATGTTATGGTGGTGGGTTGGCAGTAAGGGTAGAGGGTCAGATGTCAGGTTAGGGTGGTGGGTTGTCAGTAAGGGTAGAGGGTCAGATGTCAGGTTAGGGTGGTGGGTTGGCAGTAAGGGTAGAGGGTCAGATGTCATGTTAGGGTGGTGGGTTTGCAGTATTGGTAGAGGGTGCGATGTCAGGTTAGGGTGGTGGGTTGGCAGTAAGGGTAGAGTGTCAGACACCATGTTAGGGTGGTGGGTTGGCAGTAAGGGTAGAGGGTCAGACACCATGTTAGGGTGATGGGTTGGCAGTAAGGGTAGAGGGTCAGATGCCATGTTAGGGTGGTGGGTTGGCAGTAAGGGTAGAGGGTCAGATGCCATGTTATGGTGGTGGGTTGGCAGTAAGGGTAGAGGGTCAGATGTCATGTTAGGGTGGTGGTTTGGCAGTAAGGGTAGAGGGTCAGATGTCAGGTTAGGGTGGTGGGTTGTCAGTAAGGGTAGAGGGTCAGATGTCAGGTTAGGGTGGTGGGTTGGCAGTAAGGGTAGAGGGTCAGATGTCAGGTTAGGGTGGTGGGTTGTTAGTAAGGGTAGAGGGTCAGATGTCAGGTTAGGGTGGTGGGTTGTCAGTAAGGGTAGAGGGTCAGATGTCAGGTTAGGGTGGTGGGTTGGCAGTAAGGGTAGAGAGTCAGATGTCAGGTTAGGGTGGTGGGTTGGCAGTAAGGGTAGAGGGTCAGATGTCAGGTTAGGGTGGTGGGTTGGCAGTAAGGTTAGAGGGTCAGATGTCATGTTAGGGTGGTGGGTTGGCAGTAAGGGTAGAGGGTCAGATGTCATGTTAGGGTGGTGGGTTGGCAGTAAGGGTAGAGGGTCAGACACCATGTTAGGGTGGTGGGTTGGCAGTTAGGGTAGAGGGTCAGATGTCATGTTAGGGTGGTGGGTTGGCAGTAAGGGTAGAGGGTCAGATGTCAGGTTAGGGTGGTGGGTTGTCAGTAAGGGTAGAGGGTCAGATGTCAGGTTAGGGTGGTGGGTTGGCAGTAAGGGTAGAGGGTCAGATGTCATGTTAGGGTGGTGGGTTTGCAGTATTGGTAGAGGGTCAGATGTCAGGTTAGGGTGGTGGGTTGGCAGTATTGGTAGAGGGTCACATGTCAGGTTAGGGTGGTGGTTTGGCAGTATTGGTAGAGGGTCAGATGTCAGGTTAGGGTGGTGGTTTGGCAGTATTGGTAGAGGGTCAGATGTCAAGTTAGGGTGGTGGTTTGGCAGTAAGGGTAGAGGGTCAGATGTCATGTTAGGGTGGTGGGTTGGCAGGAAGGGTAGAGGGTCAGATGTCATGTTAGGGTGGTGGGTTGGCAGTATTGGTAGAGGGTCAGACGCCATGTTAGGGTGGTGGGTTGGCAGTATTGGTAGAGGGTCAGATGTCATGTTAGGGTGGTGGGTTGGCAGTAAGGGTAGAGGGTCAGATGTCAGGTTAGGGTGGTGGGTTGCCAGTATTGGTAGAGGGTCAGATGTCAGGTTAGGGTGGTGGGTTGGCAGTATTGGTAGAGGGTCAGATGTCAGGTTAGGGTGGTGGGTTGGCAGTATTGGTAGAGGGTCAGATGTCATGTTAGGGTGGTGGGTTGGCAGTATTGGTAGAGGGTCAGATGTCAGGTTATGGTGGTGGGTTGGCAGTAAGGGTAGAGGCTCAGATGTCAGGTTAGGGTGGTGGGTTGCCAGTATTGGTAGAGGGTCAGATGTCAGGTTAGGGTGGTGGGTTGGCAGTATTGGTAGAGGGTCCGATGTCAGGTTAGGGTGGTGGGTTGGCAGTAAGTGTAGAGTGTCAGACACCATGTTAGGGTGGTGGGTTGGCAGTAAGGGTAGAGGGTCAGACACCATGTTAGGGTGATGGGTTGGCAGTAAGGGTAGAGGGTCAGATGCCATGTTAGGGTGGTGGGTTGGCAGTAAGGGTAGAGGGTCAGATGCCATGTTATGGTGGTGGGTTGGCAGTAAGGGTAGAGGGTCAGATGTCATGTTAGGGTGGTGGTTTGGCAGTAAGGGTAGAGGGTCAGATGTCAGGTTAGGGTGGTGGGTTGTCAGTAAGGGTAGAGGGTCAGATGTCAGGTTAGGGTGGTGGGTTGGCAGTAAGGGTAGAGTGTCAGATGTCAGGTTAGGGTGGTGGGTTGTCAGTAAGGGTAGAGGGTCAGATGTCAGGTTAGGGTGGTGGGTTGTCAGTAAGGGTAGAGGGTCAGATGTCAGGTTAGGGTGGTGGGTTGGCAGTAAGGGTAGAGGGTCAGATGTCAGGTTAGGGTGGTGGGTTGGCAGTAAGGGTAGAGGGTCAGATGTCAGGTTAGGGTGGTGGGTTGGCAGTAAGGGTAGAGGGTCAGATGTCATGTTAGGGTGGTGTGTTGGCAGTAAGGGTAGAGGGTCAGATGTCATGTTAGGGTGGTGGGTTGGCAGTAAGGGTAGAGGGTCAGACACCATGTTAGGGTGGTGGGTTGGCAGTTAGGGTAGAGGGTCAGATGTCATGTTATGGTGGAGGGTTGGCAGTAAGGGTAGAGGGTCAGATGTCAGGTTAGGGTGGTGGGTTGTCAGTAAGGGTAGAGGGTCAGATGTCAGGTTAGGGTGGTGGGTTGGCAGTAAGGGTAGAGGGTCAGATGTCATGTTAGGGTGGTGGGTTGGCAGTATTGGTAGAGGGTCAGATGTCATGTTAGGGTGGTGGGTTGGCAGTATTGGTAGAGGATCAGATGTCATGTTAGGGTGGTGGGTTGGCAGTATTGGTAGAGGGTCAGATGTCAGGTTAGGGTGGTGGGTTGGCAGTAAGGGTAGAGGGTCAGATGTCAGGTTAGGGTGGTGGGTTGGCAGTAAGCGTAGAGGGTCAGATGTCAGGTTAGGGTGGTGGGTTGGCAGTATTGGTAGAGGGTCAGATGTCATGTTAGGGTGGTGGGTTGGCAGTATTGGTAGAGGGTCCGATGTCAGTTTGGGTGGTGGGTTGGCAGTAAGGGTAGAGTGTCAGACACCATGTTAGGGTGGTGGGTTGGCAGTAAGGGTAGAGGGTCAGATGTCAGGTTAGGGTGGTGGGTTGGCAGTAAGGGTAGAGGGTCAGATGTCAGGTTAGGGTGGTGGGTTGTCAGTAAGGGTAGAGGGTCAGATGTCATGTTAGGGTGGTGGGTTGTCAGTAAGGGTAGAGGGTCAGATGTCAGGTTAGGGTGGTGGGTTGGCAGTAAGGGTAGAGGGTCAGATGTCAGGTTAGGGTGGTGGGTTGTCAGTAAGGGTAGAGGGTCAGATGTCATGTTAGGGTGGTGGGTTGTCAGTAAGGGTAGAGGGTCAGATGTCAGGTTAGGGTGGTGGGTTGGCAGTATTGGTAGAGGGTCAGATGTCAGGTTAGGGTGGTGGGTTGGTAGTAAGGGTAGAGGGTCAGATGTCATTTTAGGGTGGTGGGTTGGCAGTATTGGTAGAGGGTCAGATGTCAGGTTAGGGTGGTAGATTGGCAGTATTGGTAGAGGGTCAGATGTGAGGTTAGGGTGGTGGTTTGGCAGTAAGGTTAGAGGGTCAGATGTCAGGTTAGGGTGGTGGGTTGGCAGTAAGGGTAGAGGGTCAGATGTCATGTTAGGGTGGTGGGTTTGCAGTATTGGTAGAGTGTCAGATGTCAGGTTAGGGTGGTGGGTTGGCAGTATTGGTAGAGGATCACATGTCAGGTTAGGGTGGTGGTTTGGCAGTATTGGTAGAGGGTCAGATGTCATGTTAGGGTGGTGGTTTGGCAGTATTGGTAGAGGGTCAGATGTCATGTTAGGGTGGTGGTTTGGCAGTAAGGGTAGAGGGTCAGATATCATGTTAGGGTGGTGGGTTGGCAGTAAGGGTAGAGGGTCAGATGTCATGTTAGGGTGGTGGGTTGGCAGTATTGGTAGAGGGTCAGACGCCATGTTAGGGTGGTGGGTTGGCAGTATTGGTAGAGGGTCAGATGTCATGTTAGGGTGGTGGGTTGGCAGTATTGGTAGAGGGTCAGATGTCATGTTAGGGTGGTGGGTTGGCAGTATTGGTAGAGGGTCAGATGTCAGGTTAGGGTGGTGGGTTGGCAGTAAGAGTAGAGGCTCAGATGTCAGGTTAGGGTGGTGGGTTGCCAGTATTGGTAGAGGGTCAGATGTCAGGTTAGGGTGGTGGGGTGGCAGTATTGGTAGAGGGTCAGATGTCAGGTTAGGGTGGTGGGTTGGCAGTATTGGTAGAGGGTCAGATGTCAGGTTAGTGTGGTGGGTTGGCAGTATTGGTAGAGGGTCAGATGTCAGGTTAGGGTGGTGGGTTGGCAGTAAGGGTAGAGGGTCAGACACCATGTTAGGGTGGTGGGTTGTCAGTAAGGGTAGAGGCTCAGATGTCAGGTTAGGGTGGTGGGTTGGCAGTAAGGGTAGAGGGTCAGATGTCAGGTTAGGGTGGTGGGTTGTCAGTAAGGGTAGAGGCTCAGATGTCATGTTAGGGTGGTGGGTTGTCAGTAAGGGTAGAGGGTCAGATGTCAGGTTAGGGTGGTGGGTTGGCAGTAAGGGTAGAGGATCAGATGTCAGGTTAGGGTGGTGGGTTGGCAGTAAGGGTAGAGGGTCAGATGTCAGGTTAGGGTGGTGGGTTGGCAGTAAGGGTAGAGGGTCAGATGTCATGTTAGGGTGGTGGGTTGGCAGTAAGGGTAGAGGGTCAGACACCATGTTAGGGTGGTGGGTTGGCAGTAAGGGTATAGGGTCAGATGTCATGTTAGGGTGGTGGGTTGGCAGTAACGGTAGAGGGTCAGATGTCAGGTTAGGGTGGTGGGTTGTCAGTAAGGGTAGAGGGTCAGATGTCAGGTTAGGGTGGTGGGTTGGCAGTAAGGGTAGAGGGTCAGATGTCATGTTAGGGTGGTGGGTTTGCAGTATTGGTAGAGGGTCAGATGTCAGGTTAGGGTGGTGGGTTGGCAGTATTGGTAGAGGGTCACATGTCAGGTTAGGGAGGTGGTTTGGCAATATTGGTAGAGGGTCAGATGTCAGGTTAGGGTGGTGGTTTGGCAGTATTGGTAGATGGTCAGATGTCATGTTAGGGTGGTGGTTTGGCAGTAAGGGTAGAGGGTCAGATGTCATGTTAGGGTGGTGGGTTGGCAGTAAGGGTAGAGGGTCAGATGTCATGTTAGGGTGGTGGGTTGGCAGTATTGGTAGAGGGTCAGACACCATGTTAGGGTGGTGGGTTGGCAGTATTGGTAGAGGGTCAGATGTCATGTTAGGGTGGTGGGTTGGCAGTATTGGTAGAGGGTCAGATGTCATGTTAGGGTGGTGGGTTGGCAGTATTGGTAGAGGGTCAGATGTCAGGTTAGGGTGGTGGTTTGGCAGTAAGGGTAGAGGGTCAGATGTCAGGTTAGTGTGGTGGGTTGCCAGTATTGGTAGAGGGTCATATGTCAGGTTAGGGTGGTGGGTTGGCAGTATTGGTAGAGGGTCAGATGTCAGGTTAGGGTGGTGGGTTGGCAGTATTGCTAGAGGGTCAGACGCCATGTTAGGGTGGTGGGTTGGCAGTATTGGTAGAGGGTCAGATGTCATGTTAGGGTGGTGGGTTGGCAGTATTGGTAGAGGGTCAGATGTCATGTTAGGGTGGTGGGTTGGCAGTATTGGTAGAGGGTCAGATGTCAGGTTAGGGTGGTGGGTTGGCAGTAAGGGTAGAGGGTCAGATGTCAGGTTAGGGTGGTGGGTTGCCAGTATTGGTAGAGGGTCAGATGTCAGGTTAGGGTGGTGGGTTGGCAGTATTGGTAGAGGGTCAGATGTCAGGTTAGGGTGGTGGGTTGGCAGTATTGGTAGAGGGTCAGACGCCATGTTAGGGTGGTGGGTTGGCAGTATTGGTAGAGGGTCAGATGTCATGTTAGGGTGGTGGGTTGGCAGTATTGGTAGAGGGTCAGATGTCATGTTAGGGTGGTGGGTTGGCAGTATTGGTAGAGGGTCAGATGTCAGGTTAGGGTGGTGGGTTGGCAGTAAGGGTAGAGGGTCAGATGTCAGGTTAGGGTGGTGGGTTGGCAGTATTGGTAGAGGGTCAGATGTCAGGTTAGGGTGGTGGGTTGGCAGTAAGGGTAGAGTGTCAGATGTCAGGTTAGGGTGGTGGGTTGGCAGTATTGGTAGAGGGTCAGATGTCATGTTAGGGTGGTGGGTTGGCAGTATTGGTAGCGGATCAGATGTCATGTTAGGGTGGTGGGTTGGCAGTATTGGTAGAGGGTCAGATGTCAGGTTAGGGTGGTGGGTTGGCAGTAAGGGTAGAGGGTCAGATGTCAGGTTAGGGTGGTGGGTTGGCAGTAAGGGTAGAGGGTCAGATGTCAGGTTAGGGTGGTGGGTTGGCAGTATTGGTAGAGGGTCAGATGTCAGGCTAGGGTGGTGGGTTGGCAGTATTGGTAGAGGGTCAGATGTCAGGTTAGGGTGGTGGGTTGGCAGTATTGGTAGAGGGTCAGATGTCAGGTTAGGGTGGTGGGTTGGCAGTAAGGGTAGAGGGTCAGACACCATGTTAGGGTGGTGGGTTGGCAGTAAGGGTAGAGGGTCAGACACCATGTTAGGGTGATGGGTTGGCAGTATTGGTAGAGGGTCAGATGCCATGTTAGCGTGGTGGGTTTGCAGTAAGGGTAGAGGGTCAGTTGTCATGTTAGGGTGGTGGTTTGGCAGTAAGGGTAGAGGCTCAGATGTCAGGTTAGGGTGGTGGGTTGGCAGTAAGGGTAGAGGGTCAGACACCATGTTAGGGTGGTGGGTTGTCAGTAAGGGTAGAGGGTCAGATGTCAGGTTAGGGTGGTGGGTTGGCAGTAAGGGTAGAGTGTCAGATGTCAGGTTAGGGTGGTGGGTTGTCAGTAAGGGTAGAGGGTCAGATGTCAGGTTAGGGTGGTGGGTTGTCAGTAAGGGTAGAGGGTCAGATGTCAGGTTAGGGTGGTGGGTTGGCAGTAAGGGTAGAGGGTCAGATGTCAGGTTAGGGTGGTGGGTTGGCAGTAAGGGTAGAGGGTCAGATGTCATGTTAGGGTGGTGGGTTGGCAGTAAGGGTAGAGGGTCAGATGTCATGTTAGGGTGGTGGGTTGGCAGTAAGGGTAGAGGGTCAGACACCATGTTAGGGTGGTGGGTTGGCAGTAAGGGTAGAGGGTCAGATGTCATGTTAGGGTGGTGGGTTGGCAGTAAGGGTAGAGGGTCAGATGTCAGGTTAGGGTGGTGGGTTGGCAGTAAGGGTAGAGGGTCAGATGTCAGGTTAGGGTGGTGGGTTGGCAGTATTGGTAGAGGGTCAGATGTCAGGTTAGGGTGGTGGGTTGGCAGTATTGGTAGAGGGTCAGATGCCATGTTAGGGTGGTGGGTTGGCAGTATTGGTAGAGGGTCAGATGTCAGGTTAGGGTGGTGGATTGGCAGTATTGGTAGAGGGTCAGATGTCAGGTTAGGGTGGTGGGTTGCCAGTATTGGTAGAGGGTCAGATGTCAGGTTAGGGTGGTGGGTT
Source organism: Eledone cirrhosa (assembly GCA_964016885.1). Lineage (NCBI taxonomy): Eukaryota > Metazoa > Mollusca > Cephalopoda > Octopoda > Eledonidae > Eledone > Eledone cirrhosa. Next base: position 29,499,695 of record OZ024762.1, read on the forward strand.
GGCAGTATTGGTAGAGGGTCAGATGTCAGGTTAGGGTGGTGGGTTGGTAGTAAGGGTAGAGGGTCAGATGTCATGTTAGGGTGGTGGGTTGGCAGTATTGGTAGAGGGTCAGATGTCATGCTAGGGTGGTGGGTTGGCAGTAAGGGTAGAGGGTCAGATGTCAGGTTAGGGTGGTGGGTTGGCAGTATTGGTAGAGAGTCAGATGTCAGGTTAGGGTGTTGGGTTGGTAGTAAGGGTAGAGGGTCAGATGTCAGGTTAGGGTGGTGGGTTGGCAGTATTGGTAGAGGGTCAGATGTCATGTTAGGGTGGTGGGTTGGCAGTACTGGTAGAGGGTCAGATGTCAGGTTAGGGTGGTGGTTTGGCAGTAAGGGTAGAGGATCAGATGTCAGCTTAGGGTGGTGGGTTGGCAGTATTGGTAGAGGGTCAGATGTCAGGTTAGGGTGGTGGGTTGGCAGTATTGGTAGAGGGTCAGATGTCAGGTTAGGGTGGTGGGTTGGCAGTAAGGGTAGAGGGTCAGATGTCAGGTTAGGGTGGTGGGTTGGCAGTATTGGTAGAGGGTCAGATGTCAGGTTAGGGTAGTGGGTTGGCAGTATTGGTAGAGGGTCAGATGCCATGTTAGGGTGGTGGGTTGGCAGTAAAGGTAGAGGGTCAGATGTCATGTTAGGGTGGTAGATTGGCAGTATTGGTAGAGGGTCAGATGTCAGGTTAGGGTGGTGGGTTGGCAGTATTGGTAGAGGGTCAGATGTCAGGTTAGGGTGGTGGGTTGGCAGTATTGGTAGAGGGTCAGATGTCAGGTTAGGGTGGTGGTTTGGCAGTATTGGTAGAGGGTCAGATGTCATGTTAGGGTGGTGGGTTGGCAGTATTGGTAGAGGATCAGATGTCATGTTAGGGTGGTGGGTTGGCAGTATTGGTAGAGGGTCAGATGTCAGGTTAGGGTGGTGGGTTGGCAGTAAGGGTAGAGGGTCAGATGTCAGTTTAGGGTGGTGGGTTGCCAGTATTGGTAGAGGGTCAGATGTCAGGTTAGGGTGGTGGGTTGGCAGTAAGGGTAGAGGGTCAGATGTCAGGTTAGGGTGGTGGGTTGGCAGTAAGGGTAGAGGGTCAGATGTCAGGTTAGGGTGGTGGGTTGGCAGTATTGGTAGAGGGTCAGATGTCAGGTTAGGGTGGTGGGTTGGCAGTATTGGTAGAGGGTCAGATGTCAGGTTAGGGTGGTGGGTTGGCAGTATTGGTAGAGGGTCAGATGTCAGGTTATGGTGGTGGGTTGGCAGTAAGGGTAGAGGGTCAGACACCATGTTAGGGTGGTGGGTTGGCAGTAAGGGTAGAGGGTCAGACACCATGTTAGGGTGATGGGTTGGCAGTAAGGGTAGAGGGTCAGATGCCATGTTAGGGTGGTGGGTTGGCAGTAAGGGTAGAGGGTCAGATGCCATGTTAGGGTGGTGGGTTGGCAGTAAGGGTAGAGGGTCAGATGTCATGTTAGGGTGGTGGGTTGGCAGTAAGGGTAGAGGGTCAGATGTCAAGTTAGGGTGGTGGGTTGGCAGTAAGGGTAGAGGGTCAGACACCATGTTAGGGTGGTGGGTTGGCAGTAAGGTAGAGGGTCAGATGTCATGTTAGGGTGGTGGGTTGGCAGTAAGGGTAGAGGGTCAGATGTCAGGTTAGAGTGGTGGGTTGGCAGTAAGGGTAGAGGGTCAGATGTCAGGTTAGGGTGGTGGGTTGGCAGTATTGGTAGAGGGTCAGATGTCAGGTTAGGGTGGTGGGTTGGCAGTATTGGTAGAGGGTCAGATGCCATGTTAGGGTGGTGGGTTGGCAGTATTGGTAGAGGGTCAGATGTCAGGTTAGGGTGGTGGATTGGCAGTATTGGTAGAGGGTCAGATGTCAGGTTAGGGTGGTGGGTTGGCAGTATTGGTAGAGGGTCAGATGTCAGGTTAGGGTGGTGGGTTGGCAGTATTGGTAGAGGGTCAGATGTCAGGTTAGGGTGGTGGGTTGGTACTAAGGGTAGAGGGTCAGATGTCATGTTAGGGTGGTGGGTTGGCAGTATTGGTAGAGGGTCAGATGTCATGCTAGGGTGGTGGGTTGGCAGTAAGGGTAGAGGGTCAGATGTCAGGTTAGGGTGGTGGGTTGGCAGTATTGGTAGAGGGTCAGATGTCAGGTTAGGGTGTTGGGTTGGTAGTAAGGGTAGAGGGTCAGATGTCAGGTTAGGGTGGTGGGTTGGCAGTATTGGTAGAGGGTCAGATGTCATGTTAGGGTGGTGGGTTGGCAGTATTGGTAGAGGGTCAGATGTCAGGTTAGGGTGGTGGGTTGGCAGTATTGGTAGGGGGTCAGATGTCAGGTTAGGGTGGTGGGTTGGCAGTAAGGGTAGAGGGTCAGACACCATGTTAGGGTGGTGGGTTGGCAGTAAGGGTAGAGGGTCAGACACCATGTTAGGGTGATGGGTTGGCAGTAAGGGTAGAGGGTCAGATGTCAGGTTAGGGTGGTGGGTTGGCAGTATTGGTAGAGGGTCAGATGTCAGGTTAGGGTGGTGGGTTGGCAGTATTGGTAGAGGGTCAGATGCCATGTTAGGGTGTTGGGTTGGCAGTAAGGGTAGAGGGTCAGATGTCATGTTAGGGTGGTAGATTGGCAGTATTGGTAGAGGGTCAGATGTCAGGTTAGGGTGGTGGGTTGGCAGTATTGGTAGAGGGTCAGATATCAGGTTAGGGTGGTGGGTTGGCAGTATTGGTAGAGGGTCAGATGTCAGGTTAGGGTGGTGGGTTGGCAGTATTGGTAGAGGGTCAGATGTCATGTTAGGGTGGTGGGTTGGCAGTATTGGTAGAGGATCAGATGTCATGTTAGGGTGGTGGGTTGGCAGTATTGGTAGAGGGTCAGATGTCAGGTTAGGGTGGTGGGTTGGCAGTAAGGGTAGAGGGTCAGATGTCAGGTTAGGGTGGTGGGTTGCCAGTATTGGTAGAGGGTCAGATGTCAGGTTAGGGTGGTGGGTTGGCAGTAAGGGTAGAGGGTCAGATGTCAGGTTAGGGTGGTGGGTTGGCAGTAAGGGTAGAGGGTCAGATGTCAGGTTAGGGTGTTGGGTTGGCAGTATTGGTAGAGGGTCAGATGTCAGGTTAGGGTGGTGGGTTGGCAGTATTGGTAGAGGGTCAGATGTCAGGTTAGGGTGGTGGGTTGGCAGTAAGGGTAGAGGGTCAGACACCATGTTAGGGTGGTGGGTTGGCGGTAAGGGTAGAGGGTCAGACACCATGTTAGGGTGATGGGTTGGCATTAAGGGTAGAGGGTCAGATGCCATGTTAGGGTGGTGGGTTGGCAGTAAGGGTAGAGGGTCAGATGCCATGTTAGGGTGGTGGGTTGGCAGTAAGGGTAGAGGGTCAGATGTCATGTTAGGGTGGTGGTTTGGCAGTAAGGGTAGAGGGTCAGATGTCAGGTTAGGGTGGTGGGTTGTCAGTAAGGGTAGAGGGTCAGATGTCAGGTTAGGGTGGTGGGTTGGCAGTAAGGGTAGAGGGTCAGATGTCAGATTAGGGTGGTGGGTTGTCAGTAAGGGTAGAGGGTCAGATGTCAGGTTAGGGTGGTGGGTTGTCAGTAAGGGTAGAGGGTCAGATGTCAGGTTAGGGTGGTGGGTTGGCAGTAAGGGTAGAGGGTCAGATGTCAGGTTAGGGTGGTGGGTTGGCAGTAAGGGTAGAGGGTCAGATGTCATGTTAGGGTGGTGGGTTGGCAGTAAGGGTAGAGGGTCAGATGTCATGTTAGGGTGGTGGGTTGGCAGTAAGGCTAGAGGGTCAGACACCATGTTAGGGTGGTGGGTTGGCAGTAAGGGTAGAGGGTCAGATGTCATGTTAGGGTGGTGGGTTGTTAGTAAGGGTAGAGGGTCAGATGTCAGGTTAGGGTGGTGGGTTGGCAGTAAGGGTAGAGGGTCAGATGTCAGGTTAGGGTGGTGGGTTGTCAGTAAGGGTAGAGGGTCAGATGTCATGTTAGGGTGGTGGGTTGTCAGTAAGGGTAGAGGGTCAGATGTCAGGTTAGGGTGGTGGGTTGGCAGTAAGGGTAGAGGGTCAGATGTCAGGTTAGGGTGGTGGGTTGGCAGTAAGGGTAGAGGGTCAGATGTCAGGTTAGGGTGGTGGGTTGTCAGTAAGGGTAGAGGGTCAGATGTCAGGTTAGGGTGGTGGGTTGTCAGTAAGGGTAGAGGGTCAGATGTCAGGTTAGGGTGGTGGGTTGGCAGTAAGGGTAGAGGGTCAGATGTCAGGTTAGGGTGGTGGGTTGGCAGTAAGGGTAGAGGGTCAGATGACATGTTAGGGTGGTGTGTTGGCAGTAAGGGTAGAGGGTCAGATGTCATGTTAGGGTGGTGGGTTGGCAGTAAGGGTAGAGGGTCAGACACCATGTTAGGGTGGTGGGTTGGCAGTAAGGGTAGAGGGTCAGATGTCATGTTAGGGTGGTGGGTTGTCAGTAAGGGTAGAGGGTCAGATGTCAGGTTAGGGTGGTGGGTTGGCAGTAAGGGTAGAGGGTCAGATGTCAGGTTAGGGTGGTGGGTTGTCAGTAAGGGTAGAGGGTCAGATGTCATGTTAGGGTGGTGGGTTGTCAGTAAGGGTAGAGGGTCAGATGTCAGGTTAGGGTGGTGGGTTGGCAGTAAGGGTAGAGGGTCAGATGTCAGGTTAGGGTTGTGGGTTGGCAGTAAGGGTAGAGGGTCAGATGTCAGGTTAGGGTGGTGGGTTGGCAGTAAGGGTAGAGGGTCAGATGTCAGGTTAGGGTGGTGGGTTGGCAGTATTGGTAGAGGGTCAGATGTCAGGTTAGGGTGGTGGGTTGGCAGTATTGGTAGAGGGTCAGATGTCAGGTTAGGGTGGTGGGTTGAACGTATTGGTAGAGGGTCAGATGTCAGGTTAGGGTGGTGGGTTGGCAGTAAGGGTAGAGGGTCAGAAACCATGTTAGGGTGGTGGGTTGGCAGTAAGGGTAGAGGGTCAGACACCATGTTAGGGTGATGGGTTGGCAGAAAGGGTAGAGAGTCAGATGCCATGTTAGGGTGGTGGGTTGGCAGTAAGGGTAGAGGGTCAGATGTCATGTTAGGGTGGTGGTTTGGCAGTAAGGGTAGAGGGTCAGATGTCAGGTTAGGGTGGTGGGTTGTCAGTAAGGGTAGAGGGTCAGATGTCAGGTTAGGGTGGTGGGTTGGCAGTAAGGGTAGAGGGTCAGATGTCAGGTTAGGGTGGTGGGTTGGCAGTAAGGGTAGAGGGTCAGATGTCAGGTTAGGGTGGTGGGTTGTCAGTAAAGGTAGAGGGTCAGATGTCAGGTTAGGGTGGTGGGTTGGCAGTAAGGGTAGAGGGTCAGATGTCAGGTTAGGGTGGTGGGTTGGCAGTAAGGGTAGAGGGTCAGATGTCATGTTAGGGTGGTGGGTTGGCAGTAAGGGTAGAGGGTCAGATGTCATGTTAGGGTGGTGGGTTGGCAGTAAGGGTAGAGGGTCAGACACCATGTTAGGGTGGTGGGTTGGCAGTAAGTGTAGAAGTTCAGATGTCATGTTAGGGTGGTGGGTTGGCTGTAAGGGTAGAGGGTCAGATGTCAGGTTAGGGTGGTGGGTTGTCAGTAAGGGTAGAGGGTCAGATGTCAGGTTAGGGTGGTGGGTTGGCAGTAAGGGTAGAGGGTCAGATGTCAGGTTAGGGTGGTGGGTTGTCAGTAAGGGTAGAGGGTCAGATGTCAGGTTAGGGTGGTGGGTTGTCAGTAAGGAGAGAGGGTCAGATGTCAGGTTAGGGTGGTGGGTTGGCAGTAAGGGTAGAGGGTCAGATGTCAGGTTAGGGTGGTGGGTGTGCAGTATTGGTAGAGGGTCAGATGTCAGGTTAGGGTGGTGGGTTGGCAGTATTGGTAGAGGGTCAGATGCCATGTTAGGGTGGTGTGTTGGCAGTATTGGTAGAGGGTCAGATGTCAGGTTAGGGTGGTGGATTGGCAGTATTGGTAGAGGGTCAGATGTCATGTTAGGGTGGTGGGTTGGCAGTATTGGTAGAGGGTCAGATGTCAGGTTAGGGTGGTGGGTTAGCAGTATTGGTAGAGGGTCAGATGTCAGGTTAGGGTGGTGGGTTGGTAGTAAGGGTAGAGGGTCAGATGTCATGTTAGGGTGGTGGGTTGGCAGTATTGGTAGAGGGTCAGATGTCATGCTAGGGTGGTGGGTTGGCAGTAAGGGTAGAGGGTCAGATGTCAGGTTAGGGTGGTGGGTTGGCAGTATTGGTTAGAGGGTCAGATGTCAGGTTAGGGTGGTGGGTTGGTAGTAAGGGTAGAGGGTCAGATGTCAGGTTAGGCTGGTGGGTTGGCAGTATTGGTAGAGGGTCAGATGTCATGTTAGGGTGGTGGGTTGGCAGTAAGGGTAGAGGGTCCGATGTCATGTTAGGGTGGTGGGTTGGCAGTAAGGGTAGAGGGTCAGACACCATGTTAGGGTGGTGGGTTGGCAGTAAGGGTAGAGGGTCAGATGTCATGTTAGGGTGGTGGGTTGTCAGTAAGGGTAGAGGGTCAGATGTCAGGTTAGGGTGGTGGGTTGGCAGTAAGGGTAGAGGGTCAGATGTCATGTTAGGGTGGTGGGTTTGCAATATTGGTAGAGGGTCAGATGTCAGGTTAGGGTGGTGGGTTGGCAGTATTGGTAGAGGGTCAGATGTCAGGTTAGGGAGGTGGTTTGGCAATATTGGTAGAGGGTCAGATGTCAGGTTAGGGTGGTGGTTTGGCAGTATTGGTAGAGGTTCAGATGTCATGTTAGGGTGGTGGTTTGGCAGTAAGGGTAGAGGGTCAGATGTCATGTTAGGGTGGTGGGTTGGCAGTAAGGGTAGAGGGTCAGATGTCATGTTAGGGTGGTGGGTTGGCAGTATTGGTAGAGGGTCAGACGCCATGTTAGGATGGTGGGTTGGCAGTATTGGTAGAGGGTCAGATGTCATGTTAGGGTGGTGGGTTGGCAGTATTGGTAGAGGGTCAGATGTCATGTTAGGGTGGTGGGTTGGCAGTATTGGTAGAGGGTCAGATGTCAGGTTAGGGTGGTGGGTTGGCAGTAAGGGTAGAGGGTCAGATGTCAGGTTAGTGTGGTGGGTTGCCAGTATTGGTAGAGGGTCAGATGTCAGGTTAGGGTGGTGGGTTGGCAGTATTGGTAGAGGGTCAGATGTCAGGTTAGGGTGGTGGGTTGGCAGTATTGGTAGAGGGTCAGACGCCATGTTAGGGTGGTGGGTTGGCAGTATTGGTAGAGGGTCAGATGTCAGGTTAGGGTGGTGGGTTGGCAGTAAGGGTAGAGGGTCAGATGTCAGGTTAGGGTGGTGGGTTGGCAGTAAGGGTAGAGGGTCAGATGTCAGGTTAGGGTGGTGGGTTGGCAGTATTGGTAGAGGGTCAGATGTCAGGTTAGGGTGGTGGGTTGGCAGTATTGGTAGAGGGTCAGATGTCAGGTTAGGGTGGTGGGTTGGCAGTATTGGTAGAGGGTCAGATGTCATGTTAGGGTGGTGGGTTGGCAGTAAGGGTAGAGGGTCAGACAACATGTTAGGGTGGTGGGTTGGCGGTAAGGGTAGAGGGTCAGACACCATGTTAGGGTGATGGGTTGGCAGTAAGGGTAGAGGGTCAGATGCCATGTTAGGGTGGTGGGTTGGCAGTAAGGGTAGAGGGTCAGATGCCATGTTAGGGTGGTGGGTTGGCAGTAAGGGTAGAGGGTCAGATGTCATGTTAGGGTGGTGGTTTGGCAGTAAGGGTAGAGGGTCAGATATCAGGTTAGGGTGGTGGGTTGTCAGTAACGGTAGAGGGTCAGTTGTCAGGTTAGGGTGGTGGGTTGGCAGTAAGGGTAGAGGGTCAGATGTCAGGTTAGGGTGGTGGGTTGTCAGTAAGGGTAGAGGGTCAGATGTCAGGTTAGGGTGGTGGGTTGTCAGTAAGGGTAGAGGGTCAGATGTCAGGTTAGGGTGGTGGGTTGGCAGTAAGGGTAGAGGGTCAGATGTCAGGTTAGGGTGGTGGGTTGGCAGTAAGGTTAGAGGGTCAGATGTCATGTTAGGGTGGTGGGTTGGCAGTAAGGGTAGAGTGTCAGATGTCATGTTAGGATGGTGGGTTGGCAGTAAGGGTAGAGGGTCAGACACCATGTTAGGGTGGTGGGTTGGCAGTAAGGGTAGAGGGTCAGATGTCATGTTAGGGTGGTGGGTTGGCAGTAAGGGTAGAGGGTCAGATGTCAGGTTAGGGTGGTGGGTTGTCAGTAAGGGTAGAGGGTCAGATGTCAGGTTAGGGTGGTGGGTTGGCAGTAAGGGTAGAGGGTCAGATGTCAGGTTAGGGTGGTGGGTTGTCAGTAAGGGTAGAGGGTCAGATGTCATGTTAGGGTGGTGGGTTGTCAGTAAGGGTAGAGGGTCAGATGTCAGGTTAGGGTGGTGGGTTGGCAGTAAGGGTAGAGGGTCAGATGTCAGGTTAGGGTTGTGGGTTGGCAGTAAGGGTAGAGGGTCAGATGTCAGGTTAGGGTGGTGGGTTGGCAGTAAGGGTAGAGGGTCAGACACCATGTTAGGGTGGTGGGTTGGCAGTATTGGTAGAGGGTCAGATGTCAGGTTAGGGTGGTGGGTTGGCAGTATTGGTAGAGGGTCAGATGTCAGGCTAGGGTGGTGGGTTGAACGTATTGGTAGAGGGTCAGATGTCAGGTTAGGGTGGTGGGTTGGCAGTAAGGGTAGAGGGTCAGACACCATGTTAGGGTGGTGGGTTGGTAGTAAGGGTAGAGGGTCAGACACCATGTTAGGGTGATGGGTTGGCAGTAAGGGTAGAGGGTCAGATGCCATGTTAGGGTGGTGGGTTGGCAGTAAGTGTAGAGGGTCAGATGCCATGTTAGGGTGGTGGGTTGGCAGTAAGGGTAGAGGGTCAGATGTCATGTTAGGGTGGTGGTTTGGCAGTAAGGGTAGAGGGTCAGATGTCAGGTTAGGGTGGTGGGTTGTCAGTAAGGGTAGAGGGTCAGATGTCAGGTTAGGGTGGTGGGTTGGCAGTAAGGGTAGAGGGTCAGATGTCAGGTTAGGGTGGTGGGTTGGCAGTAAGGGTAGAGGGTCAGATGTCAGGTTAGGGTGGTGGGTTGTCAGTAAGGGTAGAGGGTCAGATGTCAGGTTAGGGTGGTGGGTTGGCAGTAAGGGTAGAGGGTCAGATGTCAGGTTAGGGTGGTGGGTTGGCAGTAAGGGTAGAGGGTCAGATGTCATGTTAGGGTGGTGGGTTGGCAGTAAGGGTAGAGGGTCAGATGTAATGTTAGGGTGGTGGGTTGGCAGTAAGGGTAGAGGGTCAGACACCATGTTAGGGTGGTGGGTTGGCAGTAAGTGTAGAAGTTCAGATGTCATGTTAGGGTGGTGGGTTGGCAGTAAGGGTAGAGGGTCAGATGTCAGGTTAGGGTGGTGGGTTGTCAGTAAGGGTAGAGGGTCAGATGTCAGGTTAGGGTGGTGGGTTGGCAGTAAGGGTAGAGGGTCAGATGTCAGGTTAGGGTGGTGGGTTGTCAGTAAGGGTAGAGGGTCAGATGTCAGGTTAGGGTGGTGGGTTGTCAGTAAGGGTAGAGGGTCAGATGTCAGGTTAGGGTGGTGGGTTGGCAGTAAGGGTAGAGGGTCAGATGTCAGGTTAGGGTGGTGGGTTGGCAGTATTGGTAGAGGGTCAGATGTCAGGTTAGGGTGGTGGGTTGGCAGTATTGGTAGAGGGTCAGATGCCATGTTAGGGTGGTGTGTTGGCAGTATTGGTAGAGGGTCAGATGTCAGGTTAGGGTGGTGGATTGGCAGTATTGGTAGAGGGTCAGATATCATGTTAGGGTGGTGGGTTGGCAGTATTGGTAGAGGGTCAGATGTCAGGTTAGGGTGGTGGGTTGGCAGTATTGGTAGAGGGTCAGATGTCAGGTTAGGGTGGTGGGTTGGTAGTAAGGGTAGAGGGTCAGATGTCATGTTAGGGTGGTGGGTTGGCAGTATTGGTAGAGGGTCAGATGTCATGCTAGGGTGGTGGGTTGGCAGTAAGGGTAGAGGGTCAGATGTCAGGTTAGGGTGGTGGGTTGGCAGTATTGGTTAGAGGGTCAGATGTCAGGTTAGGGTGGTGGGTTGGTAGTAAGGGTAGAGGGTCAGATGTCAGGTTAGGGTGGTGGGTTGGCAGTATTGGTAGAGGGTCAGATGTCATGTTAGGGTGGTGGGTTTGCAATATTGGTAGAGGGTCAGATGTCAGGTTAGGGTGGTGGGTTGGCAGTATTGGTAGAGGGTCAGATGTCAGGTTAGGGAGGTGGTTTGGCAATATTGGTAGAGGGTCAGATGTCAGGTTAGGGTGGTGGTTTGGCAGTATTGGTAGAGGGTCAGATGTCATGTTAGGGTGGTGGTTTGGCAGTAAGGGTAGAGGGTCAGATGTCATGTTAGGGTGGTGGGTTGGCAGTAAGGGTAGAGGGTCAGATGTCATGTTAGGGTGGTGGGTTGGCAGTATTGGTAGAGGGTCAGACGCCATGTTAGGGTGGTGGGTTGGCAGTATTGCTAGAGGGTCAGATGTCATGTTAGGGTGGTGGGTTGGCAGTATTGGTAGAGGGTCAGATGTCATGTTAGGGTGGTGGGTTGGCAGTATTGGTAGAGGGTTAGATGTCAGGTTAGGGTGGTGGGTTGGCAGTAAGGGTAGAGGGTCAGATGTCAGGTTAGTGTGGTGGGTTGCCAGTATTGGTAGAGGGTCAGATGTCAGGTTAGGGTGGTGGGTTGGCAGTATTGGTAGAGGGTCAGATGTCAGGTTAGGGTGGTGGGTTGACAGTATTGGTAGAGGGTCAGACGCCATGTTAGGGTGGTGGGTTGGCAGTATTGGTAGAGGGTCAGATGTCAGGTTAGGGTGGTGGGTTGGCAGTAAGGGTAGAGGGTCAGATGTCAGGTTAGGGTGGTGGGTTGGCAGTAAGGGTAGAGGGTCAGATGTCAGGTTAGGGTGGTGGGTTGGCAGTATTGGTAGAGGGTCAGATGTCAGGTTAGGGTGGTGGGTTGGCAGTATTGGTAGAGGGTCAGATGTCAGGTTAGGGTGGTGGGTTGGCAGTATTGGTAGAAGGTCAGATGTCAGGTTAGGGTGGTGGGTTGGCAGTAAGGGTAGAGGGTCAGACACCATGTTAGGGTGGTGGGTTGGCGGTAAGGGTAGAGGGTCAGACACCATGTTAGGGTGATGGGTTGGCTGTAAGGGTAGAGGGTCAGATGCCATGTTAGGGTGGTGGGTTGGCAGTAAGGGTAGAGGGTCAGATGCCATGTTAGGGTGGTGGGTTGGCAGTAAGGGTAGAGGGTCAGATGTCATGTTAGGGTGGTGGTTTGGCAGTAAGGGTAGAGGGTCAGATGTCAGGTTAGGGTGCTGGGTTGTCAGTAACGGTAGAGGGTCAAATGTCAGGTTAGGGTGGTGGGTTGGCAGTAAGGGTAGAGGGTCAGATGTCAGGTTAGGGTGGTGGGTTGTCAGTAAGGGTAGAGGGTCAGATGTCAGGTTAGGGTGGTGGGTTGTCAGTAAGGGTAGAGGGTCAGATGTCAGGTTAGGGTGGTGGGTTGGCAGTAAGGGTAGAGGGTCAGATGTCAGGTTAGGGTGGTGGGTTGGCAGTAAGGGTAGAGGGTCAGATGTCATGTTAGGGTGGTGGGTTGGCAGTAAGGGTAGAGGGTCAGACACCATGTTAGGGTGGTGGGTTGGCAGTAAGGGTAGAGGGTCAGATGTCATGTTAGGGTGGTGGGTTGGCAGTAAGGGTAGAGGGTCAGATGTCAGGTTAGGGTGGTGGGTTGTCAGTAAGGGTAGAGGGTCAGATGTCAGGTTAGGGTGGTGGGTTGGCAGTAAGGGTAGAGGGTCAGATGTCAGGTTAGGGTGGTGGGTTGTCAGTAAGGGTAGAGGGTCAGATGTCATGTTAGGGTGGTGGGTTGTCAGTAAGGGTAGACGGTCACATGTCAGGTTAGGGTGGTGGGTTGGCAGTAAGGGTAGAGGGTCAGATTTCAGGTTAGGGTTGTGGGTTGGCAGTAAGGGTAGAGGGTCAGATGTCAGGTTAGGGTGGTGGGTTGGCAGTAAGGGTAGAGGGTCAGACACCATGTTAGGGTGGTGGGTTGGCAGTATTGGTAGAGGGTCAGATGTCAGGTTAGGGTGGTGGGTTGGCAGTATTGGTAGAGGGTCAGATGTCAGGCTACGGTGGTGGGTTGAACGTATTGGTAGAGGGTCAGATGTCAGGTTAGGGTGGTGGGTTGGCAGTAAGGGTAGAGGGTCAGACACCATGTTAGGGTGGTGGGTTGGCAGTAAGGGTAGAGGGTCAGACACCATGTTAGGGTGATGGGTTGGCAGTAAGGGTAGAGGGTCAGATGCCATGTTAGGGTGGTGGGTTGGCAGTAAGTGTAGAGGGTCAGATGCCATGTTAGGGTGGTGGGTTGGCAGTAAGGGTAGAGGGTCAGATGTCATGTTAGGGTGGTGGTTTGGCAGTAAGGGTAGAGGGTCAGATGTCAGGTTAGGGTGGTGGGTTGTCAGTAAGGGTAGAGGGTCAGATGTCAGGTTAGGGTGGTGGATTGGCAGTAAGGGTAGAGGGTCAGATGTCAGGTTAGGGTGGTGGGTTGTCAGTAAGGGTAGAGGGTCAGATGTCAGGTTAGGGTGGTGGGTTGTCAGTAAGGATAGAGGGTCAGATGTCATGTTAGGGTGGTGGTTTGGCAGTAAGGGTAGAGGGTCAGATGTCAGGTTAGGGTGGTGGGTTGTCAGTAAGGGTAGAGGGTCAGATGTCAGGTTAGGGTGGTGGATTGGCAGTAAGGGTAGAGGGTCAGATGTCAGGTTAGGGTGGTGGGTTGGCAGTAAGTGTAGAGGGTCAGATGTCAGGTTAGGGTGGTGGGTTGGCAGTAAGGGTAGAGGGTCAGATGTCATGTTAGGGTGGTGGGTTGGCAGTAAGGGTAGAGGGTCAGATGTCATGTTAGGGTGGTGGGTTGGCAGTAAGGGTAGAGGGTCAGACACCATGTTAGGGTGGTGGGTTGGCAGTAAGTGTAGAAGTTCAGATGTCATGTTAGGGTGGTGGGTTGGCAGTAAGGGTAGAGGGTCAGATGTCAGGTTAGGGTGGTGGCTTGTCAGTAAGGGTAGAGGGTCAGATGTCAGGTTAGGGTGGTGGGTTGGCATTAAGGGTAGAGGGTCAGATGTCAGGTTAGGGTGGTGGGTTGTCAGTAAGGGTAGAGGGTCAGATGTCAGGTTAGGGTGGTGGGTTGTCAGTAAGGGTAGAGGGTCAGATGTCAGGTTAGGGTGGTGGGTTGGCAGTAAGGGTAGAGGGTCAGATGTCAGGTTAGGGTGGTGGGTTGGCAGTATTGGTAGAGGGTCAGATGTCAGGTTAGGGTGGTGGGTTGGCAGTATTGGTAGAGGGTCAGATGCCATGTTAGGGTGGTGTGTTGGCAGTATTGGTAGAGGGTCAGATGTCAGGTTAGGGTGGTGGATTGGCAGTATTGGTAGAGGGTCAGATGTCATGTTAGGGTGGTGGGTTGGCAGTATTGGTAGAGGGTCAGATGTCAGGTTAGGGTGGTGGGTTGGCAGTATTGGTAGAGGGTCAGATGTCAGGTTAGGGTGGTGGGTTGGTAGTAAGGGTAGAGGGTCAGATGTCATGTTAGGGTGGTGGGTTGGCAGTATTGGTAGAGGGTCAGATGTCATGCTAGGGTGGTGGGTTGGCAGTAAGGGTAGAGGGTCAGATGTCAGGTTAGGGTGGTGGGTTGGCCGTATTGGTTAGAGGGTCAGATGTCAGGTTAGGGTGGTGGGTTGGTAGTAAGGGTAGAGGGTCAGATGTCAGGTTAGGGTGGTGGGTTGGCAGTATTGGTAGAGGGTCAGATGTCATGTTAGGGTGGTGGGTTTGCAATATTGGTAGAGGGTCAGATGTCAGGTTAGGGTGGTGGGTTGGCAGTATTGGTAGAGGGTCAGATGTCAGGTTAGGGAGGTGGTTTGGCAATATTGGTAGAGGGTCAGATGTCAGGTTAGGGTGGTGGTTTGGCAGTATTGGTAGAGGGTCAGATGTCATGTTAGGGTGGTGGTTTGGCAGTAAGGGTAGAGGGTCAGATGTCATGTTAGGGTGGTGGGTTGGCAGTAAGGGTAGAGGGTCAGATGTCATGTTAGGGTGGTGGGTTGGCAGTATTGGTAGAGGGTCAGACGCCATGTTATGGTGGTGGGTTGGCAGTATTGGTAGAGGGTCAGATGTCATGTTAGGGTGGTGGGTTGGCAGTATTGGTAGAGGGTCAGATGTCATGTTAGGGTGGTGGGTTGGCAGTATTGGTAGAGGGTCAGATGTCAGGTTAGGGTGGTGGGTTGGCAGTAAGGGTAGAGGGTCAGATGTCAGGTTAGTGTGGTGGGTTGCCAGTATTGGTAGAGGGTCAGATGTCAGGTTAGGGTGGTGGGTTGGCAGTATTGGTAGAGGGTTAGATGTCAGGTTAGGGTGGTGGGTTGGCAGTATTGGTAGAGGGTCAGACGCCATGTTAGGGTGGTGGGTTGGCAGTATTGGTAGAGGGTCAGATGTCAGGTTAGGGTGGTGGGTTGGCAGTAAGGGTAGAGGGTCAGATGTCAGGTTAGGGTGGTGGGTTGGCAGTAAGGGTAGAGGGTCAGATGTCAGGTTAGGGTGGTGGGTTGGCAGTATTGGTAGAGGGTCAGATGTCAGGTTAGGGTGGTGGGTTGGCAGTATTGGTAGAGGGTCAGATGTCAGGTTAGGGTGGTGGATTTGCAGTATTGGTAGAGGGTCAGATGTCAGGTTAGGGTGGTGGGTTGGCAGTAAGGGTAGAGGGTCAGACACCATGTTAGGGGGGTGGGTTGGCGGTAAGGGTAGAGGGTCAGACACCATGTTAGGGTGATGGGTTGGCTGTAAGGGTAGAGGGTCAGATGCCATGTTAGGGTGGTGGGTTGGCAGTAAGGGTAGAGGGTCAGATGCCATGTTAGGGTGGTGGGTTGGCAGTAAGGGTAGAGGGTCAGATGTCATGTTAGGGTGGTGGTTTGGCAGTAAGGGTAGAGGGTCAGATGTCAGGTTAGGGTGCTGGGTTGTCAGTAACGGTAGAGGGTCAAATGTCAGGTTAGGGTGGTGGGTTGGCAGTAAGGGTAGAGGGTCAGATGTCAGGTTAGGGTGGTGGGTTGTCAGTAAGGGTAGAGGGTCAGATGTCAGGTTAGGGTGGTGGGTTGTCAGTAAGGGTAGAGGGTCAGATGTCAGGTTAGGGTGGTGGGTTAGCAGTAAGGGTAGAGGGTCAGATGTCAGGTTAGGGTGGTGGGTTGGCAGTAAGGGTAGAGGGTCAGATGTCATGTTAGGGTGGTGGGTTGGCAGTAAGGGTAGAGGGTCAGACACCATGTTAGGGTGGTGGGTTGGCAGTAAGGGTAGAGGGTCAGATGTCATGTTAGGGTGGTGGGTTGGCAGTAAGGGTAGAGGGTCAGATGTCAGGTTAGGGTGGTGGGTTGTCAGTAAGGGTAGAGGGTCAGATGTCAGGTTAGGGTGGTGGGTTGGCAGTAAGGGTAGAGGGTCAGATGTCAGGTTAGGGTGGTGGGTTGTCAGTAAGGGTAGAGGGTCAGATGTCATGTTAGGGTGGTGGGTTGTCAGTAAGGGTAGACGGTCACATGTCAGGTTAGGGTGGTGGGTTGGCAGTAAGGGTAGAGGGTCAGATTTCAGGTTAGGGTTGTGGGTTGGCAGTAAGGGTAGAGGGTCAGATGTCAGGTTAGGGTGGTGGGTTGGCAGTAAGGGTAGAGGGTCAGACACCATGTTAGGGTGGTGGGTTGGCAGTATTGGTAGAGGGTCAGATGTCAGGTTAGGGTGGTGGGTTGGCAGTATTGGTAGAGGGTCAGATGTCAGGCTACGGTGGTGGGTTGAACGTATTGGTAGAGGGTCAGATGTCAGGTTAGGGTGGTGGGTTGGCAGTAAGGGTAGAGGGTCAGACACCATGTTAGGGTGGTGGGTTGGCAGTAAGGGTAGAGGGTCAGACACCATGTTAGGGTGATGGGTTGGCAGTAAGGGTAGAGGGTCAGATGCCATGTTAGGGTGGTGGGTTGGCAGTAAGTGTAGAGGGTCAGATGCCATGTTAGGGTGGTGGGTTGGCAGTAAGGGTAGAGGGTCAGATGTCATGTTAGGGTGGTGGTTTGGCAGTAAGGGTAGAGGGTCAGATGTCAGGTTAGGGTGGTGGGTTGTCAGTAAGGGTAGAGGGTCAGATGTCAGGTTAGGGTGGTGGATTGGCAGTAAGGGTAGAGGGTCAGATGTCAGGTTAGGGTGGTGGGTTGTCAGTAAGGGTAGAGGGTCAGATGTCAGGTTAGGGTGGTGGGTTGTCAGTAAGGATAGAGGGTCAGATGTCATGTTAGGGTGGTGGTTTGGCAGTAAGGGTAGAGGGTCAGATGTCAGGTTAGGGTGGTGGGTTGTCAGTAAGGGTAGAGGGTCAGATGTCAGGTTAGGGTGGTGGATTGGCAGTAAGGGTAGAGGGTCAGATGTCAGGTTAGGGTGGTGGGTTGGCAGTAAGTGTAGAGGGTCAGATGTCAGGTTAGGGTGGTGGGTTGGCAGTAAGGGTAGAGGGTCAGATGTCATGTTAGGGTGGTGGGTTGGCAGTAAGGGTAGAGGGTCAGATGTCATGTTAGGGTGGTGGGTTGGCAGTAAGGGTAGAGGGTCAGACACCATGTTAGGGTGGTGGGTTGGCAGTAAGTGTAGAAGTTCAGATGTCATGTTAGGGTGGTGGGTTGGCAGTAAGGGTAGAGGGTCAGATGTCAGGTTAGGGTGGTGGCTTGTCAGTAAGGGTAGAGGGTCAGATGTCAGGTTAGGGTGGTGGGTTGGCATTAAGGGTAGAGGGTCAGATGTCAGGTTAGGGTGGTGGGTTGTCAGTAAGGGTAGAGGGTCAGATGTCAGGTTAGGGTGGTGGGTTGTCAGTAAGGGTAGAGGGTCAGATGTCAGGTTAGGGTGGTGGGTTGGCAGTAAGGGTAGAGGGTCAGATGTCAGGTTAGGGTGGTGGGTTGGCAGTATTGGTAGAGGGTCAGATGTCAGGTTAGGGTGGTGTTTGGCAGTATTGGTAGAGGGTCAGATGCCATGTTAGGGTGGTGTGTTGGCAGTATTGGTAGAGGGTCAGATGTCAGGTTAGGGTGGTGGATTGGCAGTATTGGTAGAGGGTCAGATGTCATGTTAGGGTGGTGGGTTGGCAGTATTGGTAGAGGGTCAGATGTCAGGTTAGGGTGGTGGGTTGGCAGTATTGGTAGAGGGTCAGATGTCAGGTTAGGGTGGTGGGTTGGTAGTAAGGGTAGAGGGTCAGATGTCATGTTAGGGTGGTGGGTTGGCAGTATTGGTAGAGGGTCAGATGTCATGCTAGGGTGGTGGGTTGGCAGTAAGGGTAGAGGGTCAGATGTCAGGTTAGGGTGGTGGGTTGGCCGTATTGGTTAGAGGGTCAGATGTCAGGTTAGGGTGGTGGGTTGGTAGTAAGGGTAGAGGGTCAGATGTCAGATTAGGGTGGTGGGTTGGCAGTATTGGTAGAGGGTCAGATGTCATGTTAGGGTGGTGGGTTTGCAATATTGGTAGAGGGTCAGATGTCAGGTTAGGGTGGTGGGTTGGCAGTATTGGTAGAGGGTCAGATGTCAGGTTAGGGAGGTGGTTTGGCAATATTGGTAGAGGGTCAGATGTCAGGTTAGGGTGGTGGTTTGGCAGTATTGGTAGAGGGTCAGATGTCATGTTAGGGTGGTGGTTTGGCAGTAAGGGTAGAGGGTCAGATGTCATGTTAGGGTGGTGGGTTGGCAGTAAGGGTAGAGGGTCAGATGTCATGTTAGGGTGGTGGGTTGGCAGTATTGGTAGAGGGTCAGACGCCATGTTATGGTGGTGGGTTGGCAGTATTGGTAGAGGGTCAGATGTCATGTTAGGGTGGTGGGTTGGCAGTATTGGTAGAGGGTCAGATGTCATGTTAGGGTGGTGGGTTGGCAGTATTGGTAGAGGGTCAGATGTCAGGTTAGGGTGGTGGGTTGGCAGTAAGGGTAGAGGGTCAGATGTCAGGTTAGTGTGGTGGGTTGCCAGTATTGGTAGAGGGTCAGATGTCAGGTTAGGGTGGTGGGTTGGCAGTATTGGTAGAGGGTTAGATGTCAGGTTAGGGTGGTGGGTTGGCAGTATTGGTAGAGGGTCAGACGCCATGTTAGGGTGGTGGGTTGGCAGTATTGGTAGAGGGTCAGATGTCAGGTTAGGGTGGTGGGTTGGCAGTAAGGGTAGAGGGTCAGATGTCAGGTTAGGGTGGTGGGTTGGCAGTAAGGGTAGAGGGTCAGATGTCAGGTTAGGGTGGTGGGTTGGCAGTATTGGTAGAGGGTCAGATGTCAGGTTAGGGTGGTGGGTTGGCAGTATTGGTAGAGGGTCAGATGTCAGGTTAGGGTGGTGGATTTGCAGTATTGGTAGAGGGTCAGATGTCAGGTTAGGGTGGTGGGTTGGCAGTAAGGGTAGAGGGTCAGACACCATGTTAGGGGGGTGGGTTGGCGGTAAGGGTAGAGGGTCAGACACCATGTTAGGGTGATGGGTTGGCAGTAAGGGTAGAGGGTCAGATGCCATGTTAGGGTGGTGGGTTGGCAGTAAGGGTAGAGGGTCAGATGCCATGTTTGGGTGGTGGGTTGGCAGTAAGGGTAGAGGGTCAGATGTCATGTTAGGGTGGTGGTTTGGCAGTAAGGGTAGAGGGTCAGATGTCAGGTTAGGGTGGTGGGTTGTCAGTAAGGGTAGAGGGTCAGATGTCAGGTTAGGGTGGTGGGTTGGCAGTAAGGGTAGAGGGTCAGATGTCAGGTTAGGGTGGTGGGTTGTCAGTAAGGGTAGAGGGTCAGATGTCAGGTTAGGGTGGTGGGTTGTCAGTAAGGGTAGAGGGTCAGATGTCAGGTTAGGGTGGTGGGTTGGCAGTAAGGGTAGAGGGTCAGATGTCAGGTTAGGGTGGTGGGTTGGCAGTAAGGGTAGAGGGTCAGATGTCATGTTAGGGTGGTGGGTTGGCAGTAAGGGTAGAGGGTCAGATGTCATGTTAGGGTGGTGGGTTGTCAGTAAGGGTAGAGGGTCAGATGTCAGGTTAGGGTGGTGGGTTGGCAGTAAGGGTAGAGGGTCAGATGTCAGGTTAGGGTGGTGGGTTGTCAGTAAGGGTAGAGGGTCAGATGTCAGGTTAGGGTGGTGGGTTGGCAGTAAGGGTAGAGGGTCAGATGTCAGGTTAGGGTGGTGGGTTGGCAGTAAGGGTAGAGGGTCAGATGTCATGTTAGGGTGGTGGGTTGGCAGTAAGGGTAGAGGGTCAGATGTCATGTTAGAGTGGTGGGTTGGCAGTAAGGGTAGAGGGTCAGACACCATGTTAGGGTGGTGGGTTGGCAGTAAGGGTAGAGGGTCAGATGTCATGTTAGGGTGGTGGGTTGGCAGTAAGGGTAGAGGGTCAGATGTCGGGTTAGGGTGGTGGGTTGTCAGTAAGGGTAGAGGGTCAGATGTCAGGTTAGGGTGGTGGGTTGGCAGTAAGGGTAGAGAGTCAGATGTCAGGTTAGGGTGGTGGGTTGGCAGTAAGGGTAGAGGGTCAGATGTCAGGTTAGGGTGGTGGGTTGGCAGTAAGGGTAGAGGGTCAGATGTTAGGTTAGGGTGATGGGTTGGCAGTATTGGTAGAGGGTCAGATGTCAGGTTAGGGTGGTGGGTTGGCAGTATTGGTAGAGGGTCAGATGTCAGGTTAGGGTGGTGGGTTGAACGTATTGGTAGAGGGTCAGATGTCAGGTTAGGGTGGTGGGTTGGCAGTAAGGGTAGAGGGTCAGACAACATGTTAGGGTGGTGGGTTGGCGGTAAGGGTAGAGGGTCAGACACCATGTTAGGGTGATGGGTTGGCAGTAAGGGTAGAGGGTCAGATGCCATGTTAGGGTGGTGGGTTGGCAGTAAGGGTAGAGGGTCAGATGCCATGTTAGGGTGGTGGGTTGGCAGTAAGGGTAGAGGGTCAGATGTCATGTTAGGGTGGTGGTTTGGCAGTAAGGGTAGAGGGTCAGATATCAGGTTAGGGTGGTGGGTTGTCAGTAACGGTAGAGGGTCAGTTGTCAGGTTAGGGTGGTGGGTTGGCAGTAAGGGTAGAGGGTCAGATGTCAGGTTAGGGTGGTGGGTTGTCAGTAAGGGTAGAGGGTCAGATGTCAGGTTAGGGTGGTGGGTTGTCAGTAAGGGTAGAGGGTCAGATGTCAGGTTAGGGTGGTGGGTTGGCAGTAAGGGTAGAGGGTCAGATGTCAGGTTAGGGTGGTGGGTTGGCAGTAAGGTTAGAGGGTCAGATGTCATGTTAGGGTGGTGGGTTGGCAGTAAGGGTAGAGTGTCAGATGTCATGTTAGGATGGTGGGTTGGCAGTAAGGGTAGAGGGTCAGACACCATGTTAGGGTGGTGGGTTGGCAGTAAGGGTAGAGGGTCAGATGTCATGTTAGGGTGGTGGGTTGGCAGTAAGGGTAGAGGGTCAGATGTCAGGTTAGGGTGGTGGGTTGTCAGTAAGGGTAGAGGGTCAGATGTCAGGTTAGGGTGGTGGGTTGGCAGTAAGGGTAGAGGGTCAGATGTCAGGTTAGGGTGGTGGGTTGTCAGTAAGGGTAGAGGGTCAGATGTCAGGTTAGGGTGGTGGGTTGTCAGTAAGGGTAGAGGGTCAGATGTCAGGTTAGGGTGGTGGGTTGGCAGTAAGGGTAGAGGGTCAGATGTCAGGTTAGGGTTGTGGGTTGGCAGTAAGGGTAGAGGGTCAGATGTCAGGTTAGGGTGGTGGGTTGGCAGTAAGGGTAGAGGGTCAGACACCATGGTAGGGTGGTGGGTTGGCAGTATTGGTAGAGGGTCAGATGTCAGGTTAGGGTGGTGGGTTGGCAGTTTTGGTAGAGGGTCAGATGTCAGGCTAGGGTGGTGGGTTGAACGTATTGGTAGAGGGTCAGATGTCAGGTTAGGGTGGTGGGTTGGCAGTAAGGGTAGAGGGTCAGACACCATGTTAGGGTGGTGGGTTGGTAGTAAGGGTAGAGGGTCAGACACCATGTTAGGGTGATGGGTTGGCAGTAAGGGTAGAGGGTCAGATGCCATGTTAGGGTGGTGGGTTGGCAGTAAGTGTAGAGGGTCAGATGCCATGTTAGGGTGGTGGGTTGGCAGTAAGGGTAGAGGGTCAGATGTCATGTTAGGGTGGTGGTTTGGCAGTAAGGGTAGAGGGTCAGATGTCAGGTTAGGGTGGTGGGTTGTCAGTAAGGGTAGAGGGTCAGATGTCAGGTTAGGGTGGTGGGTTGGCAGTAAGGGTAGAGGGTCAGATGTCAGGTTAGGGTGGTGGGTTGGCAGTAAGGGTAGAGGGTCAGATGTCAGGTTAGGGTGGTGGGTTGTCAGTAAGGGTAGAGGGTCAGATGTCAGGTTAGGGTGGTGGGTTGGCAGTAAGGGTAGAGGGTCAGATGTCAGGTTAGGGTGGTGGGTTGGCAGTAAGGGTAGAGGGTCAGATGTCATGTTAGGGTGGTGGGTTGGCAGTAAGGGTAGAGGGTCAGATGTAATGTTAGGGTGGTGGGTTGGCAGTAAGGGTAGAGGGTCAGACACCATGTTAGGGTGGTGGGTTGGCAGTAAGTGTAGAAGTTCAGATGTCATGTTAGGGTGGTGGGTTGGCAGTAAGGGTAGAGGGTCAGATGTCAGGTTAGGGTGGTGGGTTGTCAGTAAGGGTAGAGGGTCAGATGTCAGGTTAGGGTGGTGGGTTGGCAGTAAGGGTAGAGGGTCAGATGTCAGGTTAGGGTGGTGGGTTGTCAGTAAGGGTAGAGGGTCAGATGTCAGGTTAGGGTGGTGGGTTGTCAGTAAGGGTAGAGGGTCAGATGTCAGGTTAGGGTGGTGGGTTGGCAGTAAGGGTAGAGGGTCAGATGTCAGGTTAGGGTGGTGGGTTGGCAGTATTGGTAGAGGGTCAGATGTCAGGTTAGGGTGGTGGGTTGGCAGTATTGGTAGAGGGTCAGATGCCATGTTAGGGTGGTGTGTTGGCAGTATTGGTAGAGGGTCAGATGTCAGGTTAGGGTGGTGGATTGGCAGTATTGGTAGAGGGTCAGATATCATGTTAGGGTGGTGGGTTGGCAGTATTGGTAGAGGGTCAGATGTCAGGTTAGGGTGGTGGGTTGGCAGTATTGGTAGAGGGTCAGATGTCAGGTTAGGGTGGTGGGTTGGTAGTAAGGGTAGAGGGTCAGATGTCATGTTAGGGTGGTGGGTTGGCAGTATTGGTAGAGGGTCAGATGTCATGCTAGGGTGGTGGGTTGGCAGTAAGGGTAGAGGGTCAGATGTCAGGTTAGGGTGGTGGGTTGGCAGTATTGGTTAGAGGGTCAGATGTCAGGTTAGGGTGGTGGGTTGGTAGTAAGGGTAGAGGGTCAGATGTCAGGTTAGGGTGGTGGGTTGGCAGTATTGGTAGAGGGTCAGATGTCATGTTAGGGTGGTGGGTTTGCAATATTGGTAGAGGGTCAGATGTCAGGTTAGGGTGGTGGGTTGGCAGTATTGGTAGAGGGTCAGATGTCAGGTTAGGGAGGTGGTTTGGCAATATTGGTAGAGGGTCAGATGTCAGGTTAGGGTGGTGGTTTGGCAGTATTGGTAGAGCGTCAGATGTCATGTTAGGGTGGTGGTTTGGCAGTAAGGGTAGAGGGTCAGATGTCATGTTAGGGTGGTGGGTTGGCAGTAAGGGTAGAGGGTCAGATGTCATGTTAGGGTGGTGGGTTGGCAGTATTGGTAGAGGGTCAGACGCCATGTTAGGGTGGTGGGTTGGCAGTATTGCTAGAGGGTCAGATGTCATGTTAGGGTGGTGGGTTGGCAGTATTGGTAGAGGGTCAGATGTCATGTTAGGGTGGTGGGTTGGCAGTATTGGTAGAGGGTTAGATGTCAGGTTAGGGTGGTGGGTTGGCAGTAAGGGTAGAGGGTCAGATGTCAGGTTAGTGTGGTGGGTTGCCAGTATTGGTAGAGGGTCAGATGTCAGGTTAGGGTGGTGGGTTGGCAGTATTGGTAGAGGGTCAGATGTCAGGTTAGGGTGGTGGGTTGACAGTATTGGTAGAGGGTCAGACGCCATGTTAGGGTGGTGGGTTGGCAGTATTGGTAGAGGGTCAGATGTCAGGTTAGGGTGGTGGGTTGGCAGTAAGGGTAGAGGGTCAGATGTCAGGTTAGGGTGGTGGGTTGGCAGTAAGGGTAGAGGGTCAGATGTCAGGTTAGGGTGGTGGGTTGGCAGTATTGGTAGAGGGTCAGATTTCAGGTTAGGGTGGTGGGTTGGCAGTATTGGTAGAGGGTCAGATGTCAGGTTAGGGTGGTGGGTTGGCAGTATTGGTAGAAGGTCAGATGTCAGGTTAGGGTGGTGGGTTGGCAGTAAGGGTAGAGGGTCAGACACCATGTTAGGGTGGTGGGTTGGCGGTAAGGGTAGAGGGTCAGACACCATGTTAGGGTGATGGGTTGGCTGTAAGGGTAGAGGGTCAGATGCCATGTTAGGGTGGTGGGTTGGCAGTAAGGGTAGAGGGTCAGATGCCATGTTAGGGTGGTGGGTTGGCAGTAAGGGTAGAGGGTCAGATGTCATGTTAGGGTGGTGGTTTGGCAGTAAGGGTAGAGGGTCAGATGTCAGGTTAGGGTGCTGGGTTGTCAGTAACGGTAGAGGGTCAAATGTCAGGTTAGGGTGGTGGGTTGGCAGTAAGGGTAGAGGGTCAGATGTCAGGTTAGGGTGGTGGGTTGTCAGTAAGGGTAGAGGGTCAGATGTCAGGTTAGGGTGGTGGGTTGTCAGTAAGGGTAGAGGGTCAGATGTCAGGTTAGGGTGGTGGGTTGGCAGTAAGGGTAGAGGGTCAGATGTCAGGTTAGGGTGGTGGGTTGGCAGTAAGGGTAGAGGGTCAGATGTCATGTTAGGGTGGTGGGTTGGCAGTAAGGGTAGAGGGTCAGACACCATGTTAGGGTGGTGGGTTGGCAGTAAGGGTAGAGGGTCAGATGTCATGTTAGGGTGGTGGGTTGGCAGTAAGGGTAGAGGGTCAGATGTCAGGTTAGGGTGGTGGGTTGTCAGTAAGGGTAGAGGGTCAGATGTCAGGTTAGGGTGGTGGGTTGGCAGTAAGGGTAGAGGGTCAGATGTCAGGTTAGGGTGGTGGGTTGTCAGTAAGGGTAGAGGGTCAGATGTCATGTTAGGGTGGTGGGTTGTCAGTAAGGGTAGACGGTCACATGTCAGGTTAGGGTGGTGGGTTGGCAGTAAGGGTAGAGGGTCAGATTTCAGGTTAGGGTTGTGGGTTGGCAGTAAGGGTAGAGGGTCAGATGTCAGGTTAGGGTGGTGGGTTGGCAGTAAGGGTAGAGGGTCAGACACCATGTTAGGGTGGTGGGTTGGCAGTATTGGTAGAGGGTCAGATGTCAGGTTAGGGTGGTGGGTTGGCAGTATTGGTAGAGGGTCAGATGTCAGGCTACGGTGGTGGGTTGAACGTATTGGTAGAGGGTCAGATGTCAGGTTAGGGTGGTGGGTTGGCAGTAAGGGTAGAGGGTCAGACACCATGTTAGGGTGGTGGGTTGGCAGTAAGGGTAGAGGGTCAGACACCATGTTAGGGTGATGGGTTGGCAGTAAGGGTAGAGGGTCAGATGCCATGTTAGGGTGGTGGGTTGGCAGTAAGTGTAGAGGGTCAGATGCCATGTTAGGGTGGTGGGTTGGCAGTAAGGGTAGAGGGTCAGATGTCATGTTAGGGTGGTGGTTTGGCAGTAAGGGTAGAGGGTCAGATGTCAGGTTAGGGTGGTGGGTTGTCAGTAAGGGTAGAGGGTCAGATGTCAGGTTAGGGTGGTGGATTGGCAGTAAGGGTAGAGGGTCAGATGTCAGGTTAGGGTGGTGGGTTGTCAGTAAGGGTAGAGGGTCAGATGTCAGGTTAGGGTGGTGGGTTGTCAGTAAGGATAGAGGGTCAGATGTCATGTTAGGGTGGTGGTTTGGCAGTAAGGGTAGAGGGTCAGATGTCAGGTTAGGGTGGTGGGTTGTCAGTAAGGGTAGAGGGTCAGATGTCAGGTTAGGGTGGTGGATTGGCAGTAAGGGTAGAGGGTCAGATGTCAGGTTAGGGTGGTGGGTTGGCAGTAAGTGTAGAGGGTCAGATGTCAGGTTAGGGTGGTGGGTTGGCAGTAAGGGTAGAGGGTCAGATGTCATGTTAGGGTGGTGGGTTGGCAGTAAGGGTAGAGGGTCAGATGTCATGTTAGGGTGGTGGGTTGGCAGTAAGGGTAGAGGGTCAGACACCATGTTAGGGTGGTGGGTTGGCAGTAAGTGTAGAAGTTCAGATGTCATGTTAGGGTGGTGGGTTGGCAGTAAGGGTAGAGGGTCAGATGTCAGGTTAGGGTGGTGGCTTGTCAGTAAGGGTAGAGGGTCAGATGTCAGGTTAGGGTGGTGGGTTGGCATTAAGGGTAGAGGGTCAGATGTCAGGTTAGGGTGGTGGGTTGTCAGTAAGGGTAGAGGGTCAGATGTCAGGTTAGGGTGGTGGGTTGTCAGTAAGGGTAGAGGGTCAGATGTCAGGTTAGGGTGGTGGGTTGGCAGTAAGGGTAGAGGGTCAGATGTCAGGTTAGGGTGGTGGGTTGGCAGTATTGGTAGAGGGTCAGATGTCAGGTTAGGGTGGTGGGTTGGCAGTATTGGTAGAGGGTCAGATGCCATGTTAGGGTGGTGTGTTGGCAGTATTGGTAGAGGGTCAGATGTCAGGTTAGGGTGGTGGATTGGCAGTATTGGTAGAGGGTCAGATGTCATGTTAGGGTGGTGGGTTGGCAGTATTGGTAGAGGGTCAGATGTCAGGTTAGGGTGGTGGGTTGGCAGTATTGGTAGAGGGTCAGATGTCAGGTTAGGGTGGTGGGTTGGTAGTAAGGGTAGAGGGTCAGATGTCATGTTAGGGTGGTGGGTTGGCAGTATTGGTAGAGGGTCAGATGTCATGCTAGGGTGGTGGGTTGGCAGTAAGGGTAGAGGGTCAGATGTCAGGTTAGGGTGGTGGGTTGGCCGTATTGGTTAGAGGGTCAGATGTCAGGTTAGGGTGGTGGGTTGGTAGTAAGGGTAGAGGGTCAGATGTCAGGTTAGGGTGGTGGGTTGGCAGTATTGGTAGAGGGTCAGATGTCATGTTAGGGTGGTGGGTTTGCAATATTGGTAGAGGGTCAGATGTCAGGTTAGGGTGGTGGGTTGGCAGTATTGGTAGAGGGTCAGATGTCAGGTTAGGGAGGTGGTTTGGCAATATTGGTAGAGGGTCAGATGTCAGGTTAGGGTGGTGGTTTGGCAGTATTGGTAGAGGGTCAGATGTCATGTTAGGGTGGTGGTTTGGCAGTAAGGGTAGAGGGTCAGATGTCATGTTAGGGTGGTGGGTTGGCAGTAAGGGTAGAGGGTCAGATGTCATGTTAGGGTGGTGGGTTGGCAGTATTGGTAGAGGGTCAGACGCCATGTTATGGTGGTGGGTTGGCAGTATTGGTAGAGGGTCAGATGTCAGGTTAGGGTGGTGGGTTGGCAGTATTGGTAGAGGGTCAGATGTCAGGCTACGGTGGTGGGTTGAACGTATTGGTAGAGGGTCAGATGTCAGGTTAGGGTGGTGGGTTGGCAGTAAGGGTAGAGGGTCAGATGTCAGGTTAGTGTGGTGGGTTGCCAGTATTGGTAGAGGGTCAGATGTCAGGTTAGGGTGGTGGGTTGGCAGTATTGGTAGAGGGTTAGATGTCAGGTTAGGGTGGTGGGTTGGCAGTATTGGTAGAGGGTCAGACGCCATGTTAGGGTGGTGGGTTGGCAGTATTGGTAGAGGGTCAGATGTCAGGTTAGGGTGGTGGGTTGGCAGTAAGGGTAGAGGGTCAGATGTCAGGTTAGGGTGGTGGGTTGGCAGTAAGGGTAGAGGGTCAGATGTCAGGTTAGGGTGGTGGGTTGGCAGTATTGGTAGAGGGTCAGATGTCAGGTTAGGGTGGTGGGTTGGCAGTATTGGTAGAGGGTCAGATGTCAGGTTAGGGTGGTGGATTTGCAGTATTGGTAGAGGGTCAGATGTCAGGTTAGGGTGGTGGGTTGGCAGTAAGGGTAGAGGGTCAGACACCATGTTAGGGGGGTGGGTTGGCGGTAAGGGTAGAGGGTCAGACACCATGTTAGGGTGATGGGTTGGCTGTAAGGGTAGAGGGTCAGATGCCATGTTAGGGTGGTGGGTTGGCAGTAAGGGTAGAGGGTCAGATGCCATGTTAGGGTGGTGGGTTGGCAGTAAGGGTAGAGGGTCAGATGTCATGTTAGGGTGGTGGTTTGGCAGTAAGGGTAGAGGGTCAGATGTCAGGTTAGGGTGCTGGGTTGTCAGTAACGGTAGAGGGTCAAATGTCAGGTTAGGGTGGTGGGTTGGCAGTAAGGGTAGAGGGTCAGATGTCAGGTTAGGGTGGTGGGTTGTCAGTAAGGGTAGAGGGTCAGATGTCAGGTTAGGGTGGTGGGTTGTCAGTAAGGGTAGAGGGTCAGATGTCAGGTTAGGGTGGTGGGTTGGCAGTAAGGGTAGAGGGTCAGATGTCAGGTTAGGGTGGTGGGTTGGCAGTAAGGGTAGAGGGTCAGATGTCATGTTAGGGTGGTGGGTTGGCAGTAAGGGTAGAGGGTCAGACACCATGTTAGGGTGGTGGGTTGGCAGTAAGGGTAGAGGGTCAGATGTCATGTTAGGGTGGTGGGTTGGCAGTAAGGGTAGAGGGTCAGATGTCAGGTTAGGGTGGTGGGTTGTCAGTAAGGGTAGAGGGTCAGATGTCAGGTTAGGGTGGTGGGTTGGCAGTAAGGGTAGAGGGTCAGATGTCAGGTTAGGGTGGTGGGTTGTCAGTAAGGGTAGAGGGTCAGATGTCATGTTAGGGTGGTGGGTTGTCAGTAAGGGTAGACGGTCACATGTCAGGTTAGGGTGGTGGGTTGGCAGTAAGGGTAGAGGGTCAGATTTCAGGTTAGGGTTGTGGGTTGGCAGTAAGGGTAGAGGGTCAGATGTCAGGTTAGGGTGGTGGGTTGGCAGTAAGGGTAGAGGGTCAGACACCATGTTAGGGTGGTGGGTTGGCAGTATTGGTAGAGGGTCAGATGTCAGGTTAGGGTGGTGGGTTGGCAGTATTGGTAGAGGGTCAGATGTCAGGCTACGGTGGTGGGTTGAACGTATTGGTAGAGGGTCAGATGTCAGGTTAGGGTGGGGGGTTGGCAGTAAGGGTAGAGGGTCAGACACCATGTTAGGGTGGTGGGTTGGCAGTAAGGGTAGAGGGTCAGACACCATGTTAGGGTGATGGGTTGGCAGTAAGGGTAGAGGGTCAGATGCCATGTTAGGGTGGTGGGTTGGCAGTAAGTGTAGAGGGTCAGATGCCATGTTAGGGTGGTGGGTTGGCAGTAAGGGTAGAGGGTCAGATGTCATGTTAGGGTGGTGGTTTGGCAGTAAGGGTAGAGGGTCAGATGTCAGGTTAGGGTGGTGGGTTGTCAGTAAGGGTAGAGGGTCAGATGTCAGGTTAGGGTGGTGGATTGGCAGTAAGGGTAGAGGGTCAGATGTCAGGTTAGGGTGGTGGGTTGTCAGTAAGGGTAGAGGGTCAGATGTCAGGTTAGGGTGGTGGGTTGTCAGTAAGGATAGAGGGTCAGATGTCATGTTAGGGTGGTGGTTTGGCAGTAAGGGTAGAGGGTCAGATGTCAGGTTAGGGTGGTGGGTTGTCAGTAAGGGTAGAGGGTCAGATGTCAGGTTAGGGTGGTGGATTGGCAGTAAGGGTAGAGGGTCAGATGTCAGGTTAGGGTGGTGGGTTGGCAGTAAGTGTAGAGGGTCAGATGTCAGGTTAGGGTGGTGGGTTGGCAGTAAGGGTAGAGGGTCAGATGTCATGTTAGGGTGGTGGGTTGG
The DNA here is from genome assembly GCA_964016885.1 of Eledone cirrhosa. Lineage (NCBI taxonomy): Eukaryota > Metazoa > Mollusca > Cephalopoda > Octopoda > Eledonidae > Eledone > Eledone cirrhosa. Next base: position 29,528,276 of record OZ024762.1, read on the forward strand.
CAGTAAGGGTAGAGGGTCAGATGTCATGTTAGGGTGGTGGGTTGGCAGTAAGGGTAGAGGGTCAGACACCATGTTAGGGTGGTGGGTTGGCAGTAAGTGTAGAAGTTCAGATGTCATGTTAGGGTGGTGGGTTGGCAGTAAGGGTAGAGGGTCAGATGTCAGGTTAGGGTGGTGGCTTGTCAGTAAGGGTAGAGGGTCAGATGTCAGGTTAGGGTGGTGGGTTGGCATTAAGGGTAGAGGGTCAGATGTCAGGTTAGGGTGGTGGGTTGTCAGTAAGGGTAGAGGGTCAGATGTCAGGTTAGGGTGGTGGGTTGTCAGTAAGGGTAGAGGGTCAGATGTCAGGTTAGGGTGGTGGGTTGGCAGTAAGGGTAGAGGGTCAGATGTCAGGTTAGGGTGGTGGGTTGGCAGTATTGGTAGAGGGTCAGATGTCAGGTTAGGGTGGTGGGTTGGCAGTATTGGTAGAGGGTCAGATGCCATGTTAGGGTGGTGTGTTGGCAGTATTGGTAGAGGGTCAGATGTCAGGTTAGGGTGGTGGATTGGCAGTATTGGTAGAGGGTCAGATGTCATGTTAGGGTGGTGGGTTGGCAGTATTGGTAGAGGGTCAGATGTCAGGTTAGGGTGGTGGGTTGGCAGTATTGGTAGAGGGTCAGATGTCAGGTTAGGGTGGTGGGTTGGTAGTAAGGGTAGAGGGTCAGATGTCATGTTAGGGTGGTGGGTTGGCAGTATTGGTAGAGGGTCAGATGTCATGCTAGGGTGGTGGGTTGGCAGTAAGGGTAGAGGGTCAGATGTCAGGTTAGGGTGGTGGGTTGGCCGTATTGGTTAGAGGGTCAGATGTCAGGTTAGGGTGGTGGGTTGGTAGTAAGGGTAGAGGGTCAGATGTCAGATTAGGGTGGTGGGTTGGCAGTATTGGTAGAGGGTCAGATGTCATGTTAGGGTGGTGGGTTTGCAATATTGGTAGAGGGTCAGATGTCAGGTTAGGGTGGTGGGTTGGCAGTATTGGTAGAGGGTCAGATGTCAGGTTAGGGAGGTGGTTTGGCAATATTGGTAGAGGGTCAGATGTCAGGTTAGGGTGGTGGTTTGGCAGTATTGGTAGAGGGTCAGATGTCATGTTAGGGTGGTGGTTTGGCAGTAAGGGTAGAGGGTCAGATGTCATGTTAGGGTGGTGGGTTGGCAGTAAGGGTAGAGGGTCAGATGTCATGTTAGGGTGGTGGGTTGGCAGTATTGGTAGAGGGTCAGACGCCATGTTATGGTGGTGGGTTGGCAGTATTGGTAGAGGGTCAGATGTCATGTTAGGGTGGTGGGTTGGCAGTATTGGTAGAGGGTCAGATGTCATGTTAGGGTGGTGGGTTGGCAGTATTGGTAGAGGGTCAGATGTCAGGTTAGGGTGGTGGGTTGGCAGTAAGGGTAGAGGGTCAGATGTCAGGTTAGTGTGGTGGGTTGCCAGTATTGGTAGAGGGTCAGATGTCAGGTTAGGGTGGTGGGTTGGCAGTATTGGTAGAGGGTTAGATGTCAGGTTAGGGTGGTGGGTTGGCAGTATTGGTAGAGGGTCAGACGCCATGTTAGGGTGGTGGGTTGGCAGTATTGGTAGAGGGTCAGATGTCAGGTTAGGGTGGTGGGTTGGCAGTAAGGGTAGAGGGTCAGATGTCAGGTTAGGGTGGTGGGTTGGCAGTAAGGGTAGAGGGTCAGATGTCAGGTTAGGTTGGTGGGTTGGCAGTATTGGTAGAGGGTCAGATGTCAGGTTAGGGTGGTGGGTTGGCAGTATTGGTAGAGGGTCAGATGTCAGGTTAGGGTGGTGGATTTGCAGTATTGGTAGAGGGTCAGATGTCAGGTTAGGGTGGTGGGTTGGCAGTAAGGGTAGAGGGTCAGACACCATGTTAGGGGGGTGGGTTGGCGGTAAGGGTAGAGGGTCAGACACCATGTTAGGGTGATGGGTTGGCAGTAAGGGTAGAGGGTCAGATGCCATGTTAGGGTGGTGGGTTGGCAGTAAGGGTAGAGGGTCAGATGCCATGTTAGGGTGGTGGGTTGGCAGTAAGGGTAGAGGGTCAGATGTCATGTTAGGGTGGTGGTTTGGCAGTAAGGGTAGAGGGTCAGATGTCAGGTTAGGGTGGTGGGTTGTCAGTAAGGGTAGAGGGTCAGATGTCAGGTTAGGGTGGTGGGTTGGCAGTAAGGGTAGAGGGTCAGATGTCAGGTTAGGGTGGTGGGTTGTCAGTAAGGGTAGAGGGTCAGATGTCAGGTTAGGGTGGTGGGTTGTCAGTAAGGGTAGAGGGTCAGATGTCAGGTTAGGGTGGTGGGTTGGCAGTAAGGGTAGAGGGTCAGATGTCAGGTTAGGGTGGTGGGTTGGCAGTAAGGGTAGAGGGTCAGATGTCATGTTAGGGTGGTGGGTTGGCAGTAAGGGTAGAGGGTCAGATGTCATGTTAGGGTGGTGGGTTGTCAGTAAGGGTAGAGGGTCAGATGTCAGGTTAGGGTGGTGGGTTGGCAGTAAGGGTAGAGGGTCAGATGTCAGGTTAGGGTGGTGGGTTGTCAGTAAGGGTAGAGGGTCAGATGTCAGGTTAGGGTGGTGGGTTGGCAGTAAGGGTAGAGGGTCAGATGTCAGGTTAGGGTGGTGGGTTGGCAGTAAGGGTAGAGGGTCAGATGTCATGTTAGGGTGGTGGGTTGGCAGTAAGGGTAGAGGGTCAGATGTCATGTTAGAGTGGTGGGTTGGCAGTAAGGGTAGAGGGTCAGACACCATGTTAGGGTGGTGGGTTGGCAGTAAGGGTAGAGGGTCAGATGTCATGTTAGGGTGGTGGGTTGGCAGTAAGGGTAGAGGGTCAGATGTCGGGTTAGGGTGGTGGGTTGTCAGTAAGGGTAGAGGGTCAGATGTCAGGTTAGGGTGGTGGGTTGGCAGTAAGGGTAGAGAGTCAGATGTCAGGTTAGGGTGGTGGGTTGGCAGTAAGGGTAGAGGGTCAGATGTCAGGTTAGGGTGGTGGGTTGGCAGTAAGGGTAGAGGGTCAGATGTTAGGTTAGGGTGATGGGTTGGCAGTATTGGTAGAGGGTCAGATGTCAGGTTAGGGTGGTGGGTTGGCAGTATTGGTAGAGGGTCAGATGTCAGGTTAGGGTGGTGGGTTGAACGTATTGGTAGAGGGTCAGATGTCAGGTTAGGGTGGTGGGTTGGCAGTAAGGGTAGAGGGTCAGACACCATGTTAGGGTGGTGGGTTGGCGGTAAGGGTAGAGGGTCAGACACCATGTTAGGGTGATGGGTTGGCAGTAAGGGTAGAGGGTCAGATGCCATGTTAGGGTGGTGGGTTGGCAGTAAGGGTAGAGGGTCAGATGTCATGTTAGGGTGGTGGTTTGGCAGTAAGGGTAGAGGGTCAGATGTCAGGTTAGGGTGGTGGGTTGTCAGTAAGGGTAGAGGGTCAGATGTCAGGTTAGGGTGGTGGGTTGGCAGTAAGGGTAGAGGGTCAGATGTCAGGTTAGGGTGGTGGGTTGTCAGTAAGGGTAGAGGGTCAGATGTCATGTTAGGGTGGTGGGTTGTCAGTAAGGGTAGAGGGTCAGATGTCAGGTTAGGGTGGTGGGTTGGCAGTAAGGGTAGAGGGTCAGATGTCAGGTTAGGGTTGTGGGTTGGCAGTAAGGGTAGAGGGTCAGATGTCAGGTTAGGGTGGTGGGTTGGCAGTAAGGGTAGAGGGTCAGACACCATGTTAGGGTGGTGGGTTGGCAGTATTGGTAGAGGGTCAGATGTCAGGTTAGGGTGGTGGGTTGGCAGTATTGGTAGAGGGTCAGATGTCAGGCTAGGGTGGTGGGTTGAACGTATTGGTAGAGGGTCAGATGTCAGGTTAGGGTGGTGGGTTGGCAGTAAGGGTAGAGGGTCAGACACCATGTTAGGGTGGTGGGTTGGTAGTAAGGGTAGAGGGTCAGACACCATGTTAGGGTGATGCGTTGGCAGTAAGGGTAGAGGGTCAGATGCCATGTTAGGGTGGTGGGTTGGCAGTAAGTGTAGAGGGTCAGATGCCATGTTAGGGTGGTGGGTTGGCAGTAAGGGTAGAGGGTCAGATGTCATGTTAGGGTGGTGGTTTGGCAGTAAGGGTAGAGGGTCAGATGTCAGGTTAGGGTGGTGGGTTGTCAGTAAGGGTAGAGGGTCAGATGTCAGGTTAGGGTGGTGGGTTGGCAGTAAGGGTAGAGGGTCAGATGTCAGGTTAGGGTGGTGGGTTGGCAGTAAGGGTAGAGGGTCAGATGTCAGGTTAGGGTGGTGGGTTGTCAGTAAGGGTAGAGGGTCAGATGTCAGGTTAGGGTGGTGGGTTGGCAGTAAGGGTAGAGGGTCAGATGTCAGGTTAGGGTGGTGGGTTGGCAGTAAGGGTAGAGGGTCAGATGTCATGTTAGGGTGGTGGGTTGGCAGTAAGGGTAGAGGGTCAGATGTAATGTTAGGGTGGTGGGTTGGCAGTAAGGGTAGAGGGTCAGACACCATGTTAGGGTGGTGGGTTGGCAGTAAGTGTAGAAGTTCAGATGTCATGTTAGGGTGGTGGGTTGGCAGTAAGGGTAGAGGGTCAGATGTCAGGTTAGGGTGGTGGGTTGTCAGTAAGGGTAGAGGGTCAGATGTCAGGTTAGGGTGGTGGGTTGGCAGTAAGGGTAGAGGGTCAGATGTCAGGTTAGGGTGGTGGGTTGTCAGTAAGGGTAGAGGGTCAGATGTCAGGTTAGGGTGGTGGGTTGTCAGTAAGGGTAGAGGGTCAGATGTCAGGTTAGGGTGGTGGGTTGGCAGTAAGGGTAGAGGGTCAGATGTCAGGTTAGGGTGGTGGGTTGGCAGTATTGGTAGAGGGTCAGATGTCAGGTTAGGGTGGTGGGTTGGCAGTATTGGTAGAGGGTCAGATGCCATGTTAGGGTGGTGTGTTGGCAGTATTGGTAGAGGGTCAGATGTCAGGTTAGGGTGGTGGATTGGCAGTATTGGTAGAGGGTCAGATATCATGTTAGGGTGGTGGGTTGGCAGTATTGGTAGAGGGTCAGATGTCAGGTTAGGGTGGTGGGTTGGCAGTATTGGTAGAGGGTCAGATGTCAGGTTAGGGTGGTGGGTTGGTAGTAAGGGTAGAGGGTCAGATGTCATGTTAGGGTGGTGGGTTGGCAGTATTGGTAGAGGGTCAGATGTCATGCTAGGGTGGTGGGTTGGCAGTAAGGGTAGAGGGTCAGATGTCAGGTTAGGGTGGTGGGTTGGCAGTATTGGTTAGAGGGTCAGATGTCAGGTTAGGGTGGTGGGTTGGTAGTAAGGGTAGAGGGTCAGATGTCAGGTTAGGGTGGTGGGTTGGCAGTATTGGTAGAGGGTCAGATGTCATGTTAGGGTGGTGGGTTTGCAATATTGGTAGAGGGTCAGATGTCAGGTTAGGGTGGTGGGTTGGCAGTATTGGTAGAGGGTCAGATGTCAGGTTAGGGAGGTGGTTTGGCAATATTGGTAGAGGGTCAGATGTCAGGTTAGGGTGGTGGTTTGGCAGTATTGGTAGAGGGTCAGATGTCATGTTAGGGTGGTGGTTTGGCAGTAAGGGTAGAGGGTCAGATGTCATGTTAGGGTGGTGGGTTGGCAGTAAGGGTAGAGGGTCAGATGTCATGTTAGGGTGGTGGGTTGGCAGTATTGGTAGAGGGTCAGACGCCATGTTAGGGTGGTGGGTTGGCAGTATTGGTAGAGGGTCAGATGTCATGTTAGGGTGGTGGGTTGGCAGTATTGGTAGAGGGTCAGATTTCATGTTAGGGTGGTGGGTTGGCAGTATTGGTAGAGGGTCAGATGTCAGGTTAGGGTGGTGGGTTGGCAGTAAGGGTAGAGGGTCAGATGTCAGGTTAGTGTGGTGGGTTGCCAGTATTGGTAGAGGGTCAGATGTCAGGTTAGGGTGGTGGGTTGGCAGTATTGGTAGAGGGTCAGATGTCAGGTTAGGGTGGTGGGTTGGCAGTATTGGTAGAGGGTCAGACGCCATGTTAGGGTGGTGGGTTGGCAGTATTGGTAGAGGGTCAGATGTCAGGTTAGGGTGGTGGGTTGGCAGTAAGGGTAGAGGGTCAGATGTCAGGTTAGGGTGGTGGGTTGGCAGTAAGGGTAGAGGGTCAGATGTCAGGTTAGGGTGGTGGGTTGGCAGTATTGGTAGAGGGTCAGATGTCAGGTTAGGGTGGTGGGTTGGCAGTATTGGTAGAGGGTCAGATGTCAGGTTAGGGTGGTGGGTTGGCAGTATTGGTAGAAGGTCAGATGTCAGGTTAGGGTGGTGGGTTGGCAGTAAGGGTAGAGGGTCAGACACCATGTTAGGGTGGTGGGTTGGCGGTAAGGGTAGAGGGTCAGACACCATGTTAGGGTGATGGGTTGGCTGTAAGGGTAGAGGGTCAGATGCCATGTTAGGGTGGTGGGTTGGCAGTAAGGGTAGAGGGTCAGATGCCATGTTAGGGTGGTGGGTTGGCAGTAAGGGTAGAGGGTCAGATGTCATGTTAGGGTGGTGGTTTGGCAGTAAGGGTAGAGGGTCAGATGTCAGGTTAGGGTGGTGGGTTGTCAGTAACGGTAGAGGGTCAAATGTCAGGTTAGGGTGGTGGGTTGGCAGTAAGGGTAGAGGGTCAGATGTCAGGTTAGGGTGGTGGGTTGTCAGTAAGGGTAGAGGGTCAGATGTCAGGTTAGGGTGGTGGGTTGTCAGTAAGGGTAGAGGGTCAGATGTCAGGTTAGGGTGGTGGGTTGGCAGTAAGGGTAGAGGGTCAGATGTCAGGTTAGGGTGGTGGGTTGGCAGTAAGGGTAGAGGGTCAGATGTCATGTTAGGGTGGTGGGTTGGCAGTAAGGGTAGAGGGTCAGACACCATGTTAGGGTGGTGGGTTGGCAGTAAGGGTAGAGGGTCAGATGTCATGTTAGGGTGGTGGGTTGGCAGTAAGGGTAGAGGGTCAGATGTCAGGTTAGGGTGGTGGGTTGTCAGTAAGGGTAGAGGGTCAGATGTCAGGTTAGGGTGGTGGGTTGGCAGTAAGGGTAGAGGGTCAGATGTCAGGTTAGGGTGGTGGGTTGTCAGTAAGGGTAGAGGGTCAGATGTCATGTTAGGGTGGTGGGTTGTCAGTAAGGGTAGACGGTCAGATGTCAGGTTAGGGTGGTGGGTTGGCAGTAAGGGTAGAGGGTCAGATTTCAGGTTAGGGTTGTGGGTTGGCAGTAAGGGTAGAGGGTCAGATGTCAGGTTAGGGTGGTGGGTTGGCAGTAAGGGTAGAGGGTCAGACACCATGTTAGGGTGGTGGGTTGGCAGTATTGGTAGAGGGTCAGATGTCAGGTTAGGGTGGTGGGTTGGCAGTATTGGTAGAGGGTCAGATGTCAGGCTACGGTGGTGGGTTGAACGTATTGGTAGAGGGTCAGATGTCAGGTTAGGGTGGTGGGTTGAACGTATTGGTAGAGGGTCAGATGTCAGGTTAGGGTGGTGGGTTGGCAGTAAGGGTAGAGGGTCAGACACCATGTTAGGGTGGTGGGTTGGCAGTAAGGGTAGAGGGTCAGACACCATGTTAGGGTGATGGGTTGGCAGTAAGGGTAGAGGGTCAGATGCCATGTTAGGGTGGTGGGTTGGCAGTAAGTGTAGAGGGTCAGATGCCATGTTAGGGTGGTGGGTTGGCAGTAAGGGTAGAGGGTCAGATGTCATGTTAGGGTGGTGGTTTGGCAGTAAGGGTAGAGGGTCAGATGTCAGGTTAGGGTGGTGTGTTGTCAGTAAGGGTAGAGGGTCAGATGTCAGGTTAGGGTGGTGGATTGGCAGTAAGGGTAGAGGGTCAGATGTCAGGTTAGGGTGGTGGGTTGTCAGTAAGGGTAGAGGGTCAGATGTCAGGTTAGGGTGGTGGGTTGTCAGTAAGGATAGAGGGTCAGATGTCAGGTTAGGGTGGTGGGTTGGCAGTAAGTGTAGAGGGTCAGATGTCAGGTTAGGGTGGTGGGTTGGCAGTAAGGGTAGAGGGTCAGATGTCATGTTAGGGTGGTGGGTTGGCGGTAAGGGTAGAGGGTCAGACACCATGTTAGGGTGATGGGTTGGCAGTAAGGGTAGAGGGTCAGATGTCATGTTAGGGTGGTGGGTTGGCAGTAAGGGTAGAGGGTCAGACACCATGTTAGGGTGGTGGGTTGGCAGTAAGTGTAGAAGTTCAGATGTCATGTTAGGGTGGTGGGTTGGCAGTAAGGGTAGAGGGTCAGATGTCAGGTTAGGGTGGTGGGTTGTCAGTAAGGGTAGAGGGTCAGATGTCAGGTTAGGGTGGTGGGTTGGCAGTAAGGGTAGAGGGTCAGATGTCAGGTTAGGGTGGTGGGTTGTCAGTAAGGGTAGAGGGTCAGATGTCAGGTTAGGGTGGTGGGTTGTCAGTAAGGGTAGAGGGTCAGATGTCAGGTTAGGGTGGTGGGTTGGCAGTAAGGGTAGAGGGTCAGATGTCAGGTTAGGGTGGTGGGTTGGCAGTATTGGTAGAGGGTCAGATGTCAGGTTAGGGTGGTGGGTTGGCAGTATTGGTAGAGGGTCAGATGCCATGTTAGGGTGGTGTGTTGGCAGTATTGGTAGAGGGTCAGATGTCAGGTTAGGGTGGTGGATTGGCAGTATTGGTAGAGGGTCAGATGTCATGTTAGGGTGGTGGGTTGGCAGTATTGGTAGAGGGTCAGATGTCAGGTTAGGGTGGTGGGTTGGCAGTATTGGTAGAGGGTCAGATGTCAGGTTAGGGTGGTGGGTTGGTAGTAAGGGTAGAGGGTCCGATGTCATGTTAGGGTGGTGGGTTGGCAGTATTGGTAGAGGGTCAGATGTCATGCTAGGGTGGTGGGTTGGCAGTAAGGGTAGAGGGTCAGATGTCAGGTTAGGGTGGTGGGTTGGCCGTATTGGATAGAGGGTCAGATGTCAGGTTAGGGTGGTGGGTTGGTAGTAAGGGTAGAGGGTCAGATGTCAGGTTAGGGTGGTGGGTTGGCAGTATTGGTAGAGGGTCAGATGTCATGTTAGGGTGGTGGGTTTGCAATATTGGTAGAGGGTCAGATGTCAGGTTAGGGTGGTGGGTTGGCAGTATTGGTAGAGGGTCAGATGTCAGGTTAGGGAGGTGGTTTGGCAATATTGGTAGAGGGTCAGATGTCAGGTTAGGGTGGTGGTTTGGCAGTATTGGTAGAGGGTCAGATGTCATGTTAGGGTGGTGGTTTGGCAGTAAGGGTAGAGGGTCAGATGTCATGTTAGGGTGGTGGGTTGGCAGTAAGGGTAGAGGGTCAGATGTCATGTTAGGGTGGTGGGTTGGCAGTATTGGTAGAGGGTCAGACGCCATGTTAGGGTGGTGGGTTGGCAGTATTGGTAGAGGGTCAGATGTCATGTTAGGGTGGTGGGTTGGCAGTATTGGTAGAGGGTCAGATGTCATGTTAGGGTGGTGGGTTGGCAGTATTGGTAGAGGGTCAGATGTCAGGTTAGGGTGGTGGGTTGGCAGTAAGGGTAGAGGGTCAGATGTCAGGTTAGTGTGGTGGGTTGCCAGTATTGGTAGAGGGTCAGATGTCAGGTTAGGGTGGTGGGTTGGCAGTATTGGTAGAGGGTTAGATGTCAGGTTAGGGTGGTGGGTTGGCAGTATTGGTAGAGGGTCAGACGCCATGTTAGGGTGGTGGGTTGGCAGTATTGGTAGAGGGTCAGATGTCAGGTTAGGGTGGTGGGTTGGCAGTAAGGGTAGAGGGTCAGATGTCAGGTTAGGGTGGTGGGTTGGCAGTAGGGTAGAGGGTCAGATGTCAGGTTAGGGTGGTGGGTTGGCAGTATTGGTAGAGGGTCAGATGTCAGGTTAGGGTGGTGGGTTGGCAGTATTGGTAGAGGGTCAGATGTCAGGTTAGGGTGGTGGATTTGCAGTATTGGTAGAGGGTCAGATGTCAGGTTAGGGTGGTGGGTTGGCAGTAAGGGTAGAGGGTCAGACACCATGTTAGGGGGGTGGGTTGGCGGTAAGGGTAGAGGGTCAGACACCATGTTAGGGTGATGGGTTGGCAGTAAGGGTAGAGGGTCAGATGCCATGTTAGGGTGGTGGGTTGGCAGTAAGGGTAGAGGGTCAGATGCCATGTTAGGGTGGTGGGTTGGCAGTAAGGGTAGAGGGTCAGATGTCATGTTAGGGTGGTGGTTTGGCAGTAAGGGTAGAGGGTCAGATGTCAGGTTAGGGTGGTGGGTTGTCAGTAAGGGTAGAGGGTCAGATGTCAGGTTAGGGTGGTGGGTTGGCAGTAAGGGTAGAGGGTCAGATGTCAGGTTAGGGTGGTGGGTTGTCAGTAAGGGTAGAGGGTCAGATGTCAGGTTAGGGTGGTGGGTTGTCAGTAAGGGTAGAGGGTCAGATGTCAGGTTAGGGTGGTGGGTTGGCAGTAAGGGTAGAGGGTCAGATGTCAGGTTAGGGTGGTGGGTTGGCAGTAAGGGTAGAGGGTCAGATGTCATGTTAGGGTGGTGGGTTGGCAGTAAGGGTAGAGGGTCAGATGTCATGTTAGGGTGGTGGGTTGTCAGTAAGGGTAGAGGGTCAGATGTCAGGTTAGGGTGGTGGGTTGGCAGTAAGGGTAGAGGGTCAGATGTCAGGTTAGGGTGGTGGGTTGTCAGTAAGGGTAGAGGGTCAGATGTCAGGTTAGGGTGGTGGGTTGGCAGTAAGGGTAGAGGGTCAGATGTCAGGTTAGGGTGGTGGGTTGGCAGTAAGGGTAGAGGGTCAGATGTCATGTTAGGGTGGTGGGTTGGCAGTAAGGGTAGAGGGTCAGATGTCATGTTAGAGTGGTGGGTTGGCAGTAAGGGTAGAGGGTCAGACACCATGTTAGGGTGGTGGGTTGGCAGTAAGGGTAGAGGGTCAGATGTCATGTTAGGGTGGTGGGTTGGCAGTAAGGGTAGAGGGTCAGATGTCGGGTTAGGGTGGTGGGTTGTCAGTAAGGGTAGAGGGTCAGATGTCAGGTTAGGGTGGTGGGTTGGCAGTAAGGGTAGAGAGTCAGATGTCAGGTTAGGGTGGTGGGTTGGCAGTAAGGGTAGAGGGTCAGATGTCAGGTTAGGGTGGTGGGTTGGCAGTAAGGGTAGAGGGTCAGATGTTAGGTTAGGGTGATGGGTTGGCAGTATTGGTAGAGGGTCAGATGTCAGGTTAGGGTGGTGGGTTGGCAGTATTGGTAGATGGTCAGATGTCAGGTTAGGGTGGTGGGTTGAACGTATTGGTAGAGGGTCAGATGTCAGGTTAGGGTGGTGGGTTGGCAGTAAGGGTAGAGGGTCAGACACCATGTTAGGGTGGTGGGTTGGCGGTAAGGGTAGAGGGTCAGACACCATGTTAGGGTGATGGGTTGGCAGTAAGGGTAGAGGGTCAGATGCCATGTTAGGGTGGTGGGTTGGCAGTAAGGGTAGAGGGTCAGATGTCATGTTAGGGTGGTGGGTTGGCAGTAAGGGTAGAGGGTCAGATGTCATGTTAGGGTGGTGGTTTGGCAGTAAGGGTAGAGGGTCAGATGTCAGGTTAGGGTGGTGGGTTGTCAGTAAGGGTAGAGGGTCAGATGTCAGGTTAGGGTGGTGGGTTGGCAGTAAGGGTAGAGGGTCAGATGTCAGGTTAGGGTGGTGGGTTGTCAGTAAGGGTAGAGGGTCAGATGTCAGGTTAGGGTGGTGGGTTGTCAGTAAGGGTAGAGGGTCAGATGTCAGGTTAGGGTGGTGGGTTGGCAGTAAGGGTAGAGGGTCAGATGTCAGGTTAGGGTGGTGGGTTGGCAGTAAGGGTAGAGGGTCAGATGTCATGTTAGAGTGGTGGGTTGGCAGTAAGGGTAGAGGGTCAGACACCATGTTAGGGTGGTGGGTTGGCAGTAAGGGTAGAGGGTCAGATGTCATGTTAGGGTGGTGGGTTGGCAGTAAGGGTAGAGGGTCAGATGTCAGGTTAGGGTGGTGGGTTGTCAGTAAGGGTAGAGGGTCAGATGTCAGGTTAGGGTGGTGGGTTGGCAGTAAGGGTAGAGGGTCAGATGTCAGGTTAGGGTGGTGGGTTGGCAGTAAGGGTAGAGGGTCAGATGTCAGGTTAGGGTGGTGGGTTGGCAGTAAGGGTAGAGGGTCAGATGTTAGGTTAGGGTGGTGGGTTGGCAGTATTGGTAGAGGGTCAGATGTCAGGTTAGGGTGGTGGGTTGGCAGTATTGGTAGAGGGTCAGATGTCAGGTTAGGGTGGTGGGTTGAACGTATTGGTAGAGGGTCAGATGTCAGGTTAGGGTGGTGGGTTGGCAGTAAGGGTAGAGGGTCAGACACCATGTTAGGGTGGTGGGTTGGCAGTAAGGGTAGAGGGTCAGACACCATGTTAGGGTGATCGGTTGGCAGTAAGGGTAGAGGGTCAGATGCCATGTTAGGGTGGTGGGTTGGCAGTAAGTGTAGAGGGTCAGATGCCATGTTAGGGTGGTGGGTTGGCAGTATGGGTAGAGGGTCAGATGTCATGTTAGGGTGGTGGGTTGGCAGTAAGGGTAGAGGGTCAGACACCATGTTAGGGTGGTGGGTTGGCGGTAAGGGTAGAGGGTCAGACACCATGTTAGGGTGATGGGTTGGCAGTAAGGGTAGAGGGTCAGATGCCATGTTAGGGTGGTGGGTTGGCAGTAAGGGTAGAGGGTCAGATGCCATGTTAGGGTGGTGGGTTGGCAGTAAGGGTAGAGGGTCAGATGTCATGTTAGGGTGGTGGTTTGGCAGTAAGGGTAGAGGGTCAGATGTCAGGTTAGGGTGGTGGGTTGTCAGTAAGGGTAGAGGGTCAGATGTCAGGTTAGGGTGGTGCGTTGGCAGTAAGGGTAGAGGGTCAGATGTCAGGTTAGGGTGGTGGGTTGTCAATAAGGGTAGAGGGTCAGATGTCAGGTTAGGGTGGTGGGTTGGCAGTAAGGGTAGAGGGTCAGATGTCAGGTTAGAGTGGTGGGTTGGCAGTAAGGGTAGAGGGTCAGATGTCAGGTTAGGGTGGTGGGTTGGCAGTAAGGGTAGAGGGTCAGATGTCATGTTAGGGTGGTGGGTTGGCAGTAAGGGTAGAGGGTCAGATGTCATGTTAGAGTGGTGGGTTGGCAGTAAGGGTAGAGGGTCAGACACCATGTTAGGGTGGTGGGTTGGCAGTAAGGGTAGAGGGTCAGATGTCATGTTAGGGTGGTGGGTTGGCAGTAAGGGTAGAGGGTCAGATGTCAGGTTAGGGTGGTGGGTTGTCAGTAAGGGTAGAGGGTCAGATGTCAGGTTAGGGTGGTGGGTTGGCAGTAAGGGTAGAGGGTCAGATGTCAGGTTAGGGTGGTGGGTTGTCAGTAAGGGTAGAGGGTCAGATGTCAGGTTAGGGTGGTGGGTTGGCAGTAAGGGTAGAGGGTCAGATGTCATGTTAGGGTGGTGGGTTGGCAGTAAGGGTAGAGGGTCAGATGTCATGTTAGAGTGGTGGGTTGGCAGTAAGGGTAGGGTCAGACACCATGTTAGGGTGGTGGGTTGGCAGTAACGGTAGAGGGTCAGATGTCATGTTAGGGTGGTGGGTTGGCAGTAAGGGTAGAGGGTCAGATGTCAGGTTAGGGTGGTGGGTTGTCAGTAAGGGTAGAGGGTCAGATGTCAGGTTAGGGTGGTGGGTTGGCAGTAAGGGTAGAGGGTCAGATGTCAGGTTAGGGTGGTGGGTTGGCAGTAAGGGTAGAGGGTCAGATGTCAGGTTAGGGTGGTGGGTTGCCAGTAAGGGTAGAGGGTCAGATGTTAGGTTAGGGTGGTGGGTTGGCAGTATTGGTAGAGGGTCAGATGTCAGGTTAGGGTGGTGGGTTGGCAGTATTGGTAGAGGGTCAGATGTCAGGTTAGGGTGGTGGGTTGAACGTATTGGTAGAGGGTCAGATGTCAGGTTAGGGTGGTGGGTTGGCAGTAAGGGTAGAGGGTCAGACACCATGTTAGGGTGGTGGGTTGGCAGTAAGGGTAGAGGGTCAGACACCATGTTAGGGTGATGGGTTGGCAGTAAGGGTAGAGGGTCAGATGCCATGTTAGGGTGGTGGGTTGGCAGTAAGTGTAGAGGGTCAGATGCCATGTTAGGGTCGTGGGTTGGCAGTAAGGGTAGAGGGTCAGATGTCAGGTTAGGGTGGTGGGTTGTCAGTAAGGGTAGAGGGTCAGATGTCAGGTTAGGGTGGTGGGTTGGCAGTAAGGGTAGAGGGTCAGATGTCAGGTTAGGGTGGTGGGTTGTCAGTAAGGGTAGAGGGTCAGATGTCAGGTTAGGGTGGTGGGTTGTCAGTAAGGGTAGAGGGTCAGATGTCAGGTTAGGGTGGTGGGTTGGCAGTAAGGGTAGAGGGTCAGATGTCAGGTTAGGGTGGTGGGTTGGCAGTAAGGGTAGAGGGTCAGATGTCATGTTAGGGTGGTGGGTTGGCAGTAAGGGTAGAGGGTCAGATGTCATGTTAGGGTGGTGGGTTGGCAGTAAGGGTAGAGGGTCAGACACCATGTTAGGGTGGTGGGTTGGCAGTAAGTGTAGAAGTTCAGATGTCATGTTAGGGTGGTGGGTTGGCAGTAAGGGTAGAGGGTCAGATGTCAGGTTAGGGTGGTGGGTTGGCAGTAAGGGTAGAGGGTCAGATGTCAGGTTAGGGTGGTGGGTTGTCAGTAAGGGTAGAGGGTCAGATGTCAGGTTAGGGTGGTGGGTTGTCAGTAAGGGTAGAGGGTCAGATGTCAGGTTAGGGTGGTGGGTTGGCAGTAAGGGTAGAGGGTCAGATGTCAGGTTAGGGTGGTGGGTTGGCAGTATTGGTAGAGGGTCAGATGTCAGGTTAGGGTGGTGGGTTGGCAGTATTGGTAGAGGGTCAGATGCCATGTTAGGGTGGTGTGTTGACAGTATTGGTAGAGGGTCAGATGTCAGGTTAGGGTGGTGGATTGGCAGTATTGGTAGAGGGTCAGATGTCATGTTAGGGTGGTGGGTTGGCAGTATTGGTAGAGGGTCAGATGTCAGGTTAGGGTGGTGGGTTGGCAGTATTGGTAGAGGGTCAGATGTCAGGTTAGGGTGGTGGGTTGGTAGTAAGGGTAGAGGGTCAGATGTCATGTTAGGGTGGTGGGTTGGCAGTATTGGTAGAGGGTCAGATGTCATGCTAGGGTGGTGGGTTGGCAGTAAGGGTAGAGGGTCAGATGTCAGGTTAGGGTGGTGGGTTGGCAGTATTGGTTAGAGGGTCAGATGTCAGGTTAGGGTGGTGGGTTGGTAGTAAGGGTAGAGGGTCAGATGTCAGGTAGGGTGGTGGGTTGGCAGTATTGGTAGAGGGTCAGATGTCATGTTAGGGTGGTGGGTTGGCAGTAAGGGTAGAGGGTCCGATGTCATGTTAGGGTGGTGGGTTGGCAGTAAGGGTAGAGGGTCAGACACCATGTTAGGGTGGTGGGTTGGCAGTAAGGGTAGAGGGTCAGATGTCATGTTAGGGTGGTGGGTTGTCAGTAAGGGTAGAGGGTCAGATGTCAGGTTAGGGTGGTGGGTTGTCAGTAAGGGTAGAGGGTCAGATGTCAGGTTAGGGTGGTGGGTTGGCAGTAAGGGTAGAGGGTCAGATGTCATGTTAGGGTGGTGGGTTTGCAATATTGGTAGAGGGTCAGATGTCAGGTTAGGGTGGTGGGTTGGCAGTATTGGTAGAGGGTCACATGTCAGGTTAGGGAGGTGGTTTGGCAATATTGGTAGAGGGTCAGATGTCAGGTTAGGGTGGTGGTTTGGCAGTATTGGTAGAGGGTCAGATGTCATGTTAGGGTGGTGGTTTGGCAGTAAGGGTAGAGGGTCAGATGTCATGTTAGGGTGGTGGGTTGGCAGTAAGGGTAGAGGGTCAGATGTCATGTTAGGGTGGTGGGTTGGCAGTAAGGGTAGAGGGTCAGATGTCAGGTTAGGGTGGTGGGTTGGCAGTATTGGTAGAGGGTCAGATGTCAGGTTAGGGTGGTGGGTTGGCAGTATTGGTAGAGGGTCAGATGTCAGGTTAGGGTGGTGGGTTGGCAGTATTGGTAGAGGGTCAGATGTCAGGTTAGGGTGGTGGGTTGTCAGTAAGGGTAGAGGGTCAGATGTCAGGTTAGGGTGGTGGGTTGTCAGTAAGGGTAGAGGGTCAGATGTCAGGTTAGGGTGGTGGGTTGGCAGTAAGGGTAGAGGGTCAGATGTCAGGTTAGGGTGGTGGGTTGGCAGTAAGGGTAGAGGGTCAGATGTCATGCTAGGGTGGTGGGTTGGCAGTAAGGGTAGAGGGTCAGATGTCATGTTAGGGTGGTGGGTTGGCAGTAAGGGTAGAGGGTCAGACACCATGTTAGGGTGGTGGGTTGGCAGTAAGTGTAGAAGTTCAGATGTCATGTTAGGGTGGTGGTTTGGCAGTAAGGGTAGAGGGTCAGATGTCATGTTAGGGTGGTGGGTTGGCAGTAAGGGTAGAGGGTCAGATGTCAGGTTAGGGTGGTGGGTTGTCAGTAAGGGTAGAGGGTCAGATGTCAGGTTAGGGTGGTGGGTTGTCAGTAAGGGTAGAGGGTCAGATGTCAGGTTAGGGTGGTGGGTTGGCAGTAAGGGTAGAGGGTCAGATGTCAGGTTAGGGTGGTGGGTTGGCAGTATTGGTAGAGGGTCAGATGTCAGGTTAGGGTGGTGGGTTGGCAGTATTGGTAGAGGGTCAGATGCCATGTTAGGGTGGTGTGTTGGCAGTATTGGTAGAGGGTCAGATGTCAGGTTAGGGTGGTGGATTGGCAGTATTGGTAGAGGGTCAGATGTCATGTTAGGGTGGTGGGTTGGCAGTATTGGTAGAGGGTCAGATGTCAGGTTAGGGTGGTGGGTTGGCAGTATTGGTAGAGGGTCAGATGTCAGGTTAGGGTGGTGGGTTGGTAGTAAGGGTAGAGGGTCAGATGTCATGTTAGGGTGGTGGGTTGGCAGTATTGGTAGAGGGTCAGATGTCATGCTAGGGTGGTGGGTTGGCAGTAAGGGTAGAGGGTCAGATGTCAGGTTAGGGTGGTGGGTTGGCAGTATTGGTTAGAGGGTCAGATGTCAGGTTAGGGTAATGGGTTGGTAGTAAGGGTAGAGGGTCAGATGTCAGGTTAGGGTGGTGGGTTGGCAGTATTGGTAGAGGGTCAGATGTCATGTTAGGGTGGTGGGTTGGCAGTAAGGGTAGAGGGTCCGATGTCATGTTAGGGTGGTGGGTTGGCAGTAAGGGTAGAGGGTCAGACACCATGTTAGGGTGGTGGGTTGCCAGTAAGGGTAGAGGGTCAGATGTCATGTTAGGGTGGTGGGTTGGAAGTAAGGGTAGAGGGTCAGATGTCAGGTTAGGGTGGTGGGTTGTCAGTAAGGGTAGAGGGTCAGATGTCAGGTTAGGGTGGTGGGTTGGCAGTAAGGGTAGAGGGTCAGATGTCATGTTAGGGTGGTGGGTTTGCAATATTGGTAGAGGGTCAGATGTCATGTTAGGGTGGTGGTTTGGCAGTAAGGGTAGAGGGTCAGATGTCATGTTAGGGTGGTGGGTTGGCAGTAAGGGTAGAGGGTCAGATGTCATGTTAGGGTGGTGGGTTGGCAGTATTGGTAGAGGGTCAGACGCCATGTTAGGGTGGTGGGTTGGCAGTATTGGTAGAGGGTCAGATGTCATGTTAGGGTGGTGGGTTGGCAGTATTGGTAGAGGGTCAGATGTCATGTTAGGGTGGTGGGTTGGCAGTATTGGTAGAGGGTCAGATGTCAGGTTAGGGTGGTGGGTTGGCAGTAAGGGTAGAGGGTCAGATGTCAGGTTAGTGTGGTGGGTTGCCAGTATTGGTAGAGGGTCAGATGTCAGGTTAGGGTGGTGGGTTGGCAGTATTGGTAGAGGGTCAGATGTCAGGTTAGGGTGGTGGGTTGGCAGTATTGGTAGAGGGTCAGATGTCATGTTAGGGTGGTGGGTTGGCAGTATTGGTAGAGGGTCAGATGTCATGTTAGGGTGGTGGGTTGGCAGTATTGGTAGAGGGTCAGATGTCAGGTTAGGGTGGTGGGTTGGCAGTAAGGGTAGAGGGTCAGATGTCAGGTTAGGGTGGTGGGTTGCCAGTATTGGTAGAGGGTCAGATGTCAGGTTAGGGTGGTGGGTTGGCAGTATTGGTAGAGGGTCAGATGTCAGGTTAGGATGGTGGGTTGGCAGTATTGGTAGAGGGTCAGACGCCATGTTAGGGTGGTGGGTTGGCAGTATTGGTAGAGGGTCAGATGTCATGTTAGGGTGGTGGGTTGGCAGTATTTGTAGAGGGTTAGATGTCAGGTTAGGGTGGTGGGTTGGCAGTAAGGGTAGAGGGTCAGATGTCAGGTTAGGGTGGTGGGTTGCCAGTATTGGTAGAGGGTCAGATGTCAGGTTAGGGTGGTGGGTTGGCAGTATTGGTAGAGGGTCAGATGTCAGGTTAGGGTGGTGGGTTGGCAGTATTGGTAGAGGGTCAGATGTCAGGTTAGGGTGGTGGGTTGGCAGTAAGGGTAGAGGGTCAGATGTCAGGTTAGGGTGGTGGGTTGGCAGTATTGGTAGAGGGTCAGATGTCATGTTAGGGTGGTGGGTTGGCAGTATTGGTAGAGGGTCAGATGTCATGTTAGGGTGGTGGGTTGGCAGTATTGGTAGAGGATCAGATGTCATGTTAGGGTGGTGGGTTGGCAGTATTGGTAGAGGGTCAGATGTCAGGTTAGGGTGGTGGGTTGGCAGTAAGGGTAGAGGGTCAGATGTCAGGTTAGGGTGGTGGGTTGGCAGTAAGGGTAGAGGGTCAGATGTCAGGTTAGGGTGGTGGGTTGGCAGTATTGGTAGAGGGTCAGATGTCAGGCTAGGGTGGTGGGTTGGCAGTATTGGTAGAGGGTCAGATGTCAGGTTAGGGTGGTGGGTTGGCAGTATTGGTAGAGGGTCAGATGTCAGGTTAGGGTGGTGGGTTGGCAGTAAGGGTAGAGGGTCAGACACCATGTTAGGGTGGTGGGTTGGCAGTAAGGGTAGAGGGTCAGACACCATGTTAGGGTGATGGGTTGGCAGTAAGGGTTGAGGGTCAGATGCCATGTTAGCGTGGTGGGTTGGCAGTAAGGGTAGAGGGTCAGATGTCATGTTAGGGTGGTGGTTTGGCAGTAAGGGTAGAGGCTCAGATGTCAGGTTAGGGTGGTGGGTTGTCAGTAAGGGTAGAGGGTCAGATGTCAGGTTAGGGTGGTGGGTTGGCAGTAAGGGTAGAGTGTCAGATGTCAGGTTAGGGTGGTGGGTTGTCAGTAAGGGTAGAGGGTCAGATGTCAGGTTAGGGTGGTGGGTTGTCAGTAAGGGTAGAGGGTCAGATGTCAGGTTAGGGTGGTGGGTTGGCAGTAAGGGTAGAGGGTCAGATGTCATGTTAGGGTGGTGGGTTGTCAGTAAGGGTAGAGGGTCAGATGTCAGGTTAGGGTGGTGGGTTGGCAGTAAGGGTAGAGGGTCAGATGTCAGGTTAGGGTGGTGGGTTGGCAGTAAGGGTAGAGGGTCAGATGTCATGTTAGGGTGGTGGGTTGGCAGTAAGGGTAGAGGGTCAGATGTCATGTTAGGGTGGTGGGTTGGCAGTAAGGGTAGAGGGTCAGACACCATGTTAGGGTGGTGGGTTGGCAGTAAGGGTAGAGGGTCGGACGCCATGTTAGGGTGGTGGGTTGGCAGTAAGGGTAGAGGGTCAGATGTCAGGTTAGGGTGGTGGGTTGTCAGTAAGGGTAGAGGGTCAGATGTCAGGTTAGGGTGGTGGGTTGGCAGTAAGGGTAGAGGGTCAGATGTCAGGTTAGGGTGGTGGGTTGGCAGTAAGGGTAGAGGGTCAGATGTCATGTTAGGGTGGTGGGTTGGCAGTAAGGGTAGAGGGTCAGATGTCATGTTAGGGTGGTGGGTTGGCAGTAAGGGTAGAGGGTCAGACACCATGTTAGGGTGGTGGGTTGGCAGTAAGTGTAGAAGTTCAGATGTCATGTTAGGGTGGTGGGTTGGCAGTAAGGGTAGAGGGTCAGATGTCAGGTTAGGGTGGTGGGTTGGCAGTAAGGGTAGAGGGTCAGATGTCAGGTTAGGGTGGTGGGTTGTCAGTAAGGCTAGAGGGTCAGATGTCAGGTTAGGGTGGTGGGTTGTCAGTAAGGGTAGAGGGTCAGATGTCAGGTTAGGGTGGTGGGTTGGCAGTAAGGGTAGAGGGTCAGATGTCAGGTTAGGGTGGTGGGTTGGCAGTATTGGTAGAGGGTCAGATGTCAGGTTAGGGTGGTGGGTTGGCAGTATTGGTAGAGGGTCAGATGCCATGTTAGGGTGGTGTGTTGACAGTATTGGTAGAGGGTCAGATGTCAGGTTAGGGTGGTGGGTTGGCAGTATTGGTAGAGGGTCAGATGTCATGTTAGGGTGGTGGGTTGGCAGTATTGGTAGAGGGTCAGATGTCAGGTTAGGGTGGTGGGTTGGCAGTATTGGTAGAGGGTCAGATGTCAGGTTAGGGTGGTGGGTTGGTAGTAAGGGTAGAGGGTCAGATGTCATGTTAGGGTGGTGGGTTGGCAGTATTGGTAGAGGGTCAGATGTCATGCTAGGGTGGTGGGTTGGCAGTAAGGGTAGAGGGTCAGATGTCAGGTTAGGGTGGTGGGTTGGCAGTATTGGTTAGAGGGTCAGATGTCAGGTTAGGGTGGTGGGTTGGTAGTAAGGGTAGAGGGTCAGATGTCAGGTAGGGTGGTGGGTTGGCAGTATTGGTAGAGGGTCAGATGTCATGTTAGGGTGGTGGGTTGGCAGTAAGGGTAGAGGGTCCGATGTCATGTTAGGGTGGTGGGTTGGCAGTAAGGGTAGAGGGTCAGACACCATGTTAGGGTGGTGGGTTGGCAGTAAGGGTAGAGGGTCAGATGTCATGTTAGGGTGGTGGGTTGGCAGTAAGGGTAGAGGGTCAGATGTCAGGTTAGGGTGGTGGGTTGTCAGTAAGGGTAGAGGGTCAGATGTCAGGTTAGGGTGGTGGGTTGGCAGTAAGGGTAGAGGGTCAGATGTCATGTTAGGGTGGTGGGTTTGCAATATTGGTAGAGGGTCAGATGTCAGGTTAGGGTGGTGGGTTGGCAGTATTGGTAGAGGGTCACATGTCAGGTTAGGGAGGTGGTTTGGCAATATTGGTAGAGGGTCAGATGTCAGGTTAGGGTGGTGGTTTGGCAGTATTGGTAGAGGGTCAGATGTCATGTTAGGGTGGTGGTTTGGCAGTAAGGGTAGAGGGTCAGATGTCATGTTAGGGTGGTGGGTTGGCAGTAAGGGTAGAGGGTCAGATGTCAGGTTAGGGTGGTGGGTTGCCAGTATTGGTAGAGGGTCAGATGTCAGGTTAGGGTGGTGGGTTGGCAGTATTGGTAGAGGGTCAGATGTCAGGTTAGGGTGGTGGGTTGGCAGTATTGGTAGAGGGTCAGATGTCAGGTTAGGGTGGTGGGTTGTCAGTAAGGGTAGAGGGTCAGATGTCAGGTTAGGGTGGTGGGTTGTCAGTAAGGGTAGAGGGTCAGATGTCAGGTTAGGGTGGTGGGTTGGCAGTAAGGGTAGAGGGTCAGATGTCAGGTTAGGGTGGTGGGTTGGCAGTAAGGGTAGAGGGTCAGATGTCATGTTAGGGTGGTGGGTTGGCAGTAAGGGTAGAGGGTCAGATGTCATGTTAGGGTGGTGGGTTGGCAGTAAGGGTAGAGGGTCAGACACCATGTTAGGGTGGTGGGTTGGCAGTAAGTGTAGAAGTTCAGATGTCATGTTAGGGTGGTGGTTTGGCAGTAAGGGTAGAGGGTCAGATGTCAGGTTAGGGTGGTGGGTTGGCAGTAAGGGTAGAGGGTCAGATGTCAGGTTAGGGTGGTGGGTTGTCAGTAAGGGTAGAGGGTCAGATGTCAGGTTAGGGTGGTGGGTTGTCAGTAAGGGTAGAGGGTCAGATGTCAGGTTAGGGTGGTGGGTTGGCAGTAAGGGTAGAGGGTCAGATGTCAGGTTAGGGTGGTGGGTTGGCAGTATTGGTAGAGGGTCAGATGTCAGGTTAGGGTGGTGGGTTGGCAGTATTGGTAGAGGGTCAGATGCCATGTTAGGGTGGTGTGTTGGCAGTATTGGTAGAGGGTCAGATGTCAGGTTAGGGTGGTGGATTGGCAGTATTGGTAGAGGGTCAGATGTCATGTTAGGGTGGTGGGTTGGCAGTATTGGTAGAGGGTCAGATGTCAGGTTAGGGTGGTGGGTTGGCAGTATTGGTAGAGGGTCAGATGTCAGGTTAGGGTGGTGGGTTGGTAGTAAGGGTAGAGGGTCAGATGTCATGTTAGGGTGGTGGTTTGGCAGTATTGGTAGAGGGTCAGATGTCATGCTAGGGTGGTGGGTTGGCAGTAAGGGTAGAGGGTCAGATGTCAGGTTAGGGTGGTGGGTTGGCAGTATTGGTTAGAGGGTCAGATGTCAGGTTAGGGTAATGGGTTGGTAGTAAGGGTAGAGGGTCAGATGTCAGGTTAGGGTGGTGGGTTGGCAGTATTGGTAGAGGGTCAGATGTCATGTTAGGGTGGTGGGTTGGCAGTAAGGGTAGAGGGTCCGATGTCATGTTAGGGTGGTGGGTTGGCAGTAAGGGTAGAGGGTCAGACACCATGTTAGGGTGGTGGGTTGCCAGTAAGGGTAGAGGGTCAGATGTCATGTTAGGGTGGTGGGTTGGCAGTAAGGGTAGAGGGTCAGATGTCAGGTTAGGGTGGTGGGTTGTCAGTAAGGGTAGAGGGTCAGATGTCAGGTTAGGGTGGTGGGTTGGCAGTAAGGGTAGAGGGTCAGATGTCATGTTAGGGTGGTGGGTTTGCAATATTGGTAGAGGGTCAGATGTCAGGTTAGGGTGGTGGTTTGGCAGTATTGGTAGAGGGTCAGATGTCATGTTAGGGTGGTGGTTTGGCAGTAAGGGTAGAGGGTCAGATGTCATGTTAGGGTGGTGGGTTGGCAGTAAGGGTAGAGGGTCAGATGTCATGTTAGGGTGGTGGGTTGGCAGTATTGGTAGAGGGTCAGACGCCATGTTAGGGTGGTGGGTTGGCAGTATTGGTAGAGGGTCAGATGTCATGTTAGGGTGGTGGGTTGGCAGTATTGGTAGAGGGTCAGATGTCATGTTAGGGTGGTGGGTTGGCAGTATTGGTAGAGGGTCAGATGTCAGGTTAGGGTGGTGGGTTGGCAGTAAGGGTAGAGGGTCAGATGTCAGGTTAGTGTGGTGGGTTGCCAGTATTGGTAGAGGGTCAGATGTCAGGTTAGGGTGGTGGGTTGGCAGTATTGGTAGAGGGTCAGATGTCAGGTTAGGGTGGTGGGTTGGCAGTATTGGTAGAGGGTCAGATGTCATGTTAGGGTGGTGGGTTGGCAGTATTGGTAGAGGGTCAGATGTCATGTTAGGGTGGTGGGTTGGCAGTATTGGTAGAGGGTCAGATGTCAGGTTAGGGTGGTGGGTTGGCAGTAAGGGTAGAGGGTCAGATGTCAGGTTAGGGTGGTGGGTTGCCAGTATTGGTAGAGGGTCAGATGTCAGGTTAGGGTGGTGGGTTGGCAGTATTGGTAGAGGGTCAGATGTCAGGTTAGGATGGTGTGTTGGCAGTATTGGTAGAGGGTCAGACGCCATGTTAGGGTGGTGGGTTGGCAGTATTGGTAGAGGGTCAGATGTCATGTTAGGGTGGTGGGTTGGCAGTATTGGTAGAGGGTTAGATGTCAGGTTAGGGTGGTGGGTTGGCAGTAAGGGTAGAGGGTCAGATGTCAGGTTAGGGTGGTGGGTTGCCAGTATTGGTAGAGGGTCAGATGTCAGGTTAGGGTGGTGGGTTGGCAGTATTGGTAGAGGGTCAGATGTCAGGTTAGGGTGGTGGGTTGGCAGTATTGGTAGAGGGTCAGATGTCAGGTTAGGGTGGTGGGTTGGCAGTAAGGGTAGAGGGTCAGATGTCAGGTTAGGGTGGTGGGTTGGCAGTATTGGTAGAGGGTCAGATGTCATGTTAGGGTGGTGGGTTGGCAGTATTGGTAGAGGGTCAGATGTCATGTTAGGGTGGTGGGTTGGCAGTATTGGTAGAGGATCAGATGTCATGTTAGGGTGGTGGGTTGGCAGTATTGGTAGAGGGTCAGATGTCAGGTTAGGGTGGTGGGTTGGCAGTAAGGGTAGAGGGTCAGATGTCAGGTTAGGGTGGTGGGTTGGCAGTAAGGGTAGAGGGTCAGATGTCAGGTTAGGGTGGTGGGTTGGCAGTATTGGTAGAGGGTCAGATGTCAGGCTAGGGTGGTGGGTTGGCAGTATTGGTAGAGGGTCAGATGTCAGGTTAGGGTGGTGGGTTGGCAGTATTGGTAGAGGGTCAGATGTCAGGTTAGGGTGGTGGGTTGGCAGTAAGGGTAGAGGGTCAGACACCATGTTAGGGTGGTGGGTTGGCAGTAAGGGTAGAGGGTCAGACACCATGTTAGGGTGATGGGTTGGCAGTAAGGGTTGAGGGTCAGATGCCATGTTAGCGTGGTGGGTTGGCAGTAAGGGTAGAGGGTCAGATGTCATGTTAGGGTGGTGGTTTGGCAGTAAGGGTAGAGGCTCAGATGTCAGGTTAGGGTGGTGGGTTGTCAGTAAGGGTAGAGGGTCAGATGTCAAATTAGGGTGGTGGGTTGGCAGTAAGGGTAGAGTGTCAGATGTCAGGTTAGGGTGGTGGGTTGTCAGTAAGGGTAGAGGGTCAGATGTCAGGTTAGGGTGGTGGGTTGTCAGTAAGGGTAGAGGATCAGATGTCAGGTTAGGGTGGTGGGTTGGCAGTAAGGGTAGAGGTTCAGATGTCAGGTTAGGGTGGTGGGTTGGCAGTAAGGGTAGAGGGTCAGATGTCATGTTAGGGTGGTGGGTTGTCAGTAAGGGTAGAGGGTCAGATGTCAGGTTAGGGTGGTGGGTTGGCAGTAAGGGTAGAGGGTCAGATGTCAGGTTAGGGTGGTGGGTTGGCAGTAAGGGTAGAGGGTCAGATGTCATGTTAGGGTGGTGGGTTGGCAGTAAGGGTAGAGGGTCAGATGTCATGTTAGGGTGGTGGGTTGGCAGTAAGGGTAGAGGGTCAGACACCATGTTAGGGTGGTGGGTTGGCAGTAAGGGTAGAGGGTCAGATGTCATGTTAGGGTGGTGGGTTGGCAGTAAGGGTAGAGGGTCAGATGTCAGGTTAGGGTGGTGGGTTGGCAGTAAGGGTAGAGGGTCAGATGTCAGGTTAGGGTGGTGGGTTGGCAGTATTGGTAGAGGGTCAGATGTCAGGTTAGGGTGGTGGGTTGGCAGTATTGGTAGAGAGTCAGATGCCATGTTAGGGTGGTGGGTTGGCAGTATTGGTAGAGGGTCAGATGTCAGGTTAGGGTGGTGGATTGGCAGTATTGGTAGAGGGTCAGATGTCAGGTTAGGGTGGTGGGTTGGCAGTATTGGTAGAGGGTCAGATGTCAGGTTAGGGTGGTGGGTTGGCAGTATTGGTAGAGGGTCAGATGTCAGGTTAGGGTGGTGGGTTGGTAGTAAGGGTAGAGGGTCAGATGTCATGTTAGGGTGGTGGGTTGGCAGTATTGGTAGAGGGTTAGATGTCATGCTAGGGTGGTGGGTTGGCAGTAAGGGTAGAGGGTCAGATGTCAGGTTAGGGTGGTGGGTTGGCAGTATTGGTAGAGGGTCAGATGTCAGGTTAGGGTGTTGGGTTGGTAGTAAGGGTAGAGGGTCAGATGTCAGGTTAGGGTGGTGGGTTGGCAGTATTGGTAGAGGGTCAGATGTCATGTTAGGGTGGTGGGTTGGCAGTATTGGTAGAGGGTCAGATGTCATGTTAGGGTGGTGGGTTGGCAGTATTGGTAGAGGATCAGATGTCATGTTAGGGTGGTGGGTTGGCAGTATTGGTAGAGGGTCAGATGTCAGGTTAGGGTGGTGGGTTGGCAGTAAGGGTAGAGGGTCAGATGTCAGGTTAGGGTGGTGGGTTGGCAGTAAGGGTAGAGGGTCAGATGTCAGGTTAGGGTGGTGGGTTGGCAGTATTGGTAGAGGGTCAGATGTCAGGCTAGGGTGGTGGGTTGGCAGTATTGGTAGAGGGTCTGATGTCAGGTTAGGGTGGTGGGTTGGCAGTATTGGTAGAGGGTCAGATGTCAGGTTAGGGTGGTGGGTTGGCAGTAAGGGTAGAGGGTCAGACACCATGTTAGGGTGGTGGGTTGGCAGTAAGGGTAGAGGGTCAGACACCATGTTAGGGTGATGGGTTGGCAGTAAGGGTTGAGGGTCAGATGTCAGGTTAGGGTGGTGGGTTGTCAGTAAGGGTAGAGGGTCAGATGTCAGGTTAGGGTGGTGGGTTGGCAGTAAGGGTAGAGGGTCAGATGTCAGGTTAGGGTGGTGGGTTGGCAGTAAGGGTAGAGGGTCAGATGTCATGTTAGGGTGGTGGGTTGGCAGTAAGGGTAGAGGGTCAGATGTCATGTTAGGGTGGTGGGTTGGCAGTAAGGGTAGAGGGTCAGACACCATGTTAGGGTGGTGGGTTGGCAGTAAGTGTAGAAGTTCAGATGTCATGTTAGGGTGGTGGTTTGGCAGTAAGGGTAGAGGGTCAGATGTCAGGTTAGGGTGGTGGGTTGGCAGTAAGGGTAGAGGGTCAGATGTCAGGTTAGGGTGGTGGGTTGTCAGTAAGGGTAGAGGGTCAGATGTCAGGTTAGGGTGGTGGGTTGTCAGTAAGGGTAGAGGGTCAGATGTCAGGTTAGGGTGGTGGGTTGGCAGTAAGGGTAGAGGGTCAGATGTCAGGTTAGGGTGGTGGGTTGGCAGTATTGGTAGAGGGTCAGATGTCAGGTTAGGGTGGTGGGTTGGCAGTATTGGTAGAGGGTCAGATGCCATGTTAGGGTGGTGTGTTGGCAGTATTGGTAGAGGGTCAGATGTCAGGTTAGGGTGGTGGATTGGCAGTATTGGTAGAGGGTCAGATGTCATGTTAGGGTGGTGGGTTGGCAGTATTGGTAGAGGGTCAGATGTCAGGTTAGGGTGGTGGGTTGGCAGTATTGGTAGAGGGTCAGATGTCAGGTTAGGGTGGTGGGTTGGTAGTAAGGGTAGAGGGTCAGATGTCATGTTAGGGTGGTGGTTTGGCAGTATTGGTAGAGGGTCAGATGTCATGCTAGGGTGGTGGGTTGGCAGTAAGGGTAGAGGGTCAGATGTCAGGTTAGGGTGGTGGGTTGGCAGTATTGGTTAGAGGGTCAGATGTCAGGTTAGGGTAATGGGTTGGTAGTAAGGGTAGAGGGTCAGATGTCAGGTTAGGGTGGTGGGTTGGCAGTATTGGTAGAGGGTCAGATGTCATGTTAGGGTGGTGGGTTGGCAGTAAGGGTAGAGGGTCCGATGTCATGTTAGGGTGGTGGGTTGGCAGTAAGGGTAGAGGGTCAGACACCATGTTAGGGTGGTGGGTTGCCAGTAAGGGTAGAGGGTCAGATGTCATGTTAGGGTGGTGGGTTGGCAGTAAGGGTAGAGGGTCAGATGTCAGGTTAGGGTGGTGGGTTGTCAGTAAGGGTAGAGGGTCAGATGTCAGGTTAGGGTGGTGGGTTGGCAGTAAGGGTAGAGGGTCAGATGTCATGTTAGGGTGGTGGGTTTGCAATATTGGTAGAGGGTCAGATGTCAGGTTAGGGTGGTGGGTTGGCAGTATTGGTAGAGGGTCACATGTCAGGTTAGGGAGGTGGTTTGGCAATATTGGTAGAGGGTCAGATGTCAGGTTAGGGTGGTGGTTTGGCAGTATTGGTAGAGGGTCAGATGTCATGTTAGGGTGGTGGTTTGGCAGTAAGGGTAGAGGGTCAGATGTCATGTTAGGGTGGTGGGTTGGCAGTAAGGGTAGAGGGTCAGATGTCAGGTTAGGGTGGTGGGTTGCCAGTATTGGTAGAGGGTCAGATGTCAGGTTAGGGTGGTGGGTTGGCAGTATTGGTAGAGGGTCAGATGTCAGGTTAGGGTGGTGGGTTGGCAGTATTGGTAGAGGGTCAGATGTCAGGTTAGGGTGGTGGGTTGTCAGTAAGGGTAGAGGGTCAGATGTCAGGTTAGGGTGGTGGGTTGTCAGTAAGGGTAGAGGGTCAGATGTCAGGTTAGGGTGGTGGGTTGGCAGTAAGGGTAGAGGGTCAGATGTCAGGTTAGGGTGGTGGGTTGGCAGTAAGGGTAGAGGGTCAGATGTCATGTTAGGGTGGTGGGTTGGCAGTAAGGGTAGAGGGTCAGATGTCATGTTAGGGTGGTGGGTTGGCAGTAAGGGTAGAGGGTCAGACACCATGTTAGGGTGGTGGGTTGGCAGTAAGTGTAGAAGTTCAGATGTCATGTTAGGGTGGTGGTTTGGCAGTAAGGGTAGAGGGTCAGATGTCAGGTTAGGGTGGTGGGTTGGCAGTAAGGGTAGAGGGTCAGATGTCAGGTTAGGGTGGTGGGTTGTCAGTAAGGGTAGAGGGTCAGATGTCAGGTTAGGGTGGTGGGTTGTCAGTAAGGGTAGAGGGTCAGATGTCAGGTTAGGGTGGTGGGTTGGCAGTAAGGGTAGAGGGTCAGATGTCAGGTTAGGGTGGTGGGTTGGCAGTATTGGTAGAGGGTCAGATGTCAGGTTAGGGTGGTGGGTTGGCAGTATTGGTAGAGGGTCAGATGCCATGTTAGGGTGGTGTGTTGGCAGTATTGGTAGAGGGTCAGATGTCAGGTTAGGGTGGTGGATTGGCAGTATTGGTAGAGGGTCAGATGTCATGTTAGGGTGGTGGGTTGGCAGTATTGGTAGAGGGTCAGATGTCAGGTTAGGGTGGTGGGTTGGCAGTATTGGTAGAGGGTCAGATGTCAGGTTAGGGTGGTGGGTTGGTAGTAAGGGTAGAGGGTCAGATGTCATGTTAGGGTGGTGGTTTGGCAGTATTGGTAGAGGGTCAGATGTCATGCTAGGGTGGTGGGTTGGCAGTAAGGGTAGAGGGTCAGATGTCAGGTTAGGGTGGTGGGTTGGCAGTATTGGTTAGAGGGTCAGATGTCAGGTTAGGGTAATGGGTTGGTAGTAAGGGTAGAGGGTCAGATGTCAGGTTAGGGTGGTGGGTTGGCAGTATTGGTAGAGGGTCAGATGTCATGTTAGGGTGGTGGGTTGGCAGTAAGGGTAGAGGGTCCGATGTCATGTTAGGGTGGTGGGTTGGCAGTAAGGGTAGAGGGTCAGACACCATGTTAGGGTGGTGGGTTGCCAGTAAGGGTAGAGGGTCAGATGTCATGTTAGGGTGGTGGGTTGGCAGTAAGGGTAGAGGGTCAGATGTCAGGTTAGGGTGGTGGGTTGTCAGTAAGGGTAGAGGGTCAGATGTCAGGTTAGGGTGGTGGGTTGGCAGTAAGGGTAGAGGGTCAGATGTCATGTTAGGGTGGTGGGTTTGCAATATTGGTAGAGGGTCAGATGTCAGGTTAGGGTGGTGGTTTGGCAGTATTGGTAGAGGGTCAGATGTCATGTTAGGGTGGTGGTTTGGCAGTAAGGGTAGAGGGTCAGATGTCATGTTAGGGTGGTGGGTTGGCAGTAAGGGTAGAGGGTCAGATGTCATGTTAGGGTGGTGGGTTGGCAGTATTGGTAGAGGGTCAGACGCCATGTTAGGGTGGTGGGTTGGCAGTATTGGTAGAGGGTCAGATGTCATGTTAGGGTGGTGGGTTGGCAGTATTGGTAGAGGGTCAGATGTCATGTTAGGGTGGTGGGTTGGCAGTATTGGTAGAGGGTCAGATGTCAGGTTAGGGTGGTGGGTTGGCAGTAAGGGTAGAGGGTCAGATGTCAGGTTAGTGTGGTGGGTTGCCAGTATTGGTAGAGGGTCAGATGTCAGGTTAGGGTGGTGGGTTGGCAGTATTGGTAGAGGGTCAGATGTCAGGTTAGGGTGGTGGGTTGGCAGTATTGGTAGAGGGTCAGATGTCATGTTAGGGTGGTGGGTTGGCAGTATTGGTAGAGGGTCAGATGTCATGTTAGGGTGGTGGGTTGGCAGTATTGGTAGAGGGTCAGATGTCAGGTTAGGGTGGTGGGTTGGCAGTAAGGGTAGAGGGTCAGATGTCAGGTTAGGGTGGTGGGTTGCCAGTATTGGTAGAGGGTCAGATGTCAGGTTAGGGTGGTGGGTTGGCAGTATTGGTAGAGGGTCAGATGTCAGGTTAGGATGGTGTGTTGGCAGTATTGGTAGAGGGTCAGACGCCATGTTAGGGTGGTGGGTTGGCAGTATTGGTAGAGGGTCAGATGTCATGTTAGGGTGGTGGGTTGGCAGTATTGGTAGAGGGTTAGATGTCAGGTTAGGGTGGTGGGTTGGCAGTAAGGGTAGAGGGTCAGATGTCAGGTTAGGGTGGTGGGTTGCCAGTATTGGTAGAGGGTCAGATGTCAGGTTAGGGTGGTGGGTTGGCAGTATTGGTAGAGGGTCAGATGTCAGGTTAGGGTGGTGGGTTGGCAGTATTGGTAGAGGGTCAGATGTCAGGTTAGGGTGGTGGGTTGGCAGTAAGGGTAGAGGGTCAGATGTCAGGTTAGGGTGGTGGGTTGGCAGTATTGGTAGAGGGTCAGATGTCATGTTAGGGTGGTGGGTTGGCAGTATTGGTAGAGGGTCAGATGTCATGTTAGGGTGGTGGGTTGGCAGTATTGGTAGAGGATCAGATGTCATGTTAGGGTGGTGGGTTGGCAGTATTGGTAGAGGGTCAGATGTCAGGTTAGGGTGGTGGGTTGGCAGTAAGGGTAGAGGGTCAGATGTCAGGTTAGGGTGGTGGGTTGGCAGTAAGGGTAGAGGGTCAGATGTCAGGTTAGGGTGGTGGGTTGGCAGTATTGGTAGAGGGTCAGATGTCAGGCTAGGGTGGTGGGTTGGCAGTATTGGTAGAGGGTCAGATGTCAGGTTAGGGTGGTGGGTTGGCAGTATTGGTAGAGGGTCAGATGTCAGGTTAGGGTGGTGGGTTGGCAGTAAGGGTAGAGGGTCAGACACCATGTTAGGGTGGTGGGTTGGCAGTAAGGGTAGAGGGTCAGACACCATGTTAGGGTGATGGGTTGGCAGTAAGGGTTGAGGGTCAGATGCCATGTTAGCGTGGTGGGTTGGCAGTAAGGGTAGAGGGTCAGATGTCATGTTAGGGTGGTGGTTTGGCAGTAAGGGTAGAGGCTCAGATGTCAGGTTAGGGTGGTGGGTTGTCAGTAAGGGTAGAGGGTCAGATGTCAAATTAGGGTGGTGGGTTGGCAGTAAGGGTAGAGTGTCAGATGTCAGGTTAGGGTGGTGGGTTGTCAGTAAGGGTAGAGGGTCAGATGTCAGGTTAGGGTGGTGGGTTGTCAGTAAGGGTAGAGGATCAGATGTCAGGTTAGGGTGGTGGGTTGGCAGTAAGGGTAGAGGTTCAGATGTCAGGTTAGGGTGGTGGGTTGGCAGTAAGGGTAGAGGGTCAGATGTCATGTTAGGGTGGTGGGTTGTCAGTAAGGGTAGAGGGTCAGATGTCAGGTTAGGGTGGTGGGTTGGCAGTAAGGGTAGAGGGTCAGATGTCAGGTTAGGGTGGTGGGTTGGCAGTAAGGGTAGAGGGTCAGATGTCATGTTAGGGTGGTGGGTTGGCAGTAAGGGTAGAGGGTCAGATGTCATGTTAGGGTGGTGGGTTGGCAGTAAGGGTAGAGGGTCAGACACCATGTTAGGGTGGTGGGTTGGCAGTAAGGGTAGAGGGTCAGATGTCATGTTAGGGTGGTGGGTTGGCAGTAAGGGTAGAGGGTCAGATGTCAGGTTAGGGTGGTGGGTTGGCAGTAAGGGTAGAGGGTCAGATGTCAGGTTAGGGTGGTGGGTTGGCAGTATTGGTAGAGGGTCAGATGTCAGGTTAGGGTGGTGGGTTGGCAGTATTGGTAGAGAGTCAGATGCCATGTTAGGGTGGTGGGTTGGCAGTATTGGTAGAGGGTCAGATGTCAGGTTAGGGTGGTGGATTGGCAGTATTGGTAGAGGGTCAGATGTCAGGTTAGGGTGGTGGGTTGGCAGTATTGGTAGAGGGTCAGATGTCAGGTTAGGGTGGTGGGTTGGCAGTATTGGTAGAGGGTCAGATGTCAGGTTAGGGTGGTGGGTTGGTAGTAAGGGTAGAGGGTCAGATGTCATGTTAGGGTGGTGGGTTGGCAGTATTGGTAGAGGGTTAGATGTCATGCTAGGGTGGTGGGTTGGCAGTAAGGGTAGAGGGTCAGATGTCAGGTTAGGGTGGTGGGTTGGCAGTATTGGTAGAGGGTCAGATGTCAGGTTAGGGTGTTGGGTTGGTAGTAAGGGTAGAGGGTCAGATGTCAGGTTAGGGTGGTGGGTTGGCAGTATTGGTAGAGGGTCAGATGTCATGTTAGGGTGGTGGGTTGGCAGTATTGGTAGAGGGTCAGATGTCATGTTAGGGTGGTGGGTTGGCAGTATTGGTAGAGGATCAGATGTCATGTTAGGGTGGTGGGTTGGCAGTATTGGTAGAGGGTCAGATGTCAGGTTAGGGTGGTGGGTTGGCAGTAAGGGTAGAGGGTCAGATGTCAGGTTAGGGTGGTGGGTTGGCAGTAAGGGTAGAGGGTCAGATGTCAGGTTAGGGTGGTGGGTTGGCAGTATTGGTAGAGGGTCAGATGTCAGGCTAGGGTGGTGGGTTGGCAGTATTGGTAGAGGGTCAGATGTCAGGTTAGGGTGGTGGGTTGGCAGTATTGGTAGAGGGTCAGATGTCAGGTTAGGGTGGTGGGTTGGCAGTAAGGGTAGAGGGTCAGACACCATGTTAGGGTGGTGGGTTGGCAGTAAGGGTAGAGGGTCAGACACCATGTTAGGGTGATGGGTTGGCAGTAAGGGTTGAGGGTCAGATGCCATGTTAGCGTGGTGGGTTGGCAGTAAGGGTAGAGGGTCAGATGTCATGTTAGGGTGGTGGTTTGGCAGTAAGGGTAGAGGCTCAGATGTCAGGTTAGGGTGGTGGGTTGTCAGTAAGGGTAGAGGGTCAGATGTCAAATTAGGGTGGTGGGTTGGCAGTAAGGGTAGAGTGTCAGATGTCAGGTTAGGGTGGTGGGTTGTCAGTAAGGGTAGAGGGTCAGATGTCAGGTTAGGGTGGTGGGTTGTCAGTAAGGGTAGAGGATCAGATGTCAGGTTAGGGTGGTGGGTTGGCAGTAAGGGTAGAGGTTCAGATGTCAGGTTAGGGTGGTGGGTTGGCAGTAAGGGTAGAGGGTCAGATGTCATGTTAGGGTGGTGGGTTGTCAGTAAGGGTAGAGGGTCAGATGTCAGGTTAGGGTGGTGGGTTGGCAGTAAGGGTAGAGGGTCAGATGTCAGGTTAGGGTGGTGGGTTGGCAGTAAGGGTAGAGGGTCAGATGTCATGTTAGGGTGGTGGGTTGGCAGTAAGGGTAGAGGGTCAGATGTCATGTTAGGGTGGTGGGTTGGCAGTAAGGGTAGAGGGTCAGACACCATGTTAGGGTGGTGGGTTGGCAGTAAGGGTAGAGGGTCAGATGTCATGTTAGGGTGGTGGGTTGGCAGTAAGGGTAGAGGGTCAGATGTCAGGTTAGGGTGGTGGGTTGGCAGTAAGGGTAGAGGGTCAGATGTCAGGTTAGGGTGGTGGGTTGGCAGTATTGGTAGAGGGTCAGATGTCAGGTTAGGGTGGTGGGTTGGCAGTATTGGTAGAGAGTCAGATGCCATGTTAGGGTGGTGGGTTGGCAGTATTGGTAGAGGGTCAGATGTCAGGTTAGGGTGGTGGATTGGCAGTATTGGTAGAGGGTCAGATGTCAGGTTAGGGTGGTGGGTTGGCAGTATTGGTAGAGGGTCAGATGTCAGGTTAGGGTGGTGGGTTGGCAGTATTGGTAGAGGGTCAGATGTCAGGTTAGGGTGGTGGGTTGGTAGTAAGGGTAGAGGGTCAGATGTCATGTTAGGGTGGTGGGTTGGCAGTATTGGTAGAGGGTTAGATGTCATGCTAGGGTGGTGGGTTGGCAGTAAGGGTAGAGGGTCAGATGTCAGGTTAGGGTGGTGGGTTGGCAGTATTGGTAGAGGGTCAGATGTCAGGTTAGGGTGTTGGGTTGGTAGTAAGGGTAGAGGGTCAGATGTCAGGTTAGGGTGGTGGGTTGGCAGTATTGGTAGAGGGTCAGATGTCATGTTAGGGTGGTGGGTTGGCAGTATTGGTAGAGGGTCAGATGTCAGGTTAGGGTGGTGGGTTGGCAGTAAGGGTAGAGGGTCAGATGTCATGTTAGGGTGGTGGGTTGGCAGTATTGGTAGAGGGTCAGATGTCAGGTTAGGGTGGTGGGTTGGCAGTAAGGGTAGAGGGTCAGATGTCAGGTTAGGGTGGTGGGTTGCCAGTATTGGTAGAGGGTCAGATGTCAGGTTAGGGTGGTGGGTTGGCAGTAAGGGTAGAGGGTCAGATGTCAGGTTAGGGTGGTGGGTTGGCAGTAAGGGTAGAGGGTCAGATGTCAGGTTAGGGTGGTGGGTTGGCAGTATTGGTAGAGGGTCAGATGTCAGGTTAGGGTGGTGGGTTGGCAGTATTGGTAGAGGGTCAGATGTCAGGTTAGGGTGGTGGGTTGGCAGTATTGGTAGAGGGTCAGATGTCAGGTTAGGGTGGTGGGTTGGCAGTAAGGGTAGAGGGTCAGACACCATGTTAGGGTGGTGGGTTGGCGGTAAGGGTAGAGGGTCAGACACCATGTTAGGGTGATGGGTTGGCAGTAAGGGTAGAGGGTCAGATGCCATGTTAGGGTGGTGGGTTGGCAGTAAGGGTAGAGGGTCAGATGCCATGTTAGGGTGGTGGGTTGGCAGTAAGGGTAGAGGGTCAGATGTCATGTTAGGGTGGTGGTTTGGCAGTAAGGGTAGAGGGTCAGATGTCAGGTTAGGGTGGTGGGTTGTCAGTAAGGGTAGAGGGTCAGATGTCAGGTTAGGGTGGTGGGTTGGCAGTAAGGGTAGAGGGTCAGATGTCAGGTTAGGGTGGTGGGTTGTCAGTAAGGGTAGAGGGTCAGATGTCAGGTTAGGGTGGTGGGTTGTCAGTAAGGGTAGAGGGTCAGATGTCAGGTTAGGGTGGTGGGTTGGCAGTAAGGGTAGAGGGTCAGATGTCAGGTTAGGGTGGTGGGTTGGCAGTAAGGGTAGAGGGTCAGATGTCATGTTAGGGTGGTGGGTTGGCATTAAGGGTAGAGGGTCAGATGTCATGTTAGGGTGGTGGGTTGGCAGTAAGGGTAGAGGGTCAGACACCATGTTAGGGTGGTGGGTTGGCAGTAAGGGTAGAGGGTCAGATGTCATGTTAGGGTGGTGGGTTGGCAGTAAGGGTAGAGGCTCAGATGTCAGGTTAGGGTGGTGGGTTGTCAGTAAGGGTAGAGGGTCAGACACCATGTTAGGGTGGTGGGTTGGCAGTAAGGGTAGAGGGTCAGATGTCATGTTAGGGTGGTGGGTTGTCAGTAAGGGTAGAGGGTCAGGTGTCAGGTTAGGGTGGTGGGTTGGCAGTAAGGGTAGAGGGTCAGATGTCAGGTTAGGGTGGTGGGTTGTCAGTAAGCCTAGAGGGTCAGATGTCAGGTTAGGGTGGTGGGTTGTCAGTAAGGGTAGAGGGTCAGATGTCAGGTTAGGGTGGTGGGTTGGCAGTAAGGGTAGAGTGTCAGATGTCAGGTTAGGGTGGTGGGTTGGCAGTAAGGGTAGAGGGTCAGATGACATGTTAGGGTGGTGGGTTGTCAGTAAGGGTAGAGGGTCAGATGTCAGGTTAGGGTGGTGGGTTGGCAGTAAGGGTAGAGGGTCAGATGTCAGGTTAGGGTGGTGGGTTGGCAGAAAGGGTAGAGGGTCAGATGTCATGTTAGGGTGGTGGGTTGGCAGTAAGGGTAGAGGGTCAGATGTCATGTTAGGGTGGTGGGTTGGCAGTAAGGGTAGAGGGTCAGACACCATGTTAGGGTGGTGGGTTGGCAGTAAGGGTAGAGGGTCAGATGTCATGTTAGGGTGGTGGGTTGGCAGTAAGGGTAGAGGGTCAGATGTCAGGTTAGGGTGGTGGGTTGGCAGTAAGGGTAGAGGGTCAGATGTCAGGTTAGGGTGGTGGGTTGGCAGTATTGGTAGAGGGTCAGATGTCAGGTTAGGGTGGTGGGTTGGCAGTATTGGTAGAGGGTCAGATGCCATGTTAGGGTGGTGGGTTGGCAGTATTGGTAGAGGGTCAGATGTCAGGTTAGGGTGGTGGATTGGCAGTATTGGTAGAGGGTCAGATGTCAGGTTAGGGTGGTGGGTTGGCAGTATTGGTAGAGGGTCAGATGTCAGGTTAGGGTGGTGGGTTGGCAGTATTGGTAGAGGGTCAGATGTCAGGTTAGGGTGGTGGGTTGGTAGTAAGGGTAGAGGGTCAGATGTCATGTTAGGGTGGTGGGTTGGCAGTATTGGTAGAGGGTCAGATGTCATGCTAGGGTGGTGGGTTGGCAGTAAGGGTAGAGGGTCAGATGTCAGGTTAGGGTGGTGGGTTGGCAGTATTGGTAGAGGGTCAGATGTCAGGTTAGGGTGTTGGGTTGGTAGTAAGGGTAGAGGGTCAGATGTCAGGTTAGGGTGGTGGGTTGGCAGTATTGGTAGAGGGTCAGATGTCATGTTAGGGTGGTGGGTTGGCAGTATTGGTAGAGGGTCAGATGTCAGGTTAGGGTGGTGGGTTGGCAGTAAGGGTAGAGGATCAGATGTCAGCTTAGGGTGGTGGGTTGGCAGTATTGGTAGAGGGTCAGATGTCAGGTTAGGGTGGTGGGTTGGCAGTATTGGTAGAGGGTCAGATGTCAGGTTAGGGTGGTGGGTTGGCAGTAAGGGTAGAGGGTCAGATGTCAGGTTAGGGTGGTGGGTTGGCAGTATTGGTAGAGGGTCAGATGTCAGGTTAGGGTGGTGGGTTGGCAGTATTGGTAGAGGGTCAGATGCCATGTTAGGGTGGTGGGTTGGCAGTAAGGGTAGAGGGTCAGATGTCATGTTAGGGGGGTAGATTGGCAGTATTGGTAGAGGGTCAGATGTCAGGTTAGGGTGGTGGGTTGGCAGTATTGGTAGAGGGTCAGATGTCAGGTTAGGGTGGTGGGTTGGCAGTAAGCGTAGAGGGTCAGATGTCAGGTTAGGGTGGTGGGTTGGCAGTAAGCGTAGAGGGTCAGATGTCAGGTTAGGGTGGTGGGTTGCCAGTATTGGTAGAGGGTCAGATGTCAGGTTAGGGTGGTGGGTTGGCAGTAAGGGTAGAGGGTCAGATGTCAGGTTAGGGTGGTGGGTTGGCAGTAAGGGTAGAGGGTCAGATGTCAGGTTAGGGTGGTGGGTTGGCAGTATTGGTAGAGGATCAGATGTCATGTTAGGGTGGTGGGTTGGCAGTATTGGTAGAGGGTCAGATGTCAGGTTAGGGTGGTGGGTTGGCAGTAAGCGTAGAGGGTCAGATGTCAGGTTAGGGTGGTGGGTTGCCAGTATTGGTAGAGGGTCAGATGTCAGGTTAGGGTGGTGGGTTGGCAGTAAGGGTAGAGGGTCGGATGTCAGGTTAGGGTGGTGGGTTGGCAGTAAGGGTAGAGGGTCAGATGTCAGGTTAGGGTGGTGGGTTGGCAGTATTGGTAGAGGGTCAGATGTCATGTTAGGGTGGTGGGTTGGCAGTATTGGTAGAGGGTCAGATGTCAGGTTAGGGTGGTGGGTTGGCAGTATTGGTAGAGGGTCAGATGTCAGGTTAGGGTGGTGGGTTGGCAGTAAGGGTAGAGGGTCAGACACCATGTTAGGGTGGTGGGTTGGCGGTAAGGGTAGAGCGTCAGACACCATGTTAGGGTGATGGGTTGGCAGTAAGGGTAGAGGGTCAGATGCCATGTTAGGGTGGTGGGTTGGCAGTAAGGGTAGAGGGTCAGATGCCATGTTAGGGTGGTGGGTTGGCAGTAAGGGTAGAGGGTCAGATGTCATGTTAGGGTGGTGGTTTGGCAGTAAGGGTAGAGGGTCAGATGTCAGGTTAGGGTGGTGGGTTGGCAGTAAGGGTAGAGGGTCAGATGTCAGGTTAGGGTGGTGGGTTGTCAGTAAGGGTAGAGGGTCAGATGTCAGGTTAGGGTGGTGGGTTGTCAGTAAGGGTAGAGGGTCAGATGTCAGGTTAGGGTGGTGGGTTGGCAGTAAGGGTAGAGGGTCAGATGTCAGGTTAGGGTGGTGGGTTGGCAGTAAGGGTAGAGGGTCAGATGTCATGTTAGGGTGGTGGGTTGGCAGTAAGGGTAGAGGGTCAGATGTCATGTTAGGGTGGTGGGTTGGCAGTAAGGGTAGAGGGTCAGACACCATGTTAGGGTGGTGGGTTGGCAGTAAGGGTAGAGGGTCAGATGTCATGTTAGGGTGGTGGGTTGGCAGTAAGGGTAGAGGGTCAGATGTCAGGTTAGGGTGGTGGGTTGTCAGTAAGGGTAGAGGGTCAGATGTCAGGTTAGGGTGGTGGGTTGGCAGTAAGGGTAGAGGGTCAGATGTCAGGTTAGGGTGGTGGGTTGTCACTAAGGGTAGAGGGTCAGATGTCATGTTAGGGTGGTGGGTTGTCAGTAAGGGTAGAGGCTCAGATGTCAGGTTAGGGTGGTGGGTTGTCAGTAAGGGTAGAGGGTCAGACACCATGTTAGGGTGGTGGGTTGGCAGTAAGGGTAGAGGGTCAGATGTCATGTTAGGGTGGTGGGTTGTCAGTAAGGGTAGAGGGTCAGGTGTCAGGTTAGGGTGGTGGGTTGGCAGTAAGGGTAGAGGGTCAGATGTCAGGTTAGGGTGGTGGGTTGTCAGTAAGGGTAGAGGGTCAGATGTCAGGTTAGGGTGGTGGGTTGTCAGTAAGGGTAGAGGGTCAGATGTCAGGTTAGGGTGGTGGGTTGGCAGTAAGGGTAGAGTGTCAGATGTCAGGTTAGGGTGGTGGGTTGGCAGTAAGGGTAGAGGGTCAGATGTCATGTTAGGGTGGTGGGTTGTCAGTAAGGGTAGAGGGTCAGATGTCAGGTTAGGGTGGTGGGTTGGCAGTAAGGGTAGAGGGTCAGATGTCAGGTTAGGGTGGTGGGTTGGCAGTAAGGGTAGAGGGTCAGATGTCATGTTAGGGTGGTGGGTTGGCAGTAAGGGTAGAGGGTCAGATGTCATGTTAGGGTGGTGGGTTGGCAGTAAGGGTAGAGGGTCAGACACCATGTTAGGGTGGTGGGTTGGCAGTAAGGGTAGAGGGTCAGATGTCATGTTAGGGTGGTGGGTTGGCAGTAAGGGTAGAGGGTCAGATGTCAGGTTAGGGTGGTGGGTTGGCAGTAAGGGTAGAGGGTCAGATGTCAGGTTAGGGTGGTGGGTTGGCAGTATTGGTAGAGGGTCAGATGTCAGGTTAGGATGGTGGGTTGGCAGTATTGGTAGAGGGTCAGATGCCATGTTAGGGTGGTGGGTTGGCAGTATTGGTAGAGGGTCAGATGTCAGGTTAGGGTGGTGGATTGGCAGTATTGGTAGAGGGTCAGATGTCAGGTTAGGGTGGTGGGTTGGCAGTATTGGTAGAGGGTCAGATGTCAGGTTAGGGTGGTGGGTTGGCAGTATTGGTAGAGGGTCAGATGTCAGGTTAGGGTGGTGGGTTGGCAGTATTGGTAGAGGGTCAGATGTCATGTTAGGGTGGTGGGTTGGCAGTATTGGTAGAGGGTCAGATGTCAGGTTAGGGTGGTGGGTTGGCAGTAAGGGTAGAAGATCAGATGTCAGCTTAGGGTGGTGGGTTGGCAGTATTGGTAGAGGGTCAGATGTCAGGTTAGGGTGGTGGGTTGGCAGTATTGGTAGAGGGTCAGATGTCAGGTTAGGGTGGTGGGTTGGCAGTAAGGGTAGAGGGTCAGATGTCAGGTTAGGGTGGTGGGTTGGCAGTATTGGTAGAGGGTCAGATGTCAGGTTAGGGTGGTGGGTTGGCAGTATTGGTAGAGGGTCAGATGCCATGTTAGGGTGGTGGGTTGGCAGTAAGTGTAGAGGGTCAGATGTCATGTTAGGGGGGTAGATTGGCAGTATTGGTAGAGGGTCAGATGTCAGGTTAGGGTGGTGGGTTGGCAGTATTGGTAGAGGGTCAGATGTCAGGTTAGGGTGGTGGGTTGGCAGTAAGCGTAGAGGGTCAGATGTCAGGTTAGGGTGGTGGGTTGGCAGTAAGCGTAGAGGGTCAGATGTCAGGTTAGGGTGGTGGGTTGCCAGTATTGGTAGAGGGTCAGATGTCAGGTTAGGGTGGTGGGTTGGCAGTAAGGGTAGAGGGTCAGATGTCAGGTTAGGGTGGTGGGTTGGCAGTAAGGGTAGAGGGTCAGATGTCAGGTTAGGGTGGTGGGTTGGCAGTATTGGTAGAGGATCAGATGTCATGTTAGGGTGGTGGGTTGGCAGTATTGGTAGAGGGTCAGATGTCAGGTTAGGGTGGTGGGTTGGCAGTAAGCGTAGAGGGTCAGATGTCAGGTTAGGGTGGTGGGTTGCCAGTATTGGTAGAGGGTCAGATGTCAGGTTAGGGTGGTGGGTTGGCAGTAAGGGTAGAGGGTCAGATGTCAGGTTAGGGTGGTGGGTTGGCAGTAAGGGTAGAGGGTCAGATGTCAGGTTAGGGTGGTGGGTTGGCAGTATTGGTAGAGGGTCAGATGTCAGGTTAGGGTGGTGGGATGGCATTATTGGTAGAGGGTCAGATGTCAGGTTAGGGTGGTGGGTTGGCAGTATTGGTAGAGGGTCAGATGTCAGGTTAGGGTGGTGGGTTGGCAGTAAGGGTAGAGGGTCAGACACCATGTTAGGATGGTGGGTTGGCGGTAAGGGTAGAGGGTCAGACACCATGTTAGGGTGATGGGTTGGCAGTAAGGGTAGAGGGTCAGATGCCATGTTAGGGTGGTGGGTTGGCAGTAAGGGTAGAGGGTCAGATGCCATGTTAGGGTGGTGGGTTGGCAGTAAGGGTAGAGGGTCAGATGTCATGTTAGGGTGGTGGTTTGGCAGTAAGGGTAGAGGGTCAGATGTCAGGTTAGGGTGGTGGGTTGTCAGTAAGGGTAGAGGGTCAGATGTCAGGTTAGGGTGGTGGGTTGGCAGTAAGGGTAGAGGGTCAGATGTCAGGTTAGGGTGGTGGGTTGTCAGTAAGGGTAGAGGGTCAGATGTCAGGTTAGGGTGGTGGGTTGTCAGTAAGGGTAGAGGGTCAGATGTCAGGTTAGGGTGGTGGGTTGGCAGTAAGGATAGAGGGTCAGATGTCAGGTTAGGGTGGTGGGTTGGCAGTAAGGGTAGAGGGTCAGATGTCATGTTAGGGTGGTGGGTTGGCAGTAAGGGTAGAGGGTCAGATGTCATGTTAGGGTGGTGGGTTGGCAGTAAGGGTAGAGGGTCAGACACCATGTTAGGGTGGTGGGTTGGCAGTAAGGGTAGAGTGTCAGATGTCATGTTAGGGTGGTGGGTTGGCAGTAAGGGTAGAGGGTCAGATGTCAGGTTAGGGTGGTGGGTTGTCAGTAAGGGTAGAGGGTCAGATGTCAGGTTAGGGTGGTGGGTTGGCAGTAAGGGTAGAGGGTCAGATGTCAGGTTAGGGTGGTGGGTTGTCACTAAGGGTAGAGGGTCAGATGTCATGTTAGGGTGGTGGGTTGTCAGTAAGGGTAGAGGGTCAGATGTCAGGTTAGGGTGGTGGGTTGCCAGTAAGGGTAGAGGGTCAGATGTCAGGTTAGGGTGGTGGGTTGGCAGTAAGCGTAGAGGGTCAGATGTCAGGTTAGGGTGGTGGGTTGGCAGTAAGCGTAGAGGGTCAGATGTCAGGTTAGGGTGGTGGGTTGCCAGTATTGGTAGAGGGTCAGATGTCAGGTTAGGGTGGTGGGTTGGCAGTAAGGGTAGAGGGTCAGATGTCAGGTTAGGGTGGTGGGTTGGCAGTAAGGGTAGAGGGTCAGATGTCAGGTTAGGGTGGTGGGTTGGCAGTATTGGTAGAGGATCAGATGTCATGTTAGGGTGGTGGGTTGGCAGTATTGGTAGAGGGTCAGATGTCAGGTTAGGGTGGTGGGTTGGCAGTAAGCGTAGAGGGTCAGAT
Source organism: Eledone cirrhosa (assembly GCA_964016885.1). Taxonomy (NCBI): domain Eukaryota; kingdom Metazoa; phylum Mollusca; class Cephalopoda; order Octopoda; family Eledonidae; genus Eledone; species Eledone cirrhosa. The sequence goes on from OZ024762.1 coordinate 29,569,702, forward strand.
GTCAGGTTAGGGTGGTGGGTTGCCAGTATTGGTAGAGGGTCAGATGTCAGGTTAGGGTGGTGGGTTGGCAGTAAGGGTAGAGGGTCGGATGTCAGGTTAGGGTGGTGGGTTGGCAGTAAGGGTAGAGGGTCAGATGTCATGTTAGGGTGGTGGGTTGGCAGTAAGGGTAGAGGGTCAGACACCATGTTAGGGTGGTGGGTTGGCAGTAAGGGTAGAGGGTCAGATGTCATGTTAGGGTGGTGGGTTGGCAGTAAGGGTAGAGGGTCAGATGTCAGGTTAGGGTGGTGGGTTGGCAGTAAGGGTAGAGGGTCAGATGTCAGGTTAGGGTGGTGGGTTGGCAGTATTGGTAGAGGGTCAGATGTCAGGTTAGGATGGTGGGTTGGCAGTATTGGTAGAGGGTCAGATGCCATGTTAGGGTGGTGGGTTGGCAGTATTGGTAGAGGGTCAGATGTCAGGTTAGGGTGGTGGATTGGCAGTATTGGTAGAGGGTCAGATGTCAGGTTAGGGTGGTGGGTTGGCAGTATTGGTAGAGGGTCAGATGTCAGGTTAGGGTGGTGGGTTGGCAGTATTGGTAGAGGGTCAGATGTCAGGTTAGGGTGGTGGGTTGGCAGTATTGGTAGAGGGTCAGATGTCATGTTAGGGTGGTGGGTTGGCAGTATTGGTAGAGGGTCAGATGTCAGGTTAGGGTGGTGGGTTGGCAGTAAGGGTAGAAGATCAGATGTCAGCTTAGGGTGGTGGGTTGGCAGTATTGGTAGAGGGTCAGATGTCAGGTTAGGGTGGTGGGTTGGCAGTATTGGTAGAGGGTCAGATGTCAGGTTAGGGTGGTGGGTTGGCAGTAAGGGTAGAGGGTCAGATGTCAGGTTAGGGTGGTGGGTTGGCAGTATTGGTAGAGGGTCAGATGTCAGGTTAGGGTGGTGGGTTGGCAGTATTGGTAGAGGGTCAGATGCCATGTTAGGGTGGTGGGTTGGCAGTAAGTGTAGAGGGTCAGATGTCATGTTAGGGGGGTAGATTGGCAGTATTGGTAGAGGGTCAGATGTCAGGTTAGGGTGGTGGGTTGGCAGTATTGGTAGAGGGTCAGATGTCAGGTTAGGGTGGTGGGTTGGCAGTAAGCGTAGAGGGTCAGATGTCAGGTTAGGGTGGTGGGTTGGCAGTAAGCGTAGAGGGTCAGATGTCAGGTTAGGGTGGTGGGTTGCCAGTATTGGTAGAGGGTCAGATGTCAGGTTAGGGTGGTGGGTTGGCAGTAAGGGTAGAGGGTCAGATGTCAGGTTAGGGTGGTGGGTTGGCAGTAAGGGTAGAGGGTCAGATGTCAGGTTAGGGTGGTGGGTTGGCAGTATTGGTAGAGGATCAGATGTCATGTTAGGGTGGTGGGTTGGCAGTATTGGTAGAGGGTCAGATGTCAGGTTAGGGTGGTGGGTTGGCAGTAAGCGTAGAGGGTCAGATGTCAGGTTAGGGTGGTGGGTTGCCAGTATTGGTAGAGGGTCAGATGTCAGGTTAGGGTGGTGGGTTGGCAGTAAGGGTAGAGGGTCAGATGTCAGGTTAGGGTGGTGGGTTGGCAGTAAGGGTAGAGGGTCAGATGTCAGGTTAGGGTGGTGGGTTGGCAGTATTGGTAGAGGGTCAGATGTCAGGTTAGGGTGGTGGGATGGCATTATTGGTAGAGGGTCAGATGTCAGGTTAGGGTGGTGGGTTGGCAGTATTGGTAGAGGGTCAGATGTCAGGTTAGGGTGGTGGGTTGGCAGTAAGGGTAGAGGGTCAGACACCATGTTAGGATGGTGGGTTGGCGGTAAGGGTAGAGGGTCAGACACCATGTTAGGGTGATGGGTTGGCAGTAAGGGTAGAGGGTCAGATGCCATGTTAGGGTGGTGGGTTGGCAGTAAGGGTAGAGGGTCAGATGCCATGTTAGGGTGGTGGGTTGGCAGTAAGGGTAGAGGGTCAGATGTCATGTTAGGGTGGTGGTTTGGCAGTAAGGGTAGAGGGTCAGATGTCAGGTTAGGGTGGTGGGTTGTCAGTAAGGGTAGAGGGTCAGATGTCAGGTTAGGGTGGTGGGTTGGCAGTAAGGGTAGAGGGTCAGATGTCAGGTTAGGGTGGTGGGTTGTCAGTAAGGGTAGAGGGTCAGATGTCAGGTTAGGGTGGTGGGTTGTCAGTAAGGGTAGAGGGTCAGATGTCAGGTTAGGGTGGTGGGTTGGCAGTAAGGATAGAGGGTCAGATGTCAGGTTAGGGTGGTGGGTTGGCAGTAAGGGTAGAGGGTCAGATGTCATGTTAGGGTGGTGGGTTGGCAGTAAGGGTAGAGGGTCAGATGTCATGTTAGGGTGGTGGGTTGGCAGTAAGGGTAGAGGGTCAGACACCATGTTAGGGTGGTGGGTTGGCAGTAAGGGTAGAGTGTCAGATGTCATGTTAGGGTGGTGGGTTGGCAGTAAGGGTAGAGGGTCAGATGTCAGGTTAGGGTGGTGGGTTGTCAGTAAGGGTAGAGGGTCAGATGTCAGGTTAGGGTGGTGGGTTGGCAGTAAGGGTAGAGGGTCAGATGTCAGGTTAGGGTGGTGGGTTGTCACTAAGGGTAGAGGGTCAGATGTCATGTTAGGGTGGTGGGTTGTCAGTAAGGGTAGAGGGTCAGATGTCAGGTTAGGGTGGTGGGTTGCCAGTAAGGGTAGAGGGTCAGATGTCAGGTTAGGGTGGTGGGTTGGCAGTAAGCGTAGAGGGTCAGATGTCAGGTTAGGGTGGTGGGTTGGCAGTAAGCGTAGAGGGTCAGATGTCAGGTTAGGGTGGTGGGTTGCCAGTATTGGTAGAGGGTCAGATGTCAGGTTAGGGTGGTGGGTTGGCAGTAAGGGTAGAGGGTCAGATGTCAGGTTAGGGTGGTGGGTTGGCAGTAAGGGTAGAGGGTCAGATGTCAGGTTAGGGTGGTGGGTTGGCAGTATTGGTAGAGGATCAGATGTCATGTTAGGGTGGTGGGTTGGCAGTATTGGTAGAGGGTCAGATGTCAGGTTAGGGTGGTGGGTTGGCAGTAAGCGTAGAGGGTCAGATGTCAGGTTAGGGTGGTGGGTTGCCAGTATTGGTAGAGGGTCAGATGTCAGGTTAGGGTGGTGGGTTGGCAGTAAGGGTAGAGGGTCGGATGTCAGGTTAGGGTGGTGGGTTGGCAGTAAGGGTAGAGGGTCAGATGTCATGTTAGGGTGGTGGGTTGGCAGTAAGGGTAGAGGGTCAGATGTCAGGTTAGGGTGGTGGGTTGGCAGTATTGGTAGAGGGTCAGATGTCAGGTTAGGGTGGTGGGTTGGCAGTATTGGTAGAGGGTCAGATGTCAGGTTAGGGTGGTGGGTTGGCAGTAAGGGTAGAGGGTCAGACACCATGTTAGGGTTGTGGGTTGGCGGTAAGGGTAGAGGGTCAGACACCATGTTAGGGTGATGGGTTGGCAGTAAGGGTAGAGGGTCAGATGCCATGTTAGGGTGGTGGGTTGGCAGTAAGGGTAGAGGGTCAGATGCCATGTTAGGGTGGTGGGTTGGCAGTAAGGGTAGAGGGTCAGATGTCATGTTAGGGTGGTGGTTTGGCAGTAAGGGTAGAGGGTCAGATGTCAGGTTAGGGTGGTGGGTTGGCAGTAAGGGTAGAGGGTCAGATGTCATGTTAGGGTGGTGGGTTGGCAGTAAGGGTAGAGGGTCAGATGTCAGGTTAGGGTGGTGGGTTGGCAGTAAGGGTAGAGGGTCAGATGTCATGTTAGGGTGGTGGGTTGGCAGTAAGGGTAGAGGGTCAGATGTCATGTTAGGGTGGTGGGTTGGCAGTAAGGGTAGAGGGTCAGACACCATGTTAGGGTGGTGGGTTGGCAGTAAGGGTAGAGGGTCAGATGTCATGTTAGGGTGGTGGGTTGGCAGTAAGGGTAGAGGGTCAGATGTCAGGTTAGGGTGGTGGGTTGTCAGTAAGGGTAGAGGGTCAGATGTCAGGTTAGGGTCGTGGGTTGGCAGTAAGGGTAGAGGGTCAGATGTCAGGTTAGGGTGGTGGGTTGTCACTAAGGGTAGAGGGTCAGATGTCATGTTAGGGTGGTGGGTTGTCAGTAAGGGTAGAGGCTCAGATGTCAGGTTAGGGTGGTGGGTTGTCAGTAAGGGTAGAGGGTCAGACACCATGTTAGGGTGGTGGGTTGGCAGTAAGGGTAGAGGGTCAGATGTCATGTTAGGGTGGTGGGTTGTCAGTAAGGGTAGAGGGTCAGGTGTCAGGTTAGGGTGGTGGGTTGGCAGTAAGGGTAGAGGGTCAGATGTCAGGTTAGGGTGGTGGGTTGTCAGTAAGGGTAGAGGGTCAGATGTCAGGTTAGGGTGGTGGGTTGTCAGTAAGGGTAGAGGGTCAGATGTCAGGTTAGGGTGGTGGGTTGGCAGTAAGGGTAGAGTGTCAGATGTCAGGTTAGGGTGGTGGGTTGGCAGTAAGGGTAGAGGGTCAGATGTCATGTTAGGGTGGTGGGTTGTCAGTAAGGGTAGAGGGTCAGATGTCAGGTTAGGGTGGTGGGTTGGCAGTAAGGGTAGAGGGTCAGATGTCAGGTTAGGGTGGTGGGTTGGCAGTAAGGGTAGAGGGTCAGATGTCATGTTAGGGTGGTGGGTTGGCAGTAAGGGTAGAGGGTCAGATGTCATGTTAGGGTGGTGGGTTGGCAGTAAGGGTAGAGGGTCAGACACCATGTTAGGGTTGTGGGTTGGCAGTAAGGGTAGAGGGTCAGATGTCATGTTAGGGTGGTGGGTTGGCAGTAAGGGTAGAGGGTCAGATGTCAGGTTAGGGTGGTGGGTTGGCAGTAAGGGTAGAGGGTCAGATGTCAGGTTAGGGTGGTGGGTTGGCAGTATTGGTAGAGGGTCAGATGTCAGGTTAGGGTGGTGGGTTGGCAGTATTGGTAGAGGGTCAGATGCCATGTTAGGGTGGTGGGTTGGCAGTATTGGTAGAGGGTCAGATGTCAGGTTAGGGTGGTGGATTGGCAGTATTGGTAGAGGGTAAGATGTCAGGTTAGGGTGGTGGGTTGGCAGTATTGGTAGAGGGTCAGATGTCAGGTTAGGGTGGTGGGTTGGCAGTATTGGTAGAGGGTCAGATGTCAGGTTAGGGTGGTGGGTTGGTAGTAAGGGTAGAGGGTCAGATGTCATGTTAGGATGGTGGGTTGGCAGTATTGGTAGAGGGTCAGATGTCATGCTAGGGTGGTGGGTTGGCAGTAAGGGTAGAGGGTCAGATGTCAGGTTAGGGTGGTGGGTTGGCAGTATTGGTAGAGGGTCAGATGTCAGGTTAGGGTGTTGGGTTGGTAGTAAGGGTAGAGGGTCAGATGTCAGGTTAGGGTGGTGGGTTGGCAGTATTGGTAGAGGGTCAGATGTCATGTTAGGGTGGTGGGTTGGCAGTATTGGTAGAGGGTCAGATGTCAGGTTAGGGTGGTGGGTTGGCAGTAAGGGTAGAGGATCAGATGTCAGCTTAGGGTGGTGGGTTGGCAGTATTGGTAGAGGGTCAGATGTCAGGTTAGGGTGGTGGGTTGGCAGTATTGGTAGAGGGTCAGATGTCAGGTTAGGGTGGTGGGTTGGCAGTAAGGGTAGAGGGTCAGATGTCAGGTTAGGTTGGTGGGTTGGCAGTATTGGTAGAGGGTCAGATGTCAGGTTAGGGTGGTGGGTTGGCAGTATTGGTAGAGGGTCAGATGCCATGTTAGGGTGGTGGGTTGGCAGTAAGTGTAGAGGGTCAGATGTCATGTTAGGGGGGTAGATTGGCAGTATTGGTAGAGGGTCAGCTGTCAGGTTAGGGTGGTGGGTTGGCAGTATTGGTAGAGGGTCAGATGTCAGGTTAGGGTGGTGGGTTGGCAGTAAGCGTAGAGGGTCAGATGTCAGGTTAGGGTGGTGGGTTGGCAGTAAGCGTAGAGGGTCAGATGTCAGGTTAGGGTGGTGGGTTGCCAGTATTGGTAGAGGGTCATATGTCAGGTTAGGGTGGTGGGTTGGCAGTAAGGGTAGAGGGTCAGATATCAGGTTAGGGTGGTGGGTTGGCAGTAAGGGTAGAGGGTCAGATGTCAGGTTAGGGTGGTGGGTTGGCAGTATTGGTAGAGGGTCAGATGTCAGGTTAGGGTGGTGGGTTGGCAGTAAGCGTAGAGGGTCAGATGTCAGGTTAGGGTGGTGGGTTGCCAGTATTGGTAGAGGGTCAGATGTCAGGTTAGGGTGGTGGGTTGGCAGTAAGGGTAGAGGGTCGGATGTCAGGTTAGGGTGGTGGGTTGGCAGTAAGGGTAGAGGGTCAGATGTCAGGTTAGGGTGGTGGGTTGGCAGTATTGGTAGAGGGTCAGATGTCATGTTAGGGTGGTGGGTTGGCAGTATTGGTAGAGGGTCAGATGTCAGGTTAGGGTGGTGGGTTGGCAGTATTGGTAGAGGGTCAGATGTCAGGTTAGGGTGGTGGGTTGGCAGTAAGGGTAGAGGGTCAGACACCATGTTAGGGTGGTGGGTTGGCGGTAAGGGTAGAGGGTCAGACACCATGTTAGGGTGATGGGTTGGCAGTAAGGGTAGAGGGTCAGATGCCATGTTAGGGTGGTGGGTTGGCAGTAAGGGTAGAGGGTCAGATGCCATGTTAGGGTGGTGGGTTGGCAGTAAGGGTAGAGGGTCAGATGTCATGTTAGGGTGGTGGTTTGGCAGTAAGGGTAGAGGGTCAGATGTCAGGTTAGGGTGGTGGGTTGGCAGTAAGGGTAGAGGGTCAGATGTCAGGTTAGGGTGGTGGGTTGTCAGTAAGGGTAGAGGGTCAGATGTCAGGTTAGGGTGGTGGGTTGTCAGTAAGGGTAGAGGGTCAGATGTCAGGTTAGGGTGGTGGGTTGGCAGTAAGGGTAGAGGGTCAGATGTCAGGTTAGGGTGGTGGTTGGCAGTAAGGGTAGAGGGTCAGATGTCATGTTAGGGTGGTGGGTTGGCAGTAAGGGTAGAGGGTCAGATGTCATGTTAGGGTGGTGGGTTGGCAGTAAGGGTAGAGGGTCAGACACCATGTTAGGGTGGTGGGTTGGCAGTAAGGGTAGAGGGTCAGATGTCATGTTAGGGTGGTGGGTTGGCAGTAAGGGTAGAGGGTCAGATGTCAGGTTAGGGTGGTGGGTTGTCAGTAAGGGTAGAGGGTCAGATGTCAGGTTAGGGTGGTGGGTTGGCAGTAAGGGTAGAGGGTCAGATGTCAGGTTAGGGTGGTGGGTTGTCACTAAGGGTAGAGGGTCAGATGTCATGTTAGGGTGGTGGGTTGTCAGTAAGGGTAGAGGCTCAGATGTCAGGTTAGGGTGGTGGGTTGTCAGTAAGGGTAGAGGGTCAGACACCATGTTAGGGTGGTGGGTTGGCAGTAAGGGTAGAGGGTCAGATGTCATGTTAGGGTGGTGGGTTGTCAGTAAGGGTAGAGGGTCAGGTGTCAGGTTAGGGTGGTGGGTTGGCAGTAAGGGTAGAGGGTCAGATGTCAGGTTAGGGTGGTGGGTTGTCAGTAAGGGTAGAGGGTCAGATGTCAGGTTAGGGTGGTGGGTTGTCAGTAAGGGTAGAGGGTCAGATGTCAGGTTAGGGTGGTGGGTTGGCAGTAAGGGTAGAGTGTCAGATGTCAGGTTAGGGTGGTGGGTTGGCAGTAAGGGTAGAGGGTCAGATGTCATGTTAGGGTGGTGGGTTGTCAGTAAGGGTAGAGGGTCAGATGTCAGGTTAGGGTGGTGGGTTGGCAGTAAGGGTAGAGGGTCAGATGTCAGGTTAGGGTGGTGGGTTGGCAGTAAGGGTAGAGGGTCAGATGTCATGTTAGGGTGGTGGGTTGGCAGTAAGGGTAGAGGGTCAGATGTCATGTTAGGGTGGTGGGTTGGCAGTAAGGGTAGAGGGTCAGACACCATGTTAGGGTGGTGGGTTGGCAGTAAGGGTAGAGGGTCAGATGTCATGTTAGGGTGGTGGGTTGGCAGTAAGGGTAGAGGGTCAGATGTCAGGTTAGGGTGGTGGGTTGGCAGTAAGGGTAGAGGGTCAGATGTCAGGTTAGGGTGGTGGGTTGGCAGTATTGGTAGAGGGTCAGATGTCAGGTTAGGGTGGTGGGTTGGCAGTATTGGTAGAGGGTCAGATGCCATGTTAGGGTGGTGGGTTGGCAGTATTGGTAGAGGGTCAGATGTCAGGTTAGGGTGGTGGATTGGCAGTATTGGTAGAGGGTCAGATGTCAGGTTAGGGTGGTGGGTTGGCAGTATTGGTAGAGGGTCAGATGTCAGGTTAGGGTGGTGGGTTGGCAGTATTGGTAGAGGGTCAGATGTCAGGTTAGGGTGGTGGGTTGGCAGTATTGGTAGAGGGTCAGATGTCATGTTAGGGTGGTGGGTTGGCAGTATTGGTAGAGGGTCAGATGTCAGGTTAGGGTGGTGGGTTGGCAGTAAGGGTAGAGGATCAGATGTCAGCTTAGGGTGGTGGGTTGGCAGTATTGGTAGAGGGTCAGATGTCAGGTTAGGGTGGTGGGTTGGCAGTATTGGTAGAGGGTCAGATGTCAGGTTAGGGTGGTGGGTTGGCAGTAAGGGTAGAGGGTCAGATGTCAGGTTAGGGTGGTGGGTTGGCAGTATTGGTAGAGGGTCAGATGTCAGGTTAGGGTGGTGGGTTGGCAGTATTGGTAGAGGGTCAGATGCCATGTTAGGGTGGTGGGTTGGCAGTAAGTGTAGAGGGTCAGATGTCATGTTAGGGGGGTAGATTGGCAGTATTGGTAGAGGGTCAGATGTCAGGTTAGGGTGGTGGGTTGGCAGTATTGGTAGAGGGTCAGATGTCAGGTTAGGGTGGTGGGTTGGCAGTAAGCGTAGAGGGTCAGATGTCAGGTTAGGGTGGTGGGTTGGCAGTAAGCGTAGAGGGTCAGATGTCAGGTTAGGGTGGTGGGTTGCCAGTATTGGTAGAGGGTCAGATGTCAGGTTAGGGTGGTGGGTTGGCAGTAAGGGTAGAGGGTCAGATGTCAGGTTAGGGTGGTGGGTTGGCAGTAAGGGTAGAGGGTCAGATGTCAGGTTAGGGTGGTGGGTTGGCAGTATTGGTAGAGGATCAGATGTCATGTTAGGGTGGTGGGTTGGCAGTATTGGTAGAGGGTCAGATGTCAGGTTAGGGTGGTGGGTTGGCAGTAAGCGTAGAGGGTCAGATGTCAGGTTAGGGTGGTGGGTTGCCAGTATTGGTAGAGGGTCAGATGTCAGGTTAGGGTGGTGGGTTGGCAGTAAGGGTAGAGGGTCAGATGTCAGGTTAGGGTGGTGGGTTGGCAGTAAGGGTAGAGGGTCAGATGTCAGGTTAGGGTGGTGGGTTGGCAGTATTGGTAGAGGGTCAGATGTCAGGTTAGGGTGGTGGGATGGCAGTATTGGTAGAGGGTCAGATGTCAGGTTAGGGTGGTGGGTTGGCAGTATTGGTAGAGGGTCAGATGTCAGATTAGGGTGGTGGGTTGGCAGTAAGGGTAGAGGGTCAGACACCATGTTAGGGTGGTGGGTTGGCGGTAAGGGTAGAGGGTCAGACACCATGTTAGGGTGATGGGTTGGCAGTAAGGGTAGAGGGTCAGATGCCATGTTAGGGTGGTGGGTTGGCAGTAAGGGTAGAGGGTCAGATGCCATGTTAGGGTGGTGGGTTGGCAGTAAGGGTAGAGGGTCAGATGTCATGTTAGGGTGGTGGTTTGGCAGTAAGGGTAGAGGGTCAGATGTCAGGTTAGGGTGGTGGGTTGTCAGTAAGGGTAGAGGGTCAGATGTCAGGTTAGGGTGGTGGGTTGGCAGTAAGGGTAGAGGGTCAGATGTCAGGTTAGGGTGGTGGGTTGTCAGTAAGGGTAGAGGGTCAGATGTCAGGTTAGGGTGGTGGGTTGTCAGTAAGGGTAGAGGGTCAGATGTCAGGTTAGGGTGGTGGGTTGGCAGTAAGGATAGAGGGTCAGATGTCAGGTTAGGGTGGTGGGTTGGCAGTAAGGGTAGAGGGTCAGATGTCATGTTAGGGTGGTGGGTTGGCAGTAAGGGTAGAGGGTCAGATGTCATGTTAGGGTGGTGGGTTGGCAGTAAGGGTAGAGGGTCAGACACCATGTTAGGGTGGTGGGTTGGCAGTAAGGGTAGAGTGTCAGATGTCATGTTAGGGTGGTGGGTTGGCAGTAAGGGTAGAGGGTCAGATGTCAGGTTAGGGTGGTGGGTTGTCAGTAAGGGTAGAGGGTCAGATGTCAGGTTAGGGTGGTGGGTTGGCAGTAAGGGTAGAGGGTCAGATGTCAGGTTAGGGTGGTGGGTTGTCACTAAGGGTAGAGGGTCAGATGTCATGTTAGGGTGGTGGGTTGTCAGTAAGGGTAGAGGGTCAGATGTCAGGTTAGGGTGGTGGGTTGGCAGTAAGGGTAGAGGGTCAGATGTCAGGTTAGGGTGGTGGGTTGGCAGTAAGCGTAGAGGGTCAGATGTCAGGTTAGGGTGGTGGGTTGGCAGTAAGCGTAGAGGGTCAGATGTCAGGTTAGGGTGGTGGGTTGCCAGTATTGGTAGAGGGTCAGATGTCAGGTTAGGGTGGTGGGTTGGCAGTAAGGGTAGAGGGTCAGATGTCAGGTTAGGGTGGTGGGTTGGCAGTAAGGGTAGAGGGTCAGATGTCAGGTTAGGGTGGTGGGTTGGCAGTATTGGTAGAGGATCAGATGTCATGTTAGGGTGGTGGGTTGGCAGTATTGGTAGAGGGTCAGATGTCAGGTTAGGGTGGTGGGTTGGCAGTAAGCGTAGAGGGTCAGATGTCAGGTTAGGGTGGTGGGTTGCCAGTATTGGTAGAGGGTCAGATGTCAGGTTAGGGTGGTGGGTTGGCAGTAAGGGTAGAGGGTCGGATGTCAGGTTAGGGTGGTGGGTTGTCAGTAAGGGTAGAGGGTCAGATGTCAGGTTAGGGTGGTGGGTTGGCAGTATTGGTAGAGGGTCAGATGTCAGGTTAGGGTGGTGGGTTGGCAGTATTGGTAGAGGGTCAGATGTCAGGTTAGGGTGGTGGGTTGGCAGTATTGGTAGAGGGTCAGATGTCAGGTTAGGGTGGTGGGTTGGCAGTAAGCGTAGAGGGTCAGACACCATGTTAGGGTTGTGGGTTGGCGGTAAGGGTAGAGGGTCAGACACCATGTTAGGGTGATGGGTTGGCAGTAAGGGTAGAGGGTCAGATGCCATGTTAGGGTGGTGGGTTGGCAGTAAGGGTAGAGGGTCAGATGCCATGTTAGGGTGGTGGGTTGGCAGTAAGGGTAGAGGGTCAGATGTCATGTTAGGGTGGTGGTTTGGCAGTAAGGGTAGAGGGTCAGATGTCAGGTTAGGGTGGTGGGTTGGCAGTAAGGGTAGAGGGTCAGATGTCATGTTAGGGTGGTGGGTTGGCAGTAAGGGTAGAGGGTCAGATGTCAGGTTAGGGTGGTGGGTTGTCAGTAAGGGTAGAGGGTCAGATGTCAGGTTAGGGTGGTGGGTTGGCAGTAAGGGTAGAGGGTCAGATGTCAGGTTAGGGTGGTGGGTTGGCAGTAAGGGTAGAGGGTCAGATGTCATGTTAGGGTGGTGGGTTGGCAGTAAGGGTAGAGGGTCAGATGTCATGTTAGGGTGGTGGGTTGGCAGTAAGGGTAGAGGGTCAGACACCATGTTAGGGTGGTGGGTTGGCAGTAAGGGTAGAGGGTCAGATGTCATGTTAGGGTGGTGGGTTGGCAGTAAGGGTAGAGGGTCAGATGTCAAGTTAGGGTGGTGGGTTGTCAGTAAGGGTAGAGGGTCAGATGTCAGGTTAGGGTGGTGGGTTGGCAGTAAGGGTAGAGGGTCAGATGTCAGGTTAGGGTGGTGGGTTGTCACTAAGGGTAGAGGGTCAGATGTCATGTTAGGGTGGTGGGTTGTCAGTAAGGGTAGAGGCTCAGATGTCAGGTTAGGGTGGTGGGTTGTCAGTAAGGGTAGAGGGTCAGACACCATGTTAGGGTGGTGGGTTGGCAGTAAGGGTAGAGGGTCAGATGTCATGTTAGGGTGGTGGGTTGTCAGTAAGGGTAGAGGGTCAGGTGTCAGGTTAGGGTGGTGGGTTGGCAGTAAGGGTAGAGGGTCAGATGTCAGGTTAGGGTGGTGGGTTGTCAGTAAGGGTAGAGGGTCAGATGTCAGGTTAGGGTGGTGGGTTGGCAGTAAGGGTAGAGTGTCAGATGTCAGGTTAGGGTGGTGGGTTGGCAGTAAGGGTAGAGGGTCAGATGTCATGTTAGGGTGGTGGGTTGTCAGTAAGGGTAGAGGGTCAGATGTCAGGTTAGGGTGGTGGGTTGGCAGTAAGGGTAGAGGGTCAGATGTCAGGTTAGGGTGGTGGGTTGGCAGTAAGGGTAGAGGGTCAGATGTCATGTTAGGGTGGTGGGTTGGCAGTAAGGGTAGAGGGTCAGATGTCATGTTAGGGTGGTGGGTTGGCAGTAAGGGTAGAGGGTCAGACACCATGTTAGGGTTGTGGGTTGGCAGTAAGGGTAGAGGGTCAGATGTCATGTTAGGGTGGTGGGTTGGCAGTAAGGGTAGAGGGTCAGATGTCAGGTTAGGGTGGTGGGTTGGCAGTAAGGGTAGAGGGTCAGATGTCAGGTTAGGGTGGTGGGTTGGCAGTATTGGTAGAGGGTCAGATGTCAGGTTAGGGTGGTGGGTTGGCAGTATTGGTAGAGGGTCAGATGCCATGTTAGGCTGGTGGGTTGGCAGTATTGGTAGAGGGTCAGATGTCAGGTTAGGGTGGTGGATTGGCAGTATTGGTAGAGGGTAAGATGTCAGGTTAGGGTGGTGGGTTGGCAGTATTGGTAGAGGGTCAGATGTCAGGTTAGGGTGGTGGGTTGGCAGTATTGGTAGAGGGTCAGATGTCAGGTTAGGGTGGTGGGTTGGTAGTAAGGGTAGAGGGTCAGATGTCATGTTAGGATGGTGGGTTGGCAGTATTGGTAGAGGGTCAGATGTCATGCTAGGGTGGTGGGTTGGCAGTAAGGGTAGAGGGTCAGATGTCAGGTTAGGGTGGTGGGTTGGCAGTATTGGTAGAGGGTCAGATGTCAGGTTAGGGTGTTGGGTTGGTAGTAAGGGTAGAGGGTCAGATGTCAGGTTAGGGTGGTGGGTTGGCAGTATTGGTAGAGGGTCAGATGTCATGTTAGGGTGGTGGGTTGGCAGTATTGGTAGAGGGTCAGATGTCAGGTTAGGGTGGTGGGTTGGCAGTAAGGGTAGAGGATCAGATGTCAGGTTAGGGTGGTGGGTTGGCAGTATTGGTAGAGGGTCAGATGTCAGGTTAGGGTGGTGGGTTGGCAGTATTGGTAGAGGGTCAGATGCCATGTTAGGGTGGTGGGTTGGCAGTAAGTGTAGAGGGTCAGATGTCATGTTAGGGGGGTAGATTGGCAGTATTGGTAGAGGGTCAGATGTCAGGTTAGGGTGGTGGGTTGGCAGTATTGGTAGAGGGTCAGATGTCAGGTTAGGGTGGTGGGTTGGCAGTAAGCGTAGAGGGTCAGATGTCAGGTTAGGGTGGTGGGTTGGCAGTAAGCGTAGAGGGTCAGATGTCAGGTTAGGGTGGTGGGTTGCCAGTATTGGTAGAGGGTCAGATGTCAGGTTAGGGTGGTGGGTTGGCAGTAAGGGTAGAGGGTCAGATATCAGGTTAGGGTGGTGGGTTGGCAGTAAGGGTAGAGGGTCAGATGTCAGGTTAGGGTGGTGGGTTGGCAGTATTGGTAGAGGATCAGATGTCATGTTAGGGTGGTGGGTTGGCAGTATTGGTAGAGGGTCAGATGTCAGGTTAGGGTGGTGGGTTGGCAGTAAGCGTAGAGGGTCAGATGTCAGGTTAGGGTGGTGGGTTGCCAGTATTGGTAGAGGGTCAGATGTCAGGTTAGGGTGGTGGGTTGGCAGTAAGGGTAGAGGGTCAGATGTCAGGTTAGGGTGGTGGGTTGGCAGTAAGGGTAGAGGGTCAGATGTCAGGTTAGGGTGGTGGGTTGGCAGTATTGGTAGAGGGTCAGATGTCAGGTTAGGGTGGTGGGATGGCAGTATTGGTAGAGGGTCAGATGTCAGGTTAGGGTGGTGGGTTGGCAGTATTGGTAGAGGGTCAGATGTCAGGTTAGGGTGGTGGGTTGGCAGTAAGGGTAGAGGGTCAGACACCATGTTAGGGTGGTGGGTTGGCGGTAAGGGTAGAGGGTCAGACACCATGTTAGGGTGATGGGTTGGCAGTAAGGGTAGAGGGTCAGATGCCATGTTAGGGTGGTGGGTTGGCAGTAAGGGTAGAGGGTCAGATGCCATGTTAGGGTGGTGGGTTGGCAGTAAGGGTAGAGGGTCAGATGTCATGTTAGGGTGGTGGTTTGGCAGTAAGGGTAGAGGGTCAGATGTCAGGTTAGGGTGGTGGGTTGTCAGTAAGGGTAGAGGGTCAGATGTCAGGTTAGGGTGGTGGGTTGGCAGTAAGGGTAGAGGGTCAGATGTCAGGTTAGGGTGGTGGGTTGTCAGTAAGGGTAGAGGGTCAGATGTCAGGTTAGGGTGGTGGGTTGTCAGTAAGGGTAGAGGGTCAGATGTCAGGTTAGGGTGGTGGGTTGGCAGTAAGGATAGAGGGTCAGATGTCAGGTTAGGGTGGTGGGTTGGCAGTAAGGGTAGAGGGTCAGATGTCATGTTAGGGTGGTGGGTTGGCAGTAAGGGTAGAGGGTCAGATGTCATGTTAGGGTGGTGGGTTGGCAGTAAGGGTAGAGGGTCAGACACCATGTTAGGGTGGTGGGTTGGCAGTAAGGGTAGAGGGTCAGATGTCATGTTAGGGTGGTGGGTTGGCAGTAAGGGTAGAGGGTCAGATGTCAGGTTAGGGTGGTGGGTTGTCAGTAAGGGTAGAGGGTCATATGTCAGGTTAGGGTGGTGGGTTGGCAGTAAGGGTAGAGGGTCAGATGTCAGGTTAGGGTGGTGGGTTGTCACTAAGGGTAGAGGGTCAGATGTCATGTTAGGGTGGTGGGTTGTCAGTAAGGGTAGAGGGTCAGATGTCAGGTTAGGGTGGTGGGTTGGCAGTAAGGGTAGAGGGTCAGATGTCAGGTTAGGGTGGTGGGTTGGCAGTATTAGTAGAGGGTCAGATGTCAGGTTAGGGTGGTGGGTTGGCAGTAAGGGTAGAGGGTCAGATGTCAGGTTAGGGTGGTGGGTTGGCAGTAAGTGTAGAGGGTCAGATGTCAGGTTAGGGTGGTGGGTTGGCAGTATTGGTAGAGGGCCAGATGTCAGGTTAGGATGGTGGGTTGGCAGTATTGGTAGAGGGTCAGATGTCAGGTTAGGGTGGTGGATTGAACGTATTGGTAGAGGGTCAGATGTCAGGTTAGGGTGGTGGGTTGGCAGTAAGGGTAGAGGGTCAGACACCATGTTAGGGTGGTGGGTTGGCAGTAAGGGTAGAGGGTCAGACACCATGCTAGGGTGATGGGTTGGCAGTAAGGGAAGAGGGTCAGATGCCATGTTAGGGTGGTGGGTTGGCAGTAAGTGTAGAGGGTCAGATGCCATGTTAGGGTGGTGGGTTGGCAGTTAGCGTAGAGGGTCAGATGTCATGTTAGGGTGGTGGTTTGGCAGTAAGGGTAGAGGGTCAGATGTCAGTTTAGGGTGGTGGGTTGTCAGTAAGGGTAGAGGGTCAGATGTCAGGTTAGGGTGGTGGGTTGTCAGTAAGGGTAGAGGGTCAGATGTCAGGTTAGGGTGGTGGGTTGTCAGTAAGGGTAGAGGGTCAGATGTCAGGTTAGGGTGGTGGGTTGGCAGTAAGGGTAGAGGGTCAGATTTCATGTTAGGGTGGTGTGTTGGCAGTAAGGGTAGAGGGTCAGATGTCATGTTAGGGTGGTGGGTTGGCAGTAAGGGTAGAGGGTCAGACACCATGTTAGGGTGGTGGGTTGGCAGTAAGGGTAGAGGGTCAGATGTCAGGTTAGTGTGGTGGGTTGCCAGTATTGGTAGAGGGTCAGATGTCAGGTTAGGGTGGTGGGTTGGCAGTAAGGGTAGAGGGTCAGATGTCAGGTTAGGGTGGTGGGTTGTCAGTAAGGGTAGAGGGTCAGATGTCAGGTTAGGGTGGTGGGTTGGCAGTAAGGGTAGAGGGTCAGATGTCAGGTTAGGGTGGTGGGTTGTCAGTAAGGGTAGAGGGTCAGATGTCAGGTTTGGGTGGTGGGTTGTCAGTAAGGGTAGAGGGTCAGATGTCAGGTTAGGGTGGTGGGTTGGCAGTAAGGGTAGAGGGTCAGATGTCAGGTTAGGGTGGTGGGTTGGCAGTATTGGTAGAGGGTCAGATGTCAGGTTAGGGTGGTGGGTTGGCAATATTGGTAGAGGGTCAGATGCCATGTTAGGGTGGTGTGTTGGCAGTATTGGTTGAGGGTCAGATGTCAGGTTAGGGTGGTGGATTGGCAGTATTGGTAGAGGGTCAGATGTCATGTTAGGGTGGTGGGTTGGCAGTATTGGTAGAGGGTCAGATGTCAGGTTACGGTGGTGGGTTGGCAGTATTGGTAGAGGGTCAGATGTCAGGTTAGGGTGGTGGGTTGGTAGTAAGGGTAGAGGGTCAGATGTCATGTTAGGGTGGTGGGTTGGCAGTATTGGTAGAGGGTCAGATGTCATGCTAGGGTGGTGGGTTGGCAGTAAGGGTAGAGGGTCAGATGTCAGGTTAGGGTGGTGGGTTGGCAGTATTGGTTAAAGGGTCAGATGTCAGGTTAGGGTGGTGGGTTGGTAGTAAGGGTAGAGGGTCAGATGTCAGGTTAGGGTGGTGGGTTGGTAGTATTGGTAGAGGGTCAGATGTCATGTTAGGGTGGTGGGTTGGCAGTATTGGTAGAGTGTCAGATGTCAGGTTAGGGTGGTGGGTTGGCAGTAAGGGTAGAGGATCAGATGTCAGGTTAGGGTGGTGGGTTGGCAGTATTGGTAGAGGGTCAGATGTCAGGTTAGGGTGGTGGGTTGGCAGTATTGGTAGAGGGTCAGATGTCAGGTTAGGGTGGTGGGTTGGCAGTAAGGGTAGAGGGTCAGATGTCAGGTTAGGGTGGTGGGTTGGCAGTATTGGTAGAGGGTCAGATGTCAGGTTAGGGTGGTGGGTTGGCAGTATTTGTAGAGGGTCAGATGCTATGTTAGGGTGGTGGGTTGGCAGTAAGGGTAGAGGGTCAGATGTCATGTTAGGGTGGTAGATTGGCAGTATTGGTAGAGGGTCAGATGTCAGGTTAGGGTGGTGGGTTGGCAGTATTGGTAGAGGGTCAGATGTCAGGTTAGGTTGGTGGGTTGGTAGTAAGGGTAGAGGGTCAGATGTCATGTTAGGGTGGTGGGTTGGCAGTATTGGTAGAGGGTCAGATGTCATGCTAGGGTGGTGGGTTGGCAGTAAGGTTAGAGGGTCAGATGTCAGGATAGGGTGGTGGGTTGGCAGTATTGGTAGAGGGTCAGATGTCAGGTTAGGGTGGTGGGTTGGTAGTAAGGGTAGAGGGTCAGATGTCAGGTTAGGGTGGTGGGTTGGCAGTATTGGTAGAGGGTCAGATGTCATGTTAGGGTGGTGTGTTGGCAGTATTGGTAGAGGGTCAGATGTCAGGTTAGCGTGGTGGGTTGGCAGTAAGGGTAGAGGGTCAGATGACAGGTTAGGGTGGTGGGTTGGCAGTATTGGTAGAGGGTCAGATGTCAGGTTAGGGTGGTGGGTTGGCAGTAAGGGTAGAGGGTCAGATGTCAGGTTAGGGTGGTGGGTTGGCAGTATTGGTAGAGGGTCAGATGTCAGGTTAGGGTGGTGGGTTGGCAGTATTGGTAGAGGGTCAGATGCCATGTTAGGGTGGTGGGTTGGCAGTAAGGGTAGAGGGTCAGATGTCATGTTAGGGTGGTAGATTGGCAGTATTGGTAGTTGGTCAGATGTCAGGTTAGGGTGGTGGGTTGGCAGTATTGGTAGAGGGTCAGATGTCAGGTTAGGCTGGTGGGTTGGCAGTATTGGTAGAGGGTCAGATGTCAGGTTAGGGTGGTGGGTTGTCAGTAAGGGTAGAGGGTCAGATGTCAGGTTAGGGTGGTGGGTTGGCAGTATTGGTAGAGGGTCAGATGTCAGGTTAGGGTGGTGGGTTGGCAGTATTGGTAGAGGGTCAGATGTCAGGTTAGGGTGGTGGGTTGGCAGTAAGGGTAGAGGATCAGACACCATGTTAGGGTGGTGGGTTGGCAGTAAGGGTAGAGGATCAGACACCATGTTAGGGTGGTGGGTTGGCAGTAAGGGTAGAGGGTCGGACGCCATGTTAGGGTGGTGGGTTGGCAGTAAGGGTAGAGGGTCAGATGTCAGGTTAGGGTGGTGGGTTGGCAGTATTGGTAGAGGGTCACATGTCAGGTTAGGGTGGTGGTTTCGCAGTAAGGGTAGAGGGTCAGATGTCATGTTAGGGTGGTGGGTTGGCAATATTGGTAGAGGGTCAGATGTCAGGTTAGGGTGGTGGGTTGGCAGTAAGGGTAGAGGGTCAGACACCATGTTAGGGTGGTGGGTTGGCAGTAAGGGTAGAGGGTCGGACGCCATGTTAGGGTGGTGGGTTGGCAGTAAGGGTAGAGGGTCAGATGTCAGGTTAGGGTGGTGGGTTGGCAGTAAGGGTAGAGGGTCGGACGCCATGTTAGGGTGGTGGGTTGGCAGTAAGGGTAGAGGGTCAGATGTCAGGTTAGGGTGGTGGTTTGGCAGTAAGGGTAGAGGGTCAGATGTCATGTTAGGGTGGTGGGTTGGCAGTATTGGTAGAGGGTCAGATGTCAGGTTAGGGTGGTGGGTTGGCAGTAAGGTTAGAGGGTCAGACACCATATTAGGGTTGTGGGTTGGCAGTAAGGGTAGAGGTTCGGACGCCATGTTAGGGTGGTGGGTTGGCAGTATTGGTAGAGGGTCAGATGTCAGGTTAGGGTGGTGGGTTGGCAGTAAGGGTAGAGGGTCAGACACCATGTTAGGGTGGTGGGTTGGCAGTATAGGTAGAGGGTCAGATGTCATGTTAGGGTGGTGGGTTGGCAGTAAGGGTAGAGGGTCAGATGTCAGATTACGGTGGTGGGTTGGCAGTAAGGGTAGAGGGTCAGATGTCAGGTTAGGGTGGTGGGTTGGCAGTATTGGTAGAGGGTCAGACACCATGTTAGGGTGGTGGATTGGCAGTATTGGTAGAGGGTCAGATGTCAGGTTAGGGTGGTGGGTTGGCAGTATTGGTAGAGGGTCAGACACCTTATTAGGGTGGTGGGTTGGCAGTAAGGGTAGAGGGTCAGACACCATGTTAGGGTGGTGGATTGGCAGTATTGGTAGAGGGTCAGATGTCAGGTTAGGGTGGTGGGTTGGCAGTAAGGGTAGAGGGTCAGACACCATGTTAGGGTGGTGGATTGGCAGTATTGGTAGAGGGTCAGATTTTAGGTTAGGGTGGTGGGTTGGCAGTATTGGTAGAGGGTCAGACACCATGTTAGGGTGGTGGATTGGCAGTATTGGTAGAGGGTCAGATGTCAGGTTAGGGTGGTGGGTTGGCAGTAAGGGTAGAGGGTCAGACACCATGTTAGGGTGGTGGATTGGCAGTATTGGTAGAGGGTCAGATGTCAGGTTAGGCTGGTGGGTTGGCAGTATTGGTAGAGGGTCAGACACCATGTTAGGGTGGTGGGTTGGCAGTAAGGGTAGAGGGTCAGACACCATGTTAGGGTGGTGGATTGGCAGTATTGGTAGAGGGTCGGACGCCATTCTTTGACACATAGAGTTACGGCCCTTTCCATTCTGAGTTCAAATCCCGCCGAGGTTAACTTTGCCTTTCATCCTTACGGGGTCAATAAGATAAAGTACCAGTAATACACTGGGGTAATTGCTGGCCTTGTGCCTAACGTAGAAACAATTATTACAGTCCATCCAATGTAGCATGCATGCATGCTTCCTGTGTACCAGTCTTCTGCACACACCGCCAAAATCTCGCTACCATGCAACATTGATGTTCCTATGCAGGCATTAAACAGTTTGCCTTCCATTTTCAGGGAAAAGTCTTCCATCGCGCGGATAAACCCCCAACTATTGCTGCTACTCATGTTCAGATTAGTAGACTGGATCAACATGAAATGTGTTTTGATCAACATGGAATTTGTTTTGATCAACATGAAATGTGTTTTGATCAACATGAAATGTGTTTTGATCAACATGAAATGTGTTTTGATCAACATGAAATGTGTTTTGTTCAACATGGAATGTGTTTTGTTCAACATGAAATGTGTTTTGATCAACATGAAATGTGTTTTGACCAACATGAAATGTGTTTTGACCAACATGGAATGTGTTTTGATCAACATGAAATGTGTTTTGACCAACATGGAATGTGTTTTTGATCAACATGAAATGTGTTTTGACCAACATGAAATGTGTTTTGACCAACATGAAATGTGTTTTGATCAACATGAAATGTTTTGACCAACATGAAATGTGTTTTGATCAAGATGAAATGTGTTTTGATCAACATGAAATGTGTTTTGATCAACATGAAATGTGTTTTGACCAACATGAAATGTGTTTTGATCAACATGAAATGTGTTTTGACCAACATGAAATGTGTTTTGATCAACATGAAATGTGTTTTGACCAACATGAAATGTGTTTTGATCAACATGAAATGTGTTTTGATCAACATGAAATGTGATTTGTTCAACATGAAATGTGTTTTGATCAACATGAAATGTGTTTTGATCAACATGAAATGTGTTTTGACCAACATGAAATGTGTTTTGATCAACATGAAATGTGTTTTGACCAACATGAAATGTGTTTTGATCAACATGAAATGTGTTTTGATCAACATGAAATGTGATTTGATCAACATGAAATGTGTTTTGATCAACATGAAATGTGTTTTCATCAACATGAAATGTGTTTTGACCAACATGAAACGTGTTTTGATCAACATGAAATGTGTTTTGACCAACATGAAATGTGTTTTGACCAACATGAAATGTGTTTTGACCAACATGAAATGTGTTTTGATCAACATGAAATGTGTTTTGATCAACATGAAATGTGTTTTGATCAACATGAAATGTGTTTTGACCAACATGAAATGTGTTTTGATCAACATGAAATGTGTTTTGATCAACATGAAATGTGTTTTGACTAACATGAAATGTGTTTTGATCAACATGAAATGTGTTTTGACTAACATGAAATGTGTTTTGATCAACATGAAATGTGTTTTGTTCAACATGGAATGTGTTTTGTTCAACATGGAATGTGTTTTGTTCAACATGAAATGTGTTTTGACCAACATGAAATGTGTTTTGATCAAGATGAAATGTGTTTTGACCAACATGGAATGTGTTTTGATCAACATGAAATGTGTTTTGATCAATATGAAGTGTGTTTTGACCAACATGAAATGTGTTTTGACCAACATGAAATGTGTTTTGATCAATATGAAATGTGTTTTGACCAACATGAAATGTGTTTTGAAAAACATGAAATGTGTTTTGATCAACATGAAATGTGTTTTGATCAACATGAAATGTGTTTTGATCAACATGAAATGTGTTTTGATCAACATGAAATGTGTTTTGACCAACATGAAATGTGTTTTGATCAACATGAAATGTGTTTTGATCAACATGAAATGTGTTTTGATCAACATGAAATGTGTTTTGACCAACATGAAATGTGTTTTGATCAACATGAAATGTGTTTTGATCAACATGAAATGTGTTTTGACCAACATGAAATGTGTTTTGACCAACATGAAATGTGTTTTGATCAACATGAAATGTGTTTTGATCAACATGAAATGTGTTTTGATCAACATGAAATGTGTTTTGATCAAGATGAAATGTGTTTTGATCAACATGAAATGTGTTTTGATCAACATCAAATGTGTTTTGATCAACATGAAATGTGTTTTGATCAACATGAAATGTGTTTTGACCAACATGAAATGTGTTTTGATCAACATGAAATGTGTTTTGATCAACATGAAATGTGTTTTGATCAACATGAAATGTGTTTTGACTAACATGAAATGTGTTTTGATCAACATGAAATGTGTTTTGATCAACATGAAATGTGTTTTGATCAACATGAAATGTGTTTTCACCAACATGAAATGTGTTTTGTTCAACATGGAATGTGTTTTGTTCAACATGAAATGTGTTTTGATCAACATGAAATGTGTTTTGATCAACATGAAATGTGTTTTGACTAACATGAAATGTGTTTTGATCAACATGAAATGTGTTTTGACCAACATGAAATGTGTTTTGTTCAACATGGAATGTGTTTTGTTCAACATGAAATGTGTTTTGACCAACATGAAATGTGTTTTGATCAAGATGAAATGTGTTTTGATCAACATGGAATGTGTTTTCATCAACATGAAATGTGTTTTGATCAACATGAAATGTGTTTTGATCAACATGAAATGTGTTTTGATCAACATGAGATGTGTTTTGACCAACATGCAATGTGTTTTTGATCAACATGAAATGTGTTTTGACCAACATGAAATGTGTTTTGACCAACATGGAATGTGTTTTTGATCAACATGAAATGTTTTGATCAACATGAAATGTGTTTTGATCAACATGAAATGTGTTTTGACCAACATGGAATGTGTTTTGATCAACATGAAATGTGTTTTGATCAATATGAAGTGTGTTTTGACCAACATGAAATGTGTTTTGACCAACATGAAATGTGTTTTGATCAACATGAAATGTGTTTTGACCAACATGAAATGTGTTTTGAAAAACATGAAATGTGTTTTGATCAACATGAAATGTGTTTTGATCAACATGAAATGTGTTTTGATCAACATGAAATGTGTTTTGATCAACATGAAATGTGTTTTGACCAACATGAAATGTGTTTTGATCAACATGAAATGTGTTTTGACCAACATGGAATGTGTTTTGATCAACATGAAATGTGTTTTGACCAACATGAAATGTGTTTTGATCAACATGAAATGTGTTTTGATCAACATGAAATGTGTTTTGACCAACATGAAATGTGTTTTGATCAACATGAAATGTGTTTTGATCAACATGGAATGTGTTTTGATCAACATGAAATGTGTTTTGATCAACATGGAATGTGTTTTGATCAACATGAAATGTGTTTTCACCAACATAAAATGTGTTTTGACCAACATGAAATGTGTTTGATCAACATGAAATGTGTTTTGACCAACATGAAATGTGTTTTGACCAACATGAAATGTGTTTTGACCAACATGAAATGTGTTTTGAGCAACATGAAATGTGTTTTGACCAACATGAAATGTGTTTTGATCAACATGAAATGTGTTTTGACCAACATGAAATGTGTTTTGATCAACATGAAATGTGTTTTGATCAACATGGAATGTGTTTTGATCAACATGAAACCCACCGAAAATAAATAAGACATTATGATCTTAAGTCAAACACACCTACACTACGTGTCTCCAATCAAAAATACATATACATTATATATTCATTAGTTAAGCAAAACAAGACCACAAATTTCACAAGGAAGACATTATTAAAAGAATGTCCCGTTCACTCGGACCATTCTCGCTACATTCACCCACCTTTTAAGATACTTGCTTGAAAGCAGCACTTGCCTCTCCACCCTGATTTTCCTCTTCAAGTGAAACTTGAAAAAGTTAATTAGGGATTCCCCGAAGAGGAAAGTGTTTGTCTTTAACCCTTTTAACCTTGTCCACCACACAATCTCTTTCGCCATGGTCACCAACCAGATGAAAACCACCTGCCCTTCCTCCTCGAAGGAAGACAGCGAGACCATCTGCACAATGGACTCAGTCGACAACCGGATCAGTCCCACACGTGACAGCAACTGTTCGACATAGCTCCACAAGTCAGCAATGCTCGGGCACTGAACGAGTGCGTGCACAACGGTTTCGTCACTCTGCACGCATCTCGGACAGGCTCAGCTGACGGCATTTCCATGCCTGTAGAGCTTATCTCGAACGGGCAGCGCTCCCCAGTAGCACTGCCAGGCCAGGGATTTTTGGAAGTTATCCATAGGCCCTGGGCTGAAAGTTCTCCGGAAGAGAGCAAACAGCTGATCTTCTTCAACGTCCAGGATCTCTCCGAGAATGTCGTCGCTCTTCCCCTCCAATAGTCCTCTATAGAACATCTGAATATACGTCTGTAGTTTGAGAGATGGAAAAATTGAGAGAGGGCGCTTGCCCTGGTGGTCAGGGTGGCGTGGTCTTTTGTGTGGTTTTCGCCACTAGTAACCCTCGGAGGTTTCCCCCCCTATTGGGGAATTTTTCATTGTTTCAATTTTCATTTTTATTGTTTATATATATATATGTTTTATGTCCTTTTTTTTCTTCTCTTATATAAATAATAAAAATATTTACACGCACAAAACCCACATCGTATCGTCCTGTGCCGTCTGTAATGTTTTTCTTGATGGCAGCCCTTGTGTCCAATAAAGAAATCATTATTAAAAGAATGTCAACATATTTTAGTTTGATGTAAGGCATGTAGAGAATAATAATAATAATAATATTAATAATAATAATGTCCGTTTACAATTGTTTCGCTACTCCATATAATATTCCTGGATCAGATGACTATATATGATAATTGATCTGTTCAGTTGAAAATAATTAACATATTTAAAAGACAGAGCGGCTCATCGGAACTTCAAAGGAATATATTATTATTATTATTATTATTATTATTATTATTATTATTATTATTATTATTATTATTATTCTCTACATTCCTTACATCAAACTAAAATATGTTGACAATCTTTTAATAATGTCTTCCTTGTGAAATTTGTGGTCTTGTTTTGCTTAACTAATGAATATTTCCAGCTCTGCGCACCTAACTTCTGCATGAACCCAGCCACCTAGCTGTTTTCTACTGCATATTGCACATTGAGCACATGCCTTTACGCTTTGGCTTCTAACTAATTCACCAATCTCTCCTCTCATATCTCCTCTCCTATCTCCATCTCTCTCTTTAAGATTGGTTACTCTTGAACTGTGTATACATTATATATATAATTGTTTCTACTTTTGGCACAAGGCCAGTAATTATCCCAGTACGTTACTGGTACTTTTATTTTATCGACCCCGTAAGGATGAAAGGCAAAGTTAACCTTGGAGGGATTTGAACTCAGACCGTAAAGGGACGTAACTCTATTCTGCAAAGCATGGCATCCGACCCTCTACCGATACTGCCAATCCACCTCCTTTTACATTATATATATAATAAATAAATTATACATTATATATATAATAAATAAATACAGAGCTTAGATATATATTTATCTATATATTACAAATAGAAATAATATTTAAATATTTCATTATGATCCCAAGTCTTGCGTCCTTACCCTAGGCCATGTCCACATACACACATACATTGATAAATACATACATACATACATACTGTCCTGGCTAAGACATTAAACTACATCCAGTTCGAAGCTGTTGGGAATGTGGAGTTACCGTTTAGTTCTCATAACTCCCAGGTCTGCTCTGGGCCGGAGAAGTAGTACCTGTTAGGGCCCTGTTTATGGGTGAAATAACTACCTTATTTGAGTGGCGCCGGTAAGGTATTGTCAGCCACTGAAAAGAACCATGGAAAGTCGATTTAACAGCACTAGGGTTAGAGCCCCTAATTACACTGTCAAGGAGCAGTCTGGTCGTTATGACTCTTCTGGCTTAGAGCCACAGGGAGGGCCAGTGGATGATGGATCAGCTATCTCTGAGACAAATATAAAGAATGCAGTTTTGTCCTGCAGAAGAGCCAATAAAATGGGCACTTTGAATGTGAGGACTATTCGGACGCTGGAGAAGAGAGAGGAGTTGGGACATCTGTTCGAAGAGAGTGGTATGCAGATACTTACAATCCAACAACACAGGATCCTACACGATGAGCCCGTGAGGAGTGTGATGATTGGGAAGATGAGCCAGCTCATCACGACATCGGCAGTGAAGAACACAACAAATGCTGCAGTAGGAGGAGTGGGTTTTGTGTTCAGTGCAAAAACCAATCTGTTGGTGAGGGAAATAATGCCTATCTCCCCGCGAGTGTTGAGGGTGACCTTCAATGGAAACCCAAGACTGACAGTCATCTCAGCCTATAGTCCAACCGAGGGAGACAGTGATGTGAGTGCGGAAGAGTTCCATGAGGAGGTGTGTAGAGCTGTCAACACCACACAAGCTCACAACATCCTGCTTGTTTTGGGGGACTTCAATGCACATCTGAGTAAGGAGGGCAGTGAAGATCCTTGCTGGTAATTCCATAACAACACCAACCGAAATGGAAGACTACTGAGAGACACCCTGCTGGAGGCGAATTTGATGGCAACCAACCTAAGGTTTAGGAAGAATCCGGGGAAGATGTGGACCTACATCTCAGATATGCACCTGTTCAAGTCCCAGATTGATTTCATTCTGGTGAGGAAAAAGTGGCGGAATAGTGTTCTGAACACAGAACCATACAGCTATTTCAGTACACTGGGTGGTGACCACCGGCTTGTTATGAGTGAGGTCCAGGTGAACTTAAGAAAGAGCAAGGCTCAGCCCCGGAGAACAATCTATGAATGGGATGCTTTCAAGGAAGATGATAAGCTACAGGAGAGGTTCACAGTGGAAGTGAGGAACAGGTTCAGTGCTCTGTGTGGAGAGTCAGAGGAGAGAGAGATTGGATGGACCGAGGAGAGTGTGACGAGGAGGTACGGGAACTTCACCAATGCAGTGGCGGAAGCAAGTGAAACCCTGGTGCCGAGGAAAAAGAACAAAGGGAAGCACGTCAGCTCTGCAAACCCAAAAGTGTGTGCAGCCAGAGAACACCTGAAAGCTGCTAAGGGCCAATTCTATGCTGGTCCTACGGGGGAGAGGATGGAGACTGTGGAGGTGATGAGGGAAGAACTCTGTACCGCTTACACTGAGGTCAGAGAGGAGACACTGAGATATATATAGATATATATATATAATATTACTTCAAAATATTAATAAATATAGACATACATGTGATCAAATATATTTTATTATACATATTTCAGAGCTACTGAGCTATTTCATCAGTACGTCCTCATTAGATAAAATAAATTGATGTCTGACATACCTCAACTGTGCTGATGGTTCAATTCCAGTTTTGGCAGACATCAATTTATTTTATCTGATGAGGGCGTACTGATGAAACAGCTCAGTACCTCTTAAATATGTATACCTGTTTGATCACATGTATGTCTATATTTATTAATATTTTGAAGTAATATTAATAACTCCAGAAAACCTACCTGTTGAGTGCTTCTAATCTATTGTAAAACTTTATTCATTGATTAATCAATGAACCCCTTGTTAAACTTTTGGCTATATATATATATATATATAACCAAAAGTTTAACAAGGGGTTCATTGATCAATGAATAAAGTTTTACAATAGATTAGAAGGTGAAAGCAGCGATTCTTTGCTTAAACTTTAATCTGTTATTTTAATAAATATATATATATATATACTACATACATACACTATAATGTTGTCCAAAGGAATGGCTGAAACAGGTTGACACCAATGATGTCACAGCTCATCATTTAATATCCAATCTGATGAGTTCCACTCCAGTTGCTAAGGACTGGGATGTTGAGATTTGTTACAAAAAAATCACTAAAACCAAGATACTGGGTTGGTATAACTACCTGGTTTGTATGTGGTTTGGTGTGGTATGATGTATGTCTGTTGTGTGGGATGTGGTGTGTGTGTGCAGAGTGATGTGGTTTTGTGTGTGTGTAGTATATAGAGGACATTTTACAAACATAGGACCTAGAAGGGGTGTGTGAGGACTCTACCCCCTACAACCCTCTCAGGAATGGGTGAAGAAAGTTGTATTTTCAAATGTGAATTAATTTTTAAAAAGTCATAATTTCAACTGTCATGAAAGTACCATCCAACAAACATTAAAGTTATAAAATTGTTTTTATTTACACATAAATGTGGATATTTTGTAAATTCACGAGATCCATGGATGAGTTCTCTCCAGTGGTCTCTGTCCCTCATTATCGCTCCCATGTCCTGCATCTCCAAGACACCAGTGCCTGTCCTGAGAGCATCAATATATGTTAACCTTGGTCTTCCTCGTCCAGTGTGTCAATGCAGGGGCTCCTACAGGAGCACTGAGTGCAGTGTCAACTCTGGATGTCGTTAAGCATGTCCAGCTAACCTCAGCCTCCTCTGTGTCACTGTCAAGCTGACTATATACATACAGGGTGTGGACGATATTTGTTTGCAAGATAACTGTCTAGGAGAAAGTAACACAGTAGTTTTATTTTTTAAGATTTATTTATAAAACTTGGGTCAGTTTGTCTTCATGACTTGTTCTTTCAATCTCACTCGACAAACCCGCCATTGGCTTTGATGACGGCCTGAAGGCGGCCTCAGAACCGGCCACAGGTCTTCGTCACTGACCCCCCGACTTAGGCCCCTAAAGGCACTTGTGATCCTGGTCTTCAGATCGTCTTTCGTATTGCAGCTGGATCTGTTGGTGTCTCGTTCCACTGCGCCCCACACAAAGAAGTCGAAGGGGTTGCAGTCAGACGAGCTGGGAGGCCAGATGTCAGGGGAGGTGAGATCGACGAAGTTCTCTGACAGCCAGGCTTGGAACTTTCGGCTGGTATGGCAGGGCGCTGACTCTTGCTGCCACACGTACGGCCTACCTACAGCTACCTGGTCGATCCAGGGCTTTACTACCTCGCTCAGAACGCAGATGTAGCCATCGGTGTTCAGCTTGAGACCCTCAGGGAAGCAGTGAGGTGGCGTGACGTCACCTTGACTGCTGACGACACCTGAGACCAATGTTGTCGCTGGAAACTCTGTCTACATGACTCTGGGCACGTCTTTGGATGAGACAGCGAGCCACCTGTTGTTCTGAGAGTTTATCTTCTGGTCTTATTTGTCCTCCTGGCGCTGATTCCAAGAAGAACTCCGTGTCTCTTCCTCAAATTTGGAGTTTCAAAATTATTCATAATCAATTATTCTGAAAATAAATAATGGAAATATAGTCACTGTTTTTATGAGGACAAGAGTGACAACGGAAGTAAAAAAAATTTGCATAAAATTAGCAGTTGAAAATTGCGACCAAATATCGTTCACATCCTGTATATACATATCATCATCATCCTCATCTTCATTTAACGTCCATTTTCCATGCTAGAATATATATATATATATATATATATATATATATATATATATATATATATATATATATACATATATATACATATATATATATATATATATATGGTGTCATACCCAAAGACTGGTACAGCAGTATTCTCATAAATTGCTACATATATAAAGGGGATGCTCTGGAGAGGAGCAATTATAGGGGCATAAAGCTGATGGATCAGGTTATGATAGTGGCAGAGAGAATATTAGCTGATTAGAGAAAGGGTCAATTTAGATGAGATGCAGTTTGGTTTTGTGCCTGGGAAAAGTACAAAAGATGCCCTCTTCTTGGTGAGACAATTGCAAGAGAGGTTCTTAGAGAAGAATAAGTCACTATACTTAGTCTTTGTTGACCTAGAGAAGGCCTTTGATAGGGTACCCCAATCTGTCATCTGGTGGTCCCTAAGGAAACTAGGTGTAGAGGAATGGCTTGTGAGGACAGTGCAAGCTATGTACAGGGGTGCTGTCAGTAAAGTGAGGGTAGGAATGGAATTTAGTGAGGAATTCCAGATACAAGTAGGTGTACATCAGGGTTCGGCCCTCAGCCCACTCTTGTTCATTATAGTCCTCCAAGCCATAACAGAGGAGTTTAAGACTGGATGCCCATGGGAACTTCTCTGTGCTGATGAACTGGTTCTTAAAGCAGAATCAGTAGAGGTGCTAGAGTATAAATTCTGGCTATGGAAACAGCAGTTGGAATCAAGAGGCCTGAGAGTGAACATAGCTAAGACAAAAGTGTTGATGAGTAGAAAAGAGGACAAAACTCTGATTCCATCAGGGAAATGGCCATGTTCGATATGTAGGAAAGGAACTGGCATAAATTCCATAAAATGTACGCAATGCAGATCTTAGGTACACAAGAGATGTAGTGGGATAGTAGGCAAACTAACAGGTAGGGAAAACTACATATGCAGTAGATGTACAGGGACATTTGACAGTAGGAGTCGCAGTGATAGACACATTTTTCCAATGCAGGTGGGTTCTATAGAAGTGGTTGATAGCTTCTGGTACCTAGGTTATCAGATTAGCATGGGAGGGGGGGGGGGGTCCGAGGCCATAGTATCTAGAGTAAGGATGGGTTGGAAGAAGTTTAGGGAGCTGCTTCCTTTGTTGACAAAGAACGGTTTCTCCCTGCATACGAAAGGACGGTTATATGATGCCTGTGTGAGATGCTGCTTGGTAGTAAGACATGGGCAGCAACTGCAAAGGATATGTGAAGGCTGGAGAGAAGCAAGTATGGTCCGTTGGATGTGCAATGTCAATGTGTGTGAACGACCAAGCATAGATGAGTTGAGAAAGAAACTGGGTATAAGAGGGATAGGTTGTGGTGTGCAGGAGAGAAGACTGAGATGGTATGGACATGTGATGCGCATGGGGGATGACCGCTGGGTAAAGAAGTGCCAAGAAATCCCAGTAGAAGAAAGACGCAGTAGAGGTAGACCATGTAAAACATGAGCAGAGGTGGTGAGAGAAGACCTCAGAACGCTGAAGCTCATAGAGGAGATGACAAAGGACCGTGACAAGTCGAGAGATGCTGTGCTGAATAGGACCCGTCCCACCCTTGCAAGCAGGGAAAAGTGGATGTAAAATGATGATGAAGATGATATATATATACATATATATATACATACATATATATATATATATATATACATACATATATATATATATATACAGGGTGTGGACGATATTTGTTGGCAAGATTACTGTCTAGGAGAAAAATAACACAGTAGTTTTATTTTTTAAGATATATCAGTTCCTGTATGAGCAAGGCATGGTCAGCCGACCAGACACTGCCCACAACAGGACAACCTGTCTAACTCATGCTAGCATGGAAGAACGGACGTAAAACGGTGATGATGATGATGATGATGATGATGATGATTTATCAAATTTGGGTCAGTTTGTTTTCATGACTTGTTCTTTCGATCTCACTCGATAGACCCGCCATTGGCTTTGATGGTAGCCTCAAGGCGGCCTAGGAACTGGCTACAGGCCTTCGTCACTGTACCCCAACTTAGGCCCCTAAAGGCACTTGTGACCCTGGCCTTCAGATCGTCTTTCGTAATGCAGCAAGATCTGTTGGTGTCTCGTTCCACTGCGCCCCACACAAAGAAGTCGAGAGGATTGCAGTCAGGCGAGCTGGGAGGCCAGATGTCAGGGGAGGTGTGGTCGACGAAGTTCTCTGACAGCCAGGCTTGGATCTTTCGGCTGGTATGGCAGGGCGCTGAGTCTTGCTGCCACACGTACGGCCTACCTGCAGCTACCTGGTCGATCCAGGGCTTTACTACCTCTCTCAGATTGCGGATGTAGCCATCGGTGTTCAGCTTGAGACCCTCAGGGAAACAGTGAGGTGGCATGACGTCACCTTGACTGCTGACGACACCTAAGACCAATGTTGTTGCTGGTAACTTTATCTGCATGACTCTGGGCACGTCTTTGGATGAGACAGCGAGCCACCTTTTGTTCTGGGAGTTGATCTTCTGGTCCTTATTTGTCCTCCCGGCGCGGACTCCGAGAAGAACTCCGTGTCTCTTCCACAAATTTGGAGGTTCAAAATTATTCATAATCAATTATTCTGAAAATAAATAATGGAAATATAGTCACTGTTTTTATGAGGACAAGAGTGACAACGGAAGTAAAAAGCATTTGCATGAAATTAGCAGTTGAAAATTGTGACCAAATATCTTCCACACCCTGTATATACATATATATATATACATACATGTATATATATATATATACATATATATTTATATACATACATGTATATATATATACATATATATATATATATACATACATGTATATATATATACATATATATATATAGACATACATGTATATATATATACATATATATAGACATACATGTATATATATATACATATATAAATAGTTGTAACTGCACCAAACCAGGTACGTGCCCACTGAATAACCAGTGCCTAGCACGCAATATTGTCTACCGGTGTACAATAAATTCCGGGACCAACAAATGGTATTACGTCGGATGTACCGCAACTTCTTTCAAGGCTCGCCTATACCAACATCGATCTTCGATCAGGCACGAGAAAATGCGCTCCGTAACAACCCTCGCCGATAAAGCCTGGCAGCTTCGGAGGAACAATCAAGCGTTCTCCCTTGATTGGCAAATTATTGCAGCTGCGCCTGCATATCAGCAAAATCATCGATTCTGCAAGTTATGCAATTTAGAGATATACTGCATTTTAACGTCGGTAAACAAACTTTTGAACAGCAAAATTGAACGTTCTCTATACTGTAACCATCGTTTGAAAACGACTTTTTCTTTTTTTAAATGCATATAATGTTACCTTTTTACACCAACGTTTGCAAATTTCTGTCTTATATGTTTATACACTAGATATTGCTTTCTATAATAATAGTACTAAACACTGTTTTTCTGGACCCCTTTAGAAATAACCTGCTACTATAATAGCCCTAATAACTTGTCTGTGACATTGTACCACTTTGACCCCTCTAACTAAATTTTGTCCGAACAACACCACTAGAAGAATCTACTTCCCAGCCAACCTTAACACGCCTCATTAAGCTAACTGCTGCCAAAACATTCTCTCTTCACAATCTCTACTAGTCTGACTGTCTTAAACCCTAGGACTCCCTCCACCTTACTCACTTCCCTCTTCCCCTTCTCTTCCTACCTCCTTCTTTATCTTTTATCTAGTGTATAAAATATTTTCATATCATTCTAATACAAAGGTCTGATGACATGGTGTGTTGGCTTACAGTGTACTTTCGGTTTTTGATAATATTTGTGTATTATTCAAATAGCGAGGTATAGGTAACTCATACACTATAGAAACAATTGTTACCTAATAAATTCTATATACCCGCATTTCCATTTCGTAAATTTTTTCTACATATATATATATAGACATACATGTATATCATCATCATCATCATCATCATCGTTTAACGTCCATATTCCACGCTTGCATGGGTTTGGACGGGAGTTTTGCCACTTGAGGCAAGAGTGGTTGTCTTGCTCGCATAGGACTGTCTGGCGGGTTTTCTACAGCTGGATGCCCTTCCTAACACCAACCACGTTTACAGTGTGGAACTGGGAGGTTTTTACCGTGTTGCCTACACAGCAACATTACAGCGTGGATTGTGTGTTTTTTTGTCGTGACACCTACACGACCTCATTTGTTTCGGACTGGATGTTGTGGTACCAACATAACTTTACATTGAAAGGGGTGGTGAGGATGGGTGGGGGTAGTGGGACTGGGGTGTATTTTGTTAGAGGTGCCTACTGACTGTGGTAGGTTTCACTTTGTACTTAGATAAGGCGGGTCTTCTCTATTACTGAGTAGCGCCAAAGATCTCAGTCCAGTGACATTGTCTTGGAGAGGTGTAAGTGTGTAAGGTCGGAATTTATCAAGTCGTCCCAGGTTTTTCTGGGTCTGCCTACTCCGTGGCTACCGTCTATCTTTATTGCCCTGCACTTTTTTATACAGCTGTCATCTTTCATGCGCATCACGTGACCATACCAACGTAGTCTTCTCTCGAGTAAACAACATCTGATCCCTCTTATTTCTAATTTTTCCCTTAGTACGTTTATGCTTTGCCGTTCACGTATATTACTATTACACATCCAGGGGAGCATGCAAGCTTCGTTCCTCTCCAGTCTGCGTATATCCTCTGCACACAATGCCCAGGTCTCACTGCCATGTAACATTGCTGTTTGTATGCAGGCATCATACAGCCTGCCTTTCATTTTTAGAGAGAACCCTTTAGCGGCTAATAGTGGTATAAGCTCTCTGAACTTTTTCTATCCAGTTCTGACTCTAGCTACTGTACTTTCAGAGCACCCTCCCCCACTGCTGATTTTGTCACCCAGGTAAAGGAAGCTGTCCACTATTTCTATAGAACCATATGTGCAATGGAATGAGCTAGTATTTTGTGGGCACTTGCTGCTACTTATTGCACCAGAGCACTGGCCACATATAAAATCTATGTTCTTAGTTAGCTTACCTGTGATCCCACTACATCTTTTATGCACCCATACTTTGCATTTGGGACATAAAATGGAGTTTCTACCTACTCCTTTCCTACACACTGAGCATGGCCATTTCCCGGATGGGACCGGTGCCCTATTTTCCTTCCTACAAACTAGAACTTTAGTCTTAGACAGGTTAATTTTAAGGCCTTTTGATTCTAGGCCATGCTTCCATGTTTGGAACTTCTTCTCTAGTTCGGCCATTGATTCAGCTATGAGCGTTAGATCATCTGCGTATAGGAGTTCCCATGGGCAGCCGGTTTTGAACTCCACTGTTATAACCTGAAGGGCAATAATAAATAGTAGGGGGCTAAGAACGCAGCCCTGATGAACACCAACTTTTATGCTAAACTCTTCACTATATTCGTTATTAATTCTAACCTTGCTGACTGTTTCTTTATACATGGCTTGTATAGCCCTCACAAGCCATTCATCAACACCTAGTTTTCTAAGAGCCCACCAGATAATGGAACGGGGGACTCTGTTGAAGGCTTTCTCTAAGTCGACAAAAGCTAAGTATAGGGGTTTACTTTTAGCTAGGTACTTCTCCTGTAGTTGTCGTACAATGAAAAGAGCGTCTGTGGTACTTTTAACTGATACAAACCCGAACGGCATTTCATCTAGATCAATTCTCTCTCTGATTAGTTGCGCTATTACTGTGTAACACCAGAGGTCACGGTCGTGTGTCATCGCTCTTGAGAGGTGTAATTGGGAAAGGTCAGCTTTCATCACCTCATCCCAGGTCTTCTTGGGTCTCCCCACTCCGCGGTTTCCATCGACTTCTAGTGCTCTGCACCTTTTTATGTAGCTATCATCCTTCATATCACATGTCCATACCAACACAACCTCCTCTCCTGCACACATCATTTGATTCCTCTTATGCTCAGTCTCTCTCAATTCGTTAATGCTTTGCCGTTCACGTATATTACTATTACACATCCATCGGAGCATGCAGGCTTCGTTTCTTTCTAATCTACCCAAGTCTTCTACAGACAGCGCCCAGGTCTCACTACCATGTAACATTGCTGTTCATATACACGCATCATACAGTCTGCCTTTCATTTTGAGGGAGAAGCCTTTTGCAGCTAGTAGTGGCAGTAGCTCCCTGAACTTCTTCCATCCCGTTCTTACCCTAGTTATTGTACTTTCTGAACACCCACCTCCGCTGCTAATTTGGTCATCTAGGTAGCAGAAGCTGTCTACTGTTTCTACAGAGCCCTCCCAGAGATTGGTGGTACTTGTTTCCTGTGGCTGTTTGCTGCTTGCTGTCCCAGCACAGCTGCTGCATGTGAAGCCTACATTCTTAGTTAAGCTTCCTGAGATCCCGCTTCATCTCTTGTGTACCCATTGTTTGCATTTGGGGCAGAGAATGGAGTTCCTACATACTGAGCAAGGCTATTTCCCTGAGGGTATTTGGGTTCTGTTTTCTTGTCTACTTACAAGGACCTTAGTCTTTGTCAGGTTGACTTTGAGACCCTTACTTTCTAGTCCCTGCTTCCATGTTTGGAATTTCTTCTCTAGTTCCACCATGGATTCAGCTATAAGTGTGAGGTCATCAGCATACAGGAGTTCCCATGGGCATCCGGTCTTAAACTCCTCCGTTATTGCCTGCAGGACTATGATGAACAGGAGAGTGCTAAGAACAGATCCCTGGTGGACACCGACCTGTATGCTAAATTCCTCGCTATATATATATATATATATATACAGAGTACGAGAATAGACCTAGAAGAAATAGATCCCGACGCATTATATGGTATAACCCACCATGTAATATGGAGGTGGCCACACCATTAGCTAAGATCTTTCTCTCCTTTATTACGAAGCATTTTCCCCCTACACATAAATATAGTAAAATTTTTAATAGAAATACTATTAAAATTTCTTACTCTACGACTCCTAACCTTGCACATAACATCACAGCTTCTAATTTAGCTAAACTACCTAGCCGTAGGAACACGTGCAACCCAGTAGTTAGTACTAACTGTAATTGTAGGAATCGGGTTGATTGCCCCCTATCCGGAAAATGCCTCTCTAGTAACATTGTCTACAAATGTAAGGTTGTAACACCCACGTCCCGTAGGGCCTACATAGGGTTAACCGCCAATAGATTCAAGCAGCGTCTTTACATGCATACCCATTCTTTTCGTTACCCTCTAAGAAGGAATATGACGTCACTTTCAGATTATATCTGGAGTCTAAAAGACAACCACACCTAATATAAGTTACACTGGGAGATCCTAGCTAGGGCTAGATCATATAACAGAAATAAAAGATCATGTGACCTTTGCGCCGCTGAGGCCCTGGAAATACTCTACGCCACAGACCACATCTTAAACAAAAAATCTGAGGCAATTTCGGCTTGTAAACATAAATTGCACAAAACTTTCCTGTATTACAGCCCCACATTATACCCTAATGGATAGTACGATCTATATGCGGATATTTTACATCTTGATGTGGTAGCTAAGTATATGTTATGTTTATACCATTACTTATTTGCATAGGTAAGTATATATTACCTGTATGTTTTGTGAAGGTACGTATACTTTCTCGTACGTATATTTGATTGTATATGTTATGGCGTATATTTTATATATTCTGGTACATATGCTTTTGGTTATGTGTATACGTGAGTTTTGCGTCTATGTGAGTATGTGGGTTCGTACATATGTAGGGTGTGTGTATATGTGTACTTCGTGTTTTGGTTGACGTACGTCTCCGAACATTTGTGTATTTACATGTAGGTATGTGTGTGCGCATGTTATATACATATTTATTTAATTATTTGTATACACGCACACACACACACACATATTTATATGTGCGTGGTTTTTTATACCTATGGCGAGTGTTTTCGCGTATGCTTGTGTATGTACGTATATGGATGCGTGTATGTATTTATTTAATTTCAATTGCCTCTGTATTGTATTTTATTTACTTTATTCTTAACTCTGAAGCCGAGATTCATTCGGTCTCCTAGTTAGAATTTTAGTCTACGACTTCTGCTATACCATTTACGTGGTTTTGTCTTTGCGTGCAATTGTTCTCCACACTCCACATATGACGTATTATCTTCGTTTTTTCCGTTCATTGCCAGAGAATGTCTCTATGCACCACCTAAGAGAACATTAGTCTACGACCTCTTTTATACCATTTACGTGGTTTTGTCTTTGCGTGCAATTGTTCTCCACGCTCCACATATGACGTATTATCTTCGTTTTTTCAGTTCATTGCCAGAGAACGTCTCTATGCACCACCTAAGAGAACATTAGTCTACAACTTCTTTTATACCATAAACGTGGTTTTGTCTTTGCGTGTAATTGTTTTTCATCGCTCCTATTAAGGACGTATTATATTCGTTTTTTCCCGTTCTTTGCCAAGGAACATTTCCACGAACCAAAGTATCGTCTTCCTATCTTCCTTCTGTTGCAACGTTTTTTGAAATATTCACTTCTGCCTTCACAGATTGACTTTGTTAGTTTCAGAAGATCCCGTTAAGGGTGAAAGCAGCGATTCTTTGCTTAAACTTTAATATGTTATTTTAATAAATAAATATATATATATATATATAGTGGCAAAACATAAGTCAATTGCATGAACTCATAATCCTTTATTTACTGCTATATATATTTCGATGATAGCCATTGAATGGCTATGACCTCATCAGGCAGTTAGTCAGTTCTTAGACATGCCAGCTCTGTGTTTATAGTGTTGATGGTATCAGAGCCTTGGGATATATATATATATATATATATATATATATGTAGATAGCATATATATGTGTTTGGTATGTATATTTAATTTTGATAGTTTGTATAATTTTGTATAATTTTGTACATAGATCTGTTGAATATGCATGCCAATTCTAACACATATATATCCTAGAAACGATCGTTAAATAATGAACTTTTTTTGTTTAATATAAGGAACTGTTTCATTGTTTTATTCATTATTTTTTTAATATTTTATATATATATATATATATATATATATACATCTAGCATATATAAGTCAGTGTTAATGGACATACACATATTTACACAATTTAAGCAGACATCAAATGGAAAAGATATATGTATATATACAAAGAGAGAGAAAGAACCATATCATAGAGGGCACATAGTATATTGTATATATACTAAATACACAGTCTATAGAAGACTGTGTATTCAGGGTGGAACCATAAGAGAGACCTTATAGCACTATTTCCTATTTGGCAAGTATACAACCTTTTGATTGCAAGGCCAATGCTCTAACCACATAGCCAGGTGCCTCCATTATATTAAGACACAGTATATTGTATATATACTAAATACACAGTCTATAGAAGACTGTGTATTCAGGGTGGAACCATAAGAGAGACCTTATAGCACTATTTCCTATTTGGCAAGTATACAACCTTTTGATTGCAAGGCCAATGCTCTAACCACTTAGCCATGTGCCTCCATTATATTAAGACACAGTATATTGTATATATACTAAATACACAGTCTATAGAAGACTGTGTATTCAGGGTGGAACCATAAGAGAGACCTTATAGCACTATTTCCTATTTGGCAAGTATACAACCTTTTGATTGCAAGGCCAATGCTCTAACCACTTAGCCATGTGCCTCCATTATATTAAGACACAGTATATTGTATATATACTAAATACACAGTCTATAGAAGACTGTGTATTCAGGGTGGAACCATAAGAGAGACCTTATAGCACTATTTCCTATTTGGCAAGTATACAACCTTTTGATTGCAAGGCCAATGCTCTAACCACTTAGCCATGTGCCTCCATTATATTAAGACACAGTATATTGTATATATACTAAATACACAGTCTATAGAAGACTGTGTATTCCGGGTGGAACCATAAGAGAGACCTTATAGCACTATTTCCTATTTGGCAAGTATACAACCTTTTGATTGCAAGGCCAATGCTCTAACCACTTAGCCATGTGCCTCCATTATATTAAGACACAGTATATTGGATATATACTAAATACACAGTCTATAGAAGACTGTGTATTCAGGGTGGAACCATAAGAGAGACCTTATAGCACTATTTCCTATTTGGCAAGTATACAACCTTTTGATTGCAAGGCCAATGCTCTAACCACTTAGCCATGTGCCTCCATTATATTAAGACACAGTATATTGTATATATACTAAATACACAGTCTATAGAAGACTGTGTATTCAGGGTGGAACCATAAGAGAGACCTTATAGCACTATTTCCTATTTGGCAAGTATACAACCTTTTGATTGCAAGGCCAATGCTCTAACCACTTAGCCATGTGCCTCCATTATATTAAGACACAGTATATTGGATATATACTAAATACACAGTCTATAGAAGACTGTGTATTCAGGGTGGAACCATAAGAGAGACCTTATAGCACTATTTCCTATTTGGCAAGTATACAACCTTTTGATTGCAAGGCCAATGCTCTAACCACTTAGCCATGTGCCTCCATTATATTAAGACACAGCATATTGTATATATACTAAATACACAGTCTATAGAAGACTGTGTATTCAGGGTGGAACCATAAGAGAGACCTTATAGCACTATTTCCTATTTGGCAAGTATACAACCTTTTGATTGCAAGGCCAATGCTCTAACCACTTAGCCATGTGCCTCCATTATATTAAGACACAGTATATTGTATATATACTAAATACACAGTCTATAGAAGACTGTGTATTCAGGGTGGAACCATAAGAGAGACCTTATAGTACTATTTCCTATTTGGCAAGTATACAACTTTTTGATTGCAAGGCCAATGCTCTAACCACTTAGCCATGTGCCTCCATTATATTAAGACACAGTATATTGTATATATACTAAATACACAGTCTATAGAAGACTGTGTATTCAGGGTGGAACCATAAGAGAGACCTTATAGCACTATTTCCTATTTGGCAAGTATATTTTCTTTTGTACTATTTTGATTCTATATTTCTCTTAGAATGCTAATTACGCTATATTTTAAATAATTTAATAAATGTTTAAAAAACTGTAATTATTCTCCCAGTCACGTAACCCCCTGTGTTGAGTTTTTTCTAATCATATACTCGGTTGTTACCAAACTGTCCAGCTCATTTGTCTACCAGGATATCAGGAAAAATTATCTCCTATGTATTTTGTCTGAAGAGGACATCTTCTGGTTTATGTTATACATAAAACTTTACATCTTCGAAATATATATAATAAAATAGAGATGGTATAAAGTATAAATCTTTCGTTTATTACTATCCCAGTTGTGGTCACCCCATAGTATAAAACTAACCACGGAGCTTGAGGCAATCCAGCGAAGCTACACCAAGAGGATTGCCAAGATGAGAGAGACAAGCTACTGGGAGAGGCTGAGGGAACTGAACCTCTACTCCTTGGAGCGAAGACGGGAGAGATACGCAGTGATCTACATGTGGAAAATCCTGGAGGGACTAGCACCAAACTTTGGCATTGGGAGCTGGACCAACCGTCGAACAGGACGTCACTGTGTGGTGCCAAAGGTCCCGTCTTCCACATCTAGAATAAGGAGCAGGTATTGCAATAGCCTGGGATTCAAGGGCCCTCAACTCTTCAACAGGCTGCCGAGGCATCTGAGAGACTTGCATCACGTGGAGGTGGATGTCTTTAAGAAACATCTCGACACCTTGTTATCCAGGATCCCGGATGAGCCCACAGCAAGACACGAGGGAAACCCAAGGGCAGCAGCAACAAACTCCCTCTTACACCAGTGGCCAACCTATATAGGCTGGAGATAAAATGTGTAGCAACAAGGGCGGTGCCCCAGCATGGCCTCAGCCGGATGGCTGAAACAGGTAAAAGAGTAAAAAAAAGAATATATATATATGTATATAAGTATATATATATATATATGTATATATGTATATATATATGTATATATGTATATATATATATATATATGTATATATATATATATAAGTATATATATATATATATAAGTATATATATATATATATATGTATATATATATATATATATATATGTATATATATATATATATATATGTATATATATATATATATATATGTATATATGTATATATATATATATATATATATATATGTATATATGTATATATATATATATATATATATATATATATATATAAATATATATATATATATATATATATATATAAATATATATATATATATATATATATATATATATATATATATAGAAAGATTTGAATGGATACAGTTTAGTTGAAAGGAATTTATTGACACGTGTTTCTATAACAGTTACATTGTTATGTAACTGTTATAGAAACACGTGTCAATAAATTCCTTTCAACTAAACTATATCCATTCAAATCTTTCTATTTTTCTCCGGATTACTTTTGGAACTACAACTGGAACCGTCGAGCAAACTCTACGTGAGCTGATAATCTACTGTGTGTAATATTTATATTACAACACAACGGAAAATACTGTATATATATATATATATATATATAAATATATATATATATATATATATATATATATATATATATATATATATATATATATCTGATGATTTCTAATGAATGAAACAGTTCTTGTCCTGTAGAATCTCATCTATATATATATATATATATATATATATATATATATATATATATATATATATATATATATATATATATATGTATATATGTATATATGTATATATATATATGTATATATATATATATGTATATATATATATATATATGTATATATATATATATATATATATATATATATATATATATATATATATATATATATATGTGTGTGTTCAGTAGAGATAGTTTTGGTATAAACAGGAGCATTGCCTGCAGCATGTCACAAATTCAGATTTTCATCTGAGGATATCGTTCTCACAACAACAAATACATGAATTACATCTTGGACTGCATAAGAGAACCGTTGAAATAATTATTATGGCTTAGTGGTTAGAGCATTGGCCTTGCAATCGAAAGTTGTGAGTTCAATTCTCAGACCGGGTAATGTGTTGTTTCCTTGAGCAAGACACTTTATTTCACATTGCTCCAGTTTACTCAGCTGTAGAAATGAGATGATAGGGACTGGGGTCCCTATCATTCCACTGTAAAGTGGTCGTGGAGGTGCCACGGCAAAAAAGCACCCAGCACTCACTGTAAAGTGGTCGTGGAGGTGCCATGGCAAAAAAGCACCCAGCACACACTGTAAAGTGGTCGTGGAGGTGCCACGGAAAATAAGCACCCAGCCCACACTGTAAAGTGGTCGTGGAGGTGCCACGGCAAAAAAGCACCCAGCACACACTGTAAAGTGGTCGTGGAGGTGCCACGGCAAAAAAGCACCCAACACTCACTGTAAAGTGGTCGTGGAGGTGCCACGGCAAAAAAGCACCCAGCACACACTGTAAAGTGGTCGTGGAGGTGCCACGGCAAATAAGCACCCAGCCCACACTGTAAAGTGGTCGTGGAGGTGCCACGGCAAATAAGCACCCAGCCCACACTGTAAAGTGGTCGTGGAGGTGCCACGGCAAATAAGCACCCAGCCCACACTGTAAAGTGGTCGTGGAGGTGCCATGGCAAAAAAGCACCCAGCCCACACTGTAAAGTGGTCGTGGAGGTGCCACGGCAAATAAGCACCCAGCCCACACTGTAAAGTGGTCGTGGAGGTGCCACGGCAAAAAAGCACCCAGCCCACACTGTAAAGTGGTCGTGGAGGTGCCACGGCAAATAAGCACCCAGCCCACACTGTAAAGTGGTCGTGGAGGTGCCACGGCAAAAAAGCACCCAGCCCACACTGTAAAGTGGTCGTGGAGGTGCCATGGCAAAAAAGCACCCAGCACTCACTGTAAAGTGGTCGTGGAGGTGCCACGGCAAAAAAGCACGCAGCACTCACTGTAAATGAGGTTGGTGTTAAGAAGGGCATCCATCTGTAGAAATCAAGCCAGAATCAGTTCCCGTCCCACCCTTGCAAGCAGGGAAAAAGCGGACGTAAAATGAAACGAAACAATTCATGTAACATCAGCATCTTTCTTAATGTTATTCTTATATATATATATATGTAGGTGTCATATGTGGCCGATGCTCAGGTGCAGTAAGTAGCAAGTGCCCACTAGATACTAGCTCCTTCAACTGCCCAGATGGTTCTATAGAAATACTACTTGGGTGTCAAAATCAGCAGTGGAGGAGGGTGTTCTGAAAGTACAGTAACCTGAGTAAGAACAGGATGGAAAATCTACAGAGAGCTAATATCAGCGCTCCCTGTAAAAGGTTTCTCCCTAAATATGAAAGGTAGATTGTATGATGCTTGTATATGAACAGCAATGTTACATGGTAGTGAGACATGGGCATTGTGTGCAGAGGACCTGCACAGACTGGAAAAGAACGAAGCATGCATGCTGTGATGGATGCGTAATAATAATATACACAAACAGCAAAGTGTAAACATACTAAGTGAAAAATCAGGCATAAAAGGGATCAGCTGCAGTTTACTAGAGAGGAGATTACGTTGGTATGATCATGTGATGCGTATGAAGGATGACAACTCTATACAAAAGGTGCAGGGTGTTCAAAACTGATGGAAGCTATGGAGTAGGAAGATCTGGGATGAGTGATAAAAGCTGACCTTGCACACTTGAACCTCTCTAAGACAATGATACAAGAGAGAGATCTTTGGCGCTATGTAGTAATACAGAAGACCAACATTCCCTTGCACAGACTTCAACTTACACTCAGTAGGCACCTCTTAATCCAATATACATCCCATACACCTACACCTCCAATCCACTTCCACCCACACCACCTTTATCCTGTAAAATTATGTTGGTACCACAGACCATGCAGTCCACACTGTAAAGTGGTCATGTAGGTGTCATGGCAAAAAAGCAACCAGTCCACACTGTAAGATGGTTATGTAGGTGTCATAAGAAAAAGTACCTAGCCCTCACTGTAAAGTGGTCATGTAGGTGTCATGACAAAAGGTACCCAGTCCACACTGTAAAGTGGTCATGTAGGTGTCATGACAAGAGGTACGCAGTCCA
Source organism: Eledone cirrhosa (assembly GCA_964016885.1). Taxonomy (NCBI): domain Eukaryota; kingdom Metazoa; phylum Mollusca; class Cephalopoda; order Octopoda; family Eledonidae; genus Eledone; species Eledone cirrhosa. Next base: position 29,613,691 of record OZ024762.1, read on the forward strand.
CACTGTAAAGTGGTCATGTAGGTGTCATGACAAGAGGTACCCAGTCCACACTGTAAAGTGGCCATGTAGGTGTCATGACAAGAGGTACCCAGTCCACACTGTAGAGTGGCCATGTAGGTGTCATGACAAAAGGTACCCAGTCCACACTGTAGAGTGGCCATGTAGGTGTCATGACAAAAGGTACCCAGTCCACACTGTTGAGTGGCCATGTAGGTGTCATGACAAGAAGTACCCAGTCCACACTGTAAAGTGGTCATGTAGGTGTCATGAGAAAAGGTACCCAGTCCACACTGTTGAGTGGCCATGTAGGTGTCATAAAAAGAGGTACCCAGTCCACACTATAAAGTGGTCATGTAGGTGTCATGACAAAAGGTACCCAGTCCACACTGTTGAGTGGCCATGTAGGTGTCATGAAAAGAGGTACCCAGTCCACACTGTAAAGTGGTCATGTAGGTGTCATGACAAAAGGTACCCAGTCCACACTGTAAAGTGGTCATGTAGGTGTCATGACAAAAGGTACCCAGTCCACACTGTAAAGTGTTCATGCAGGTGTCATGACAAAAAGTACCCAGTCCACACTGTAAAGTGGCCATGTAGGTGTCATGACAAAAGGTACCCAGTTCACACTGTCGAGTGGCCATGTGTCATGACAAAAGGTACCCAGTTCACACTGTCGAGTGGCCATGTAGGTGTCATGACAAGAGGTACCCAGTCCACACTGTAAAGTGGCCATGTAGGTGTCATGAAAAGAGGTACCCAGTCCACACTGTAAAGTGTTCATGTAGGTGTCATGACAAAAGGTACCCAGTCCACACTGTCGAGTGGCCATGTAGGTATCATGACAACAGGTACCCAGTCCACACTGTAGAGTGGCTATGTAGCTGTCATTACAAAAGGTACCCAGTCCACACTGTAGAGTGGCCATGTAGGTGTCATGACAAAAGGTACCCAGTCCACACTGTCGAGTGGCCATGTAGGTGTCATGACAAGAGGTACCCAGTCCACACTGTAAAGTGGTCATGTAGGTGTCATGACAAGAGGTACCCAGTCCACACTGTAAAGTGGTCATGTCGGTGTCATGACAAAAGGTACCCAGTCCACACTATAAAGTGGTCATGAAAAAAAGCACCTAGCACGTACTGTATGAACAAGACATGGTCACCTGACCTAGCATTGCAAACAACAGGAGAATTTGTTTAACCCATGCTAGCGTGTAAAAATGGACGTAAAACGGTAATGATGAGGATGATATATATATTATTGGTTTAAGTTATCCAGCTACGTTTCAAATTCTTTAATATTTTTTGTAAAAATGATATCTTTTTCACACACACACATGTATATATATATATATGTGTGTGTGTGTAGAGTTATTTACTACCTCACATTTGTAATGCTATACAACCATGAATAAAATTATTCACTGCGAACCTGTACTTTCTCTATTTCTTGTTCGGACCTGGTCTATATATATATATATATATATATATATATATATATATATATATCATCATCATCATCATCAACGTTTAACGTCCGTGTTCCACGCTTGCATGGGTTTGGACGGGGGTAGTCCCACTTGAGGCAAGAGTGTTTGTCTTGCTCGCATAGGACTGTCTGGCAGGTTTTCTACAGTTGGATGCCCTTCCTAACACCAACCACATTTACAGTGTGGGTCTGGGAGGTTTTTATCGTGTTGCCTACACGGCCACATTACAGCGTGGACTGTGTGTTTTTTTGTCGTGACACCTACACGATCTCATTTGTTTCGGCCTCGATGGTGTGGCACCAACATAACTTTACATAGAAGGGGGTGGTGTGGAGGTGGTGGTGGTGGTGGGACGGGGTGTATTTTGTTAGAGATGCCTACTGGCTGTAGTAGGTTTTACTATGTATTTAGGTAAAGCAGGTCTTCTCTGTTACTGAGTACCGCCAAATATAATTAGTAAATTTGTGTTCCAATGTTACTAAGTAGTTGCATTGGATGGAGTCAACCGACGTCAGAGATTGCTCAACGTATAATAAAGTGTGTTTTAAAATCCGGAGATTTTAAATGCATATAATGTTACCTTTTTACACCACCGTTTGCAAATTTCTATTTTATATGTTTATACACAAGATATGGCTTTCTATGAGAATAATACTAAGCACTGTTTTCTGGACCCCTTTAGAAATAACTGTTTCTACTTTAGGCACAAGGCCAGCAATTATCCAGTACATTACTGGTACTTTATTTTATCGACCCCGTAAGGATGAAAGGCAAAGTCAACCTCGGCGGGATTTGAACTCAGATCGTAAAGGGACGTAACTGTGCTGGAAAACATGGCGTCCGACCCTCTACCGATACTGCCAATTAGAAATAACTGTTTCTACGTTAGGCACAAGGCCAGCAATTAACCAGTGCATTACTGGTACTTTATTTTATCGACCCCGTAAGGATGAAAGGCAAAATTAACCTCGGCGGGATTTGAACTCAGATCGTAAAGGGACGTAACTATGCTGGAAAGCATGGCGTCCGACCCTCCACCGATACTGCCAATCCACCGCCAATTAGAAATAACCTGCTACTATAATAGCCCCAATAACTTGTCTGTAACTCTGTAGCACTTTGACCCCTTTAACTAAATTTTGTCCGAACAACACCACTAGAAGAATTTACTTCCCCCGCCAACCCTAACACGCCTCATTAAGCTAACAGCTGCCAAAACATTCTCTCCTTACAATCTCTACTAGTCTGACAGTCTTAAATCCTAGGACTCCCTCCACCTTACTCACTTCCTACCTCCTTCTTTCTCTTTTATCTAGTATATAAAATATTTTCATATCATTCCAATACAAAGGTCTGACGACATGGTCTGTCTGCTTGCAGTGTACCTTCGGTTTATGATAATATTTTTATATTATTCAAATAGCGAGGTATAGGTAACCCACACACTATAGAAACAATTGTTACCTAATAAATTCTTTATACCCGCATTACCGTTTCATAAACTTCTTCTCCATATATATATATATATATATATATATATATATATATATATATATATATATATATATATATACGGCTGTATAAATAACTTTAGAAATATTACATAGATGAAGAATGGGGTGTAGTATATATATATATATATATATATATATATATATATATATATATATTTACTACGCCACATTCTTCTTCTATGTAATATTTATAAAGCTATTTATACAACCGTATATATATATATATATATATTTACTACGCCACATTCTTCTTCTATGTAATATTTATAAAGCTATTTATACAACCGTATATATATATATATATATATATTTACTACGCCTTATTCTTCTTCTATGTAATATTTATAAAGCTATTTATACAACCGTACCCTAACCATTCACTGCGAGACTCTACTGCCTTTATTTCCTGTTCCTGCCCCACCCACTTGCATTCATTCATTAATATCTTGACACTAATTATCTTCAAACTCAATCAATTCCTGTCTCTTTCTTCTACATTTTATATTTTCAAGGTATTTCAACAATTTTTTAAATCATTTTTACGTTTCTTTCATGAATTTATTCAGTTTTGTATTTAAAATATTTCTGATTAATTTTTCCTGTCTAAATATTCATATATATATATATATTACATATAAATACATACATATATATATATATATATATATATATATATATATTACATATGTATATATATATATATTACATATGTATATATATATATATTACATATGTATATATATATATATTACATATGTATATATATATATATTACATATGTATATATATATATATATATATATATATAACATATGTATATATAAATATATAGATATAAAAAAATTTATTAAAAAAAAAAAAAAATATATATATATATATATATATATATAACATGTGTATATATAAATATATATATATATATATAACATATGTATATATAAATATATAGATATAAAAAAATTTATTAAAAAAAAAAATATATATATAACATGTGTATATATAAATATATATATATATATTACATACGTATATATATATATATATATATATATATATATATTACATACGTATATATATATATATATATATATATATTACATACGTATATATATATATATATATATCTGTTAGAACACGAAAAGTGTGAAACAACAGAATGTTCACTTTTCGTGTTCTAACATATATGCCTAACATCTTCATAAATTTTTCGGGGATAGCCGTGGTGGTGGTGATCGTATGTCATTGGCTAATTTTCAACCAATCAGAGTAAGTGTTGATATATATATATATATATACTATTCCCCCTCTCTCTATATATATCTTACGCTTTCGCTTTACACTCCTCCCCTTCAATAACACATTTCCCCCTCTCTATATATCTCTTCCACTGTTACTTACGCCTGTTTCTCTCTATCTGTTCCGTCTCTATATATATATCTCTCTTACTCTTTCGCTTTGCACTCCTCCCCTTCAATACCATCTCTCCCCCTCTCTATATATTTGTTACTCTATCGCTGCACGCTCCTCTCCTTCAATATATCAATTACACACGCTTTACACTCCTTTATCCCCAGCGCCCCTATATATACACCCCCCTCCCGCATCTATATTTTAATGTTCCGTTGCACCGTGAATATATGTGTCTATATATATATACATATATATTGTATATACACATTCATGTATGTGTATACACACTCATGTATGTATATACACTGGTTTTATGTGTGTATTGTAAATTTGTACTGTTAAAACACGAAACTAACATTCGATTGACACTTTGATTACCTGTACAGGCAATAGTTATTAGAATGCTGTTGAAGTGTGTATATATTTTTGGGGGACATCCTGTATATACACACATTATATATAATACAATAAACAGATAAATACACACATATATATATGAGCTTATTTAATTATAAATATTGTGAATTTTTAACTCAGTTCAATTATATATATAAATGGCTTCTACAGGACTAGAACTGTTTCATTCGAAAGAAATCATCATAATATTGAGAGGGGGGACTAGATAAAATATTTCAAATCAAATGTGTATAAGTTATAAGTTAAAATGTATAAATAGAGACGATAGTGGAGGTATATCTGTTTAGTGGAACAGTAGACGATAGAATTAAATACAGACGAGAATCTCCCTTTAATGAAACAGCAGACGATAGAATTAAGGCAATTTAAATTTTAAGCATTTGCATTTCATCGTTACGGGGTCGATAAAATAAAGTACCAGTAATACACTGTCACTATAAGTAGACGACTTTCAAATTGAATTGTTGGTTCCATTTCTTTAGTATTTTCAATTGTAGTTATCTACTTAAAAAGCGTTACACGGTTAGAGACATAATTGGTAAGTTATATCTTCCCTATTAAACCATTGCATTATTTCGCCTACAATATAACAAAAATGAAATGTTTTTAAAGAAACAGGAATATAACTTTATAAAAAAAAAAGTTGCATCCGCTTCTTTTATCATTGATAATTTTTTCGTTTTAATATTAATTGTTTTTTGTAGTTGTTTATATTAAAAATCTTACTGTAATATTTACTTAAACGAAGGCAGACATCTAAACTTATAGATTAATCTTGAGCGAAGGACTAGATAAATCTCTCTCTCTCTCTCTCTCTCTATATATATATATATATATATATATATATATATATAAACGAAGAATGATAACATTTCAAGCAAAGAGTTTAATTAGGTAATGACTTACAAATTTGTTTCAGTATATATTTAATATAATATTAATATATTTTGTAATATTATTAACTAATTATTATAATTAGCGCTTCAGGCTTTGTCTATATACTGAAACAAATTTGTAAGTCATTACCTAATTAAACTCTTTGCTTGAAATTTTATCACTCTTCGTTTTGAATTTCTCCTAAGTATTCAATACTCTGTTGAGAAATACATTTTACATAAACAGTCTTTGTACCATTTATACGGTATTAATTACTTATATTTATATATATATATATATATATATATATATATATATATATATATATAGCGTATGATTAGAACTGTGTTTATTATTAATATTTTAATGGATTTAATGAAAAATTTTAGGTGTTCATATATATATTCTAAAACTGCGCGAAATCGTGAATCCGCGATAGTTGAACCGCCAAGTAGCGAGGTATCACTGTATATATGTTTAAATATATAGTGTAGCTGTGATGTATCTCGCGAGTGAATCGAGACCTGTCACTGATTTTGGTGTCCCCACTGCCGATGTGAATGAGCAACGCTGCACTTGTGAATTGGGTCTTGATGTTGCAGGCAGTTCATATACTTACAATGATGCGGTCCCACAAGCTTGTTCACATTCCTGTGCTAATAATCTAGATGGGCGTATTAAATTGGATGTGAAAGCAGCTTACCGGATGCGGAATCGGGAGAAGTTGAGACAAAAACAGGCCGATTATAGAGCTGTGAATTTTGCTAAATTAACACAAAAACAGGCCAAGTATAGATGTTCAAAACGGTATGAGTTGGCAAACAAGCAGGCCAAGTATAGATCTGCAAATTCAGCTATTATATCTCAAAAGCAAGCCGAGCGTAGAGCTTCTAAACGTACCGAGTTGGCTAAAGAGCAGACCGAGTACAGATCTGCAAATATCTTATTGCACAAACAATAATTCTGCACAAATGTTGCTCCATTATTTTGGCAGTATTGGTAGAGGGTCGGATGCCATGCTTTCCAGCATAGTTACGTCCCTTTACGATCTGAGTTCAAATCCTGCCGAGGTTGACTTTGCCTTTCATCCTTACGGGGTAGATAAAATAAAGTACCAGTAATGCACTGGGTAATTGCTGGCCTTGTGCCTAAAGTAGAAACAATTATTAGATCTAATGTTGCAACGATACAGTTAAATGTTGTCTGTGTATTTTAAAAAAGATTTGCTTATAATCTTTTCAAATTTCATTACGCCAATGATTCAAGCTCAAATTGACATTATCTAAAAAATTGTACAAACAGCGGTGGATTAGCAGTAGTGAACAGATAAATCAGTCAATTTATTAAGATTGACTTGGCATCAATCAGCAAGACCTTCATTAGCTGCTCTCCAGCCATCTATTTAAAGCTGTATACATCTATGGTACGAATACACTTGGAGTTCGCGTCATCAGTCTGGAACCCCTATCTTGCTCAGAACATTGACCTCCTGGAAACTGTTCAGAGACATGCAACCAAGCGCATACCCTCCATCAGACACCTACCATACCCTGAATATTTTGCTTCCCTCTGGCAATGGACTTGGTAAACACCCACAAAGTTATTAACCATCCGACCAACAACAACCCCGAACACCTTTTTGATCTCCATGTGTCTAACACGTGGACATGCCTACAAAGTCAGAAAACAACACAGCTCCCATGACTTTAGGAAATATTTCTTCATGCTCAGAGTTGCTGAAGGATGGAACAAACTTCCTGCATCAGTTGTTAGCTGATGACACACTGCATCCTTTAAAACCATCATACATTCCGAAATACACCAAAACTACACCTGATGTCCCCCTTCCATACACATGCACATATGTGTATATCATGACTCATGCACTGTTCTTTTTTCCTGACGTTTTTATATTACCCTATGTATTATATATGCACTTTTGATGAGTTGTAGTGCACCTCAGCATTGTACACAATATTTTCATTATTATTATCATTATTATTATTACACTCATTGATCCATTTTGCACTAACTCTGCATCAAGCACCCTCACCTAAATATTAACCAATCAAGGATCCAATACAGCTATCTGTTGGATGAGTATTGTATAGTGCCAAAAACGAAACCAATCAGTTTAGCAGAAAATTTCCAGACAAGAAACACGCATATTTTGCTATCCTCAAACACGTTTACACATGGCATGAAATATAACTAATCCGAGATGGCTAGGTTTCAGCTTCTAACTGGATATACGAAATCCATTATGTCTTGACAACAACATGAGGTAACATTATGTTATTCACAGACACACTTTGTACACTGTTCCATATCAGAATGTATTTCCTTCGTCACATTCACAAACAGTATTGAAAATATGTTCTTCGGCAAATAAAAATGTTTTGTTCATAATATTTCAACTAGCGATTGCTCTACTCCACGCACGACCACCATAAATTAATGACCAGCTCAACACAAGTATTGGTAGAGCGTCAGACACCATGCTTTGCAGTATTGTTATGGTCCTTTGCATTCTAAGTTCAAATCCTGCCGAGGTTAACTTCGACTTTCATACTTACTAATTCGATAAAATAAAGTACCAGTAATGGACTGCCGTAATGGATTTGTGCCGAAAAATAGAAACACTATTAATGTGCAATAAGAGCAAAATATAACGACATTGCTCAATTATTTTATCTAATGTTGTAATAACACAAGGAAATGTTGTTTGTGTATTTTTTTTTATATTTGCTCATAGGCTTTTACAATTTCGCTCAGCCAACAACTATTAAAAAGTGAGTTGCTTAAGATAACAATTTAATCACAAATTGTTGCTATCTTTTAATACACTCCAACAAGTCATCAAATTATGTACAATAAAAACAAATCTTATTAATTTGCTCAGGGAATATAAAGAAAATGTATATACACTGATAATTGCAATTGTATGTAAATATTTTGTTTTTGTATTGTTTATTTATGTTTTCTATTATGTATAATATATTGATTTAATATTGATTGTTTTTTGTAGTTGTTTATATTAAAAGTCTGA